>OX637536.1:72438460-73055960 GCA_951800035.1 Linnaemya tessellans
GTTCGGACAAAGTTCTACTAAGAATATTCTAAATACTTCAAAATTAAAAATATACAAAGACAATTTACAAATCATTAACATAGCAAAAGATGTGCAACAGATATATGTATGCTGCAATAAAAATTTTTAAGGAACAGATTCGCAATGAAAATATGGACTTTTAAAAAAAATTGAAAAAAAGTTAAATGAAATTGATGAACATAAGAATAAATATGACTCTCAATTATATATTATAAAAAGCGATATTAAATATTTAAAAGAATCAACTGCATATGATATTGATAAAGATGTTCAACTTCTTGAAAATGCTGTCAAGAGACAAATATACACTATAAATAAAGAGTATATAAAGAACACTGAAGAAAGATTTGCCAAAATTGAAGATTTTATAATTAAAGTAATTGATCGAAATACAAATATAGATGATGTGAAAAAACGTAAACTGGAATGGCCTAAAATTATGGTAGCAAAGTATATATATATATATATATATATATATATATATATATATATATACATATATATATTGTTGTGAAGCATTATCGAACATCCCTCCTACATATACTTTGCACTAATTCGTTGGCGCAGCAGTAATGTACGTTCAACTTAAATACTGTTTGCGTTAACGAATGGTGCAATACTGTTCTATTATTTAGGTCATTAGAAAGTAGCTTAATTGCAATATATTATTTTATAGTTAATTTTAAGAAAGTATAAATAGCTAGTTCTAAGTTAGTTAAGTGACAGTTGTAGTAAACCAAGCTCTAATAAAGAACCTGCGAATCCCACGGGACCCTCCAGGTAAAAAGATATAACTATTGCCTTTAAAAACTACACTACAACATTTGGCGCAGTCGGTATTCGCAGAGTATTGCTTGTTTAATATCTTTCAACAGAGAATAAGTACATATTCTGATATTGGAAAGCTATTTTAGCTCAATTCAATTCAATAGGTGCTTGGTATTTGTTGAAGGAATTCGTTGTTTCGTGTGTCAGTATTATTAACTCCTCAAGGTTTTAATTAGCTATTTTAGCTGCCTTCAGTTTATAAATTTTATGGGCAAACTTTACAACGAACAAATTGCTCTTGGGATACAAATGGAACCAGTATACATGGTAAGTATTGGTGGAAAAAAAAGTGTAAAAGCTACGAATGACCGTCCTTGCTAGAGTCATTATACAGCAAAATGAAATTTTTTTTTAGTATGGGTATTTAAATCAGAGTAATAGGAATATATATATATATATATATATATATATATATATATATATATAAATGGCATAGTTTTTTTTATTAGTTAGGAAGAAATTTATATATGGAGGATTTAAAATTAGAATTGAGAAAAACGCAGGTAGAAACTAGAGAAATTTCGGAGCGAGTGTGGAATTTAATTAGGTATATCAATAATACAAAGGAGTATATAGTTACTAAAACATAAGTTGCGAAGCCAGGGAAATATATGTAAGTGAGTTCGAAAAGATCGATATTTTATTAGAAGAGTTACAAGTGTTATAGGAACATCAGAAAAATTCAGTTATATCTAAAGAAATAGAAGAATACGTACAAGTGAACAGGATCTTGAAGCAGCAGAACGAAAGCTTGAAGAAAACCATAGAAGAAGCCGAACAACAAATTCAAAACAGCGAGCAAGAAAACCAAGCGTTTAAAGAGCTCGCGCAACACGTTAACACGAGGTTGACTCCAGAACAGCTGCAGAAATTCGTTGAGAACAGGAAAGTTGTTGAAGAAAAAACTCAACAAATTGAGACGCTAAAATTAAAAATACAAGAGTTGCAGGGGGGAACTACGAAAACACTTTTAGTCAACAATTCTTCAAATACAACCAATATGACAACTTTTACGGAACTTTTGAAAAATATATCTCATGTCGTGCCGATATTCTATGGAACGGAGGGGCCCGAACTTACAACTGAGACAAATACATTTATTGAAGGATGTATGATAGCAAAGGATAAACTAGGTGAACCGGGTAATGTTGTTGACATAATCAAATGCATAAAAACTTGGCTCTTTGGAAATGCTTACTCGTATTTCCAAAATAAGGAATTCACTACAATAGAATCACTGTGCATGGCTATTAAAGAGAAATTTAGAAAAACTAAGACGCTAACGGAAATACAAGAATTGGTCTTTAACAATAAGCAAAGTTCAACAGAGAGTGCATATGAATTTGGAGAAAGATTGGAAGGACTACTGAGAAATGCAACAGAGCTTATTGCGACACAATGGCAAGATGTTTCTCATCAAAAATCTATGACCGACCATTGCAATCAATCAGCGATAAGAAGCTACATAAGGGGTTTACGAGATCCCAAGTTAGTGGCAAAGTTCATCGGGCATGAAAATGACAAGTTGGCTGATCTACTAAAAATTACAAAGAATGCTCAAAATCTCTTAGGCACTAATACGAGATATCCAAATGTTATGACAGTGCAAGCCGAGGAACCCTTATTTGAGACGGTGCAACAATTGTTGAAAGAAGTGCGACAACTGCCTTTGAACCAACAAACATATAACCAGCCAATGCCAAATAATAATGTACATCTTACCTCTATGAGTTCTTCAAGGTACTGCAGTTTCTGCAATAAACCTGGACATATGTTGAATGAATGTTATCTCAAGCCAGACGTCAAGAACGGACAGAATACAACTTAAGAAGAAACCCACAACCACATAATCCCAGAATCAATACTCAAAATTATGCAAGGCAAGAAACTCAAAATATAAGGCAAAACCAAATTAACAACAACGAGCAGCAACGTTGTTATAGATGCGGTCGACAGGGACACATTTCCTACAATTGCCCCGAAAACAGAGACAACAATGGTAGCAACAAGAATAGAAATAGAAATGATAATAGTACTAGCAATAGAAACAGGTACACAAACGGCAGACAGGATTCGGGAAACGGGTATCGGCCCAGTCACAACTAATTGACTGGAATGCCAAAACCCGCAGAAAAAGAATATATGAAAAACATACTGAGGAAAAAACATGTAAGAAAACACAACCGGTAGGCAATAAAGCTGAAAAACATGAAAATTTCAGCATCATAAATTTAGACATAAACAGCATAAATGTGACAGAGGAGGAAGATAATCAGCATCCGGAGATTAAAATGAATATCAAGGAAAAAGCAGTAAGTACACCCAAAAGATCGCGTCGGAAGAAAAAGGCTCATACAAAAATGATAATGCAGCATACAATGCCTGTAACACCAGTAGAAAAATTTTAAGAAAATCAGTATATTATATGGCAATAATGTTACAATTTATAATGATGACGTGGACAAGTATTAAAGAGAAAGTGAGCAAAAACAAAACGTGGCAAACCGCCACACATATCACTCAGAGTC
The DNA here is from genome assembly GCA_951800035.1 of Linnaemya tessellans. Lineage (NCBI taxonomy): Eukaryota > Metazoa > Arthropoda > Insecta > Diptera > Tachinidae > Linnaemya > Linnaemya tessellans. The sequence goes on from OX637536.1 coordinate 72,441,838, forward strand.
CCGAAGGGAACTGAGTCTGAAAAGGAATAATGCTAGTAATGAAAAATACGATATAAACGATGCATATATAAGTTTCCCCTGCAAAGAAGCAAAAGAGGAGAAACTATTATTATTGGTGGACTCAGGAGCAGACACCACACTAGTAAAAAATGAAGCTTTGGCAGCAACAACAGAAATCAAATAAAATGAGCGGAAGACGTTGTCAGGAGCATTTGGGGGAAGCATAAGTACCAAAGGAACTGTAATGGTGAACCATAAATACGAAGACAGATTACGTTTGAAAATGCACGTAGTACCGAAGGGTAGCATATTGCCCGCAGATGGTTTATTGGGCAGGGATATGATGTGGAATAAGTCGATTACCGATACAATTACCAAGAACATAAAATTTTTTGAGAACCAGAAAGAAATAGCTTCCTTACCACTAGTTTCGGAAAATCCCCAGTTATATATAGCAGATAATGTTTTTGTGAAAGGACGATCTCAGGGAATTGTGGCAGTAGCAGTTAAAAATGCTAGCGGAGACATAATAGTAAACAAAGTAGAAATTTCACCAGGCGTATTTGTGGGTGAAACTCTAACGTCGATCAGAGAGGGAACAGCATTCGTTCCAATTCTGAACACCAATGACTTTGCAGTGAATATAAAGGAAAAAGTAATTTTGAGTTGGGACAACCCTTTAAACTTCCGGATAGCGCCGACAGCAGCGATAAATACAGTAGATTCCGCGCACAACAGAGATAGCACCCGATTGCTATTAGACACGGTTCGTCTGAAGCCAGATCTGAACTCGGAAGAGAGAGTGTCAATCGAAACCATTTTAAGATCATACGACGATGTATTTCACCTACCCGGGGACAATCTTACATTCACGAATGTACTTAATCATAAAATACCAACTGACCCTACTCAGCCCCCAATCAATACTAAACAGTATAGGTTAATTGAGGCCCACCGAAATGAAATTAATAGACAAGTAGGCCAAATGATCGAAGATGGAATTATCTCCCCTAGTATTTCCCTTTGGAACTCTCCAATACTCCTAGTACCCAAAAAGGCAGGCAAGGACGGAGAGAAAAAATGGCGTTTGGTAGTGGATTTCAGGAAACTGAATGAGGCTACAATAAAACAGGTTTTCCCAATACCAAGAATTGATGAGATCCTAGACCAACTTGGCTACAGCCGATACTTCTCTACCCTAGACCTGGCAAGCGGGTACCACCAAGTTCTGATGAGCCCTAATGATAAGCAAAAAGCCGCGTTCAACACCAACATGGGACATTTCGAGTTCAATCGTATGCCTTTCGGATTGATAGGGGCACCAGCCACGTTTCAGAGGAATCTACTGTTTCGTAAATCTGGACGATATAGTAATCTACGGGAGAAATCTAGAGGATCATCAGTTAAGACTTAAAAGAGTACTGTACGTTTTAAGGAAACACTACCTTAAGCTGCACCCTGAAAAATGTAATTTCCTGCAAAGAGAGGTAGTTTATCTAGGACATCAATGTTCGGAAAACGGAGTATTACCGGACCCCCATAAGATAAAAGCAGTAAAAGATATACCGCCTCCCAGAAATGTCAAGGAGCTACATTTTTTTTGGGGCTTATCAACTATTATAGAAAGTTTATACCAAGGTCGTCTGAAATTGCATTGCCATTGAACAAACTATTAAGGAAGAACGCAAAATTTAAATGGACAAAGGAGTGTCGACAAGCAATGGAGAAATTAAAAGCTGCAGTAACAAGTCCTCCACTGTTGCGGTATCTTGATTTCACAAAACCATTTATTCTGACTACGGATGCTAGCAATGAGGCATTAGGAGCCATACTTTCTCAAGGAGAGCCAGGTTGTGATTTACCCATATACTTCGCAAGCAGAGTGCTAAGTGATACGGAGAAACGATACTCTACCATAGAGAAGGAGTTCCTTGCCATAGTGTGGGCATCTAATATTTTTAGGCCCTATTTGCTTGGTAGACATTTTACCATTTTTACAGATCATAAGCCTCTGAAAGGAATAGCCAATTTGAAGGATCAAGAAGGCAGATTGGGTCGACTGAGACTCAAACTTTTAGAATATGACTTCGAGATACGGTATAAGCCGGGGAAAATCAACCAAAACGCTGACGCACTTAGTCGTCTCCCAGTGGAAAAAATTAGTGTAGGAGCAATTACCAGGGCAAAGGCACGAGAGGCAAACGCATATAAAAAGGGAAATAATGAAGAGATTGTGGATGAAGTGAATAGGAGTGAAGACGTGGAACAAGAGGATACGGCAGTCTATTTGACAAATGTGGAAGATATTAACAAGGTAATAAAAACGTTTCATGATACACCTTTGGGTGGACACCAAGGGACATACAAAACTTACTCCCGCATCAGGAATCAATACAAGTGGGGCCGGTATGTACCAGCAAATCAAAACCTATGTAGCAACGTGCACTCTATGCCAGAAGAACAAATGCTCAAAAGTCGAAAAGATGCCATTAGTTATAACAAGCACGTCAAATAGACCCTTTGAAAAAATTTTTTTGGACCTTGTAGGACCGTTGCCAGAATCCACCAGAGGAAACAAGTATATTGTCACCTTCCAGGATGATTTTTCAAAATTTTTCGCGTGCGCCGCAGTAGCTGATGCAGAGGCCTCAACAATAGCTCGAGTTTTTTAATGAAATAATTTCGAGATACTTTATTCCCAAGGTGTTAGTAACGGATAACGGGTCTAACTTCACATCGAAATTGTTCAAAGAAACATGTAAGCTCCTGGGAATAAAGAAACTGCTAACCACTCCTTACCACCCACAGGCAAATGGTGCCTTGGAAAGAGCTCACCGACCTTTAGCCGAATTCTTGAGACATTTTGTCAATCTAGATGGTACCAACTGGGACGAATGGCTCAATCACGCAATGCATGTATACAACAACAGCAAACATACAACGACAAAGCAAACGCCGACAAGAGTTCTATTCGGGTTTGAGTTTGAGATACCGATGAGTTTGAAAACGCCCCCTGTAGCCCTATACAACACGGAGGATTATAACAAGATTCTAAAATACCAGATCCAACGTTCACACGAAATTGTAAAAATAAATCAAAAGAAGGCAAAGTTAAGGGCAAAACAATATTATGACAAGAGTGCAAAATACAGAGCGTATGAAATAGGACAAAGGGTTTGGTTAAACAACCAAGCCCGTAAAAATAAATTTTCACCTCTATGGTTAGGACCATATGAGATTATAGATGTACCAACACCACTAAACATAAAACTAAAAATAAGAAATAAAGCGAAGACATATCATAAAAATTTAGTAAGGCCACACAGAGACCGAGAAATAGGGAACAGTCAGTTTAATAAGACTTTTTGTAGAAGATAAACCAAAAATATAATAAATACGTTTACTCCATATAGCAGAGTGCAATAACCTTTAATGATTACCTAATTTTCCATAAAGTGTTCGAATATGGGACACTATTTGCAACTACAGCGAATTTATTTACGAATACTCCAATGAATATAGCTACTGAAAAAAACTTTTTACAGGCAGAGTAAACAAGAAAAAAATATAATAACAATTAATACATGTACACATAATATTTTTCCGTAATATGATTCCGTCAATGTCTTTCTTGTGATAGGTCAGTTAATAAAAAGCTAATGAAGCAACAAATGCAATTAAGCGGTTGTAAGTTATTCACAAGAGACAAAAACCATGTCAAATTTTTTTTTTATATTAAAGTTGCAATAAAAAACATTATTCAAAATAAAAATTTTGCATACATTTTATCCGTAAATTCAAAATATAAAAAAAAAACATCTATTAATATATATCTTAAAACAAAAGATTACTATTTCATTATTACTATGCAAAACCACATATATACTTAAATGTATTTGTAGAAATTAAATAAAAAAATCGATTGAATAACATAAAAAATATCTTCAAACAAAACATGAATATTCTTGAAATTTAGGTTACGTTAAAAAAACCAAAAATAAAAATATTGCTTAAATGTTAAATAAAAACCTACACATCATAAATTTTCGAAAAACAATGTTAAAATAAAAAATATACCAAATAGAGAAAAGCAAATAAGAAAAAAAAACTAAAATTAAGTAAAACAAAGAAAATGTACAAGGAGTAGAGCTCCTTCTTTATAAAAAAATATTATCTCAACAAAACAAAAACCCCAAAATTAAAAGTTAAAAAAAAAGAAATATTTCTTTTTATAAATTGAAAAACAAGTATTAGCAAAAGAGGTTACAGACGAAAGATAAGACAAGACGGTGTAAGAATCACTAACGAGGAGATGGGGATGGAAAAACTGGAATCCCTGATGGAGATACATATGGGATGGGACAAAATGGCGTCGAAGTTTCAGTATATTCTGCACGAGATCAACGTTCAACAAATAGCAGACTCTGTAAACGAGGTTCATCGTAACTTGCCGGCAGTTCTGCCCACTCTCTATCGGGAACTAATTTTGAAGGAAATAAAAGAGATTGAAGACGGTCTACACACACTTTTGCCGGGCCGCGTAAAACGGGGATTGCTGAATATTGGAGGGAAGGTTATGAAGTGGCTGTATGAAACATTGGATGATGAGGACCGAGAGCAGATAAATCAGCATTTCAAGGTAGTTGATGCAAACGGTCACCAAATCATCGAACAGTCGAACCATCAGATATCTATAAATGACAGATTCAATTCCTCCATCAACAGAATGGTTGAGGCAATAAATGACAACAGAAGGACGCTGAACGACTTGACACAGATCAAGTTGCATTCAGAAAGTCAACATTACCGAGACGTCGCGATTTTCCAACTTTTCAAATTAGTTGATATGAAAAGTCAAGTGAAGATCATACAAGAATCCGTGGCTTTGGCAAGGATGAAAATATTCAACCCCGCCCTACTGACAACTGAGGAAATTGAAGAGAATAAAATAAATATTGAGACCATACAACAAATGCAGATGGGAGTGGCATTACGCAAGCACAACACGCTAATGTTCGTAATTAAGTTGCCCATCGAAAAAGTCAGCCTAAAGAGGTCATTGATAATACCCGTTCCAAACGACAGTCACCATCAAATTGATTCCCCCAGAGAGTACGTTGTAAAACTCGATAAAACAGTCTTTAGCTACACCGGAGAGAAAGATTTCAAGAGCCTAAAACCACAACAAAGCTGCATTTTCCGTGGTAAGTGTAGTTTGATTTCGCACGAAGAAGAAACCGTGGAATTGGTAGAAGAGGGTACAATCGTGGTAATAAATGCTAACAGAACCTCAATGTCCACCAACTGTGATCACAGACGTGCCAATCTCACAAGCAACTACCTTTTCTCATTCTGCAACTGCAGTATAACAATAGGTGGGCATGTTTACGTCAGCAAAATAGTGGATGGAACCCAGAAATTCCTCTTAGTGGGGAACAACAGGAATATCACAACAAAAATTAAACCCAGTCTGAAGAAAATATAAGTAGCCCAGATAAGCAATATCGAAACCATTAAGGAGATTCAATTCCATCAAAACGTTACAAGTAGCATCGGATACTCCTTGACAGCAATTGTCGCGGTAGTGACGTTAGAAAAACATCATTGTATAGATGTTTTCTTCCATTAAGTGGGGAGGGATGTTGTGAAGCATTATCGAACATCCCTCCTACGTATACATTGCACTAATTCGTTGGCGCATCAGTAATGTACGTTCAACTTAAATACTGTTTGCGTTAATGAATGGTGCAATACTGTTCTATTATTTAGGTCATTAGAAAATAGCTTAATTGCAATATATTATTTTATAGTTAATTTTAAGAAAGTATAAATAGCTAGTTCTAAGTTAGTTAAGTGACAGTTGTAGTAAACCAAGCTCTAATAAAGAACCTGCGAATCCCACGGGACCCTCCAGGTAAAAAGATATAGCTATTGCCTTTAAAAACTACACTACAACAATATATATATATATATATATATATATATATATATATATATTTTTTTTTATGGACGTAATGATAGCAACTATCAATAGTGGCCCCACGACAACTTCACTAGCACCACCCTGGGACAGTTTTGGCATTTCATCAGGGTGGGTAGTATTATCAGTATTATTCCTACGTCCTCCTTAGTTCCTAGGTAAGGAGGTTCGGAACTGATGCGCATATTTAATCGTCAGTAGCTAACGAATCCTAAGACGTACTAACTCTCCTACGAATCTGTGCTAATCTGCGAAGTTCTATTAGAACAAGCTGTACAAAACTACACACTCTGGTCCAATTCAATAAGGATTCCAGCATGGTCGGCATAATATTCTCCGGGCTGATCGTACGCCCCAAGCCTTCCTCTAAATACGACCTCCAGTTGCTGAATCGTGAGCAGACAAAGACGACATGCTCAGCATCCTCAACCACATTCCCACCACAGTGTGGACAGAACGGAGAGTCGTCGTGCTTAAAACGAAATAGATATGACCTAAAGCAACCATGTCCAGACAAGAACTGTGTTAGGTAATAGTTCAGATCACCATGTTTCCTAGTCAGCCATAATCTGATGTCGGGTATTAATGAATAAGTCCATCTTCCCTTTTCAGTGGTTGACCACCGTTCTTGCCATTTTTGCATACATAAATCAGAGTTATCCCCATTCATGATTTCTAAATCGATAGGGATCATATCCGCAATGATAAAAGCCGCCTCGTCCGACACTGTCCGAAATGCACTACATACTCTTAAAGCAGCTAGCCTATACACAGGGCATACCAGCCCCACATATGTGGAATATCTAAGTGAGTCTGACCATACCGGGTGTGCATATAGGATGCTCCTTACTACTCCAGCGAGCAGTTTCCTCTGAAGATACTTTGGCCCTCTCGTGTTTGGCATGATCCGAGATAGCGCCAAACAGGTCCCTGATGCTTTGGATGCTATATATCGCAAGTGCTCGCGAAAAGATAGCCGTGTGTCAATCATCACACCCAGATATTTCATATATATATATATATATATATATATATATATATATATATATATATATATAAAATAACAATCATATAAACATATAATTACACATAAAATGAACGCTGATAAGAGAGAAATAGTTAATGAGCTCCACAAAGAAGCGCGAAAAAACTTTGAAAGAAGACGAGTTATCGGTATCTTCTCACTCTTATAGACACCTTTTCAAAAAAGCATGGGCTGTATCAATTAAAAATAAAACTTCAAATAACTTGACAAATGCTATTAAAAACATATTCATTAGCACCAATCGCAATCCAAAAAATCTACAAACAGATGATGGTAAAGAATTTTTCAATAATAAATTTCATCAATTAATGCAATCCAAAAATATTAATCATTACTCAACATATAGTGTTTTGAAGGCATCGATAGTAGAACGATTTAACAGAACTTTAAAAGAAATGATGTGGAAGGAGTTTAGTTATCAGGGGGCATACAAATGGATAAGCATATATAAAGAACTTGTTGACAAATATAACAATACTTTTCATAGAACTATACAAATGACTCCAAATGAAGTAAATTCGTCGAACGAAAAGTTTCTATTGGATACCGCCTACAACTTTTTAAAAATATTTAGAAAACCCAAGTTTAAAGTAAATGACAACGTTCGAATAAGTAAATGTAAACATACATTCGAAAAGGGTTATACGCCAAATTGGACTACTGAGATCTTTAAAATTAAAATGATAAAAAATACAAATCCTAATACCTATATATTAAAACACTATCAAGGTCACGAAATCAAAGGTGGTTCTTATGAGTATGAACTAATGAAAACTAAATATCCAGAAACATACTTAGTTGAAACAATTTTAAAAAGGGGTAGAAATATGGTTTATGTTAAATGGTTGGGATTTTCATCAGAACATAACTCTTGGATTAATGTTGACGATGCTTCATCATAAAAATTGATGTAAGTTCTCTTAATAAACTAATCGCAGATCAAACGTTAAAATGTCAATTACTTTAACATTGAACGGAGACTCCTCATGTCTTGTTGCGAATTATTTTCCTCCAATCGAACTAATGGAAAATTCTGTATGTGGTCTAATAAGCTTTGACACATATCACTCAATTCCGAATGTTGATGTTGAAACCAATTTATTTCACATTGGTAATTACGAAATAGAAGTTCCCGTTGGATCATATGAGCTAACAGATATAGCTGAAGTACTAACAAATAAATATAATGATATAAATTCAAAAATATAAATTCAAAACGAGCTCTTTATGTGCGAGCAAATTACAATACTCTACAAACCTGTATTAAAAACACTACAGATACAATTTACTTCAATAAGTCAAGATCAATTGGATCCTTACTAGGTTTTAGTAAACGAGTTTTGGAACCTAGTATAGAACATTACTCAGATAAAACAATAGATATAACAAAAATCAACACCCTAATTGTTGAATGTAATATTGTAAGTGGGTCCTATATAAACGACATGTCTGCACATATTTTACATCAGTTTTCACTTAACGTTAGCCCGGGACATAAAATAACTGAGGCTCCTACTAATGTAATATATTTACCTGTAAATTTAAGAACAATAAATAGTATTGTCTTGAAAGTAATTGATCAAGACGGAAACTTAATAAATTTTCGAAGCGAAAAATAATTCGATTACATTTAAAGCCTATGAGAGAATGATTATATAATAAAACTGGGGTCCAAAAGCATATACCATTCATTCTACTCTCATCAGCGGGATTCGAAACAGGAAAACCACCAAATTGTAGAAATCAATTGTATCAAGATAAAAACGAAAATATTAAAAGGATAATAAAACAGGAATCAAATAATATTCTTCCTGAGGATAATAAAATGTTTTTGAAAAATTTGGGTTTTCATCTAAAGATATAAAAGTATTTATCATATAGATAGAGAAGAGAGAAATTATGAATAATATTATTAATATTTTACAAAAACCCGAATTTGATAAGTCAATAATCAAAAAGGAGTATCACAGCTATGCATCATATTTGCAGGCATATAAAAACAATGATGTAATTCGAATTGCAATTCAAAATCAAGATTTATATGTTCTACTAAGCGAAAGTCTGCTTTACATTGAAGGACATGCAACAAAAGACGAGTCAACAGCTTCTGCATCTATACGTCTGCTAAACAATTGTATAGGACACCTATTTGAAGAGATTCGGTATGAAATCAATGGAGTTGAAATTGACCGCACGCGTCTTTTAGGTATCGCTACAGAATTAAATTGATAACCTACTCAATGCCGGATGGTCACCATTTAATAACGAAGATCTTACACTTGTAGATGGCTATTTCAATTTCTGTGTTCCGCTAAAATTATTAATGGGATTCGCTGAAGATTTTAATAAAATAATAGTTAATTGCAAACATGAATTGATTCTTTTAAGATCTAAAGATGATAAACAAGTGTTAAAATCTCAACAATCAAACGAAAAAACTAAGTTATCAATTTTAAATGTTACTTGGAAAGTGCCACGCATTCAACTTGCTGAAGCTTATAAATTGCAAATGTTTAGAACAATTAACAATCAGCATCCATGAAATATTACTTTTAGAAGTTGGGATATGTATTATTATCCTTCCCTTCCAGAGAGTACAACAGTTTTATGGAACGTTAAACTTACCACTGAAAATGAAAGTTCTCGTTTCCTTCTCTTAGGACTTCGAAATAATGAAAACAAATTTAAGCATTGTGATTTAACGGACATTAAAGTACATCTTAACTCTGATACATATCCTTATGATGATCTGAACCTTAAATTCGATAGAAACCGTTTTGCAATTCTATATGATATGTATATAAAATTTCAACAATGCTATTACTCACGCGATCCGCAGCCGCTATTAACGAGAGAAAATTTTAACTCATCAGAATGCATCAGTTAAAACTGATCCAATCGACATTCGAGTTGAGTTGAAAACGTTAAAAAATGTCCCACCTAATACGTCTGCTTATTGCTTAATTATACGAGATAAAGTGTTTGAATACATACCCCTCACAAATGAAATAAGAAAACTATTATAGACATATACACTGAATATTTATAGTTGTTAGTTAGTTTAAGGAGAACTACAACAAAATGTTTAAATGCTATATAAATATCATACTAACACCATTAAGGTTTACTCACAAACACTTTCTCTACATATGTAGTCAGTCATTCTCATTAGTAAAGATGATACTAAAAGATATATACGATTTCTTAAAAAGATGCTCGCATATAATTTCCGATGAAGATAGAAGTAAGCTAATGAATATTCAATCACATCTAGGAAAAGCAAATACCTTGAAACCAATCAAAAATAAATATGGAGAGCATTGCGATCATTGTTGTTGGTCTAACGAAAATGAAATCTGTGGACCAGGTACCTGTTCATGTGCGCAACGTAGGATACGTAATATTGAAATAAGAAAGAAAGAAAGAAAGAAGCAACCGCACTTATGAAATCATACTACAACATATATAATGTTAGTAAATGTAAAAATTATAATTTCCAAAAACTATGATTAAAAATAAAGTAAAATAATAAAGAATTCATATATTTTTTGTTTTATTTACATAGAATATATATACATATATATATATATATATATATATATATATATATATATATATATATATATATATATATATATATATATATATATATATTATATATATACTTATATATTCGTTTGTTACACTTATATTTTTTATTTATTATATTTTTAAAAGGTTGTCAAATTGGACTCTTGATGAGTACAGTTTACATCCACTGAGGATAATGTAAACATTTCAATGATATTGAATAGTTTTCAGATATGCGAACTGTTTGATGTTGTTATTGATGTCGATTTTTGCTCTTGATGATGTTGGGTCCATCATAAATTGCATTTAAACCTTGAAGTAGAAAGTAGATTTACCTATCAAATATAAATGCGATCAACCATAAATGAAAACAGGCATATGCATGTCTTTGGAAACAGAGATACGCATGACTTTTGAAAATAGGCATACGCATGTCTTTCTTCCTTAATAGTTTGAACAAAAAACCACCCTCCTAGCATACACACAATTTAATATTTATGACCTCATAAACTACATTTAAACATTGAAGTGAAAAGATTTCAGTGTCCTTGGGATTTTCCATATCCCTTTTTTAATTATCCTTTTTCTTAAAAAAGCATGAACAAGCATGTTTTTCTTTATTAACAGTTTGTCTTAATATAGCAAATAATGCTGCATATTTAAAACAAATAAAATACAAGCAAACTCGTCTCTAAAATAAATATAATTAAGGTAAATGATACTTTACTACATTCATTTATTGCAAGATATAAGTTAATAATAAAAAAATTAACTTTTCATAAAGTTCAATACACTCTGACGCATTTCAATTGCTGACACACTTCCTTATTTATTTCTTTTAATAAAGTTCAATTCCCGGCTTTCACAATTCGTTGTTGACACATTTCCAAATTTTATTATTTTTTCATGTTCCAAAAATGCTGACGGCATGTCTGCAATAAATAGCTCACGTTGCATATGATTGCTGTTCGATAAGAATAAAATTAAGTTTTTAATAAGTAAAAAATATAGTTAATAAGAAAAAGCCCGACTAAGAAGACGTAGTCTTCCGGCAAATAAATAATATTAAGTTAAATAAAACAGAAAGACTAAGGAGACATAGTCTTCTCTTTCATTAAATAAATAAATAGAAATATAATTTTAAATTAATAAACTGAAATAAAGAGATAAAGAAGACATAGTCTTCTCTTTTTTAAAAATAGAAAAAATATTATTTCTTTTAAGTGGCGCCCGAGCAACCGGGTATATTTTAAGAAACAATAAATATACCACGGAACCCGAGCCTGTACGTGTCCGTCCGCAGGCACCCGTTCGTTGAAAGTATTGTTCCGAATCCGTAGTAACAAATAGTAAAAAGGAAAAAATTCGTGCAATCGGAACGGTTTTATTTTAAGTGATTTAATTTAGTAAGACTTATAATAAGTGTTATGAAACAAAACAAATAATAAGAACTAAAAAAATAAAATTGAGACAGAAATTAAAACGTTTGGAAAAAATTATAACAACATAAAAAAACTCAACATTGAAGTCCGACATCCATTGGAAAATTAACCAGCTTTAACTCATCAAAAACATCTTTACATAATCAGGATCAACAGAAAAAATCAACACTGAAATCCAACACCCGTAGATGATAAATCAGGTATAACCTTTTCAGAATCAGCTTTAATCAACACAATGTTTACTTTTTCATCACTTGTTGTATTATACAACTTTAACATGAAGGCAGTAAGTTAAAATTACGTTAATCTTAAGAAATTTATTTTTAAATAAAATATAAAAATATTTTTCATTAAATAAACAAATTAAATAAAAAATTAGGAAGTTTTTAAATACAATTATGGCTAATCCTAACAACCTAGTAAGACCACCTATTCTTAACCGTCCTAACCCTAATCCAAATCCAAACGCAGCAGTAGGTCCACAAAATTTCCAAATTAATCCAGAACTGGAAAATAGAATAGCCTTAATTTGTGCCCAACAGTGTAGGAACATCGTAAAATCTATAATTAATCCCAACGCGGATATAAACCTTGGAAATGACCAAATAATTGAGGAAAGATATAGGGAAAATCTTAATAATCTTAGGCCTGTTGTGCGCTCTATAATAAGGAGTTCCCATTCCACTGTAGGGAGCCTCCACCGATACCATGGAAACCTCTGAGTTTGATTACGTCAAGGACCTAGTTTCTTCAATGTACTTCCTTAAATCTTTCCAATTAGAGCCCCTAAGGAATTCCATCTCCTGTATAATCTCCTGATTAAATGTTTGTCTTCTGACTTGGCTAAAAGCTGGACAGTAGCACAAGTAGTGCTCCAGTGTCTCGTCCTCTTCCTGGCAGGCCCTGCATGTTATATCGCCAACGATACCCATTCGTGCCAGGTGAGTCCTTAACTCTGTATGTCCTGTTATTAAATAAACCAACCTCCGTAGTGTTGGCCTACTCAATGTTAGGACCTCCTTAGCCCTACTACCATCTGGGTCCCCCCATAGAATTCTAGTCACCCTACCTACGGTGGAGTGCTGCCAATCTCTTGTATGCAATTCTATAGCCCATCGCTTTAGTTCGTTCTTAAAAAACTGAAATGGCTTCGGACTATCTAGTGTGATGTTCGCCATTAATGCTCCCATCTTTGCTAGCCTATCTGCCTCAACATTTCCAGGTATCCAGGAAATACCGTGCTATGATCCGGCAGGCGGAAGTATTTGCTAAAGTTACGACCCATGTCACAAAAACCTCCACCCGATCGGTCACCAATCCTCGACCCGTCCGTGTATAGGTTAGTTATGGGGTTAATTGTATCTGCATCCTCCCACTCCATACCTTCCGATATTATGGTGGTGCAGTGTAATTGTACATATCTAATACGGATTCTATCGCACGTGACCGTGCGAGCGTTGTTCCCGGGTAAGACGTGTACTATACTCTGGTGTTTGGTTGTGTGTTCCCTAGTCAGCCACTCACCCATTACCATCAATCTCGTAGCAGCCAGAGCTGCTTCGTATTTAAACTGTATATCAATAGGCAGTATTGATAGAATATTTTCCATCGCCTTAGTTGATGTGGTTCTCATCGCGCCACAGATGCTGATACAACACTGTCTTTGTATCCTTTGAAGATGTTTGATATTCACCTTCCTCTCCAAGGACGTCCACCATACTAACGAGGCGTACGTCACAATTGGTCTTACCACACTCGTATAGAGCCAGTGTGCCATCTTTGGGCTCATTCCCCATTTGGACCCAATTGCCCTTCTGCAATAGGTCCAGACTCTTTGGGTCTTGATCACCCTACTTTCTATATGGTCCTTCCAGGATAACCTCCAGTCAAGTATCACTCCTAGATATTTGACCTTTTTATTAATCTGTATCGTCCTATCTCGAAAAACCGGTGATTCCACATGTGCAATCTTCCGTTTCCTTGTAAACATACAAATTTCTGTCTTCTCTGAGTTGACATTGAGACCCCTTTGTGTAGCCCAGTTATAAGCTAAATTCAGGGCCTTTATTGCCCTTTCACAAAGAACCCTAGGATTGTTTCCCCTTATCAGTATCGCTACATCGTCTGCATAGCAGACGGGAGCAAATCCTTCCTGGGATAATGTCTTCATTAGGGTGTTTATGGTCACCACCCACAGCAAGGGAGAAAGTATTCCCCCCTGTGGCGTTCGCAACACACATTCCCCCTAGCCTTGTGTCGTTAACCTCGCAACTTATCTTCCTGTTCCTTAGCATATGACTCCAGTCAATCTCTGGTCCAAGTCAAAGTTACCCAGCGAGTCAATAATGCTCGAGGTCCATACATTATTGAAAGCCCCCTCTATATCGATAAATACAGCAATGGTGTACATACCCAAATCGAAGGTTCTCTCTATATGATATACAACCTCTTGTAGGGCCGTCTCAACAGACCTGCCCTTAATATAAGCGTGTTGTTTAAATTTCAGTATATCGTGCGGTAGCCTTTCCTTCAACATTGTATCCACAATTCGTTCCAATGTCTTCAGTAAGAATGAAGTTAGGCTTATCGGTCTGTAAGCCCTCGGATCCGCATAGCTTGCCCTACCCGGTTTTGGAATGAACACAGCTCTACCCTCCCTCCATGCCAGGGGCGTATATGCATTTGTAAGACAGATTGTGAAGATATTAGCCAACCTGTCCTCTATCAGGTCCATACTTCCCTGAAGAAGAGCCGGGAAAATTCCATCAGGCCCTGCTGCTTTATAGCGCGATAAGCTCTTCACGGCTCTACATACCATTCGAATATCTATTGTTATCCTTGGATTGTCCATATTCCTCGGGGGGTGTACCGCTTCCGGACGGTTCTCCTGCACCGTACGGAAATGTGCCTCCATAAGAAATCCTAATAACTCCTCCATCGTCTCTGCCCTCCTGCCCTCCGAGTCAACAAGTGTCTCAGGTTTAGTGTGGGTTTTCGACAGAAGTTTCTTTATTTTGGAAGCCTCACTAACGCTGTCTACCTGGATTCGCGTTTGGCATCCCTTATTTTTTTATTGTAAACGTTAAGTTTACCTTTATATTCTTCCCAGTGTATATCGAGTCCCTTCCTATGGGCCCTATTAAAGAGCCTTCTGGTTTCTCTTCTGAGATCTATAAGTTGACCCGTCATCCAGGGTTTTTCTTTTGGGTTTCGCCTATTTCTGAGTGGACAACTGTCCTCAAAGGATTCCCTAATATCAGTACTTAGTCTATCTATCTCTGAATATATGCGCCCTACAGTATCTACTGGTGGTGGATAGTTCTTGAGTTTGTTTTGTAAACTAGACCTAAATCTTGACCAGTCCGTCTTGGCCCTATTCCTAAATGTTATGGGGTTAGGATCAGGATGGTCTAAAGTCATGAAAATATAGAGATGATCCGAGAAGGAATGCATTTCCGACACGTGCCAATTGCTTATTTCATCAATTAAGTTTTCTGAGCATATAGTGATGTCAATAACCTCTTCCCTAATTCTGTTAATGAAAGTTGGTTCATTCCCAGTATTTACTGTGAAGAGGTTACTTGTCACTAAATATTCAAATAACGCATCACCTCTATTGTTGCAATTAGTCCTACCCCAAGAGAGATGATGCGAGTTTGCATCACAGCCTATTAAGATATTCCTACCTTTACTCCTGGCGGATGAAATAATCCGTCTCAATTCCGACGTTGGTGGAGGTGTCGGGGTATCCGAGGGTAGATACACTGAAGCCATCAGCATGTTTCGACTGCCATATACTAAAGTTGTGGCCTCTGATGTTGATAATTCTGGGGAAAAAAGAAAGTTTAGTCCCTTATGGCATAGTATGCACGCCCTGTGTCTAGCCCCGGTCTTTGCATAAAAAAGTTGATAATTACAGTCGTTCAAGCCAGAAACCTTGTTCTTAATTGTCCATGGTTCCTGTATGAACACTACGTGTATCTTATCTTTAGTTATTTGCTCCATCAGGGCTTCAGTCGCCGTTTTACTCCGATGAAGGTTTATCTGCAGCAGCAGCATCTTTACGGCTTGTGATGGGGACTCTTGAGATACACTAATCTCCGATTCCCCTTTTTCTTTAGGCTCCGCCTTATCCTTTTTGGCTTTCTCAGTCGGGCCTACTGACCAGCCAATGGGAGTCTTCCCGACTTTGAAATATATGACTGAGGTGGCAAAGAAGGCCTTCCCTTTTCGTTCTTCCAGGTAAGCCATGGACGCTTTGTCCAGACTCACCACGATCAAGGTGCCCTCCTCTGCCTCCTCACGGTGGAAGATTTCCCACTTGCTCGCATCGAGGCCTTTGTTCTGTTTGGTAATTATATTTGTTATGGCCTCGGTTTTCAGACTTCCACCCCATCCTTTTATATAAAAGGACGCCTTTGTTAGGGCTGGGATATCCGTCTTCTTCAAAAGCGAGAGTCTTTCACCTTCCCATGGTGCCTTAATGTTGTTTATTCGGTTTCATAGTATCTCCACACAGGAGTCAGACTCCAGTTGTGTAAACATTACGTCCCGAACAAACTTGCTGCTTTCAATATGAATTTGTGGAGCATCCTCATCAGCTGACAATATGTACTCCACAATACATTCGTTTATGGCACTTTCCACCTCGTTGTGGTAGTGGGCTGCTGGAATCTATGACAGCATAGCTCAGCTCTTCTGCCAGTTTCCTGCGTGCCACTTTGGCATAAGTGGGCAGCTCCTTAGCCCTCCTTTCGTCCGGTTTTCTTTTCAGTGATTTAGATGCTTTGGGAGCTCCTCCAACCACTGAAGATTTCCCTGACGCCATCGCCTGTTTGGAGGTACTAGCGCCCGGTGTGACCCATACTCCCTTTGAGCCCTCCGAAGAGTTCTCTTTAGGAAGTTTGGACCCATCGCCCGCTACACCCCCTCCCTGCGGGGAGCGTTTTAATATAAATTTCTTACGGTGGCCAGCAGCGTTCTGCTCCTCCGGCGAGCGAATTCTCTTGCCCTTCTCCGTGGAGATGGGTGTAGAGGCTTCACCTTCCTTTGAAGCATTCTGCTGATTCTTCCGTATCAATTTTGCTGCTTTCCGCCGTTGTGCGCCTGAAAGATTCCTCCTTTTAGTGGTGAGTTTGGCTATGCTAGCACTTACTTCCTCGACCATCTTATCTGCTTCGGAGGACTCTATATCTTTTGGATGGGAAGAATCGGAGACCCCGCCCGTTTTTTGTGGCTGGGGATGGTTTGTCATCACCCTTGGCACCGATTCTACCTCTCCTAGGCTTTTTGTAGCTTTAGCAACAGCGGAGGCCAAGTTGCCCACCCCCAAAGTTGTTTTCTTACAGTCACTTGCTGACGACGACCTGGGGGCCTATTTGCTCACCACCAATAGCCGCAGGTACTGAGTTATTTAAGCTCTGCACCGTAACTTTCATATTTTTTAAGTTTTTTTCCATGTTAGTTATTCTTCGGGTACCACCCTAGCTTGGTTTTGGTTGGTCCGCGAGGGATTACGTGAATCCCTTAGGTCCGGGGTAGTGCGGACGATCAACATCCCGAGGCGCTAGTCGCCCACCCTACTCCAAACCCCCCCTATCCGCCACCTGGGGACACGGAAAATACCCGATATAGTTACAAGTTTATGGGAATTTTTGGGAAACTCTTCCGAATTTAATTCATGGAAAAAAAGTGTAGAAAGAGTTCTACACATCTACAACTCAATGAGAGGAACTCCAAAATACTTTGGAATCCTAAGCGTTATCAGAAATAAAATAGTAGGGAACGCAGATATTGCGTTAGAGTCATACAACACTCCTTTAGATTGGAGTAGTATAGTGAGATGTTTGACTCTACATTACTTTTTTTTTTTTTAGGAGTAGGACCAGCACTCAGGGGATGACCCCTATATATGCAAAGCATTGCGCCGGAACTGAAAACTAGGGGATAGTATTGAAGGGACAGATTAGGAAAGATGAGAAGATAGACAGTTGTTTTTGTAGCTATTTCAACCTTTTACTTCGCCGGCTAATTTTTGCTACAGGGCCGACGAAGGTGGGTGCTGTTACTCTGCTTTTAGTACATGATAGTGTCAGCCGCTGCCAATTATGTTCAGTGATCAGTGACTATGCCTTCATCATTGAAACAGGCTGGCAACAACTAACACAACCACGCACTAATGCTGATCAGAAGAATTCAACACAATATTTCATGACTCAGCGCGGGCTCGAACTCACGACCCTCCGCTTCATAGTCTCGTGTTCTACTACTTCAGCCAACAGCACCCACATTATGCCGACAAACGCGATCTAGGAACACCAGAATATCAAATGACATCTTTTATCC
Source organism: Linnaemya tessellans (assembly GCA_951800035.1). NCBI lineage: Eukaryota > Metazoa > Arthropoda > Insecta > Diptera > Tachinidae > Linnaemya > Linnaemya tessellans. Next base: position 72,460,220 of record OX637536.1, read on the forward strand.
AAGGAAGAAACACTATTCAAATTTTCTATCAACAAATCAATTCGCATTTATCCATAATCTTAAATAAAATTGGCTGTATGGAAATGGGGCAAGAGTCCTTGCGACTTTTGACTCAGACATATCGAGACAAGGCTCTTGATACGTTCATAAGAGGATTAAACGGAGATTTACCAAGACTCCTAGGCATTCGAGAACCCTCAGATCTTCCACAAGCACTACATCTTTGCTTGAAGTTGGAAAACCAACTTTATAGATCAGAATACGTGACTAAGCACCAAAATCATAAACATCGTCAACAGCTTCCACTTCCTTCAATGCGTAATTTGAACACTCAAAATCATAATAAACCTTTTTATCCAGAAATAACATTTCAACACTCTACAAAATATAATAGCCCTACAAACAGTGTGCAACAAAATTTATTTAAAAATCAACAGCCCTTCCCTTATCATAACCCCCAACCCATGCTTCAACCGCATCAACAAACGCGACAACAATTCCAATTCCAACCGCCAAGCAAAATTTTGAAAATATAATAGAAGCTGATGAATTTCAAACAGAAAATTTCGAAGACAACTACTACCAGCAAATGCAAAATGAAGGTGTTGAAAAATACGTCGAAACTTTGGACCAACAGGATCAACAGTATGAACTTCCTACCCAAGAACTAACTGACATTCATTTTTTAGGCTAACGTATTCTTCGCAAAAATCTCAATTAGAAAAAATTATTAATAAGAATCCCAACTTATTCAAAGATCCTAATAAAAAACTAACATTTACCTCTCGAATCAAAGGAGAGATTCGAACCACATCCGACTCACCAATATATTGCAAATCATATCCCTATCCCATGGCACTCAAAAACGAAGTTGAAAAACAAATAAAGGAACTTCTAAATGAAGGTATAATCAGGCCTTCCAGATCACCTTATAACGCACCCGTCTGGATCGTTCTGAAAAAAATGGACGCATCCGGCGAAAAAAAATTCAGAATGGTCATTGAGTACAGAAAGCTGAACGCTATCACTGTAGCCGATAGATACCCTATTCCAGAAATTAACGAAGTTCTCTCAAATTTAGGAAAAAATAAGTACTTTTCAGTGGTAGACCTTAAAAGTGGTTTCCACCAAATTCCTCTGAAGGAATGCGATATAGAAAAAACCGCATTTTCAATTAATAATGGAAAATTCGAATTCGTCCGACTTCCATTCGGATTAAAAAACTCACCATCAATTTTTCAACGAACTTTATATGATGTTTTAAGACATCACATAGGAAAAATGTGTTATGTGTATACAGATGACATTATCATATTCTCCAAAACCGAAAGAGAACACTTTGAACATCTATACAAAATATTTGAAACATTGGAATCTGCAAACTTCAAAATACAGCTCGACAAGTGTGAATTTTTAAAAACGGAAATTGAATTTCTTGGATTTATTATAGGAACCGAAGGTATAAAAGCAAACAAACAAAAAGTAAAAGCAATAGCCCAACTTCAACCCCCAAAAACCCTAAAAGACTTAAGAAGTTTCCTAGGCATGTCAGGCTACTATAGGCGCTTTATCCAACATTACGCAAACTTGCTAAGCCCCTGACATCCCTTAAGAGGGGAGGAAGGACGCATTTCAAAGAATGCCTCCAAGAATAAAAAAATATCTTTCAAAAATTAAAAAACTCATTAATCTCTGGTGACATAGTGCTCTCACATCCTGACTTCGAAAAATGTTTCGAGCTAACGACAGATGCTTCCGACTACGCACTCGGTGCAATCTTATCGCAAAACAAAAAGCCTATAACCTTTCTTTCAAGAACATTAAGTAGTACTGAGGAAAATTATGCCACAAATGAAAAAGAAATGTTGGCTATAATTTGGGCTTTGAATTCACTGAGAAATTATCTATACGGATCCCGAAAAGTAATCATATTCACAGCCCAGCAACCTTTAACATATGCTCTTAGTAGTAAAAACACAAACAGCTAAATGAAGAGATGGAAAGCCATACTCGAAGAATATGATTATGAACTTAGATACCAACCCGGTAAAACAAACATGGTGGCGGATGCACTATCTAGGCCACCACAGATAAATTCAATGACAGCAACCCAGCACAGCGATGACAGCTCCTCAGAGAATAAAATACCAGCGGTAGAATGTCTTATTAACGTATTCAAAAATCAAATTCATATTCATATCCTTATAAACCACAGTTCCAACCCACACCTATTCCACAAAATCCTGGAGAAATCATCCATATCGATATTTACTCTACTGAAGGAAATCTTGTATTAACAGCAATTGACAAATTCTCAAAATACGCTTTAGTTAAAGTTTTAAAATCTAGGGCAATAGAAGACATTAAAGAACCGTTAAAAGAAATAGTTTTAGCTTTTGGTATCCCCAAGTCTATAGTCATAGACAATGAAAAATCCTTGAATTCTGTATCAATAAATTTTCTTCTTAAAGATCAATTTGGCATTGAGACCTACACTACACCACCCTACTCCAGTTTTGTAAATGGTCAAATAGAAAGATTCCTCTCTACTCTTTCAGAGATCATGAGATGTTTAAAACCAAATGAACTACATACTTCTTTTCACGATTTACTTACCAGGGCAATACACGAGTATAACAGGTCAATTCACTCCACCACCGGCAGAAAACCGATAGATATATTTTTTAACAGGAATTCAAGTAATGATCCAGAAAGAGCACTCTCGAACAAACAAGATATAATCAATCGTTTAATGGAAAAACAGAAACAGAATTTAAACTACCATAATCAAAATAGGCATGAAATAAAATTTTATTCACCAGGAGAAGAAATCTTTGTCAGAGTTAACAAGAGACTAGGGTCAAAACTGACTCCAAGATTTAAAAAAGAAATAGTCAAAGAAGATAGAAATTCTACTATTTTAACAATGACAGGCAGAATTGTGCATAAAAGTAATATTAAAAGAAAATAAATTATATTTAGAGATTTTGTTTAACCTTTGTAAAAACTGAAGTCCAAATTTTGGATTAAACTTCTTCGTACGTTGTGACAATTAATAGAGGTACAGCAAAAATTCAGCAGGGAACCTTTACTATTCTACATTCAATAGAGTTGGCACAGTACAAAACATCAATATCCAATACCCATTCATTTATCCAACAACACATCCCAAATCACCATAACCTGTATCTCATCCTTAGCCATGAATTAAAACTTTCTGAAAATATTTTTTACCAACGGTAAAAAATAAAAGAGCAATAAATGCCATAGGTACTATTTGGAAATATATCGCGGGATCTCCTGATCACGACGATTTTGAAATCATTGCAAATAATATAAATAATAATAATAAACAAGTTTATGTAAATGAAGCCTTAAATAAAAGATTAAATAATCTCACAGATGTTGTGAATAAAATATCAAACGCAATAAGAAAAGATGTATTATTAGAAAATGAAATTGTCATAAACCTACAAAATAGAATCAGACTAGTTAAGGAAGAACTAATAAATATTCAAAATGGAATTATATGGGCAAAGCTTGGAATTATTAAGCCATTAATATTAGACAAAAAAGAAATTGAAATAGCTATAAGTCAAATTAGAAAAGAAAATATTGTTTTCGAGAGTCCTGAAGAGGCACTCCAATTTGCTAAAGTATCTGTCCTATACGGTACAAACAAAAAATTATTTTATTTAGTTAAGATTCCTTTAACAAAAAATGAAACTTATGAAAATGTTATTTTAAGACCAGTAAAGAAAAAAACTCTGGCATTAATTTAGATTTTAAGCAGATTTAAAAAAATTTAAAAACAATATATGGAATAATTGATAAATGTGAAAAATGTTATAATTTAATAATCTGTAAAGAGAAGCAATTAAAAAATATTTCAAATAACAAATGTATTCCTAATCTTTTAAGTAGTCAAAATTCTACATGTGTAACGAGCAACAATCATCATATCCCATCAATCGAAGAGATTGAGTCCGGTGTTGTCCTAGTAAATAATTGTAACACATCTATTTATATTGATGAAACGATCAGAAATATATTTGGAACACTTCTAATTAAATTCTATAATAGCACTATTAAAATTAACAATATGACCTTTAGTAATATAGAGGCTTCACCTTTACAAATCATTCCTGCATTAATGCAGCCCGCCCCTTTCGAAAGCGACCACATTAATTTACTATCACTTAAAGCGCTCAACGAATTACAGATTAATAATACGGAAGTAATCTCAACTATTTAAAAACATTTGGAAATCGGAGGGTGGTCAATCTCTGTTATCTTAAGTCTAATTATCATTTCATTAGCAGTCTTCAAATTATTCTTTAAAAATTCCAAAAAAATAATTGTTTTTGAACCTCAAATTCCTCACATTAATAACGGTCCTAATGCAACAATAACTTTGCAACATTATGCCGAATACCCCAAATCAATAGCATTGGAAGCTCCCATCAAACCCCCTAGATTAAACAATATTCCCTTTTTCTAAATGATTGAGGACAATCAATTTAAGAAGGGAGGAGTTAATAATAAAAAAATTAACTTTTCGTAAAGTTCAATACACTCTGTCGCAATTCAATTGCTAACACACTTCCTTATTTATTACTTTTAATAAAGTTCAATTCCCTCTTTCGCAATTCGTTGTTGACACATTTCCAAATTTTATTAATTTTTTATGTTCCAATATTAACTAAAAATGCTGACGGCGTCTGCAATAAATAGCTCACGTTGCATATGATTGCTGTTCGATAACAATAAAATTAAGTTTTTAATAAGTAAAAAATATAGTTAATAAGAAAAAGCCCGACTAAGAAGACGTAGTCTTCCGGCAAATAAATAATATTAAGTTAAATAAAACAGAAAGACTAAGAAGACATAGTCTTCTCTTTCATTAAATAAATAAATAGAAATATAATTTTAAATTAATAAACTTAAATAAAGAGGGTCCTCTCTGTTTAAGTACTTAACCATTCTTTGGGGTAAATAAAACCATTTATTGTTGTCTAAATACGCTATGACTTTTGATCCATATTGCGTAACCTTACACTCAAAATATAAAATTTTGTGTGGTTCATTTAAAAGAATATCATTAATTTTGGTGTACTCGGATTTTAATCCTTGGGCGATGTTAACTAATTGTTGATAGATCTAAAAATTTTTAAAAATTTTTAATTTAATTTAAATAGTTTTTTATAATATGCAACGTTCTTACCATTTTTGTTTGACGTAATTTCAAGTAACTTTGAAGGGTGATAACTACAAATGTAGTTTTGCACTTTCTTTTATATAAATTTTTTTAACTCTAAATTTATCTTACACTACTCAAATGAGAATTTCATTTGCACTCATGTGTATAATTTTTTCCTATTGAAAACATTACCTTGGAGCACGGTTGGAAAACGTGACACAATTGTACTTTTTTTTGTACCATTACGTCTTTCTTGGTATCGTGATACCACCTCGAGTAATTTGGTACAATTTAAATATCTGTACCAAAGACTATAGGTTTACGCCTAAGTAGTTCTTAAAAACGTTTTCTGCTTGAAAAGTTTTCTACTATCTCAGATAATCAGTTAATAGATATAACATATTGACCCTATAAAATTACCTTGGAGTAGTATCCCTACATTACTACTACTACAGCACATTGGAATAGTATCCATATAAAATTACCTTGGAGTAGTATCCCTACATTACTACTACTTACTACAATATACGGAATGGGCCGAAAAAAAATTTTTATTTTCCATCCCTGGAAACAAATTTTAATTTTTTTAGTTTTTAATAGACCATTGAGGCTTCCCAAAGCACGAAATAGGTTTAATTTACAAACATTAAAAAAATAATTGATTTTTGGTATACATTTTGCGTCGAGAAATAGGTGTATGCTTCCCAGCTCTGGAGCCGTACATCATTCTGAATTTCAATACCACTCTATTTAAGTTCATTTCCGGTCGAAGAACGAAGTCTCTAGCTCTTCTGGGGGCTTGGGAAAACCGATTTCACGTACAGACGGACGGACAGACGGACATCGCTCAATCGTCATCGCTATTTATAAGGATCCAGAATATATACTTTATGGGGTCCCATAGTGATATCGAAGAAATACACACGGAATGACAAACCTATATGTATATAACCTTTCACTTTTTTGTGAAGGGTATAATAATTTTAAATTTTGTATACAATTATCCAAAACATTTATTTTTAGAGTTTTCTGACAAAGGTGAAATGTGTCCTCCTCCATAGCCTTTTCCAGACCAACCCTGCCAAAATACAGTTTTGATACCCTCCAAAGAGAATTGGGCCCCATAAAGTATTTTCTTGATCATTGATGAACTCTTAGACGGTCTAGCAATGCCCATACGTTCGTCTGTGGAAAACATGATAGTCTATTTTTGAACCCCACCCATTTTAGTTCTCGGTGACGTAAAATATTAAGGAACTCTGTCCCACCAAGTTAAACATTTTAAATTTACTTACTAAATATATGGAGGGTATTTAAGATTCGACCCGGTCGAATATTACGTTTTTACTTGTTGTTTTTGCATTTGTAATAAATACATTTTGATGTAATTTTTTTGTTATGTCACTATGAAAATGAGTTTATGAGTTAATTGATTTATGACCTAACTAAGGTCTTTTATCGATAACGGCTCAAATATATACATAATTAGAGTATTCAAAATTATTGAATTTTTACTTGAAAATGCAGATACAAAATTTAAAATTTTAATAATACTTCCAATATGTGAATAAATTTGTAAAATATGTCTAACAATAGAAAGACATTTTGGAGAACTTTGAAATGGTACCCATGACGTTTATAGGCCCCATATTCTAGGAGTTTTTACTAAAAAAATAAATAAATAAAATTAAAAAATGAAAGCCGAGAGAAAACGAAAAAAAAATAAATAATTAAAAATTACAAAATAGTTTTTACTCTTGAAAGGGCTATTATATATTTTTATTTTTAACAATTTTCCTATTCCTAACCAGTTTGAAAATATTTCTAAACGCTTATTTGTTTAAGATGTTTTATTGTGTTGGCAGCACTAATTTATTTATATTCGCCAATGAAAATAGAAATTTGTTTAATTTGACTACAACCACACAAGTAGCACGGACAACAACCTACCGTGTAGCCGTTAAAATAATTATTCCCATATTAACACGTGTATTCTATTTCTGACAGGTGTAGTCGGTAGCCTGCTGTCGTGAATGTGTTTAATTCATTACTTTTTGGTCTTATTGTGGTATGTAAAATTTATTGCAAAAATTTTGTACTGTTGAATGAAATTGTATTGAAATAGTTTTAGTTTATTGTACAAAGATTTTTTGCTCACACTGAAACAAAAAATTGTGTTGAATTTGAGTTGGTGCCACCAATAATTAAAAAACGCACCAAAGTTTAAAAAAAGCGCACCACGCACCAACTAAGGAATTTTTCGCACAAAAAAATTTCAAAAAGCACCCAAAATGGTGCGACAAGTTGACAGCGCTGGCTGTTGGCTGAAGTAGTAGAACACGAGACTATGAAGCGGAGGGTCCTGAGTTCAACCCCGCGTTGAGTCATGAAATACAGTGTTGAATTCTTCTGATCAGCATTAGTGCATGGTTGCGTTAGTTGTTGCCAGCTTGTTTTCAATGATAAATGCATAGCACTGGTCACTGAACATTATTGGGAGCGACTGACAGGATCATGTACAAAAAGCAAAGTAACAACAGCAACCTCCTTCGTCGGTCCAGTAGCAAAAAATTAGCCGGCGAAGTAAAAAGGATGAACTTGCTACTTCTCATCTTTCTTCATCTGTCCCCGTAATACTATCCCCTCCTTTCTAGTTCCGGCACAATGCACTGCATATGTGGTGGTCCTCCCCTGAGTGCTGGTCCAAGATAAAAAAGTATATATATATATATATATATATATATATATAAATATGTATATATGTATATATAGATATAGAGTGGGCGGAAACTATTCAGAAAATCGCAAAAGTCGCTACCAGTGTGATCATTTCAAAAAATTTATTTTGTTTCGAACATGCAATTATAATATCTTCCAATTGCTATTGTTTCAAGTCATACTAGATTTATTTTATTATATGTTATACTTTTTTGTAGGAATTGCTGAATTGATTAAATTATATATATATATATATATATATATATATATATATATATATATATATATATATATATATAAATATATGTTTACAGTAGACATTTCACCCTCTTGCAAAGTGGACGACTTTACTCACAATTTTTAATGAAGAAGAGCACAGAAGGTGTTCGAAATATTGAAATAATATATAAATACATACGGAAATAAAACATAAAAAGAGTTTAATTTCAATTCTTAGACCTAGAGCCTGAATAATAATAAAAAGAAGAATTTCATCATATATTAGAATGAAGTTAACTCCTGACTGGATGATTTTGCAATTATAATGTGTTACACTGAAAAGTCGTTTTTTGTTTACTTTCATTCATATCAAAACAAGTGAACGTGCTATATTCGGCTGTGCCGAATCTTAAATACCTTTCACAGATGTAATTCTTCTTTCAGAAGAAACAGAAAGTAGGTTTAATTGAAAAGTCAATATGATGTTATTAACAATTTAACTCTTCCCGAAGCATAAAAAAAATATTTCATCCACAAAAACCCAATATTAGGAAGTTATAGGCTAATTTTATGTACTAAAAAATTTCGATTATCCAACTCTGGAAGCAAATTTTTAGTTTTTAAAATTTTTAATACCAATTTAATTCCAATTAAGTATAAAATATGTTTAATTTACTGAAAAAAGCCTAAATTTTGAATTTATGTGAGTACTTTCATGTGCCAAACCTACCAACCCTGGAACTGAGTTTTTAATACTAAATTATTTTTTTCTGATATATAAAAAAGGTTTAGGTTAGGTTAGAAGGGCTGCCCGCCATAAGTGAGAAAAACACTCGGAGGCCATAAAGGCCCATTGTGATGCCCAGAGGACTACACCCTACGCAATCCTTTCAAAACGAAATAGTGGTTCCTGAGAACCACCCAGAACTTCTCACGAAGCCCGCCAGGGCAGCCAGCTGTGCATCCCTGAGGCAGTCCAGATCCCGCAGGAAACGTGAGCCTAGATGTCTAAGCCTACGCTCCTGCAGGGCCGGACATTCGCAAAGAAAATGCTGTACTGACTCCTCTTCCTCCTCATCTAAACAGCACCTGCAGCGACCATCATGGGGAAAGCCCAAACGCCCCGACATGTGCCCAATTGCACAGTGCCCCGTCAAGACCCCCACCAGGAGTGCCAACGACTTTTTCCCAAAAGTCAGAAGCTGTCTAGTCCTAGAGTGTCTAGTCATAGAGTTCTGGAGACCCTACAGGTGGTAATATTTGACCACCTGCCTGTCACCTCCCTCTCTGCCCACTCCTGAATCCTATTCAGCAGCTCAACTGAGGGAATGTTAATATCCTTACGTGAGGCTGCCTCATCCAAGGCCGAACCCGTTCTAGCGCATTCGTCCGCCATCTCATTCCTTTGAATGCCTTCATGCCCTGGAACCCATACTATCCTGACGTCATGTCCTTCAAGTCGAGCCAGAGATTGAATGCATGGCAGCACAAATCTCGACCTCACTGTACCCGAGTCTAGGACCCTAATTGCTGCCAGACTATCCACACAAATGTCAATAATTCTTGCCTCCAAACTGAGCCCATCAATTCTCAATGCCGCCTCGGTAATGGCATAAATCTACGCCTGGAAAACTGTCGAGCTATCGGGTAGCCTGAGCGATACCGAAAGGTCGAGATCCTCGGAAAATACCCCCGAACCAGTGCCAGTGTCCATCTTCGAGCCGTCCGTAATAACCAAGGTCGCATTGCTAAAATAGGTTTAACTCACTAAAAACACAAAATTTGGAATTTATGTGGGTACTTTTATGTACCAAAAATATTTCGGTTTTCAAATTCTGGAAGCGAATTTTTATTTTTTTACCAATGTATTTCTTAGTGTGGTGCAACATAGTTTTACTTGACAAAAAAATTAAAACTTTTAAACTTTTTGGTCATTTTCATGTACCATAAAATATTTCACTTGTCCAAGCCTGGAGCCGAAATTTTGATTTTTTAAGATTTTAATACCAATTTTGTTCCTCCTGAATTATAAAACAGTTTTAAGTAGCAAAAACAACAACGCCAAGTGAAAAAATATATCAATTTCCCAACCCTGGAAACGAAATTTTAATTTAATTTTTTTTTACCAATGCAACTCTTAATGAGGTATGAAATAGTTTTATTTAAGAAAAACTAAATATTTTTAACCATTTTGGTCACTTTCATGTACTACAAAATATTGCAGTTATCCAACTCTGGAATCTAAATTTTGATTATTTTTTAAATTTTTGATACCAATTTTGTTTTTCCAGAACTAAAAAATGGTTTTAATTAGTAAAAAACCGACGATAGTTGCCTTTTTGATTACTTTTACGTATAAAATTGGTAATTTATGTGGGTACTTTCATGTACCAAAAAATTTCAATTTCCCAGCCCTGCAAGCGATATTTTAATTTTTTTTACCTAGTCTTCGTTCGGTATAAAGTCGTTTTATTTAAGAAAAACTTAAAATTTGCAACCATTTTGGTCACTTTCATGTACTACACTATGCCATGTACCAAAAAAACTTTCAAGTTCCCAACCCTGGAAGTGAAATTTTAATTTTGTTTACCAATGCAACTCTTCATGAGGTATAAAGTAGTATTATTTAAGAAAAATTTACTGTTTTGAACCATTATGGTCACCTTCATGAACTATAAAATATTATACTTTTCCAACCCTGAATTCGAAATTTTGGTCTTTTTTTTAATTTTTGATACCAACTTTGTTCTTCCTAAACTATAAGACAGTTTTAGTTAGCAAAACAAAAACATCAGTTGCCTGTTTCATTACTTTCACGTATAAAAAAAAATTTAATAAATAAAATAAAACATTTAATTTTTTTTTTGCCAATGCAAATCTTCATGACGTATAAGAGGTTTCGTTAAATAAAAACTTAAGATTTTTAACAATTTTAGTTACTACATGTAATACAAAATACGGAATGGGCAGAAATTTTTTTTTTGATTTCCCATCCCTGGAAATTTTTTTTTTATTTTTTTAGTTTTTAATAGACCATTGAAAGCACGAAATAGGTTTAATTTACAAATATTAAAAATATAACTGATTTTTGGTATAAATTTTTCGTCGCGAAATAGGTGTAAGAATATTTCAATTTCCCAACCCTGGGAGCGAAATTTTAATTTTTGTGTTATTTTTTACCAATGCTAGTTTGCATTGTTTATAAAGTAGTTTTATTTACAAAAATCTTAAAATTAGCAACCATTTTTGTCACTTTCATTTTCTACAATATATTGCATGTACAAAAAAAACCTTCAATTTCCAGCCCTGGAATTGTAATTAAATTTTTTTTCTTTTATTGAAGAAACATTTTAATTTTTTAACCATTTTGGCCACTTTCATGTACTACAAAATATTGCACTTGTCCAACCCTGGAATCGAAATTTTGATTTTTTTTGGCCAATGCAAATCTTCATGACGTATGAAGAAGTTTTGTTAGAGAAAAACTTGAAATTTTTAACAATTTTTGTTACTACATGTACTACAATATACGGAATAGGCCGAAAAAAAATTTTTTATTTCCCATCCCTGGAAAAATTTTTTATTTTTTTAGTTTTTAATATACCATTGAGGCTTCCCAAAGCACGAAATAGGTTTAATTTACAAACATTAAAAAAAATTATTGATTTTTGGTATAAATTTTGCGTCGAGAAATAGGTGTAAGCTTCCCAGCTTTGGAACCGTACATCGGATATTTCTGAATTTCAATACCACTCTATTTAAGTTCATTTCCAACGGTCCAAGAACGAAGTCTCTAGCTCTTCTGAGGGCTTGGGAAAACCGATTTCACGTACAGACGGACGGACAGACGGACATCGCTAAAACGTCATCGCTATTCATAAGGATCCAGAATTTATATACTTTATGGGGTCCCATATTGATAACGAAGAAATTACACACGTAATGACAAACCAATGTATACCCTTACACTTTTTTGTGAATAAGAAGGAGGACAACATTTTTGTTTGCTGTTTTGCTTACGTATATTCCTCTTGTATTAATTTGCTTTTATAGCACCAATATTTTGTTCTCAGCTTAGTGGTTTTAAATGTAATTATTTGTAACCCGTTTGTTATATATTATTTCAAAGTTAGCAATAATTCAACACTTACAGCTCTCGCATTTATTAATTTAGAATCGTTTATGTGATCCTTAATATTAAAATAATCGATTTGAAGGTTATTTAGTATGTTATGTGAAGTTGAAAAATTTAAAAATTTACGAACCTGCAGCAAAACACGTCCGCTCTCTTTGAATTCTCGCAAAATTTTGTTGTTTGGTCAATTATAAAAGTACTTCGCAATTTTATGTTCGAGTCATCAAATATGTCGAGTAAGAATTGAAGTTCGAACTTCATGTTGTACAATTAGTTCCAGGTGGAGGTTTACAGATAAAAGACATCTGTTAAGTTTTACTCTGAATTTATGTGTCTGCATAGGTAAGGTGGTTAATTTAACATAAGTAATTTTAGCAAAAGAAAGATTAATCCATAGTGGTTTAACACAAAACTTAATAAAAAGCAATCCGGTCACATCAAAACTTTACAAATCCATTTTAAAATTTGTATATATTCAAATAATATAATTTTTAAATCTTGTTCAGATCAATGACTATCTATAATACTGCATCACGTCTATAATACTGCAACAAAAATTCATATCAAATACAAGTGGAATTACCTAAAAAAAAATTTTCTCAAATTGTGCGAAAACACAAAAAGTGGATTTATCTATCAAGTTTTGAAAAATCCTCTTAAATTTAACAAAAAATGTATTAATAGCGTAAGTATTGCAAAAGTATAAAATTATTGCGTCACTTTTCTATTCTCTGTTAAAAGACTACCAAAATTAACACTTCTAGACAATAATAACATCATTATGAAACTTAACATTGCTGTTAAAAGTATTTAAAGTACAACGAGTGGGAACATAAAATTTGAGGAACTTTTTATACCCTCCAAAAAAGAATTTGGAGGGTATATTCACTTTGTCATTCCGTGTGTAACGCATCGAAATATCCATCTCAGACCCCATAAAGTATATATATTCTTGATCAGTATTGAAATCTAAGACGAACTGAGCATGTCCGTCCGTCCGTCCGTCCGCCTGTGGAAATCACGATTCAGTCCAAACGAGAGCTAGACTCTTGAAATTTGGCATAAATATATTCTAAAGCTTAGAGCAGGTTAAGTTCAAAGATGGGCTAAATCGGGCAAGAGGGAAAAAAGTTCCCCTAAGAAGAACTAAACCAACCCAGAAAAAACAATATAATTTTTAAAGTTTTTTGGTTATTTTGTTAAGCAAATGATATATATTTATGTCAAATACGGTCCAACGCCTTAAACTTGGAGCCATTAAATAAAATAAAAATATTTTTTGACCCCGCCCACTTCAGTGGGCGTTATTATAGGCAACAAGTAAAAACGTTATATTCGACCGGGTCGTATCTTAATTACCCTCCAAATATTTAGTAAGTGAATTTGAAATGTTTAACTTGGTGGGACAGAGTTCCTTTATATAATATCGTACGTCAACGCCCACTAAAGGGGGCGGGGTTCAAAAATATACAATATCATGTTTTCCACAGAAGAACGTATGGGCATAGACCGTCTTAGACTTCATCACAAAACTGTATTTTGGCGGGGTCGCTCTGGCAAGGGCTGTGGAGGAAACATTTCACCTTTGTCATATAACTCTAAAAATAAATGCTTGGGATAATTATATACAAAATTAAAATTTCTTTTTTTTGTTAGGGTCATTTAGAGGGCAAAGGGGGAGAGGGGGTAGGGCAGAAATAGGTAGACATAAAACTCTAAAAATAAATGCTTGGGATAATTATACACAAAATTAAAAAAAATTTTATTTAGTTTTAATAGGGTCATTTAGCGGGCAAAGGGGGAAGAGGGGGGGTAGGGCAGCAACAGGCAGTCATAAAACTCTAAAGATAAATCCTTGGGATGATTATATACACAATTAAAAAAAAAATTTTTTTTGGCAGGGTCATTTAGGGGGCAAAGGAAGAGGGGAGGGGGGGGGGTAGGGCAGTCATAAAACTCTAAAGATAAATGCTTGGGATGATTATATACAAAATTTAAAAAAAAATTCTTTTTTTTGGTAGGGTCATTTAGGGGGCAAAGGAAGAGGAGGGGGGGGGGAGGTAGGGCAGAAATCGGCAGTCATAAAACTCTAAAGATAAATGCTTGGGATGATTATATACAAAATTTAAAAAAAAATTTTTTTTTTTTGGGAGGGTCGGCAGTCATAAAACTCTAAAGATAAATGCTTGGGATGATTATATACAAAATTTAAAAAAAAATTTTTTTTTTTGGTAGGGTTATTTAAGGGGCGAAGGGGAAGGAGGGGGTAGGGCAGAGTAGTACCAGGTTTCGTCTCAGCTTCGTCATTAAAGCTTAAAAGTGTTATTTTTAAAAAATGTAGGCTTAAGTAAAACAATTTGTTAAATTTTTATGCTATATTATATAATTATCCCAAGCATTTATTTTTAGAGTTATATGACAAAGGTGAAATGTTTCCCCCACAGCCCTTGCCAGAGCGACCCCGCCAAAATACAGTTTTTATACCCTCCAAAGAGAATTGTGATGAAGTGTAAGACGGTCTATGCCCATACGTTCTTCTGTGGAAAACATGATATTGTATATTTTTGAACCCCGTCCCCTTTAGTGGGCGTTGACGTACGATATTATATAAAGGAACTCTGTCCCACCAAGTTAAACATTTCAAATTCACTTACTAAATATTTGGAGGGTATTTAAGATTCGAACCGGTCGAATATAACGTTTTTACTTGTTTTTCCTAAGGTCCCCTTTTTTGTATGTTCCGTACTTACTGAACAAGTACGAAGTCGGCTACATACACGTTGGTATTCGTCCATCAAACCTTCAGTACTCGCGTTTTGGTCGAATGTCTTCACTTAACCGAAATAATGTCTTGACTTATTCGTTGCAGACCCTTGGTATATATTAGCATTTGTGCTGCGTCAGCATTTACGTTTTCACCGTTCGGCTAAATGGGTCTTTATAAAATTAATATGTCTAGCACGGCCGTGTACTGCTTGCTTCAGAGTTGAAACACAGTAAAATCTTTATGTTTACACAACTATCGAAAAAAATCAAAATATTGTTTATCCGTTTGCTAAAAAAGTTAGATAAAAAACTTTATTAATAAATAAAAAAATTTCGGGTATCCACTGGTTAACAGTTATAGTAACCCCTAATAAAGTAATAATTTAAACATACTCACATATTAATTCTAAAAAGGTTTGTCCACATTAAAGTGAACAAACATACTCACATACAGACATGCATACATACTTACGCTGGAATCAAAATTATTTTTGGTTTGCTTTAATTGCTTTCATAAAAATGCATATTTACTGATATGTATATTCGTCCACTACAATGTGCACAAACATACATTCAAATACATTTTAATTCTCTTTTTATTGACCTATAAATTATGAGTTTCTAAAGAATGCTTGGTTTTCCAAAATATTACATTTGGTGGGTGGCCAAGTATACAAAACCAACAAACTATAATTGGATCAATGAACTATTGAAACCAAAATTACAAAACAGTTTAGCTGTAAAAATCAATTTCGAAATTTTTCTTAAGAACCAAAAAACTATAGAAATAATCATTCTCAGTTTTTGCAAACATTTTTCATTATTATACCCTCCAAAAAGGAATATGAAGGGTATATTCATTTTGTCATTCCGTTTGTAACGTAGCGAAATATGCATCTGAGACCCCATAAAGTATAAATATTCTTGATCAGTGATGAAATCTAAGACGATCTGAGCATGTCCGTCCGTCAGTCCGTCTGTGGAAATCACGATTCAGCCCCAACGAAAAGAGCTAGACTCTTGAAACTTGTCATGAATATATCTTTAAGGATAGCAGAGGTTAAGAGCAGAGATGGGCTAAATCCTGCAAGAGGGGAAAAAGTTACCCTAAGAAGAACTAAACCAACCTCTAAAAAACAACATAAATTCTAAAATTTTTTTGTAATTTTGTTAAGCAAATGATATATTTTTATATTAAAGAAGGTCAAGTGCGTTAAACTTGGAGCCATAAAATAAAAAAAAATTATTTTTGGGCCCCACCCCCTTTAGTGGGCGTTATTACTCCTACCCCTTTGCCAGCTAAACGACCCAATAAAAAAATTGTTTTTAATTTTATATATAATTATCCCAAGCATTTAATTTTAGAGTTTTGTGACAGAGGTGAAATGTCTCCCCCATAGCCCTTGCCAGAGCGACCCCGCCAAAATACAGTTAAACATATTAAATTTACTTACTAAATATTTGGAGGGTATTTAAGATTCGACCCGGTCGAATATAACGTTTTTACTTGTATTTGATATTTGATTCGTAAAATAAAGTTGAACTGGAAAAAAATAAATAGTTTTTTTTTCTTTTTAAAAACAATAACATTTTTCTTTCGACGAGGATGGCATTGGAGGAATAATGCCCAGTACAAGAATAAAATTTAAAGTTGTGATCAAGGACACGTTAACAATTTTAACAGAGATTATAAAGAATAATCCTTTTTTTTAGGAGTAGGATCAGCACTCAGGGGATGACCCCTACATATGCATTTCATTGCGCCGGAACTGAAAACGGGGGGATAGTATTGAGGGGACAGATTAGGAAAGGTGAGACGATAGACAGTTTTTTGTAGCTATTTCAACCTTTTTTACTTCGCCGACTAATTTTTGCTACAGGGCCGACGAAGGTGGATGCTGTTACTCTGCATTTAGTACATGATAGTGTCAATCGCTGCCAATTATGTTCAGTGACCAGTGACTATGCCTTCATCATTGAAACAGGCTGGCAACAACTAACACAACCACGCACTAATGCTGATCAGAAGAATTTAACGCAATATTTCTTGACTCAGCGCGGGCTCGAACTCAGGACCCTCCGCTTCATAGTCTTGTGGTCTTCTCCTTCAGCCAACAGCACCCACAAATAATTGTAAATATTTCTTTATTACAAAATTTAAATTGATGGTATGAACCTGGAAAAAAGTGACTGTGAAATAATTCAGTGATCGTGAAAAAAAATTTTATGTATAAAAGTTAAGAGGACATTGCTCAAAGAATTTCTTTAATAAATAATTCATTTAAAAGACACCAAGATTGCCGAAAGAAACCAAGTTTTGGAGTAACAAAAGTCAGAAGAGTTTGGATGCATTATCATCTACTACATTAGTAGCAAAAGTAACAAATCAACCCCAACAACGAAGACGACACACCAGAAATAATTATACAAAGTAAGCACTAAGTTAGGCTACTACATATAGTTTTAAACAAATTTAAAAAACGTTTTTAAAAAACGTTATTTGTAGATTTTGTTTTTCATTGTGCCTTTTTATATACTTTTATTGTTTGCCAACGGCAGACTAATTGTATGAAGGTGGAAAAACAAAATAGATTTATATCGAATAAAATTTGTTTGTTGTGTTTTCTTGAATTTCAAATCCTATGGTTTTGCTTGTGTAATTCTCAACTCATTTTTGGGAGTTTATGTATAAGCTGTGAGGTTTTGTTATTTTGGAATTAGCTTAAAGTCTACTGACGATTTGGTGTAAGAACCAATGAAATGCAGGCATATAGACGTACTTGACCACATAACAAACAAAAAGCACTAATTCAAATTTAAAAAAGTTATTACTGAATAAAAGTAAAATTTAAATTGTATTACAGGATGTTAATTTCCCAACAGGCTATAGGTTCAAATCTGCGAAACTGCAAATTATTTTTTTATTTATTTTTATTTTTAATAAATGAACGTGATTGCATTCTATTTATTAATTTTTTTTTTTTTTTTGAGAGTGGAATATTAAGAATATTTCATAGTTTAATAACCAGCAGAACGGATCAGTACTGATTTCGACGCCGCTACGCCATCTCATCAGCGTTCTTTGTTCAATTTTTCCACTTTTGCAAGTGGTGCTAGTTAGTAGGAATATCAACTATTTAACCGATATTTTAACGAAAATTGAATATGAGAAGTTATCACATTCATATTATTATGTTATTACATTTTTGGTTAGTACGAAATTCCCCAACCCTGACAATTAATATTCCCAATATTCCACGTATTTCTTTCGCTTTTTCCAGAGCCATCGGCTGCTGATAACTAAAGCTTCTTTGTTATTTATGTTCAAGTAATTGAATTTAGTTTTCAATTTACAATGAACATGTAAACAAGTGCGCGTGCCCTCGCAACGTTTTAAATTAATGTATGAATTTCTATTTTAATAGTGAACCTTTTGTTTATGTAATTTGTATTACAGGATGTTAATTTCCCAACAGGCTATAGGTTCAAATCTGCGAAACTGCAAATTACTTTTTTATTTATTTTTATTTTTAATAAATGAACGTGATTGCATTCTATTTATTAATTTTTTTTTTTTTGAGAGTGTAATATTAAGAATATTTCATAGTCATTAAACCAGCAGAACGGATCAGTACTGATTTCGAGGCCGCTACGCCATCTCATCAGCGTTCTTTGTTCAATTTTTCCACTTTTGCAAGTGGTGCTAGTTAGTAGGAATATCAACTATTTAACCAATATTTTAACGAAAATTGAATATGAGAAGTTATCACATTCATATTATTAAGTTATTACATTTTTGGTTAGTACGAAATTCCCCAACCCTGACAATTAATATTCCCAATATTCCATGTATTTCTTTCGCTTTTTCCAGAGCCATCGGCTGCTGATAACTAAAGCTTCTTTGTTATTTATGTTCAAGTAATTGAATTTAGTTCTGCTGGTTAAATGACTATGAAATATTCTTAATATTCCACTCCCAAAAAAAAAAAAAAATTAATATATAGAATGCAATCACGTTCATTTATTAAAAATAAAAATAAATAAAAAAATAATTTGCAGTTTCGCAGATTTGAACCTATAGCCTGTTGGGAAATTAACATCCTGTAATACAATTTACATAAACAAAAGGTTCACTATTAAAATAGAAATTCATACATTAATTTAAAACGTTGAGAGGGCACGCGCACTTGTTTACATGTTCATTGTAAATTGAAAACTAAATTCAATTACTTGAACATAAATAACAAAGAAGCTTTAGTTATCAGCAGCCGATGGCTCTGGAAAAAGCGAAAGAAATACGTGGAATATTGGGAATATTAATTGTCAGGGTTGGGGAATTTCGTACTAACCAAAAATGTAATAACATAATAATATGAATGTGATAACTTCTCATATTCAATTTTCGTTAAAATATCGGTTAAATAGTTGATATTCCTACTAACTAGCACCACTTGCAAAAGTAGAAAAATTGAACAAAGAACGCTAATGAGATGGCGTAGCGGCCTCGAAATCAGTACTGATCCGTTCTGCTGGTTTAATGACTATGAAATATTCTTAATATTCCACTCTCAAAAAAAAAAAAATAAATAAAAATTAATAAATAGAATGCAATCACGTTCATTTATTAAAAATAAAAATAAATAAAAAAATAATTTGCAGTTTCGCAGATTTGAACCTATAGCCTGTTGGGAAATTTACATCCTGTAATACAATTTACATAAACAAAAGGTTCACTATTAAAATAGAAATTCATACATTAAAAGTAAAATTTATTTCTTAAAGATATTTAGATAAAAAAAGGAGAAGAAAAAAAACCTCTCTTAATTTAAATAACAAAATTTTTTTCAATACAAAATGGCAAATCAGCAAATACAGTTAGATTCAATAAAATATTTTAATAATTTACCTTCATTTAATGGAAGTAAAAATTATTTGAATGACAGAATACACCCTTTACTTATAACATACGACGAACTTTCTCAACTAGCATTCTCTGATATTATAAAAAGCCGGTTAGTAGGAAAATCAAAAGAGACTATTGAAATAAATACACAAGCTCCATCCTGGCAAGAAATTAAAACCATTTTAGAAAATAACTTTCGTGAAAGAAAAAGTTGTGAAGAACTATTTGATGACTTAGGTCTGTAACACTCAACAGCACTACACTTGAATTTTATAACGAAATTAAATTTCGCCTTCGGCTTTTAAAGAATAAAGCAGAGATAATTATGGGAGAATATGAGGGACTACATCAGGTTGTTCTAAATAATCAGAGATCACATTTTTAAGAACAAAATGCCAGAACCAATGCGTACAATACTAACATGTAGAAACCCCAACACATTGGAGTCCGCAATGGATATTTTATTCGAAAGTGGATACGACAAGGTGGGTAAAAATGGCTTTCAAACGAAATTCCACAAACCCAGCAGGGACAAAGGACTACACATTAGGCAACAAAATAAACACAACCATGACGAAAGACGTAACTATAGTGAACCCACATACTAATCAAAAATATCAGGACAATAGAAATAACAATAACTATCAAAGACGTTAGAATAACCATTCAAATAACAACCACAAATATTATAACAATAATTCGAGTTATGTATAACCAAAGATATTGGAATAACCAACAAAATAGAAGATTCTTGGGTGATACTGGTAATAACGAAAAAGAAAGTCCTGGCGAAATTGTGCATGCCGACGTATATTACAGCTTGGAAAAGAAGTTATTCTTAACCTTTATTGACAAATTTTCAAAATATGCGTAAGCAATTAAAATAAACAATAGATCCTAGGTCGAATTTAAGACTGCTATAGCCCAATATTTATCATCTGTTGGACGCATCACGAAACTGGTTATAGATAATGAATTAAGTTTCAAAGCCTTACCGTTTATGGAATACTTTCGTGAATAAGAAATAGAGTTACATTTCAGATCAAACAATAATCACACTTCCAAGGCTGATATTGAAAGATATCACAATACTTTAAAGGAACATATAAGAATCCTAAAATATTATCCTCGAAGAGATGTATTTATACAGTGTGAAAGAAAAAAATTTAAATGCGTTAAATAGTATAATAATACGATCCATTCCACTACGGGTAAAAAATAAATAGACTTTAAAAATAGAAATAGAGATCAAATCTAAGACGATCTGAGCATGTCCGTCCGTCTGTCTGTGGAAATCGCGATTCAGTATAAATATATCTTGAAGGAGAGCACAGGCAGTGATGTTAACCGTACGGTAATTACCGTATTGTACGGTAATTTAGCCCTCCGAGCGGTAAGCAGGTAATTTCTATATTTGTACGGTAATTTTAAAAGGTTTTAATATTTAATTATTAGACCCCAAACATTTTTTTTCATAATGTGTACCAGGGCGAATTTATAACTGTGTTAATAGATCACTTTTGTGACAGCCCAAATATAAATTCTTCACTGCAAATTCTCTTGCGACTACATATTTGTCAGTAAAAACAAAAACAAACAAGTAAAAGCGCTATATTCGGCTGTGCCGAATCTTATATACCCTTCACAGATGTAATTCTTCTTTCTTTCTTTCTTGCCAAAACAGAAAGTAGGTTTAATTAAAATATCAAAATAATGTTATCGGTTACTTTTATATTTAAGAAAACGTTTAAATTTTTCGGCTAGGAAGCTAAATTTTTGGCTTCTCTTATATCTAATACCTATGAACGTCTTTCGAAAATATTATATATATTTAATTTACAAACAAAACAAAAAATCCGTTTCATGTACCCCAAAAAGTTCTAATTGTCCAACCGTAGAATCGTCTTTGGTTTTTAATACCAGATTACTTCTTTCTGATAAATAAAGTATGTATAATTCATCATAAAAATCAAAAATAACAAATAAAATGGCTGATTTTATGAATCAGAAAATGTCAACTTCCTAACCCTGGAACCGAATTCTTAATTTTTTAATACTAATCTAATTTTTTCTGATATATAAAATAGCTTTAATTCACTAAAAACACAAAATTTTTAATTTATGTATGTACTATTATGTACGAAAAGTATTTCGATTTTCCAACTCTGGAAGCGAATTTTTATTTTTTTACCAATGCAATTCTTAGTGAGGCGTAACATAGCTTTAGTTGACAAAAAAAATACTATTTTTAAACTTTTTGGTCACTTTCACGTACCATAAAATATATCATATGTCCAAACCTGGAGTCGAAATTTTGATTTTTAAGATTTTAATACCAAATTTGTTCTTCCTGAATTATAAAACAGCTCTAATTAGCAAAAAAAACAACGTCAATTGCCTTTTTGGTTACATTTATGTTTAAAAAAATTTCAATTTCCTAACCCTGGAAGCGAAATTTAAATTTTTTAAAATTTTCTTTATCAATGCAAATCTTCATGAGGTATAAAGTAGTTTTGTTTAAGAAAAAGTCGAATTTTGCAACCATTTTGGTTATTACATGTACTACAAAATATTGCATGTACCAAAAAAAATTTAATTTTTCTAACCCTGGAAACGAAATTTAAATTTTTTTTGTTTGTTTTTTTTATCAGTGCAATGCTTCTTGAAGTATAAAGTAGTTTTATTTACAAAAAATTGCAAATTTTTTACCATTTTGGTAACTTGGATTCGAAATTTTATTTTTTATTTTTGAATTTTTGATACCAATTTTGTTCTTCCTAAATTATACGACTGTTTTAGTTGGCAAAAAACAACAACATCGATTGCCTGTTTGATTACTTGCATGTATAAAAAAAATTCAATTTCCCACCCCTGGAAGCAAAATTTGAATCTAAAATTTTCTTTTCTTTTTGCCAATGCAAATCTTCATGACGTATAAAGAGGTTTTGTTAAAGAAAAACTTAACATTTTTAACAATTTTAGTTACTACATGTACTACAAAATACGGAATGGGCCGAAAAAAAAATTTTTATTTCCCATCCCTGAACACTTTTTTTTTATATTTTTAGTTTTTAATACACCATTGAGACTTCCCAAAGCACGAAATAGGTTTAGTTTGCAAACATTAAAAAAAATAAATTATTTTTGGTATAAATTTAGCGTCGAGAAATAGGTGCAAGCTTCCCAGCTCTGGAACCATAGTTCGGATCTATCTGAATTTTAACACCACTCTATTTAAGTTCATTTCCAATCCAAGAATGAAGTCTCTATCTCTTCTGGGGGCTTGGCTAGACCTGTTTCATTACTTTCACTTATAAAAACAATGCAATTTCCCAACCCTGGAAGTAAAATTTGAATTTAAAAACAAAAATTTTTTTTTGCCAATGCAAATCTTCATGACGTATAAATTGGTTTTGTTAAAGAAAAACTTAAAATTTTTAACAATTTTAGATACTACATGTACTACAAAATACGGAATAAGCCGAAAAAAAATTTTTTTATTTCCCATCCCTGGAAAAAATTTTTTATTTTTTTAGTTTTTAATAGACCATTGAGGCTCCCTAAAGCACGAAATAGGTTTAATTTACAAACATTAAAAAAAATAATTGATTTTTGGTAAAAATTTTGCGTCGAGAAATAGGTGTAAGCTTCCCAGCTCTGGAACCATACTTCGGATCTTTCTGAATTTCAATAGCAGCCTGTTTAAGTTCATTTCCAATCCAACGGTCCAAGAACGAAGTCTCTAGCTCTTCTGGGAGCTTGGGAAAACCGTACAGACGGACGGACAGACGGACAGACGGACATCGCTCAATCGTCATCGCTATTCATAAGGATCCAGAATATATATACTTTATGGGGTCCCATGTGCATATCGAAGAAATTACACACGGAATGACAAACCTATATATACCCTTTCACTTTTTTGTGAAGGGTATAAAAATTACGGTTTCATTACATCTATGCAAAATAATGCCTATTGTAGTTAAATTCTATACGTTTCTTATTATTAATTTTGTATTAGACTTTGCGTACGGTAGTTTTACCAAAAAAAAAAAAACAGTAACTTAGGGCTGTATGGAAATTGAAATAAAAAAGTTAACATCACTGAACACAGACTAAGTTCGGATATGGGGTAAATCGGGCAAGAGGGAAAAAAGTTTCCTTAAGAAGATCTTAACTAACCTCTAAAAAACTACATAATTTTTAAAGTTTTTTTGTAATTTTATTAATCAAATGATATGTTTATGTTAAATAATTTTTGGACCCCGCCCCTTTAGTGGACGTTATTATATGCAAAAACAATGTAAAAATTTAATTAAAAAATCAAAATGATGTTATCGGTTACTTTTATATTTAAGAAAACGTTTAAATGTTTCGGCTAAGAAGCTAAATGTTTGGCTTTTCTTACCTCCAAATACCTCTGAGCGTTTTTCAAATACACAGATAAAACAAAATTCGTTACACTCTGCATGTACAAAGGGCAATCCTAAACGAATCGTATTTCGCCGTGTTAAATGCCACACGTTAAATGTAGAAAACAGAAAGTTACACGTGATATGTAGAAAAGCTGCACGCCACATATAGAAAGGGAAAAATAAACGCGGCATGTAGAAAAGCTATATGCTGCGTAAGCAAAGGCAAAGTCTGCATGGCATGAGAAAATCAGGTCGTTCCCATATAAGTTCTACATTTTTCATACAGCAGCTTGAATACTACACGAAAGGTGTAGGTTTTCAACATTAACATTTGGATATTGAAAAACTACATGCGCGTGTGGAAATTCTTAACGAAAATATAGCTCCAAATCAGTACAAAATTCTAATATTTTTCCTTTAGAAAACTGCTCTCGACTCGTAACATGTAGTTTTTCTACATGCCGCGTTTACCTTTTTCATTTCTATAGTGTAGGGTAAATAGATGCTTTTTTAGTTTGCTGCTCTACTCATTCAACGTCATAAAAGGAAAATCAAAATGAATAAAAAACAAAATAGCTGTTCTAATAACATCTTACAGTCCAACCTAAATTACGACGCAAAGCGCAGCTTTTACGCGTCGTTAAATTATTAGAGCGTTAACGTTGCGCCATAATCAGTAATGTTTACTCAATTTGATTAATAAAAACCTAAAAGTAGCTAAAGTTACATCAGTTAACACTTCAACAAAATAAACAAGAGTGCCTTTGCAACAAACTTCACTTCTTTACGCGCAGTCAAAATTGAATTTTCCAATTGCAAAGCGTTGACGCCACGTTATTTCGGTTGTTCTCATACATTTTGTACGGGCAGTTTGCGCTTTCCTTCTGAAACGGTTGTTCGGTGTTGCAAAATATATTGTAGTGACTGCTTGTAATCGTTGAGTGCATCGTACACGAAAGTTTTTTGTTTAAAAGAAATTTATGGAGGCACTTATTCAAACGATTTATTGCCGGCACTTCAAGGTTTGTATTAATGCAAAATATGTATTCGCTGGAATATAGCGGACCTGTGACCTGTGTGAGTGTATTGTAACTTGATTCAAGAATTCATATAGACACGAATTGATGCAGCCCTGTAGTACATTTATATATAAACAAAACTAAACCAACAGAAATTATTAAATAATTTTATGTACTATTAGCTGCTGGTATGAATGGCACATACTTAATATACATTACAGATCGGGACATTTCAGATGAAACACTGAAACAATTAAAACAGGAGTTGAACTGGCCCCTTTCAAAGTGGGATGACCAATTAGACCGATGGGCTCGAACATTCTCTCTAAGACAGCGTGATTTGAAAAAGTTCAACAACGCAGAATTCCTGAATGAGTGGCCGCTGTTAAAAGATGCAAGGGCGAAGGATTTGGTAAATCATAATGATTTCAATTTAATGTATCTCTTTTAATTTCATTTTATATAGACTTTAGAGATACCGTGGTGAGCTACTACTCTAGCTAAAACCTTAATCAACGTTGCAAGGAAGTCTTGAAGGATGCGCTGGACTCATCCGACATAAGTAATTTAAACTACATTTATAAATTGATTTCCTCTTGATGTTGATATGACTTTTTTTTATTTTTTTTACAGATTGTCTCAATAAAACGTTGCAATTAATTAACTGCGTAGTACCATCAAAGGGAATCGGTGGAAAACAACACTCTTTGCTGGATGCCGAGGAATTTTTTATACTAAATATAGTGACCATAAACAACTTAGATATAAAATTGGAGGAGTTACAAAAAAATGTCTGAGCCTTAAGTTAAGCCTTCAACCGCTTGTTGTTATGGAAGGGGTCGTTAAAAGAAACTTTTACGTAGTATTCGACAAAATTTTATTTCAATTTTACGCTTTGCTGGAAGCATTTACCTTCGCATTTAAATTAATGCAGGTTTTAAATTTAAAATATCCGGATCCTTGTTTGCTTACGTGGACATTTGTCCAAAAGTTATTTTATGAAATAGAATCACCTTCTGATGCAAGCTCAGCTACCTTAGCTGTATTTCTAAAGTACTTTCAAAAATAGACTCAAATATTAGTAATAACATTTAGTAATAATATTAATCAAATTCAACATAGTTTCTAATATTTTCTTAAAAACTTTTATTCGTTTAAGAAAACAAGATGAATTTGTGCTTTGTTTGCTCAAAAACATTTGAGAGTGTAGAACTATACTTACATCATTTAAAATATGATCATCTTCTGCATTCGCAATAAGTTATTTTTAAGCAATTCTTCATTAAAGCACCATTTATTAAATCATAATGCTAGCTCTGCCACAATGGTAAAAATACAAAAATTAAGTGATACTTATCCATGTTCGGTTAACGAATTTAATATACTTCCAACTCTAGAGAACGATGTAACTCAGAATGAAGTTACAGAATATATAAATGATTTACTAATGGAGCACCTAAAAGAAAAAGTTTTCTATTTTTCTACTTTTTTGTATGCCAAGAATTCGCTGCCTAGAAAAGATGCTAATGCTATAATCAATAAATTTGATGAAGTTTTAAAAAGTATATCTCAATGCTTAAGAAATTTGGGCAAACCAACTTCAGATCTAAACAAAATTACAAATTTTTGCAAGGAAGTATTTGAAAGTCATTCCTCAGAATATAAATATAAGAAATATTAAGAGAGAGAGAAAATCTGTTGAAAAAATCCAATTTCAGTTCCAATAAATAATGAGTTGACTGAAGTCGTTAAAAAAGGTTGTCGTACTTTGACTACCAAGTTTAAAACCATAGAAGTAATGCCAATTTAATATCAAATCCACCTTCGTCGGCCCTGTAGCACAAATAAGCCGGCGAAGTAAAAAAGTTGAAATAGCTACAAAAAAACTGTCTATCTTCGCATATTTCCTAACCTGTCTCCTCAATACTATCCCCTCGTTTTCAGTTCTGGCGCAATGCATTGCATATATAGGGGCCATCCCCTGAGTGCTGGTCCAAGATTAAAAAAAAAATCAAATGTTTTTTTGAGCTTCCCGGCGTATTAGAAGAAATAGAAAATCATATGAAAGTTTTATTTGAAAGCAAAAGCATAACTAACTTCGTAAACGCCGAAACCTATAGAAATCATTTTGAAAATAGTTCTACTGACATAATGATACCATACAACTTATTTTCAAATGACTTTCAAATTAATAACTGCTTGGGTTCACTCCTTTATTCAATTTGTGCCCTGTATTACAGCTTTCCAACTCTTCCAGTTCACGTTCAATCTAAGCTAGTCTTCATATTTCCCGCGGCATTCATTTCTGCCAAATTTTTCAAAATTTATGGTAATGAAAGTTGTTTAGACGAATTAATGAAAGAACTTAAAGTTCTAGAAAATGGAAGTTGGGGGTAACCTTGTGTTGCTATCTTTAATCAATGAAAATACTTTAAATGAAAGCACTATCAACAACAGAAAACGATTGTTTCCGTTTGGAGAATTGGAAAGTAGTAGTACTTTCACGTATTAAAATAAGTGCCAGTGAGATGCTTTGTTTTGCGAAGTACTTACCTTTAATGATATTGGACTTAGTTCGAGTTGGATATAAATATTGGAAACTAATAATTTTACTTTCCAAAATAATTGATGTAATTATGGGTAATTATTATAATAAAGAAATTTTAAAGAATTTAACTTATTTAATTAGGAGACATCATGAAATTTATAAATCGTTGTATGGTGATTTAAAGCCAAAACACCATTTTATGGTGCATTATCCAACAGTCATTCGAAAATGTCCATTAAATTAATGTGGGCTATGCGCTACGAAGCAAAGCATAAAGAGATGAAAATGTACCCGAATTCAACCTCATCTCGTCTAAATGCTGAAAAATCTATTGCTATTAAAAGTGCATTCAAATTCTCTTGGTTGGTTGGTTGGTATACGTGGCTGCCCGCTACACGCAAGCATTCAAGTAGGATCTCTGAGATCCCGTTTTGAAAAACCACTCCACTCGTCAGTGACTACCTATGGAAGCCGTATCCTGATCTCGGGTACGGATGGTTACTAGATCCACCCCGTCGCATTGAGGTATCTAATAAGGTCCCCCAGACCTATACCTGATAGCTCCGCGAGGTCGCCTATGATACTATTGCCTAAGAATTTGTGTCTCGTGTTGTGCAAGGCCGGGCATTCGCAAAGGAAGTGGTAAACTGTCTCCTCCTTGCTCTGATCTCGGCAGCTCCTACAGAATGCATTATGGTTGAGACCTAACCTGCCTGCATGTCTGCCTATTACCCAGTGCCCCGTCACAACCGCTACGAGCCTTGAGATGTCCCTGCGATTCCTGTTAATCAATTGTGCCGTTCTATTGTCGTTATAACATGGCCACATGCTTCTAGCCACCCTGCACGTGTTCAGCTTACGCCACCTGTCTGCCGCTTTCTGCCGGAAATGGCTCTGAATGGTGCTCCTTAGGGTGCCAAACGGCATGTCCACCGATACGGCAGTGGAGACGTCCTTAGCAGATCCAGCCTTAGCTAGCTCATCTGCCTGTTCGTTTCCAAAGAAACTGCTGTGAGCGGGTACCCAGATGAGGGTAGCGTCTATCTGACCCCCCAGTCTGGATAGCAGCTCTTTGCATTGGGCTACCAGAGTAGACGACGTAGTGAACGACCTGAGAGATTGGAGTGCCGCCTGGCTATCGACAAAGATACCGACTCTACCCTGAACACCCCTATCAATTAAAAGCCTCGCCGCCTCCCTTATAGCCAGTATCTCAGCCTGAAATACGCTGGATTCATCTGGGAGACGGAGCGAGAGTTTTATTCCAAGGTCCCTCGAGAAGACCCCTGCGCTTACACCACAGATCATCCTTGATCCGTCAGTATACACTCTGAAGTTGAATTCCCTTTCTAAGTTACCCCTTCTCCACTCCCGCCTGGATGGTAAGAGGACTTTGAATGAAGTGTTAAAGTCTAAGTGAGGTACTATATAGTCGGTGGGCTTCCTCAGTCTCGGTGGTAGCCGGCCAAGGATTCTTGCGTGGCCATAGTCCCTTGACCTCCACCTCCCTGATGCCGCTAGTCTTGCCGAACTGCTTGAGGATGCCCGGAGTACATAAAGGTCAATCGGAATTAGGTTTAGTATAGCATTCAGCGCCTCTGAAGGACTAGTACGTAGACAACCAGTAATCCCGATGGAAGCAAATCTCTGTATCCTGTATAGTTGATCTACTACATATTTTTTACTTGTGGCGGGCCACCATACTAACGACCCGTAAGTCAGTATAGGGCGTACAATTGCTGTGTACATCCACTTAAGCATTGTGGGTTTTAGGCCCCATCTGGAGCCAAACATTCTCCTACAGGAGTAGTAGGCAACTGTTGCCTTTTTTATTCTATGGTGTATATTTGGTTTCCACGATAGCTTCGTGTCCAGGATAACTCCTAGGTATTTTGCCGTGTCCGAAAGGGACAGTTCCAGATTATTCAGCCGAGGAAGTTTAAAGCTTTGGGTTTTGGTCTTTGTAGTGAATAGTACAAGTTCCGTTTTGCTAGGGTTTACTCCTAGACCGCATCCTGCAGCCCATCTACTGAGCATACCCAAGGCGTTGGACATGATATCGCTAATCACGTCCGTGAACATCCCTGATACCATTATTACTACATCGTCCGCGTAAGGCACAACTTTAACTCCTACAGCATCTAGTCTGATAAGAATCGTGTTAACAACGAGAAGCCAGAGCAGCGGAGAAATCACCCCACCCTGTGGTGTTCCTCTACATGCCCATCTTGACATTTCGCTATTACCTAACGCTGCAGTGACATTTCTTGCCTTCAACATAGTAATGATCCAGTTGCTGATGTATTCCTCAACGTCTGCATCCCGGAGAGACTGTTGGATGGCTGCCACTGATACATTGTTGAAAGCGCCTTCTATGTCTAAGAAGGCAGCCAAGGTATACTGCTTTTCTTCTAGGGATCTCTCCACGACTCCCACCACCTCATGCAGAGCTGTTTCCGTGGAGCGTCCCTTCAGGTAGGCATGCTGACTATCTGAGAGAATAAGCGATCCTTCAAGTCGATGCCTAATATGGGTGTCTAGTAATCTCTCTAGCGTCTTAACTAAGAAAGATGAAAGGCTGATTGGTCTGAAGTCTTTTGGGTCCTCGTGACTCCTTTTTCCAATCTTGGGAATGAAAACCACTTTTACTTTCCTCCAGCTGGTCGGAACGTAATTGAGTGTAAGACAGAGTTCAAAGAACCTATAAAGCCAGGGAATAACAGAGCCCTTCGCACTCTGTAGCATCTTTGGAATGATGCCGTCCGGACCCGGCGATTTAAACGGTGCGAAGCTGTCAATAGCCCAAGAGATTCTCTCTGGGGATATTAAATCTCTATTGACAGTGTGTTGAGTCCCACTAAATGGGAGGATTCCTATGGCCGTGTCAGTACAGCCGGGAAAGTGGGTGTTGAAAAGAATACTTAGGGATTCCGCGGAGGAATCTGTCCATGACCCATCCCCCCTCTTAACGAAGGTTGGACATGTGCGGTTCATGGTCAGAGCCCTACTAAGCCTTGCGGAATCCCTAGTTCTATCTATTGACTCACAGAAATTTCTCCATGAGCTTCTTTTGGCGACCTTTATAGCTTTTTTGTACGTTGCTAACTTATCCCGATAAGGCTGCCATGCTTTCTTCTCATAGCATAAATTGAAGGCCCTGCGTGCCTCCTTACGTAACTTTGAGAGTTCCGAGCTCCACCACGGAGGGTAACTTTTCTTAGTCTTTGTTAGGGGGCAGGATACTTCAAAGGCTTTCGTTATAGCCTTATTAAACGCCCCCACATTGTGTTCAAGTCCATCAATCGTATTCTCGATCTCTGGGACTCTTCTTAGTTTTTGCTTCAGGATCCCATTAAACCTATCCCAGTCTGTTCTCCTCGGGTTCCTGAAGCATTGCTTTTCATTGCCTAATGACGCGACTTCGAAGAATATCCAACAGTGATCCGAGAAGGATCTTTTATTGGATACCCCCCATCTATCAATCAAAGGTCTAAATCTATCATTTACAAGAGTGATGTCCAGAACCTCTTCCCATCCGCTAAACCTATCCGAACTCGGAAAGATGAAGGTCGGAGAGGAACCGGAGTTACATATGGTTAATTTATTAAGGTTTATGAAATCAAGGATATGCTCACCTCTGTCGTTGATTTCACTGCTACCCCAAATTGTATGCCTGGCGTTGGCGTCACAACAAAGTATGATGTCCTCATCAGCACCAATAGATGACATGAGAGCTTTCACTTCATCTGGAGGGGCTGCTTTGTCGTGCGCCATGTAGCATGATGCGATAAGGAAGCTGGTTCCATCTGTCAGCTCGACCCTCGCAACTGTAAGGTCCTCAGTACTGAACTGTGAACAGAGAAAGATTTTTGTGTGCTTTTTGGCTATTAGACATGATCTGGGCTTACCATTTCCTTTAGCATATAGTACATTGTATGTGGACCTCGGGAACCCCTTGACCTCGGAGTTTGCTACCCATGGTTCCTGCACCATACAAATGTCGATGTTCTCTTCGACTGAGATAACAATTAGGTTATCTGTTGCACACTTCGAGTGCTTCAGATTTATCTGGGCGATTTTTAGAGCCATCGTGCTTATTCTTCAGCTAGCTGCATTCCTCCCAGGAGGTTGTTCGCAGCCTCGACAGCGTCGATATCAGCTTTTGTTGGGCGGGACACCTTTACCTTAGCGTCCCTGACCCCGAAAAATAGCTTGGAGCCTGCTTTCTCGAGCGCTTCCGCTCCAGACTCCGTGATGGAGAGGATTAGGCAGGTACCATTACTGCCATGATCTTCCGTGCGGATGACTGACCAGTCATCCATTGGAATGCTGTGGTTCTGTAGCTTCAGACACTCTAGCATTTTGTTACCATCCTTTCCAAGTTTTGGTAACCAAATCCTTGCCCGCGGTCTCATCGGTATTTCCTCCGCAGGGATGAGTTTAAGGCTTAACCCATCCCAAGTCTCACTAATCTTAGCGATACTTTCGCAGAGGAAGTCCTTAGAAAACGCGTCCAAGAACTTGATCACCCTGTACCCCCGGTGTATCTCACCGGAGTCGAAGCGAGGAGCCGGCTTACCCTTATTGGAGAGGACGTAGTCCATTACGAGCTCAGCCAATTTGGATTCGATAGCCCCCCACTCCGTTGTTACAGGGAGAATCTTCCCATTTTTGGAATTCGCCAAGGCCACAAGAAGGTTATCCTTAACTACCTCGTTAAAGGGCCTTAGAGTGGACGACGAAGATGATATTGAAGGAGAGGTTGTTTTCTGCACCTTCCTTTTTTTGCTTCCTGGCCGCCCTCTGTCTGAGAGCGGTTTCTTTTTGAGCTCTTTCCTTCGGCAATTTGCTGGGAGGCCGCTCTGGACGTGCTTGGTAGGGAATCCATAAACTTACGATATTCCTCTACCACGGCCTGGTATCTCACCTTATCCTCAGCATCATGCGGGTGCGTGACTCCTTTCTCCGCATTCTTGGCGATCTTGTCAAGAATGAACACGGCCTTGGAGTATCTGGTTTTAAGGAGCTCTTTCTGGCTCCTTTTTTTTGGTTTTCCCTTCTGCCGGTTATCGGCCTCGATTACCGGTGTTGGGGGCACTTTTTTAGATTGTTGTGCGGATAGCGGAGTACTCTGTCTTTTACCCTCACTATCCGAGAGGTCGACTACTGTCTCCTGGCTGGAGGCAAGAATGTCGTCCTCTGAAGAGATTTCTTCCCTTCTGTTTTGGTTGTTTTTTGTTTTTTTGTTATTTAATTTCTCCATATGTTGTTCCCACGAGTAGGCCAGTAAGGGGATGGACCATCTGCGCAGTGACGGCGTACGCAGACTAGACAAATTCTCTTACATGTTAACAAAATATTCGAAAGGCGTACCAAATACTATAAAAAAATCAGATTTTGCTTCGAACGTAATTGAAAATGAATATATAACGTATACATTGATTATTGCAGACTGCAAACATTTATTGACAGCGTATACGATAGTATATAAAAACATTAAGTATAAAAAAGGGTATTTCGCTGCAATTGTCAAAGAAGATGTAACGAAAATACTTAAAATTTCTTTTTTTGTTTTGAAAAATTCTAAAGTCTTTGTAACATGTAATGAAGTTTAATTTACCTGTTTTTCTGCACACTTCAAGTCCTACGAACTCCAAAGTAGTATAGAAGAAAAAAATAACCTTAGTAAATATTGATGATTTCACTTCAAAGCCTATGCATATATATTTTATAAATAATTGAAAAAGTTATTTAAGATACAGTAGCTTGTAGTAACACAATATACATATATAATCACATACATGTAATATTATGCTTATTATTATCATTTTATTTCCGTTCCCACAAAACTGTTAGACACAAACGTTTGCGCATTCTTTTTATACCCTCCAAAAAAGAATTTGGAGGGTATATTCACTTTGTCATTTCGTTTGTAACGCATCGAAATATCCATCTCAGACCCCATAAAGTATATATATTCTTGATCAGTGATGAAATCTAAGACGAACTGAGCATGTCCGTCCGTCCGTCCGTCTGTGGAAATCACGATTCAGTCCAAACGAAAAGAGCTAGACTCTTGAAATTTGGCATAAATATATTTTAAAACTTAGAGCAGGTTAAGTTCGAAGATGGGCTAAATAGGGCAAGAGGGAAAAAAGTTCCCCTAAGAAGAACTAAACCAACCCAGAAAAAACAACATAATTTTTAAAGTTTTTTGGTTATTTTGTTAAGCAAATGATGTATTTTTATGTCAAATACGGTCCAACGCCTTAAACTTGGAGCCATTAAATAAAATAAAATTATTTTTTGACACCGCCCACTTCAGTGGGCGTTATTATAGGCAAAAATAGCATAAAAATTTAACAAATTGTTTTACTTAAGCCTACATTCCTTAAAAATAACACTTTTAAGCTTTAATGACGACGCTGAGACGAAACCTGGTACTACTCTGCCCTACCCCCTCCTTCCCCTTTGCCCCCAAAATGACCCTACCAAAAAAAAAATGTTTTTTAAATTTTGTATATAATCATCCCAAGCATTTATCTTTAGAGTTTTATGACTGCCGATTTCTGCCCTACCCCCCCCCCCCTCTTCCTTTGCCCCCTAAATGACCCTACCAAAAAATTTTTTTTTTAAATTTTGTATATAATCATCCGAAGCATTTATCTTTAGAGTTTTATGACTGCCGATTTCTGCCCTAGCCCCCCCCCCCCCTCTTCCTTTGCCCCCAAAATTACCCTACCAAAAAAAGAATGTTTTTTTAAATGTTGTATATAATCATCCCAAGCATTTATCTTTAGAGTTTTATGACTGCCGATTTCTGCCCTACCCCCTTTGCCCCCTAAATGACCCTACCAAAAAAAAATTTTTTTTTTAAATTTTGTATATAATCATCCCAAGCATTTATCTTTAGAGTTTTATGACTGCCTGTTGCTGCCCTACCCCCTCCTCCCCCTTTGCCCGCTAAATGACCCTATCAAAAAAAAGAAATTTTAATTTTGTATATAATTATCCCAAGCATTTATTTTTAGAGTTTTATGACAAAGGTGAAATGTTTCCCCCATAGCCCTTGCCAGAGCGACCCCGCCAAAATACAGTTTTTATAGCCTCCAAAGAGAATTGTGATGAAGTTTAAGGCGGTCTAGCAATGCCCATACGTTCGTCTGTGGAAAACATGATATTGTATATTTTTGAACCCCGCCCCCTTTAGTGGGCGTTGACGTACGATATTATATAAAGGAACTCTGTCCCACCAAGTTAAACATTTCAAATTCACTTACTAAATATTTGGAGGGTATTTAAGATTCGACCCGGTCGAATATAACGTTTTTACTTGTTTTAATTTAAATTTTAAATCTAAACATAACTTTTTAAACAAACAAACTTCTACTGTTACAATTCGAAGTAGCAGCAGTAAATGTGCTTACAATGCGCTATGATCTTTCTCACCACTGATTCAATTTGTTTTTATACCCTCCAAAAAAGAATTTGGAGGGTATATTCACTTTGTCATTCCGTTTGTAACGCATCGAAATATCCATCTCAGACCCCATAAAGTATATATATATTCTTGATCAGTGATGAAATCTAAGACGATCTGAGCATGTCCGTCCGTCCGTCTGTGGAAATCACGATTCAGTCCAAACGAAAAGAGCTAGACTCTTGAAATTTGGTATAAATATATTTTAAAGCTTAGAGCAGGTTAAGTTCGGAGATGGGCTAAATCGGGCAAGGGGGAAAAAGTTCCCCTAAGAAGAACTAAACCAACCCAGAAAAAACAACCAAATTTTTAAAGTTTTTTTGGTTACTTTGTTAAGCAAATGATATATTTTTATGTCAAATACGGTCCAACGCCTTAAACTGGAACCATAAAAAAAAAAAAAAATTATTTGTGAACCCCGCCCCCTTTAGTGGGCGTTATTATATGCAAAAATAGCATAAAAATTTAACAAATTGTTGTACTTAAGCCTACATTCCTTAAAAATAAAATTTTTAAGCTTTAATGACGAAGCTTAGACGATACCTGGTACTCTTCTGCCCTACCCCCTCTTCCCCCTTCACCCCCTAAATGACCCTACCAAAAAAAATTTTTTTTTAATTTTGTATGTAATCATCCCAAGCATTTATTTTTAGAGTTTTATGAGTGCCTGTTTCTGCCCTACCCCCTCTTCCCCCTTTGCCACCTAAATGACCCTATCAAAAAACAATTTTTTTTAAATTTTGTATATAATCATCCCAAGCATTTATGTTTAGAGTTTTATGACTGCCTGTTTCTGCCATAGCGCCTTTTCCCCGTAAATAACCCTATAAAATAAAATAAAAGATTTTATTTTGTATATAATTATCCCAAGCATTTATTTTTAGAGTTTTATGACAAAGGTGAAATGTTTCCCCTACAGCTCTTGCCAGAGCGACCCCGCCAAAATACAGTTTTTATACCCTCCAAAGACAATTGGACCCAATGAAGTATATATGTATATTCTTGATTAGTGATGAAGTTTAAGACGGTCTAGCAATGCCCATACGTTCGTCTGTGGAAAACATGATATTGTCTATTTTTGAACCCTGCCCCCTTTAGTGGGCGTTGGCGTACGATATTATATAAAGGAACTCTGTCCCACCAAGTTAAACATTTCAAATTCACTTACTAAATATTTGGAGGGTATTTAAGATTCGACCCGGCCGAATATAACGTTTTTACTTGTTTTAAGCATGATTTGTCATTAAAATACTTTTAAGATTCAGTTTTAAATAAAGACTCAAAAACAACAGTTGTTTTAATTATTAATGGAGCAGACGGTAAACGAAATAAAGAAATGATCGGTTAGAAAAGGAAAAACTATCAGTGGAATAAAATAAAAAGTTATAAGTCTAAGCTGCGGTATTTACAAGTAACTATGTAAGTCAAATGCCAGAAATATGTAATATATTCGTACTGGAAATAATTCGTACGCAAAATAAGGAAAAACTGAAAAACAAAACAATACACAACTAAACAAGAACTTTAAAAGTACAAAGAAAAAAAATAACAATAAAGCGAAAGAAAACGTCTTTTACCTAAAATGATAAAAAATAAGTCAACAAGAAAGAAAACAAGTAAAAACGTTATATTCGACCGGGTCGAATCTTAAATACCTTCCAAATATTTAGTAAGTGAATTTGAAATGTTTTGTAGTGTACCTCACATGTCTACAATGCATACACATATCATACCGATCAACATTTACTATTAGCATTCATTTGAGTAACATACGTTTAAGTTCAATGCATTTTGTTGACACATTTGGGTGGTGTTACATTAACTCTATGCATTTCTTTGTGTTACACACTGATTGGTCAAATGAGAAGTATGTCATTTAAAAATATCAAACTCCATGATACCGAATAAAATATTATGTAATAGGTTAAGAATTATTTTCATAAGCTGTATATAAACTGGCGTGATCCCAGAATAAAGTAGACATTGTTGTATGAAGAACTAAACTGGCAACAACTGCCTTAGTTTTACTTAATGATAATAAGTCTCCTTGTGCCCTTACGAGAAATTATAAGATCGGCATAAGATTAGCTCCAACCAGTGGCACATTTGCCGGTTGAAATTGTAGACAAGCATTACAGTTTAACTTGGTGGGACAGAGTTCCTAAATATATAATATCGTACGTCAACGCCCACTAAAGGGGGCGGGGTTCAAAAATATACAATATCATGTTTTCCACAGACGAACGTATGGGCATTGCTAGACCGTCTTAGACTTCATCACAATTCTCTTTGGAGGCTATAAAAACTGTATTTTGGCGGGGTCGCTCTGGCAAGGGCTGTGGGGGAAACATTTCACCTTTGTCATAAAACTCTAAAAATAAATGCTTGGGATAATTATATACAAAATTAAAATTTCTTTTTGTATGTAGTAAGAATTTTAACGAACATTTTTATATTGCAATATTAAATTGACGAACGTAACTGCCTATAGAATCTTAATTCAATTTAAAATTTCTTTTTTTTGATAGGGTCATTTAGCGGGCAAAGGGGGAGGAGGGGGTAGGGCAGCAACAGGCAGTAATAAAACTGTTAAGATAAATGCTTGGGATGATTATATACAAAATTTAAAAAAAAAATTTTTTTTGGTAGGGTCATTTAGGGGGCAAAGGAAGAAGAGGGGGAGGGGGCTAGGGCAGAAATCGGCAGTCATCAAACTCTAAAGATAAATTCTTGGGATGATTATATACAACATTTAAAAAAAAATTTTTTTTGGTAGGGTCATTTTGGGGGCAAAGGAAGAGGGGGGGGTAGGGCAGAAATCGGCAGTCATAAAACTCTAAAGATAAATGCTTGGGATGATTATATACAAAATTTAAAGAAAAAAATTTTTTTTTGGTAGGGTCATTTAGGGGGCAAAGGAAGAGGTGGGGGGGGGGGGTAGGTAGGGCAGAAATCGCCAGTCATAAAACTCTAAAGATAAATGCTTGGGATGATTATATACAAAATTAAAAAAAGAAATTTTTCTTTTGGTAGGGTCATTTAGGGGGCGAAGGGGAAGGAGGGGGTAGGGCAGAGTAGTACCAGGTTTCGTCTCAGCGTCGTCATTAAAGCTTAAAAGTGTTATTTTTAAGGAATGTAGGCTTAAGTAAAACAATTTGTTAAATTTTTATGCTATTTTTGCCTATAATAACGCCCACTGAAGTGGGCGGGGTCAAAAAATATTTTTATTTTATTTGATGGCTCCAAGTTTAAGGCGTTGGACCGTATTTGACATAAAAATATATAATTTGCTTAACAAAATAACCAAAAAACTTTAAAAATTATGTTGTTTTTTCTGGGTTGGTTTAGTTCTTCTTAGGGGAACTTTTTTCCCTCTTGCCCAATTTAGCCCATCTTCGAACTTAACCTGCTCTAAGTTTTAAAATATATTTATGCCAAATTTCAAGAGTCTAGCTCTTTTCGTTTGGACTGAATCGTGATTTCCACAGACGGACGGACGGACGGACATGCTCAGTTCGTCTTAGATTTCATCACTGATCAAGAATATATATACTTTATGGGGTCTGAGATGGATATTTCGATGCGTTACAAACGGAATGACAAAGTGAATATACCCTCCAAATTCTTTTTTGGAGGGTATAAAAATAATAAAAAAGCGAAAGAAAACGTCTTTTACCTAAATTAATAAAAAACAAGTAAAAACGTTATATTCGACCGGGTCGAATCTTAAATACCCTCCAAATATTTAGTAAGTGAATTTGAAATGTTTAACTTGGTGGGACAGAGTTCCTTTATATAATATCGTACGTCAACGCCCACTAAAGGGGGCGAGGTTCAAAAATATACAATATCATGTTTTCCACAGACGAAAGTATGGGCATTGCTAGACCGTCTTAGACTTCACCACAATTCTCTTTGGAGGCTATAAAAACTGTATTTTGGCGGGGTCGCTCTGGCAAGGGCTGTGGGGGAAACATTTCACCTTTGTCATAAAACTCTAAAAATAAATGCTTGGGATAATTATATACAAAATTAAAATTTCTTTTTTTTGATAAGGTCATTTAGAGGGCAAAGGGGGAGAGGGGGTAGGGCAGAAACAGATACACATAAAACTGTAAAAATAAATGCTTGGGATGATTATACACAAAATAAAAAAAAATGTATAATTATTTTTAATAGGGTCATTTAACGGGCAAAGGGGGAGGAGCGGGTAGGGCAGCAACAGGCAGTCATAAAACTCTAAAAATAAATGCTTGGGATGATTATACACAAAATTAAAATAACAAATTTTTTTTTGGTAGGGTCATTTAGGGGGCAAAGGAAGAGGGGGGGGGGCGGGTAGGGCAGAAATCGGCAGTCATAAAACTCTAAAGATAAATGCTTGGGATGATTATATACAAAATTAAAAAAAAATTTTTTTTTTGGTAGGGTCATTTAGGGGGCAAAGGAAGAAGGGGGGGAGGGGGTAGGGCAGAAATCGGCAGTTATAAAACACTAAAGATAAATGCTTGGGATGATTATATACAAAATTTAAATAAAAATTTTTTTTTTGGTAGGGTCATTTTGGAGGCAAGGGAAGAGTGGGGGGAGGGGGCGGTAGGGCAGAAATCGGCAGTCATAAAACTCTAAAGATAAATGCTTGGGATGATTATATACAAAATTTAAAAAAAAAAATTTTTTTTGGTAGGGTCATTTAGGGGCAAAGGAAGAGGTGGGCGGGGGGGGGGGGAAGGTAGGGCAGAAATCGGCAGTCATAAAACTCTAAAGATAAATGCTTGGGATGATTATATACAAAATTTAAAAAAAATTTTTTTTTTGGTAGGGTCATTTAAGGGGCGAAGGGGTAGGAGAGGGTAGGGCAGAGTAGTACCAGGTTTCGTCTCAGCTTCGTCATTAAAGCTTAAAAGTGTTATTTTTGAGGAATGTAGGCTTAAGTAAAACAATTTGTTAAATTTTTATGCTATTTTTGCCTATAATAACGCCCACTGAAGTGGGCGGGGTCAAAAAATATTTTTATTTTATTTAATGGCTCCAAGTTTAAGGCGTTGGACCGTATTTGACATAAAAATATATCATTTGCTTAACAAAATAACCAAAAAACTTTAAAAATTATGTTGTTTTTTCTGGGTTGGTTTAGTTCTTCTTAGGGGAACTTTTTTCCCCCTTGCCCGATTTAGCCCATCTTCGAACTTAACCTGCTCTAGCTCTTTTCGTTTGGACTGTATCGTGATTTCCACAGACGGACGGACGGACGGACGGACATGCTCAGTTCGTCTTAGATTTCATCACTGATCAAGAATATATATACTTTATGGGGTCTGAGATGGATATTTCGATGCGTTACAAACGGAATGACAAAGTGAATATACCCTTCAAATTCTTTTTTGGAGGGTATAATAAGTCAACAAGAAAGAAAAGAGATCTACAACATAAGAGGCCAACATTTCCCAAATCATCATCTAAACCAAAAGAAGGAAGGAAGCATTAACGTTAATCATCTACTAGAATTCAGAAGTTTAAGTAAAGAGTTTAAGCCAACCAAGAGAAGAAGCTGAATTATTTTAACAAGTAAAGTAATATTTTTTTAAGATAGTGTTTAAGTTAATTATTAAAAGAAATAGTTTAAAATAATAATAAAAAAAAAAATAAAAGAGTAACAATAATAATAAAAATGGATCAATTTGAGGTAGCTAGGAAGTGTATTTGTTCGATACAACAATTTAGTGGAAATACGTCTGACCTACCAAACTTCATTAAGCGAGTGGAATCATTGGCCTCCATTATGGAACCCCTGACAGTAGAGCTGAAAAGAATTTTATTGGGTTACATAAAAGAGCGATTGATAGGTAGGGCCAGAGACTCTCTATCCAGGAATGGCCAAGTCCAAACCTGGATGGAGTTGCGAGCAGTATTAATTAGGGAACATGGTGATCATACTCCAAAAGAGAGAATTTTAGATGAAATAACTCTGTGTCGATGCACAGATGGAATAAACAAATTTTATTGTAAATTAAATGAACTTCTGGTTAGACTTAACAATTCCTACTTGCTGGATGACAGCTTAACGACACTTCAAGCTACAAGGAATAAAAATCTGGTTTTAGAGACATTTAAACGAAACTTACCTGAGCCGGTAAAGGGAATAATCATTAGTAGAAATGCAGCTAACATGGCAGAAGCTTATACAATAATAGAAGAAAATGGTTATTTAAATTTTTCCGGACTCTCATTCAATAGCGCAAATCGCATAATAAGAAACAATTTCAAAGCAATAATACTGATGGCTATAGAAGAAATGATTCAGGAATAAGAAATTTTCGTTATCCACAACGAAGTGGAAACTTTCGGCAAGTGGATAGTTTTCAGCCAAATAATCAGAATCTAGGAAATAATTATAGAAATAATGCAGGGCAAGCATCTTCGCAATCACGTAGAGGAAATTTTTCCGGACAATCGCGAAGGTTAAACATACCACAATACGTTCGAAATGAACCATATCAAGCAGTGGAACCAATGGACATTTCGAATACTTTTCAAAATTTTCGGACAAAGGGCCTTCCAGATACATGCCCTATATAGTTATCGATAACCCGATTAGGAAACCGAGATTTATAATAGACACTGGGACAGAATTTAGCATTATTAATCCTGGAGTATGTAATGAAAAATGGAAATCGCCCATAAATATAACACTTAAGGCATGTAAAAATAACATTATAATTAGGAAAAAGTGTACAATACCACTTTTTAAAGAGTTTGCACTCGAAAACTTTTACGTAAACTTTTTAGAATACAATTTCGCTGATAGATTTGATGGGCTCATAGGTAACAACATTTTAGTGAGCCTTGACGCCAATATTTCCTACAAAGACCGAGTAATTTCGAGAGAAAACAGCATAATTAAATTATTCTTTAACAAAGAGGAGGAAGAATATTACAGTCGTTCTGTTAATGAATCAGTTATTTTGACAAGTGAAGAAGCAAATATTTTTCATAACACTTTACAGTCAAAAGATTTGATGCAATACATAAATGTAGACCACCTTAACGAAAGAGAAGTGAAAAGCTTGAGAGGTTTACTTTTTAAATACACAAATACATTTTATAAAGAAAATGACGATTTGACTTTCACCAATGAAATTAAACATAAAATCAAAGCTACGAACGATATTCCAATTTATACCAAATTATACAGATATCCACAGGTACATAGGGAAGAAGTTGACAGACAAATAGTAGAAATGTTGAAGCAAGGTATTATAAGACCTTCTCGAAGCCCGTATAATGCACCTATATGGGTAGTACCCAAAAAGAAAGACAACTCAAACGTTCAGAAGTGGCGTATAGTCGTTGACTATAGGAAGCTCATGCTTTAACTGTCGATGATAAATTCCCCATGCCAAACATGGAGGACATGTTCGACAAATTAGGACGATGTAATTACTTCACCACGATTGATCTGCCCAAAGGTTTCCATCAAATAGAAGTGGATCCTCTGGATATACCTAAGATAGCATTCTCTACTTAGACAGGGCATTGTGAATTCTTGAGGATGCCCTTTGGGTTAAAAAACTCTCCCGCTACTTTTCAGAGAATGATGAACAACGTCCTTGCGGATTACATAAATAAAATTTGCGTCGTTTATCTTGATGACGTTCTGGTATTCTTTTCGACATTTGTTTTTTTTTTTTTTTATTATTCGTATTTATATTCAAAAAAATTTAATTATTACAATAAGTTGTTATTGCCTCAGCGTCCACGAGGACATTTTTGAGGCCAGTTGGCAAAGTATTTACAATATTTTATATATGTATGTACATAGCTTTAACAAGTATAGTATTCATTACAATAGAAGCATTTCGAAGTTATTTAATAAGTATTCTTTAACGGTTTTCTTAAAAGCAGAAATTCTTTGAATATTTTTTATGTCTTCTGGTAACCTATTAAATTCCAAACTACCCATATGATCAATTCTTTGTTTAGTTTTCTCCAAGCGGCAAAAGCCTACACTCAGATTGTTCGCAGTTCTTGTGTTAAAATTATGTTGATTCCGAGAGAATAGAACAGTATGATGGCCAATATTGTGCATGGATTTATAAACATATAGTAAAAGTTGCATTTTGTATAATCCATGTACAGGAAGAATTGTTTTTGATACATCTTTATATAAGTTTAGCGTTGGAAAAGTCAGTGGAAGATTGAAAACTGTTTTTAGCGCTTTATTCTGAGATCTTTGAAGTGCTTTCAGCTCATTGCTTTTTTTCCATGCATACACAACAGCTAGGTAATTTAAATGACTCTGAATTAGAGCTTGGTAGATTAAAAGTTTAATTTTAACATTAAATTTATTTTTAAATTTATAAATAAGGCCGGTAGCTGAAGCAATTTTTGACTTCACAATTTTTATGTGCAAATCCCACGATAGATTGCTTTGCATATGTACACCGAGATACTTTATTGAGGAGACTTCATGCATAGGCTTACCATCCACAAAAATACTAAAATTTTGTCCATGAACCATATTTGGCCTAAACCTTACAACCTTTGTCTTTTCAGCATTTAAACATAATTTATTTATCCTCGCATATTCCATTATCATTGCAGCATCATATTCCATCTGAGCTTTTAAAGCGGCCTCATATTTATATGGATAAAAAATACTTATGTCATCAGCAAACATAATCAGTTTACCAAAAAGTTCTAAATTTTTTAAATCATTGAGGTATATGCTAAAAAGTAATGGGCCCAATACACTGCCCTGCGGAACTCCATACTCAACCACACCAACTGAGCTTTTGACATTATTTAATTCAACATACTGTTTTCTATTTGACAAGTAACTTTTAAACAATGCTAGCGCTCTACTCTCCACTCCATAATATGCAAGCTTTTCAATAAGAATTGAATGATCTACAAGATCAAACGCCTTCGAAAAGTCATAAAAGATACCCGCCACACCACTAAATCCTTCATCTAGTCCTCTACATACATTATTAACTACATTTACAACAGCTTCCTCTGAACCAGATCCTTTTCTGAAACCATATTGGCTTTCGTATAAAAGTCTGTTTTCATTCAAATATGACGAAAGTTGATTATAAAGTATTTTCTCAAAGATTTTGTCGATAATAGAAAGTAAGGCTATTGGCCTAAAGTCTTTCACTCTTACGGCATTA
The DNA here is from genome assembly GCA_951800035.1 of Linnaemya tessellans. Classification (NCBI taxonomy): domain Eukaryota; kingdom Metazoa; phylum Arthropoda; class Insecta; order Diptera; family Tachinidae; genus Linnaemya; species Linnaemya tessellans. The sequence goes on from OX637536.1 coordinate 72,504,799, forward strand.
TTTAGCTTGGGTATAGGTACGATTTTGGCAATTTTTAAATCTTCTGGATATGTAGCAGTAACAATCATGTTGTTAATTATTATTGCAAGATGAGGAGAAATAATTTCTTTACATTGAGATAAATTTTTTGGCAAAATCCCATCAGGTCCACAGCTTTTCTTTAGGTCTAATTCCGCAATAATATTGACAATTTCAACCTCTGTTATACAAGAAAAGTTGAAAACGCTTGGACAACGTTGTAATGCCCTAAGGCTATTACACGAATCTCCAGGTAAACATAAGATATCCTCCTTCAAAGTTTTTGGAATTTGAAGAAAAAAGTTGTTAAAAGCATCATTTTTTTGGGAATCAGTCATAATAGAACCGCTATCATCAATAAGATTAATATCACCTTTAGTTTTTCTTCCTAGGTTTTCATTTAAAAACTTCCAATATTTTTTTGGATCTTGTTGAATTTGATTTAGATTATCGTGGTAATAATTATTCATTGCAACTCTACAAGCTTTTCTTACGACACGACTAATTCGTTTTAGTATATCTTCAACATAATATTTCCCCTGTCTTCTAAGCTTGAGCAACTTTTCCTTATAATTTATTAAATTTAATAAGTTTCTTCTGTTCTGCTCTGCTGTGTAAGTTGAATAAAACTGATGTTGACTTGCCTTTGTGCCTTGGAATATTTATCATGTCTTTCTGAGATTTAAATTAAAATTTCGAACAATTAGCCTATAGAATCTTAATTCAAATTTAATATAGCAATATAAAATGTTCGTTAAAATTATTACTACATACAAATTTAAGCTATGGCTTGAGCTACCCAATAATAAAAATTGGAAAAACGTTCACATGTACTTAAGTATAAAATTCAAACCAAAAAAGTTTGACTTAGGTATGATGGAACAAAAAATTCAGAAAAATGGGACATGAAGAAAAATAATCAAACGGTAACACGGGTATTATAACAATAACATGTTAACATCAGGTTGATACAGTTCCCGTATTCTTTTTCACAATAAAATTTGTGTAAATAGGAACTGTTATCACATTCAACTAAGCCACCTAATAAGTGGTGACAAACACAATACACATGAGCACTGATGATGAAAGGGTTGCGTCTTTCGAAAACAGCTGTTCTGCTCTGCTGTGTAAGTTGAATAAAACTGATGTTGACTTGCCTTTGTGCCTTGGAATATTTATCATGTCTTTCTGAGATTTAAATTAAAATTTCGAACAATTAGCCTATAGAATCTTAATTCAAATTTAATATAGCAATATAAAATGTTCGTTAAAATTATTACTACATACAAATTTAAGCTATGGCTTGAGCTACCCAATAATAAAAATTGGAAAAACGTTCACATGTACTTAAGTATAAAATTCAAACCAAAAAAGTTTGACTTAGGTATGATGGAACAAAAAATTCAGAAAAATGGGACATGAAGAAAAATAATCAAACGGTAACACGGGTATTATAACAATAACATGTTAACATCAGGTTGATACAGTTCCCGTATTCTTTTTCACAATAAAATTTGTGTAAATAGGAACTGTTATCACATTCAACTAAGCCACCTAATAAGTGGTGACAAACACAATACACATGAGCACTGATGATGAAAGGGTTGCGTCTTTCGAAAACAGCTGTTCTGCTCTGCTGTGTAAGTTGAATAAAACTGATGTTGACTTGCCTTTGTGCCTTGGAATATTTATCATGTCTTTCTGAGATTTAAATTAAAATTTCGAACAATTAGCCTATAGAATCTTAATTCAAATTTAATATATTAATAAGTTTTTGTTTATCCATGGGGTCAATTCGTTCCTGATAATCTTTCGTTTTCGCTTTTCGCTAGTACCATTTTCGACTGCTGATGAAATTATCTGTATTAATTTGGAGACATCCTCCGACGGATTTCCAGTTTCACGATGTGATAGCAAAAGGTTATTGAGGTTACTTTTCACTTTTTCATAGTCACAAATTTTCTTCATTGTTTCGATATAATCATAAGTATTGACGAATGTATTTAATTTAATGGATAATATATAATGGTCAGTTATATTGCAGGTAATAGTGTCTATAACGATATCATCTGTGATGTTACTATAAACATGGTCAATACATGTACCAGCTCCTGGACGGGTTATTAGGTGGTGACAATTCTTGTAGCCAAAGCTTGAAAGTATATCAACTAAATCAGATTTAAATGAATTTTGGAAGAAATTTATATTTGTATCACATACAACCATCCCAGGGTAGTGACCATGTCGCATTAACAAATTTTGCAAAAAGCTCAAAAAAGAATTTAAAACACATTTTTGAGACCTGTAAAATGATGTAAATTTTAAAGATTTCCCATTGATTTTTAGGTTCTCCAACGAGATGGTTATAGCTTCAATAAACTCTTTACTTTTGCAACTTTCCATTTTGTATTCGATGCTTTTGTTTATGTAGATCGATGTGCCACCATAGCCATCTGTTCTACAACAATGTATAGCATTATACCCAAAAATATTGTAAATTTGTGTTATACTTGCTGAAAACCAAGTTTCTTGAACTGCAATGATGCTTGGTAGTTTTGGAAATTCAGAAATTATTTGCTTAAATTTATTAAATTTTCCAATTGACGAAATGCTTCGCATGTTTACAGATATAATATCAAGTAAAGGAACATTTATTGAATTATAATAGTTTGAAAAGGAAAGAAAATTTTCAAAGTGTTTATTAACCATATAGAAAAAAAAATAAAAATGATTAGACTTAAAAATAAAAGAATATAAAAAAGAAAAATAAATATTAAAAATTTTGTTGAACTGGGGACATGAACGACGGATTACCATCATCATCATCAGTATCTTCTCTCACAACTGGTGCTCGAAACGATCTTCTCTTATTTTGATTAGTTGTAGCTTCCAATAATAAATCATCAACTACAGCTTCATTTTTGATTAATTTTGGCCGAGATATTGCGCTTCGCTTGACATAAATTTTTCCATTGTAGGTATAGACAGATGTATAACCAACCTTCTTCAGTGATTTAGCATATTCAAAAATTTTAGGGGTTTCCCGACTTAAATAATCATTGATATAGATATCTTTAGTATCATTGTTCTCTTTCAGTTTAGATTTTGCTGCCATTAAGGTTTCTTTTGAGTTTTTCGAGTTAAATTTAACAATAATAGTGTGTTTATTTTTAGATGCATTTTTATTTTTTATTATATACGCATTCTCAACATTTTCTTCTTTGACATTAATTCCCACGTTCTTCGAAATTTTTAATAGCGTTTCTACAGCAGTTTCATTCTCATGAACTTCAACACCTCTGATTATACAATTTTTACTAACATGTTCATCACTCAAAAATCTTACAGTTTCTTTCAATTCTTTTACTTCAGATTTCAGCAAAAAGTTTTCTTTTTTAACATCATCAATTTTCTTTTTATTTTCTGCCACCCCTCGTAATATTTCATCATATTGCTTTGACATAAACGTTATTGCCTCATTCATTTCAGACAGCTGATCGAGTTTAGATAATTGTTTTCTTATTTCACACAATTCTCCCTTTACGTCACCACCACCGACTTCTACACATTTATAGCACGCATATTCTTTTTCTTCATTGTCTACCAATTGCAAAAATTGTTGTTGGCTTAAGCTTGTACATGATTCGTGATAGTTGTTATTGCATTTATCACACACAATATTATCTTGTTCCTCTTTCACCTGTTTTTTGCATTTACCACAATAAACAATCTTTTTATTTATGCTGCGACGTGTTTTTCCCGGCATATTTCAATTATCCACTTATTAATAACACTTGTTAAATAATAATTCACCAATTTACGCTAGTTATTAGTTTATTTTTTCTTAACTTTAACAAAATATAAAAATTATTATGCAGACTTATATGATTTTGACGTCTATTCGTTATAGGGTTGCCAACTCGCTATTCTATTGAAGAACACTTGAATTCGCTAAGGCTGATTCTTCAACGTTTAAGTGAAGTTAATCTCAAGATACAACTCGACAAATCTTCATTTTTACTAAGACAAACTGAATTTTTGGGACATTTGGTTACTGATAATGGGATTAAACCAAATCCTCAGAAATTAGAGGCAATCCAAAAAATAGAGCTACCAAAAACAGAAAAAGAAATTAAATCGTTTTTGGGAATTACTGGTTATTACCGGAAATTCATTAGAGACTACTCGAAAGTAGCCTATCATATGACGAAGTATTTGAAGAAAGGTGTAAAAGTAAATACTTCTGACAAAGATTACATTAATGCATTTAAGAAACTCAAACAGCTCCTGAAGAATGACCCAATTCTCATCTATCCTGATTATTCAAAGAGATTCACTCTTGTCACAGACGCATCAAATTTTGCTATTGGCGCTGTTTTAATGCAAACCGAAAAAGTCGTTTCATACTATAGTAGAACATTGAATGAACACGAACGTAGGTATTCTACAATAGAAAAAGAACTACTAGCTATAGGAGCAGCAACTATGTATTTTAGACAGTATTTATGGGGTAGAAAATTCACTATTAAAACGGATCATAACCTTTGGTTTGGCTGGATTCATTGAAAGAGCCAAATCTTAAACTGCAACGATGGAAAATTAAATGAATTTGATTATGATATCGTGCATGTTAAGGAAAAAACAAATGTGGCGGATGGTTTGTCAAGATTACCAAATGTAGAAATTAAGGTGGACCTTGAAATGAAATTTTTGCGATATTTTGGTAGATGAGGGCTCTATTCCGTGCCTTTTTGAAAAAAAATGACAATGCCGAAAAAAAAAATTAAAAAAAAAAATTAGGGGTTGCGCACGAGCCGAGAAAAAGGTCCACTTTGCCAAAATTAGGGGGGGAATTGCCATAGGTCATCAGGGGTCACCCGTAGGGGGGAAGAATGTATGGCCGACCCCCATTAACTTTTTACCGCCAACATTTTCCCCCAAGACACCCACCCCCTAGCTCCTCCCCTTAGGGGGGTCACCATACAAAAATGGAGGTTGCTCAGTATTTTCGAAAAACACCATAGGTCATCAGGGGTCACCCCTAGGGGGGCAAAATATATGACCGACCCCCATTAACTTTTCATCCCCAACATCTTTTCCGAACAAGCTTACCCTCTATCTCTACTCCTTGAGGGACTCCCCATACAAAAATAAAAGAAGCTGTAATTGAGTAGTACTACTAAGCACTTTTAATATAATATAGTCAAATTAACATATTTTTGTTCGCTGATGGGTATTTCTTGCGGTAAGAATCGATAACATGTAGTAAATACTGTTTCTCTTCTTCGCCTTGACACAGTATTCTATTATAATCTTGTATCATTTTTACTCCTCTTTCGGCAGTGTCGTTCACAACGCGCAAGTTATTTACAATTCTACGACCTTCTTGATAGTCTGCGCGAGATTTCCAGGTTGCTGGATTTGCTAGAATGAAATCTTGCGATATTCCAAATCGTACAAATAAATTTTTGGTATTATGAGAGACGAAGTTGCTCAAGTCTTTAGCCAAGAATTCCTCATTCACATCTTTGAATTTCACCTCGATTTTTTTAACGCTGGTGCTTTTGATTACGACGCGAGGAGCTGGGGGAACCGGGTCGTCTTCTTCATCTTCTTCACCTTCTTCGTCTTCTTCATCTTCTTCACCTTCGTCATTCTCATTTTCTAGCAATGCTTGGGCCATTTTGGCCTTCAACTCATTTGAAACCTTGTCATCGAAAAAGGCAAGGGCTATGTGCTCATCGGCGAGATACCATAGGTGACCGATAAATTTCTTTATCATTACCCGAGATAAATCCTGGTCAACGGACTTGTACTCGACGATGTCCTTCAAAAACTTCCAATCTTGATTCGGCGCCTCAGCTGCTCGAGAAGAACCAAACCATGCCTTGACGTAAAGTCGCACCACAAAAATACAAACGTGTCGAATACCATTCAATTCACATACAGATAAGTGAAAAGTTCTCCGAAACAAAAACATCTTGAGGCTGTAAATGGCTTTTGCCATCCATCGAGCATGGGAAACGGGTCCTGGAGCTCGGAAATGGTAATTCTTAAGTTTTTCACCCAGAAACAAAAGAATTAATTGTAGCATTTCTTTGTAATCATCGCGAGGGTGTTTCTCCTTCAATTGATCTAAGCAAAACTCCTTTATGCCGACTTGCATTGCCACAGGAATTTTTCTGACGACTTGATCGTCTATCAAGCCAGAATGGAATGGTTTAACCTTTACAGCGTCCCATTCCTGTTTGAAACGGTCAAAGCAAGGAACGCCTGGTGCACTGGTCTCTCCCATTTTTGTCTCAAAAACTTCCCTTAGCACCAGTTCGTATACGTGGTGTCTGCAAGGTAAATATAAGATTTCTCTCTCCAACAGCCGCTCAAGAGTAACTGCGGCTCCGGAGAATGGGCCACTGTTCGTTGATGTCGTGTCGAAAGAAAGTCCTTGTATTCGATGTGTCATATGCCAAGATGCCAACAGTTGATAAACGGCATGTGCTATTCTGCGGCCTTTTCTTTTCCCATCTTCTACTTTGGGAACTCCAAGAAGTTGTTCTTTTTCTCCGTACGAGACAATTACCGGTAGACGGTCCACCTTCTTTGTACCCACAAAATCCAAAAGCATTTTGCCATCCCAATGGACTACGAAGGATTTAGCTGCGACAAGCTGGAGATAAATGAAACGCGTTGAAGAATAAGAATTCTGAATGAGAGCAAATAAATCTATGCGATCTTACTTCTGGATTGTCTTTCACATAACCCAGCATGTTCTCTCGATTTGAACGCCGACATCTCCGAAGCGACGTACGGTTTATTGTGTATTGTTGAGGATCGCGTCCAAATGCTTCTGCCGCCGCTATCATAATGCCGACCGCGTCTCGGTCAGTCACTTTGCACTTGTCCAAAGCTGATAGGACTCGTTCAGTAAAACATTGTTTGTAACCTCTTATGTCACCAACATTTGATGGGCCAGCTTCTGCCGGGAAGTTTTCGTCCTGTCTCCCATTATCATCGCTTGAATCACTGCTTGAAAATTTAACCACTGCAATTGAAAGAATTTCATTTGAATATAAACATTGGACGAACACACAAAGCGCGAAATAACTTACCGCCTTTAGCGAACTGATCTCTACTAGATTCCGTCGCACGTTTGCGTCGCAACTCTTCTTGTTCTTCGCGCTCAGCTTTTCTTTTCCTCGTTCGAGTATCAGTAGCGTCCACACCTCCCATAGTTCCTGGCCGGCCATCTTCTCTTTGCTTTAGCAGAAACTCAATGTCTTCGGTATTTGTCATTTTCTCAAGGGCGTTGGCGTGTGCGATGTCGAAAAGATTATCCAAGCTATCAGAAAACTTATTCTCTTTTTCTCTAGTGGACTCAGTCTTTCTGTGAGATGACTTTCTTAAAGCATCCCACTCATCGTGCAGCGCAGCTATTTTTCTTGTAACATCTCCTCTGGCTTTCGTCGGAATATCTGCTTGGCGCCAAAAAATCATCACTGCGTCCGCGACTATAACCGCACTATTTTTCTTCGACATGTTTCGTTTGCGAATGTTGAAGAAATGCATTCTTAGCACTTGCTTCTTCGACGGTAATTTGTTCCCCGTAATATTCATGCTTGGATAACCAATAAAAAAAATATCGCCGCGCGATCTAAGTTGTGTTGTCATCTTAACTTTGGTGGAATTTCTGTAAAAAAATCAAAAAAATCTCGATATTGTGCAACTGTAAATACATAGATTTTCAGTATTTTTGTATGGGGAGTCCCTCAAGGAGTAGAGATAGAGGGTAAGTTTGTTCGGAAAAGATGTTGGGGATGAAAAGTTAATGGGGGTCGGTCATATATTTTGCCCCCCTAGGGGTGACCCTGGTGACCTATGGTGTTTTTCGAAAATACTGAGCAACCTCCATTTTTGTATGGTGACCCCCCTAAGGGGAGGAGCTAGGGGGTGGGTGTCTTGGGGGAAAATGTTGGCGGTAAAAATTTAATGGGGGTCGGCCATACATTCTTCCCCCCTACGGGTGACCCCTGATGACCTATGGCAATTTCCCCCCTAATATTGGCAAAGTGGACCTTTTTCTCGGCTCGTGCGCAACCCCTAATTTTTTTTTTTTTAATTTTTTTTTCGGCATTGTCATTTTTTTTTCAAAAAGGCACGGAATAGAGCCCTCATCTACCAAAATATCGACACAAGGTCCACCCTAGTAGAAATAAATAATGGTGAATTGGTTTCAGAGGAAGAAGACCAAAACGATACAAGTTCAAATTGTGCGACCATACATAGCGGTGAAGAGGACAACTCTTGCCATATTTTTATTACGAAAAAACCGATTAATGTTTACAAAAACCAACTATATTTACAAAAGGGATATACAGAAAAATTCGTTATGCAAATTAAGAATAGAAAAGTAAAAAATTTTATTCCACTCACTGATAATAGTGACATATTAACGATACTGAGGAAAGTACTGAAAGATAAAGGCGTCATGTGTATTTTTTGCGAAGACGATCGACTTTTTGTACAACTTCAGGATGTTTATGTACAATTTTTTTCCAGTAACAGAAATTTAAGAGTGCTAAGATCCACGGAAAAATTAATTGAAATTACGGATAGAGACGAAGCCTTAAAAATAATAAAAGACGAACACTTGAGGAACAATCATCGTGACATTAATGAAGTATTTGGAGAGCTGACATTTAAATATTACTTCCCTGGATTGGTGAACTTGATAACGAAATTTATAAATAATTGCCAAGTTTGTCAATTAGCTAAATTCGATAGAAGACCTGCAAAAGTTCCATTTCAGGTGACTGAATCACCAGGCTGTTTTAACGACATTGTCCACATGGATATTTGGTTCCCATTTCGAAACGTTATGTTTTTAACAACTATAGATAAATTTTCAAAATACGCAACGGCACATAAACTAACCGATAGAACGTGGCTTTCTATACTAACTGCACTCAAAGAAAGAATAAGATTTTTAGGGAAAATGAGAAAACTTATCTATGACAATGATAGGTGCATGCTTCACGAATCTGTTAAATTGTTTTTAACCGAAAATAGCATAGAAACTCATGTAACGACTGCTTACCACAAGACGGGTAACGCAGACGTCGAACGTCTACATGACACACTAAATGAACTCGAATTATTACAGCTGATACAACGGTGACAGATGAAGATACTGAGGACAAAATACATATCATAATTACAATTTACAACAACAGTACACGAAAAAAGAAAAAAGTGAATTTTTGCTATAAAATATAGCTGCCAACTATTTTAAAATTTGTCAATATTTATGGTTCAATTTAACATAATTATTACTAAATCAGAAACATTTATCGTTTTACTTCCTGCAAAATACAACAATAAATAAATATGTGTTATAGCTTAGATTTTTCGTGACCAATTACATAGTTGGTATAGCTAAATATACTATATTTGTGCACAATAAAATATATCCACTGTGCGTATATTTTGTTAAATACAATGCATACGCAAAAACATATTATGCAGAAAAATTTATTTGAATATAGTGAAAATTGTAACAAAACATTACTGCTTTAGCAACTTAATAAGCTGTATTAATAAGCTCTGTATTCATAAATATTACTTTTGTAGCAAAAATTGTGACACAACATTGCTGCTTTAACATCTGAAAAAGCTTTATTAGTGTACTTTGTTATTCATTCTGAATGGCACGTGGTCAAAAGCATTTTTTTTTTATAGAAATTAAAGTGCATTTAAAATTAAAGAATAATTTTGAAAAGAAAACAAAAGAAATTAATTATGGATGTGGAAGAAATTTTGAACCAGTGGGGATATCCCCAATTGATAAAAATATTTAAAGGTAAGTTAATTTATACAAAAAAAAAGCAAATAATGGGAAGCTGTGAAATTTCATAAATCAAATTTTGCTATAAATTTCCAGTAAAGTTAGTTACATAATTTTTAATTCTTATGTAGGTACTAATATAAAAATTGCTATCGGCTAATATTATTTTAAATATATTTGTTATATATATACATACATGTATTTATAATAATTTGCTAAAACAATCGGTAGCACACCACTATATCTTTAATTTTTCTCAATTTGACGAAGATTGTGTTACAGAAAGGAAGCACTTAAATAATAAAACTAATTATCGTTCTTAAATTGTGTTTTTTCAAGATTCTGAAATTACTTTAGAGGCTTTTCAAAGTTTGGACTACTATGGAATTGCAGAAATTATAAAAAATCTATCGGATCGAGCCTTGTTTTGGAAACGTTTCAGAGCTGAATATATTGATGAAGTAAGTTTACAACAAAGGATTTTGGTCTTAGCGTTTTTAAAATAAAAACAAATATTAATATTCAACAGGGTTTTATTTCAAGGAATTGCGCATCTAGAAATAGTGAACCAGCACTTCAAAATTATACCATCGAAAATCTTGAAAGTGTAAGTATTTTTGTGAAAAAATGTCTAACCTAAAATGGCGTTGGATTTATTAATTTATTCAATGCATATTATGTAATATATTTAGTAAATTATAAAGCTAATTCTGCTATAAAATATATTATATGTAAGTATAATTATATAGCAACTTCTGCTACAAAATATAATATATTTACAATAGTAAAATTATATAGTTACTTCTGCTATATAATATAATAATTTTCTTGTTTGGTTAGGTTAGGTTAGAAGGGCGACCCACCAAAAGTGAGAAAAACACTCGGAGGCCATAAAGGCCCATTGTGATGCCCAGAGGACTACACCCTACACAATCCTTTCAAAACGAAGTAGTGGTTCCTGAGAACCACCCAGAACTTTTCACGAACCCCGCCAGGGTAGTCAGCTGTGCATCCCTGAGGTAGTCTAGATCCCGCAGGAAACGTGAGCCTAGATGTCTAAGCCTACGCTCCTGCAGGGCCGGACATTCGCAAAGAAAATGCCTCTTCCTCCTCATCTAAACAGCTCCTGCAGCGACCATCATGGAGAAAGCCCAAACGTCCCGACATGTGCCCAATTGCACAGTGACCCGTCAAGACCCCCACCAGGAGTGCCAACGACTTTTTCCCAAAAGTCAGAAGCTGTCTAGTCCTACCCCTGTCAAGCGAGGGCCATAGAGTTCTGGAGACCCTACAGGTGGTAATACTTGACCACCTGCCTGTCACCTCCCTCTCTTCCCACTCCTGAATTTTATTCAGCAGCTCAACCGAGGGAATGTCAATATCCCTGCGTGAGTCTGCCTCATCCAAGGCCAAACCCGCTCTAGCGCATTCATCCGCCATTTCATTCCCCTGAATGCCTTCATGCCCTGGAACCCAAACTATCCTGACGTCATGTCCTTCAAGTCGAGCCAGAGATTGAATGCATGCCAGTACACATCTCGACCTCACTGTCCCCGAATCTAGGGCCCTAATTGCTGACAGACCATCCACACAAATGTCAATAATTCTTGCCTCCAAACTGAGCCCATCAATTCTCAATGCCGCCTCGGTAATGGCATAAATCTCCGCCTGGAAAACTGTCGAGGTTTCGGGTAGCCTGAACGATACCGAAAAGTCGAGATCCTCGGAATACACCCCCGAACCAGTGCCAGTGTCCATCTTCGAGCCGTCCGTAAAAACCAAGGTCGCATTGCTGCGAGTCGCAGAGCCCTCCATCCAGTCCTTCCTCTCCGGAAACGCAACTGCGAAGGACTTGTCGAAGTTCATGACCGGAGTCATATAATCAGTCCGTCTCCCCAGGACCTGCCCTCCTACCCTTTGTAGGATAATGCCATGTCCCGTACGGTCATGCCTGAAACTGCTAGACTCGATGAGTCTGAGGGCAGATCTTGCAGATATGTACCTGATGTAAACCCCAAGGGGAGCCAAGTCAAGCATCGTCTCCAGACTGGCCTGAGGGGCCGATCTCATCGCGCCAGTCATAGCAAGACATGCCAACCTCTGTACCTTGCCCAGTATAGAGAGATATGTACTCTTGTCCACAGCCCTCCACCAAACAAGTGATCTATAAGTAAGAATGGGTCTGATCACCGCCGTATACATCCAGTGCAGGATGAACGGTTTCAACCCCCATCTCTTCCCAGAAACTCTCTTGCACGCGTAAAACGCGCATAGAGCCTTCCTCGTTCTATCCTCCACATTACGTTTCCACGATAGCTTTGAGTCTAGAACAATGCCGAGGTATTTCGCCTCCCTCGAGAGCTCCAAGCTCGAGTTAAGGTCGACCCAAGCACAGGTATACGTAGACACGTTTAACCATAAGTAATCATAAATAAAAATTCTGTAAACACCCTTAACCATATGTAATAAAGATATCTATTGTAAGAATGGAAATACCGTAAACACCCTTAACCATAAGTAATAAAGATCATAAACAAATCATAAATATATCTATTGTAAGAACAAAGAAATACACAAAGAAATATCAATTAGTTCTAGATAAACAAGAACAAGGACACAAATGTTTATAACTCTATGTAAGAACAAAGACTCATAAAAATATATCATCCTTATGATAACAAAATATACCTAACATAGAAGTAAGACTCATATCATCCCTTATTTACCTACACGAACGAAGAGTATAAATAGACTGAAAATACTCTCGTTCACCAGTTCATAAGAAAACTCAGACTATAACTATACTTAGTAAACTAGATTCATAAGTTCACAAAAAAGTAATAGTTTTATATATAAATAAAGAACACTTCAAGATACAGTTAGTATCTTGAAGTTATCTATTTTTAAAACCAAAATAACTAAAATTCTTAACTGGCGATCCTGCCAGGAGGATATTCTATTATCCTTCCAGTGAGCGGACCACAAAAATTATTCTTGTCGCAGCAAGGATTTTATGGTGAATAAAACAACAAAACATTTTTTTTTTAAACTTATGTTTGTCAGTAAAAGACAAACTACATTTGACGGTAATAGACCCTTAAAAAACCCAGCTATGAATCAAGGAGCACTCTCGGAGATTGCACAGCAACTAGCTAACCTGCAACTAGCCTTAGAAGCTTTACAAAAGGAAAATATAGACATGAAACAAGAGAACCACATCATAAGAAACAAATTGAGTCAAATTCCGGTTAACCCAATGGTCGCCCAATTTGAAGACGAATCTTTACAAGCAATCCCTATCAAATTTAGTACTCCAGATGATATTAATTTGGATCTATTAAAAGCCCTTCCTACATTCAACGGTGACATAAATGAATAAGGAACACGGCGAGATTTGACAAGCCAACTAATGGAGGGAATGGAACAACATAGGACCTCCAGCCGTTATCGAGATGCACTAGTAATATTTAAAACCAAAATACAGGGACCAGCAGCAAAAGTTTTGGCAAATTTTAAAACAAAATTCAACTATAAAGCCATTATGAATCGGCTCGACTATACATACATATAGTGACCAAAGACCACTATATGTCCTTAAAGATGAACTCGCAAGAATTACGCAAGGAAGAAAAACAATATCTGAATTTCACGATGAAATTAGCCAAGCATTGGCAAATGTTATTACCAAAATTACCATGCAAGAAGACTCTAATGAATTCACAAAAAAATTAATGGAGATTGAAATGGAAAACGCCGTGAGAATATTTAAAAATGGGCTTAATAACGACTCAATAAGACAGACACTACACGGTAATCCTATAAGAGACTTAGAGCACGCCTACGCAGTAGCACAAACAATGGAACATAATGCTAGGTGCACCAGATTCAACAATGAGCAGCAACAAGAAAGAATGCAAAGAAGGCAACCTCAGCCTAGCCAAGTGCAAAAGCACAACCATCAACAACACTTTAGACGGCCTCTTTACAACCCTGCAAATCAACACCGAAACAACTGGCAACAACAAAATAATTGGCAACAATCAAACAACAGGCAACAATCAAATAACTGGCAACAACAGAAACCAGAGCCTATGGACACGACTTCAGCAAACGTTAGACAGCCACAGCAAGGTTTTCACAGCCAACCTTGGAAACGACTACAATCACAAAGTGGAAACTTTATTCATCCGCACAAGATACAGAGACACAACATGATGAAATCAGCAGATCAAGAAGGCGACAAATGCAGCATCAAAAGTAACAATAGTAAGTCGAAATATCAGAATAGTATTACAAAAGGTTTAAACTAATAGATGGGTTGTTCTACATATTTATGAATGATCAGGAAAATGAAAATTATAAGATATTCATAGACTGCGGTGCAACCCACAATTATATTAACAAAAATTTAAGATTAGGTATAAGAGAATATATTAAACCTCTAAGAATGATAACCTTTCACGGAGAATCTATTTTAAATTTTAAACAAAAGATAAAATTGTTCAACACACAATTAGAATTTTATGAAATTAATAATAATAATGAATATGATCTTATGTTAGGACTAGAAGGCATATTAACACTAAAAGCCTTAATAGACTCAGATAATAGAAAATTTATAGTACCAAAAGTGACACACAAAATTAATTACTCCATAGGAGATAGGACATTTGAAAGCAGAATAGACGAACTAATGAAAATCAATAACGGAATAGGTCCTTTACCATTTACCTCAACAATAGAAGCTAGTATCAGAACAACTACCAATGATCCCATATGGACTAAACAATATCCAGGGAATATGAATGATATAGAATTCGTTAATAACGAAATAAACAAATTATTAAAGGATGGAATAATTCGTAAAAGTTATAGCCCTTATAATTCACCGATGCTCACAGCGCACAAAAAAGGCACGGATGAAAACGGCAACTCAAAGAGATGTATGGTCATAGACTACAGAAAATTAAATGAACATACCATTACTGATAGGTATATTATCCCTGATATTACTACGACATTACAAAATTTAGGAGGAGCAAAATTCTTTAATACACTGGATCTTGAATCCGGATTTCATCAAATAAAAATCAAAGAAAACGAGTGTGAAAAAACAGCTTTCTGCGTAAATGGAGGCAAATATGAGTTATGTTCGTATGCCTTTCGGGCTAAAAAACGCCCCCTCTATATTTCAACGTTGTGTGGACGATATTCTACGCGACTATATAGGCAAGTTTGTATATGTTTAGATAGATGATGTACTCATATATTCCTCCTCACCTACGGAACACTTGAAACATATTGAAACTGCTTTTGATGCATTAAATAAGGCTACATTGAAAGTTTCAAACGAAAAATCTAAATTCTTTATGTCGGAGGTCGAATACCTAGGACATATAATAAAACACAATAGAATTACCACAGACCCAGAAAAAATCAGAGTAATTGAAAATTTCCCTACACCTAAAACCCTTAAGGATTTGAGAGGATTTTTAGGATTAACAGGATACTATCGAAGGTTTGTAAAAGACTACGCTCAGATTGCAAAGCCTTTAACCATACACCTAAAAGGTGAAAACGCACACATAGGTAAGAATAAAAGCGCAAATAAAGAAATTATATTAGACCAACCAGCCATAGCAGCTGTAGAAATATTGAAGTTAAAACTAAAAGAGCAGGTGGAATTATTCCAACCTGACTTTAAAAAACCATTTGAACTAACAACGGGTGCCTCCAACATAGCTATTGGAGCCGTGTTAAGTCAAAATAAGAATCCTATTTATTTTTTATCAAGAACTCTTAGTGAAACAGAACAGATATAGCACAAATGAAAAGGAATTATTAGCAATAATATGGGCTTTAAAAAAACTTAGGAATTATATATACGGCATTGCCGATTTAACAATCTATACGGATCACCAATCGCTAATTTACGCTATATCGGAGAAGAATCCAAACCACAAGCTTAAGCGCTGGAAAGCCATTATTGAAGACTACGGTGCCAAGATAAAATATAAACCTGGAACTCAAAATGTAGTAGCCGACGCACTATACCGGCATGTTATACACACATCATCAATGAATACAATACATTCAGCCGAAAGTTCACATACTAATATAATTAAAGCAGTTTCACAACCATTAAATTCATACGGGATACAGATAGAATTAGTACCAACAGATAACATAGTGGAAACAAGAATACGAACTATATTTCCAGGAAAAGTTCGATACACAGTCAATTATACAAATAATGAAAATTTAGTAAGCGAATTAAAGAAAATGATATCACCTAATAGATTTATAGCAATTCATACAAGTATGGAAAATTTATATAAATATGCAAAGGTGATCAAAGACACTTTCACGGGAAGTAAATTTGTATATACACCAACGAAACTAAAAGACATAGTAGATAAAAACGAACAAATACGTATTATTAAAGAAACACACAACAGAGCTCATAGGAGCTATACAAATGTAATTAAAGAAGTTTTAGAAAAACATTACTGGCCGAGTATGAAAAAAGACGCTAAACGTTACAACAACAATTGTACCGCATGTTTGTATGGAAGATATGACAGAAAACCAACTAGAGAACCTTTAACTCATTAATTCCAACAAAACCCAGAGAAATTATACACATGGATATTTACTACAACGATAAACTCATGTACTTAGTAGCAATTGATAAATTCTCTAAATATATTACTGCACGAAGACTAAACACAAAAATAGATTTAGATAACGAAGCAGAGGAAATAATTACAAATAACTACCCCGAATGTAAGAGACTACTAACAGATAACGAAGCAAGTTTTGTCACTCCATCTTTCAAACAAATGTGTATAAAACATGGAGTAGAAAAAGTTGAAACGCCAGTTTACAGATCTAAAGCAAACAGTCAAGTAGAGAGAGAGCCCACAATACAATTGGAGAACTAGCCAGGATATTCAAAATTCATCATCCACGAGGGACGAAATATCCAGAACAATAAAGGAATTAAACAATACCATCCACTCAGTGACAGGACACCGCCCTGCAGATATATATTTCGGGAGAATACCATTTGACACAGACGAAATCACAAAGAAATTGCAACAAGCATCAACAAACGTATTGGAACGACTTAAGAAAGGAACCAAACATAGGGAGTTCAAGGTAGGCACCCAAATATTTGTGAAAACTACAACAAGGTCAAAATCATCACCTAAATATCGCAAGGAAATCGTGAAAGAAGTTAGAGGAGACACAGTTCTAACCAGAAGAGGAGCAATAGTTCATAAAGACAATATAAAAAATAATACAGTGTGCGAAAATGACAAAATTATACCAAATATTAGTACTACTGGTAACACTATGCCAGACAGTCAAAACATCAATACTAATTGAAAATTTAGAAAACAAAAAATACATTTTAACCCAGACCGACGATGCATATTTATTTGATGAATATACATTACTATTCCACGTAACGAATCTAACAAAGATCCTCAAGTCATATGAAGAAATATACGATAAGAATTCTTATCCTACTATCGAAGAACACATTTTAATGAAAAAAATAGAAACATTAACTAATCAACTTAATGAACATAGAATAGAAAAACGAGGAATAAATTTCTTAGGATCAGCTCTAAAGTTAATTACCGGCATACCAGACCATGATGACGCAATTTTAATAGAAACCAAAATTAATGCCCTAATTGACAACAATGAAAAGCAAAGAATAATTAATTCCAGATTCGAAAAATTAATTGACTCTGTACAAGGAAGAGTAACAGAAAGCCACTTTATAATTAAAGAAATCCATGATCAGTTATTAACCTTAGTAAGAACAATAAATGCCGCCAAAAACAATGAATACTTAGCCGAATCATTAGAACTAAACGATATAAAAGAAATAGCAGAACATAAACTAGCGGTAGTACCAATTATTAACATATTAGAATATTCCGACTTCTACATAGCAAGAACCGATGATTCTATTATTACCATATATAAGTACCCCGTTATAAATAATTATTGTAAATTGTTCAAATTTACACCACTCAGCATTGAACATGGCAAGGTTTCCACCGACAAAGAAATTGCTCTGTGTAACAATATTTATACTAGAGTCAGTAAATGTAAAAATTATTTAAGCAAAAACATGTACATTATAATTAAAGAAATCCATGATCAGTTATTAACCTTAGTAAGAACAATAAATGCCGCCAAAAACAATGAATACTTAGCCGAATCATTAGAACTAAACGATATAAAAGAAATAGCAGAACATAAACTAGCGGTTGTACCAATTATTAACATATTAGAATATTCCGACTTCTACATAGCAAGAACCGATGATTCTATTATTACCATATATAAGTACCCCGTTATAAATAATTATTGTAAATTGTTCAAATTTACACCACTCAGCATTGAACATGGCAAGGTTTCCATCGACAAAGAAATTGCTCTGTGTAACAATATTTATACTAGAGTAAGTAAATGTAAAAATTATTTAAGCAAAAACATGTGCAAAATAAACAACACAAATAACGGCTGTATCAAACCTTTATTAGAAAATAGGAGAGCGAAATGCACAGTACTACAGGAATACAATTACCCACTACTAGAAATAGACGAAGGAGTCATCCTCTTAGATGGTACAAACACAGTAGACAACAAACTCATTACAGGAACCGTATTAGTAAAATTTACAGACAAGGTAGAGATAAATAATATTACGTACACAAATATGCATGATAAAATAGTAGAAGCCATACACAACAAACATGATGAAGATCTAGAGATCATAGAAATAATAACATCCTCTTCAGAACTTGCATTTAACAACATAGATTCTTTAAAGAAATTTATAATACCAATAGAAAAGCATCCTATCAGGTATTTTCTATATACAACATTAACAATTATTTGCATAATATTATCTGTTTATATTATCCTAAAAATAACAAAATACTCTAAGTATAAAACTCAGAGAAATAAGAACAAAAGAAAATTTTCTAGTCTTATATAACAACGAACTAGAAAAGACCAGACAAGTAGTAAACCCTAATCAGGTATAAATCGAGACGATTCATGTTAGGTGAGGGGAGAATTACGAATCGGGACGATTCATTTTAAGCAGGGGGAGAGTTAAGGTCGACCCAAGCACAGGTATACGTAAACACGTTTAACCATAAGTAATCATAAATAAAAATTCTGTAAACACCCTTAACCATATGTAATAAAGATATCTATTGTAAGAATGGAAATACCGTAAACACCCTTAACCATAAGTAATAAAGATCATAAACAAATCATATATATATATCTATTGTAAGAACAAAGAAATACACAAAGAAATATCAATTAGTTCTAGATAAACAAGAACAAGGACACAAATGTTTATAACTCTATGTAAGAACAAAGACTCATAAAAATATATCATCCTTATGATAACAAAATATACCTAACATAGAAGTAAGACTCATATCATCCCTTATTTACCTACACGAACGAAGAGTATAAATAGACTGAAAATACTCTCGTTCACCAGTTCATAAGAAAACTCAGACTATAACTATACTTAGTAAACTAGATTCATAAGTTCACAAAAAAGTAATAGTTTTATATTTAAATAAAGAACACTTCAAGATACAGTTAGTATCTTGAAGTTATTTATTTTTAAAACCAAAAGAACTAAAATTCTTAACTCTCGTGCCACCAAGGCATGGTGGCCTGAAAGCCGGGATCTTATATCTCTTGGTAAAAAGTACCAATACAGTCTTCGTAGGGTTCACACCCAGACCTTTCCCCTTGGCCCAGTCGAGTAGTTCGTTCAGCGCTGATTCCATGAGTTCACTTATCGTAGGCAGATATTTACCCCTTATAAGGAGCACAACGTCATCAGCATACGCAACTACCTAGGTGCCACCTGCGTCCAACCTGAAAAGAATGCTGTTTAGGACCAGGTTCCAAAGGAGCGGAGACAGAACTCCCCCTGCGGAGTGCCCATTGTTACAACTTTCCTCTTCGTACTCATGCCCAAACTGGAGATTATGGATCTGCTCCCAAGCATGCTCCCTGCCCAGTCCGTAATCAACTGGTCCGCCCCGATCTCTATGAGCGCACCAGTTATCGAGGATATGTTCAGATTGTTAAAGGCGCCTTCTATGTCTAGAAAGGATGCCATAACAAACTCTTTTTTGTCAAGGGAATCTTCTATAGTGCCGACAACATCATGCAGCGCCGTCTCCACCGACCTACCCCTCTCCTAGGCATGCTGTGCACCACAGAAGTTCTCCGGCGGAAGAAGTTCCCTAACATACAGATCAACCAGTCGCTCCAGTGTTTTCAACAGAAAAGACGAAAGACTGATTGGTCTATAATCTTTAGCGGTACAGTGGTTAATCCTCCCCGCCTTCGGAATGAAAACGATAGTCACCTACCTCCACTCCATGGAATGTACCCGTAAAGGAGACTTCCCCTAAAGATGGTTAGCAGCCATGGTAAAATCGCCTCAATAGCATGCTGCATCAGCGCTGGGAAAATACCATATGGCCCCGCTGACTTAAAGGGCTTAAAAGACGCCACTGCCCATCTTACCTTGGCTGGCTGTACAATGGAGTCCACCACGTCACTCGATTGGACGGGAACTACCGCACCAAGTACGCTTGCCCCGTCCTCGCCATCCGGAAAGTGAGTCTCCATCATGTATTCATCAGGTATCAGCTCCAGGGTATCCTCGCTGCTTTCAGTAAAAGTCCCATCAGGGATCCGGGCGTGCCAGGCTCCTTAGAGAGTAGTTTTCTTAGGCGGGAAGCCTCAGACGTGCCCTCCAACTAGTGAAGGCATAACACTGACTAGTGAATGGTCACTGCAGTTGTTGCCATTGCATCGTATTCGCTAATCTAGAGTTTGGATTTCGGTTGTTTTTCTCTCATCTTGTTATGGTGGGTAAGTTTAGAATCGACTTCTGTAACATACGTGGGTTAAGAGCGAATTTCTTTTCTGTATATGCTCACGTTTGTTTCCATCTGCCGGATGTTTTCGCCTTAAGTGAAATCCAGGTACATGAGGATGCTGATCCACAGAATTTTGATTTGCCCGGGTATCACCTCCTGTCGCTTTTTATTCTTCATAGGGGCCTTGCAATATACGTACGTAATGAAGTTGTGTACCAATGACAGCAACCATTAGGCATGTCTGACGCAGAATTTAGCTGTCTTTGGGTTAAATTCAAAGTCGGTACACACTTTTTACATTTCGGGTTTCTGTATAGAAGTCCAAACGCAGAAAGAGATGCTATAATACATGGCTTCGATACTCTTTCCGACTCCATATCGAAGATTCTTGATAGTTGTCCGAGCAGTGAAATTGTAGTTGCTGGTGATTTCAATGTTCATAACACATCTTGGCTTCGCCATTCGAGCCACACAACCTCAGAGGGCCAATTTGCTGAGTTGTTTGCCGCGCACAATCACCTTGTGCAATTAGTTAATGAACCAACACATATTTCATGTGTTGAAGGGCACCAACATAATACTCTTGACCTTTTTCTAACTTCACATATTGAAAAGTATGAAGTTACTGTCAATGCACCTCTCGGTAACTCGGATCATTGCACCATTTCCGCAACCTTTCCGTTCTCCAAACTTCGCAACGTTACGCGTGCAGCCACGAAGCGTAGTAAATATATTTACGAAAAGGGTCGTTGGGCCGAGCTCAACGAATTCTTACGGAATTTTAATTGGAAACTATGTTTTCTTGACAATGATGTCGATTTCATGGCGAAAATGGTTGAAAATTCACTGGGGATGAAAGCTTTTATTCCCTGTAAGCAAATTTCGGTTAAACCTAGGGCGAAGTCTTGGTTTAACCACGCATGTAAAGATGCGCTGCGATCCAGAGAGGCAGAATTCAGTACTTGGCGCAATAACAAAAATGCCAATACTGATTTGCTAGGCAAGAAGGCAAGATCTTCGTGTGCCAAAGTGTTAAGACGCGAAAAGGCTTTATACGAGCAGCGTATTCGCACTAGAATTCTCACTGCCCCCAGGGGTAGTAAGAGTTTTTGGTCATTCATCAAAAGTGTTAAGGAAAGTGCTAGTTCTTCATTTCCGACTCTTTTGAAGAATGACCAAATATTTACTGACCCGGTTGATAAAGCTAATATATTGGCTGAAATATTTGCAAGTAACTCTCACTTGCCTGATAGCTCTCAACCACTCCCCGCGCTCGAGAGAGTATCCGTAGCTATGCCTAAGATATTTTTTCGAGCACGTGCAGTTAAAAGGGTTCTTGCGGAACTCGGCACAAGGAAGTCTCCTGGGCCGGATGGATCCCTGCACTGGTCCTGAAGCAGTGCTCTTCGACGTTAGCACGTCCATTAGTCAAACTTTTCAGTACACTATACCACTCCGGTGGATTTTCAATGTGCTGGAAGGTTGCTAATGTAACGCCAACCCCCAAAAAGGGAGTGGCTAATAACTCTGAAAATTACCGCCCGATTGCAATATGTTCTGCTATATCGAAGGTGATGGAAACTATGCTTAACTTCCATCTTGTGAAATATCTGGAGTCCAACAGTTTACTAAACGACCGCCAATATGGTTTCCGCAGAGGCCGCTCTACGGGTGACCTACTGGCCCTCCTTTCGGAAAACTGGTGTAGTTCCATACACCGTTTTGGCGAAAGTAAAGTGGTGGCTCTAGATATTTCTAAGGCGTTCGATAGAGTGTGGCGTGGAGCACTCCTGTCCAAACTTATTGCATTTGGTGTCGGAAATACCTTCTCTTGGTTTATATCGAGCTTTCTCAGAGATCGCTCTATACGAGTTGTTATAGATGGGGTCTCATCCGATGAGTTCAGAGTCAACTCAGGGGTACCGCAGGTCTCCGTTCTTTCTCCTACACTATTTCTAATTTTTCTTAACGATCTACTTTCCCAAACTTCCTGTCCTATTTACTCTTTCGCAGATGATAGCAGCCTTTCGCATTCCTATTCATTTAACTGCAGGCTGTCAACGTCTGAAATCGAGACGAAGAAGCAGTTTATGAATGACGTTCTGGATAGTGACCTCGCGAAGATTTCCGAATGGGGTCAGGCGAACAGGGTCGATTTTAATGCCCGTAAGACCCAGTGTTGTATGCTTACGCATCGACGTACGTATGAGCATGCTGCTTCATCTGTTTCTATGGGTGGTGTAAGTATTATGGAGCCAGGGCCTCTTGATGTTCTGGGCATGAAAGTGCAGTGTGATGTCAGATTGACGGAACATGTCTTTCAGGTCGCAAAAGAAGCATTCAAGTGCCTTGGTTTCTTAAGACGGAGCAAGAGATACTTCACCCTCTGTTCTTCTTAACATTTACACCACTTACATCCGACCGAAGATGGAATACAACTCTCATGTTTGGGCCGGTGCTTCAAAGTCTATTTTGAAGTTACTCGAACGCGTACAGGAGAGGGCGATAAAACTCATAGGAGACAGTAGGGTAGTCAACTCTATTGACTCTCTTGAGCATCGTCGCAATGTGGGGTGCGTATCGTTGTTCTATCGTTACTATAATGGCAGATGCTCTGGTGAAATTAGGGAACTTGTTCCTGAAACCCATTCTTTCTTACGCTCAACACGTTTTTCATCAAGAGCGCATGCATTTGTGGTCGATATTCCAACGCATCGCACTACGCATTACAGAGAAAATTCCATTTTTGGCCGAACAGTCCGTATGTGGAACAAACTACCTGCAGATATCTTCCCCGCCACTTACAATTTGAGGGTGTTTAAGTCGAATATCCACAGACCCTACTCCCTTTATCCTCCTTCCCAAAATCTATTTTCCTAGTTCCAGCGCAATGCACTGCATATGTAGGGGTTATCCCCTGAGTTGTAACGTGCCGTTACAAATACCCCCAACCAATACCACCAGTAAAGTATGCTGGTTAGTGTATTTATTGCATGTACTCACAATAAAACGCTTTGCTTAGCAATACTGCATACACAAGAACAAGTACACTTACCTAATAACAACCAGCACAGAACAAGTAACACAAGAAAACACATGTACGCAAATACATACATAACAACAACCAAGCAAATCACATTGCTAACCAGCACAAAACAAGTAACACAAGAAAACACATGCACGCACATATGTACATACATAACAACCAAGCAAATAACATTGCTAACCAGCACAAAACAAGTAACACAAGAAAACACATGCACGCACATACAAAATACATAACAACAAACAAGCAAATGTAAGCAAACAAAACATAACATTGCTAATAATACTCAGTGGCTTCATATGATAACAAGGATATGTAGACAAGGTTTGCACACAATCGGGGAGCAATTAACGATATCGTACGAACGATAATTACAAGAAGAATATTCTTGAATTGTCGTCCGAGAGCTTTACCGATTCTTGTTCAGGTACTAATATTTAACCAAATTATCTCGTAGTTATGCCGATTACAAGCCTCCGAATACTCTTGTAGTCGTACTAATCCGTAGCCGAGCTCAAGCCTCCGAATACTCTTGAGTTCGTAGGGTTGCCGATTACAAGCCTCCGAATACTCTTGTAGTCGTACTAATCCGTAGCCGAGCTCAAGCCTCCGAATACTCTTGAGTTCGTAGTTCGTAGTGTTGCCGATTACAAGCCTCCGAATACTCTTGTAGTCGTACTAATCCGTAGCCGAGCTCAAGCCTCCGAATACTCTTGAGTTCGTAGTGTTGCCGAATACAAGCCTCCGAATATTCTTGTAGTCGTACTAATCCGTAGCCGAGCTCAAGCCTCCGAATACTCTTTAGTTCGTAGTGTTGCCGATTACAAGCCTCCGAATACTCTTGTAGTCGTACTAATCCGTAGCCGAGCTCAAGCCTCCGAATACTCTTAAGTTCGTAGTTCGTAGTGTTGCCGATTACAAGCCTCCGAATACTCTTGTAGTCGTACTAATCCGTAGCCGAGCTCAAGCCTCCGAATACTCTTTAGTTTGTAGTTCGTAGTATTGCCGATTACAAGCCTCCAAATACTCTTGTAGTCGTACTAATCCGTAGCCGAGCTCAAGCCTCCGAATACTCTTGAGTTCGTAGTCCGTAGTGTTGCCGATTACAAGCCTCCGAATACTCTTTAGTTCGTAGTGTTGCCGATTACAAGCCTCCGAATACTCTTGTAGTCGTACTAATCCGTAGCCGAGCTCAAGCCTCCGAATACTCTTGAGTTCGTAGTCCGTAGTGTTGCCGATTACAAGCCTCCGAATACTCTTGTAGTCGTACTAATCCGTAGCCGAGCTCAAGCCTCCGAATACTCTTTAGTTCGTAGTATTGCTGATTACAAGCCTCCGAATACTCATGTAGTCGTACTAATCCGTAGCCGAGCTCAAGCCTCCGAATACTCTTGAGTTCGTAGTTGATAATTTCTAACCCGAATACAACTTAATATTACCTGTCTCACTTCATTAGTAGCCCGAACCACAGGCGAGGATTATCAGCCTAAGTACCAGAGCGGTGCAGCAGAGGAATCAGCGCAGCCCCGATACTGCAAATCTAACCCACTAGCTTTAAGATAATCTAAGTAGTATAAGTTTTCTAAAATATTCGTGTTTTTATTGTTAAAGGAAGTAGACCTTTGATACGAACCTGGAGCGACTGAGTCATACCTCAGCTGGAAAAATAAACTACGTTACAATGGCGCCCGAGCGGGGACTTGATTCAAATGCCGAAACCAGTGGTAAAACCTTAACTACAGCCACAAACGGATTTGAATCAAGTCAGGAACAAAGAAACGAAACTTTACTACACACTGATTCACTTGGCTGGGTTTATCTTCTTCGGAAAGATAAATTAGTGGACGTCTGCCGAGAACATGGAATTCCAATCACCGACGGAGCGACTGTGAACCACCTTCGGATACAACTCAGCGAGTTAATACGAGCGAAACGTCACCGTAAATCATCAGAGAACATTTTACGCACACTGGAAGCAGAGGTGTTGGCGGAAGATCGCGAGTACATCACCGAAAGCCAAACAACAATATCAGTCCCACCTCGCAACCATCCTGGAGCCATGAACTCATCGGCAAACGACGCGGAAGTTATGGCAACAATCCGCAGGTGGAAACTAAGTTACAGTGGCGGTGATAATTTAACGGAGTTTCTCGAACGACTCGAAGAGTTAGCAGAGTGTTACGGATATCACCATAGGCAGCTGCTTTTCTCACTGCTAGAAATCCTGGAGGACAAGGCGTTGCAATGGTATCGTATTAAGAGGGACCAAATAACGTCTTGGAAAGCCTTTAAAGAACAAGCTATACAGTTCTTCCTACCCAAGCGATACCTCGCCCAATTAGAAGAGAATAATTACCACCGAAAACAAGGACTTCGTGAGAAAGCCAAGGACTACATCATATCGTTACAAGCGCTCATCCGACAACACCCCGACCTCAGGCAACGCGACCATATTGATCGCATATATGTTGAGTTACGATATGACCACAAATTATATATCCGCCGAAGAGATTTTCGCACTGTAGATGAATTAATCGAGCTCGCTGATGAGTATGACCTACTCCGAAGAGAGAAGGGAAAACTGGGACGACCACAACCGAGTCACTACGTGGACCAACCGTCAGATTCAAAAATCTACAAACGCGAGACACACTGCTGGCGCTGCATACAACCTGGCCATCGGAGACGGCCTTGTACTAACACGCCTCGCTTATTTTGCTCCCACTGTGGCCAGGACAACATTATGTCACGAAATTGACAATGTACGACACCTGAAACAAACATTAGCAATCGGTACTTTATTACCATTAAAATATGCCACACTCCCATACGAGCTCTTATAGACACCGGTTCTACGCTAACTTACATCGGCAAAAGAGTACGACTATTATTGGAAGAGCATAAAGTCCGGGCTAGAAACTACCATCGAACGATACAACTTGCTGATAGCTGCTGTGTCTCCACCGTTAAAGTCTACCCCATCGCTATCAACGTTAATGGATCGACCACCCAACTACTAGCATCCGCATTGGACAATCTAGCCGAGCCCGTTATAATAGGTATGGATTTTCTACGGCGCCGTCAGGCCATTTTATCACTGGAAGGCATAGAAATAAAACCTTCCCCATCCGCACCAGAAACCCCCCTTCATACCTTGCACCAGCTTAGCCAACGAGGCAACTTAACGAGTCAGCAAGAGGAGAAATTGGAGAACATATTAGCCATGGTCAGAAGAACGTTTGAAGCAATTACCGGACCGTCACGTATAGGCGAACATGTGATTCGCATCAGGCACAATAATCCTATAAAACAACGATATTATCCACGAAATCCCGCCATGCAGAAGATCATTGACGCCGAGGTGAATGAGCTATTAACAGCCGGGCGAATTGAACCCTCCTGTAGCCCCTACAGCTCCCCCATAGTGCTACTCAAGAAAAAACAGGGTTCATGGCGCATGTGCATAGACTTTCGGCAGATTAACGCAGCCGAACCAGATGCCTACCCACTACCACAGATCAACGCTATTTTAGACCAGCTGAGGGAGGCTACGTTTATATCCACCATCGACCTAATAAACGGGTATTGGCAGATACCCCTGGCAAAATCATCACGGCAGTATACGGCATTCACAGTACCAGGACGCGGCTTATTTCAGTGGAAAGTTTTACCCTTCGGTTTACACTCGGCCCCAGCAACCTTTCAGCGAATTTTGGACACAGTCATCGGACCAGAACTACACCCCCAGGTCTTCACATATCTAGACGATATCATCGTGCTAGGACGTACGTTTAAGGAGCATTTGGACATATTAAATCTAGTATTCTCCCGACTAATAGAAGCAAACCTAGAGATAAACTTCGAGAAATGTGAATTCGCATAGACTAGTCTCAAGTATCTTGGTCACGTTGTCTGTTCCGACGGCATTCATACCGATCCAGAAAAGGTCGCCGCATTAGGAGGAATACACCCTCCAAGCAATATTCGGGAACTCCGTCGGGTGTTAGGCATCGCGTCCTGGTATCGACGATTTATTCCCGATTTCTCAACGATCGCTGAGCCCATGCCTCGCCTACTAAGAAAACGAAACCCCTGGCAGTGGGGCGCCGACCAAGAAAATGCCTTCGAAACACTGAAGATGAAACTGACCGAAGCACCGATACTCAGTTGAACAAACTTTGAGCTACCTTTCTACCTCCAAACCGACGCCAGCAAGGAAGGCCTGGGCGCGGTATTATTCCAACGCCACGGAGATCAGGAAAGAGTGATTGCCTACGCCAGCCGAACATTAACCGACCTGAAACGAAAATACTCGGCCACCGAACAAGAGTGCTTAGCAGTGCTATGGGGCATACGAAAAATGAGACCTTACTTGGAAGGCTACCATTTTACCGTGATCACCGACCACCAATCCCTGAAATGGCTAAATACGATTTCCAACCCATCCGGTAGGTTAGCTCGTTGAGCCCTGGAGCTCCAACAGTTCAACTTCTCAATAGAGTACCGACGAGGAAAACTCAACGTCGTGCCTGATGCCCTTTCCAGGGATCCCCTGCCTTATAATCCAGCAGATCCATTATCCACCATAAAGCCAGGGAAACCAAATTGGTATGACAAGTTGCACTGTAAACTCCAAACCGCTCCAGAAAATCCAGCCGATTACCAGGTAGTGGATGGCCGCCTCTTTCGCCACGTCCACAAATCAACAGCCCTAACAAACACGCCCGAATGGAAGTTGTGCATTCCCCCGAACGATGTTGGCCGAGTACTAGCCGAAGTACACGAGGCCAAGACGGCGGGACACTTAGGAGTCTATAAGACGACGTGCAGAGCGCAGGAAAAATATTTCTGGCCAGGTATGACCCACGACATACGGCGATATGTTCGGTCATGCCGAAGCTGTGCCCAGTTCAAAGTAGAACAAAAACGCAAAGCCGGTCTCATGACAACAATGCCCACCACACGCCCATGGGAGGTGGTATGTATGGACTTCGTGGGGCCTCTGCCACGCTCATCATCTGGACGACAGTGGTTGCTAGTGTTCATGGACAAGTTCAGTAAGTGGGTAGAACTCAGCCCTCTGAGGACAGCTAATGCAGCAGCCGTAATAAACGCCCTGAGAGAGAAAATAATCTTCAGATTCGGCTGCCCTGCAGTACTAATTTCCGACAACGAACGCAATTTACCAGCAAACCACTTGACAATTTCTTAAAAGCGTGTGGAATCCGACAACGGTTCACTGCACCCTACACTCCCCAGGAAAACCCCACCGAACGGGTTAATCGCGTAATAAAAACCCTTATCGCCCAAAACACGGAAGGAAATCACCGACGGTGGGATGACGCCCTACCGGAAATAGCATTCGCCATCAACTCCGCAGTCCATGAAACCACGAAAGCATCACCAGCACGGATATTATTTGGTCGGGACCTCCCACCACTTAACCAGATCTTTATCCATGGTAGACTACCCACCGAAGCTACCCAACCAGTCAGCATCCCCGGTCCAATTGAATGGGACAAAATAGTCCAGAACATAGCCAAAGCATCAAAAACACAGCAGAAGTACTACAACTTACGTAGGCGGTAATGGTTGCCAAAGATAGGAGATAAGGTGTATAAGAAAGAACATCCAATCTCGTCAGCCCCTGACCACTTCGCAAGTAAATTAGCACCAAAATACTCTGGACCGTATGAGATAATTGGGAAGGTAGCCACAAATATTTATATCCTGCAAACCGCCGCGAAGAAGCAAGTTCGTGTCCACGTACAAGATTTAAAAAAATACCACGAACGAACAGCCTAAAGAAAAAAAATAATAATAATAATAATAATTCATATCAAGAGAAAACTATAAAAGGATCACCACACCACCGTCACTTTACCAGTATCGTTATGAATCGCAAGCCAATCAGAGCGATACCACCAGGAAAAATCAGGGCATTACGGAATATGTGCCGCCACCCGAAGCTCGGGCAAAAATCATAGCAGTAGAAAAATCTGCGATTGCTGGAGGTGCTAACCCGGAAGCTAATATGTTAGCCCAGCAAATATGGCATCAAAGGAGCAAGCCTGCACCAGTTCATGCGCTAAACTACGCCAATCAACCGCCTCCGTTAGCACCTTTGACGTCACGGCCTTCAACACCAGCCGTATACACCCCAGCCAATCACCAAGACCAGATGCCACCACTGACACCGCTAACACCAGACACCATTCCAGAAGAATCAAGAACGTAGAGGGAACTAGACCTACACAACGACGTCCTCAGCCTAAGCACCCCCGAGATTAGCGAAGACGAGGCGGACGATGACCCCTTAGAGGGATTAAGATCAGCGTACCGCAAACAGCCAAGAATGGACGCTGGATGATCTACCCCAAAGGACGACCGAAAGAAGCGGTCCAAATAAAAAAGGGAATGGTCCACTTGAAGAGCCAAGGGAATACCAAAACATTTCCCCTAGAGAACTAAACCAACGGTGGTGTTGACAACTATAATGGAATAGAAATGGAAATTATATTTAAGTTTCAAGAACATATAAGAATTTTTTTTATTTTATTATTTTCTTATTATTCCAAGAATTACAAAAGAAGAGGATTGTAATTTGTTTTATATACCAAAATTATATTTCAAAAAAATTATAAAAAAAAAAAACAAAACAAAACAAAAAAAACAACAAAAAAACACAAAAAAAGCAAAAACAACAACAACAAAAACACATATTGTTACCGACAATTAACCCTCTTACAAAATCTTGCAACCTTGATCACTATCAACCTCTTAATTTCCAATCATGTAATTATACATTTATGCATTTCATATTTGCTTTGTATTGAAATTCTTAATTCTTTGCACGTTCTATGTACTCAAAATTATATTTCCTTTAATCACCATTTAAACTTATTGTGACCTACATGTGAAAAGAAAGAAAACTAAGGTAACAAATTTAATTAATATTATAAATTCCTGAATAAAAAATGTATATATCGCTTCTAGAATTTTAAAGCGACAAACTGCTCCGTAAACTTTGTTTTTAAATCACAATTTCTTTAAAATTCTTATACTGATAAGAATATGGCGCAACACAACGTAACATTAACATTCCCTTGTACTATGTGTACAGACGCTGATGATGGGGACATGGTGACTTGCTCCAAATGTCTGTACAGTTATCATAAAGTTTGCTACAATATTGATAAACATACAGATATATTTTTGTGGAGGTGCCGGCGATGTACTGCCGAGGAACAACAACAAGATGAGACACATAACCTCAATCCTTTGAACACATCCACAGGTTCCAGCGTAGAATTAATTCAAGAGTTCCTGCAAACTCCAGCACCAAACGTCTGTTCTCCACAGCATACAGAAACCCAAATGAACGAAAGTACAAAACTTCAGCTACAACAGCTTGAGGAAGAAATGCATATCAAGGAAGAGTATTTGCGGCGTAAGTATGAATTGCTGCGTGCTGAAGGCAATAAAGATCATCACAATGTCGAAAGCGCTCAAAAGCAACAACAACGGCCGGTGTTTAATAGTGTAAGTAACAATGTTTCATCTATTAGCGCACCGTGTGTTCAAACTATTCGACATAATGTTAATACAACATCAATAGCTAATAACAGCACCGATTATCAATGCTTAGCACCGACACAAACCTTACCAAGGCATCCAGCTCAACTGAATCAGCAATGTCAATATAAAGAGGGTCATTCAGTGAACATACCCCATGTTAATAACAGCAGTAAACATACGACACATTGTCAATGTAATTATTTATCTGGCCGTCATAACAACAATACATCAAATGAAATGAACAATTGCAGAAAAATTTGTGAAAATAGTGATTTTAATATTACAACGGCTCAACTTGTGGCCAGGCAATGCATTTCAAAACACTTGCCAATGTTTAATGGTGACCCAAAAGAGTGGCCCATTTTTATTAGTGCCTTTGAACAAAGTAGCCGTGTTGCTGGATACACAAATGAGGAGAACCTCATAAGGCTGCAAAGCTGCTTACATGGAAAGGCCCGGGAAACAGTTCGTAATTGTTTAATGCTGCCCGACATGGTTCCTGATATAATACGGACATTAAAAATGTACTTTGGTAGACCAGAGAGTGTTATAAAAAATTTGATAGAGGAAGTACGTAAATTTACATTGCTAAAAGGAAAATTAGAGTCTATAATCGAGTTCGCCTTTGCTGTAAAAAATTTATGTGCAACTATTCGAGCTTCAAATTTGGAAGAATACTTAATCAATCCAATTCTTTTACAGGAATTAATAAACAAATTACCATCAGACTCCATACTTCAATGGGCTTTATATTCCAAAGATTTGTTACGACCCAGTTTGGCAGAATTTTCTGATTGGCTTTATATGATAGCAGAAGCTACGTGTAAAGTTACCGTTCCAGTTTTTGAGTCTTCTCATAATACAAAACAGCCCTTAAGGGAAGGTCGCTTTAACACCCATTCAAATTCTAACACGGAGAGCCATCAGCAATGTGTTTTTGTAACGAATCTCATAAGTTAACACGGTGTCAAAAATTTAAAGAGCTACCCATAAACGAAAAATGGGATATTGTTAATTCTAAAAGCTTATGTCGCACATGCCTAGGTAAACATCGACGCAGATGTTGGTTCCAGAAGCCATGTGGAATTAATGGATGCTCGGTACTTCATAACCCATTGCTACATAACGAGGATCAGTCATCGAGTGGCACAGTAAATAATCATAAGGACATAAGGAGTGAAGATCTATTTTATCGTATTGTGCCAGTCACGTTATACGGGAATAAGAAGTCGATTACAATATATGCCCTACTATATGATGGATCGACCCTTACGCTTTTGGAAGAAGAAGTTGCCAACTTATTGGATGTAAAGGGTACGAGTGATCCTCTTTGCATTTTATGGACCGGCGATGTTTCACGTTTCGAAAAGGACTCTAGGCGATTTGATTTAAAAATCTCAGCTTCAAAGACAAACTCCAAAATTTTCCCAATAAACGATATACACACAGTACAAAATTTAAATTTTTCAAACGAGTCAATGTGTGTCAAAGGTATTAAAAACAAGTATCCATACCTAAGAAATATTCCCCTAGAGAGTTATGTCAACATATCTCCTTCCATGATTATAGGAGTGAATAATCCAAACTTGATTACGTCCATAAAAGTTGTAGAGGGTGGTTGGCAGCAACCAATAGCATCAAAGACGAGATTAGGGTGGACACTTTTTGGGGGTGGTTCAAAAACAAATGGCAGGCTTAATTTTCATAAGTGCAGCTGCGAAGAACTTCATGGTGTGGTAAAGCAGTTTTTTGCAGATGAAAGTGCTGGAATTACATCTCCCAATATCATGCCAATTTCGAGAGAGGACCAACAAGCATTAAATATATTAGAAAAAACATGTAAACTCGAGGAGGGGCGCTATGAGGTGGGACTTCTATGGAAATCCGATCCCCCTCGATTGCCCAATAGTTTGACCACTGCTATTAAACGTCTTCATTGTATTAAACGAAAGGCAGATAAAGATTCTGAACTTGCAAAAACTTTGGATGATCAAATTACTAATTTGAAAGAAAAGGGATATGCTGTGCAACTTCCAATAGGTGTTCTAGAAGAAAAACAAGACAAAGTTTGGTACTTGCCCACATTCATTGTAAAAAATCCACACAAACCCAACAAAATTAGGCTTGTATGGGATGCTGCTGCCAAGTCTGGTGATTTTTCTCTCAACGACTTCCTCTTAAAGGGTCCAGATTTTCTGGTACCTCTTATGCATATTTTATTTAAATTTCGGATTGGAGCGATCGGGATTTGCGGAGATATCGCGGAAATGTTCCACCGCATTAAAGTAAGGAAAGAAGATGCCTGTGCACAACGTTTTTTGTGGTGTGATAAAAACGATTCAATGATCGTTTACCAGCTTAATGTTCTTACGTTTGGGGCTTCATGTTCACCCTGCATTTCGCATTATGTGCGAGATAGAAACGCAAAAAAATTTGGTAACAACCCTGAAGTTATTGAAGCTATTACCCAGCAACATTATGTTGATGACTTTATTGACTCTACAAATACGGTTGAAGAGGCCATTCAATTGGCAATAAATGTCCGAGATGTGCATGCAAAAGGAGGGTTTAATATGCGAGGTTGGTCGTCAAATTCACTTAAAGTATTAAATGCACTTGGAGAAACCAAATGCGGCGAAAGTAAAACATTTGAAAAAAACCAAACCTCACCACAGTTTGAAAAGATTCTCGGACTTTATTGGGATCCCAAGCGTGACGCCTTTCAAATGAATTTAAAATTTGTTCGATTACGTAGGCCCATTCTAACTGAAGAAATAGTGCCAACGAAACGAGAAGTGCTTCAAGTTTTAATGTCGGTTTTCGATCCGCTGGGATTTGTCACATGCTTCATGACATTTTTAAAAATCATCCTTCAGGAAATATGGCGAAGTGGTTTGGATTGGGATCAGACTCTTACCAACGACCTTGTCTGTAAATGGAAAAATTGGCTGACGTTTTTGCCAACAATCACAGCTGTCTCAATACCGCGATGTTATTCTCTATCACTAAAATACCATAATTATGAAGCTGAATTGCATACATTTGTTGATGCAAGTGAGGACGCATATGCAGCCGTCTCATTTTTTCGAATAAAGTATAATGGAAAGGTTGAGGTAAAACTCGTAGCAGCAAAATCCAAAGTAGCTCCACTTCGACCACTTTCTGTACCAAGACTTGGGTTGCAAGCTGCAGCCATAGGGGCGAGATTAATGAACACTGTAAGTTGCCACAAAATTCAAATTATGAGAAAAGTTATGTGGACTGATTCTGTAACAGTTTTAACGTGGTTGAATGGTGATCCTAGAAAGTTCAAACAATTTGTTATGTTTCGCGTCGCAGAAATTTTAAAATTTACCAACGTGTCTGATTGGCGATGGGTACCTAATTCGATGAATGTTGCAGATTTTGCTACCAAATTTAGACCGTCCACAGATAAGTATAATGAATGGTTTGACGGACCATCTTGGTTAAAGGATCACGAAAACGAGTGGCCAAAACAACCTTCCATGGGATTGAATACTAATGACACAGATACATCTGAAATTCGTCCACGCTATCTTAACCTACATAAACAAAGACCGATATTGCCAATAAATTGTAGTAAATGCACTAAACGCAAATCATTTTAAAAGAGCCAAAAATATTATTGTAAAAACCGCCCAAGTTTTAAGTTTTTCGGATGATTACTCAGCTATTAAAAATGGCAGACCTCCCTCTAAAAGCGGTCCTTTGCGCAAACTGATTGTTTATTTGGATGATGACGGAATAGTCAAAATAAAAAATCGTGCCCGATATGCAAACACAGTTTGCGGTCCTCAACGTGACCTTATTGCACTTTCAGGCAGTCACCGTTTAACGAAACTTATTGTTATGCACTACCATCAGTCTTATCATCACCTAAACCATGAGACAGTTATAAATGAAATCCGACAAACTTACTTCATTATTAAGTTGAGAGTTGTATATAAAGTCATTCGGCGAAGCTGTCAAAAATGTAAAATTGATTCGGCAAAACCATCAACACCTCAAATGGCACCGCTTCCTTCAGCCCGTCTGGGTGCCTTCCAAAGGCCCTTTACGTTCGTGGGTGTGGACTATTTCGGTCCAATCGCTGTCACGTTTGGCAGAAAATCTTTAGAGCGTTGGGGTGTCATACTTACTTGCCTCACAGTAAGGGCAATCCACATTGAAATAGCCCACACACTTCCAACGGACTCTTTCCTGATGGCACTTAAAAATTTTATTGCCAGACGTGGTGTTCCAGCGGAAATCTATAGCGACAACGGTACAAATTTTCGAGGCGCTGACCGTTTTTTAAAGGAAGAACTCGCCAAAATTAAGTTTGATGATGTCGAGGCTAAATTAGCGTACAAAGGAATCCTGTGGAAATTTAACCCGCCAGCCGCACCCCATATGGGCGGAGTTTGGGAGAGATTGGTAAGATCGATCAAAACTATTTTGTACAAAATTGCTCCTTGCCAAAAATTTACCGATGAGAGTCTTCGAAGTGCCTTAATGGAAGTTGAACTAATAATAAATTCAAGACCTCTAACCCATGTATCACTCGAAGTAGAGGATCAAGAGGCAATTACCCCAAATCATTTCCTACTAGGGAGCTCGAACGGTGCAAAGCCATTATGCAACCCGGAAAACGTCAACTACAACATGTGTCTACGTCAAAGCGAGTCGTTTGCAAATATGGCAGTACTCGATGTCGGCAATGAATCGGAGTAGGAACATGAATGAAGCGCCCTACGGAGGGGAGAATTGTTACCGACAATTAACGCTCTTACAAAATCTTGCAACCTTGATCACTACCAACCTCTTAATTTCCAACCATGAAATTATACATTTATGCATTTCATATTTGCTTTGTATTGAAATTCTTAATTCTTTGCACGTTCTATGTACTCAAAATTATATTTCCTTTAATCGCCATTTAAACTTATTGTGACCTACATGTGAAAAGAAAGAAAACTAAGGTAACAAATTTAATTAATATTATAAATTCCTCAATAAAAAATGTATATATCGCTTCTAGAATTTTAAAGCGACAAACTGCTCCGTAAACTTTGTTTTTAAATCACACATATATTGAAGTAATATATATAAGTATTCTTACCCCGAGTATCTCAAGCGCATTTTTTTTCCCAAAGTAGGAAGGGAATGTAACGTGCCGTTACAAATACCCCCAACCAATACCACCAGTAAAGTATGCTGGTTAGTGTATTTATTGCATGTACTCACAATAAAACGCTTTGCATAGCAATACTGCATACACAAGAACAAGTACACTTACCTAATAACAACCAGCACAGAACAAGTAACACAAGAAAACACATGCACGCACATACATACATAACAACAACCAAGCAAATCACATTGCTAACCAACACAAAACAAGTAACACAAGAAAACACATGCACGCACATACATACATAACAACAACCAAGCATATAACATTGCTAACCAACACAAAACAAGTAACAAGTTATATGTACAAACCCTACAGATGAAACTATAAACCAGCCAATGTCTATAAGAAATTTGTAAACAAATTTCTTTTGTTCTTATTTTTGTTTAGTTTTGTATCCAACAAAAAATTGTTGTTTGAAATCACCAAATGGTTAATGTAAACAAAACGTTTGCAGGCCATTGGTTGGTTTTATCGTATGATTTGTCACTGAGCCACTCATTAAAGATGCCTTTGTTCTAAATTGCAGAATCGGCATCTTTATAGAAAATAAGAATGTATTAGTAATAAAACACAAAATATCTTTAAGTAGATTGTAAGAAATTTTAATTCAATAAAAGTAGACTTATTTCATACTTCAAAGAATGAAGTTATAGTTTCATTTAATATTTTTGAAAAATCTCTTAAGGATAAATTTTAAAATAATTTAAAATATCCCTTGAGAACGAAACTGGCGCAGTCAACGGTAGGATCCTAAGTGAAAAATAGGATCACGAATCTATTTTTTTTAATTAAAATAAAATATCCTTTTTTTTTAAGAACTTAAATAAAGTGTTTAAAAGATTTTGAATAAAATTTTGTGATAAATATTTCTTTTTTGCCAATAACAACGCAGCCAAAGAGCGTTGTCATTGCATATAAAAAAAAAGAGAAAAAAAAGAAGAAAATTGTTTCTGCCATTTAACAACGCGGCCAAAGCGTTGGAAGGAAGGAAGAAGCTGGTGCGGCTTATGCGCCAGACAGTAGCAACAACCTCATCAAGAACAACGGCAAATGCAACTTCATCAAGAAGACTACAACTACAAATTCATCAAGATCAACAAAATAAGCAAATTCATCAAAAACAAAGCAACAGCAGGGAGAATAAGGTATAGCCCTTTGAATTTAGTTTTGTGAAAGTTAATCGTTTACGAAAACTATATAAGTAATCGAAAAGAAATAAAATTAGGTTTGAATAAAATGCTTTAAAGAAAATAATTTTCAACTTGGTTTGAAAAAAGAGAAGATTTGGAGATAGAAAGGATATATGTATATATACAAGAAAAAATTTTTCTTTGTGAGAGTGAAATTTTTTTTTATTATTTAAATCCTAACTAATGTATGTACAGGAAAAAATAAAGAAAAAAAAATTTTTTTTTTTTAGTGTTAATTAATTGAAATTTTTAAGAATATCATCTAAGAAAAGAAAAAAATAAAAGGGGGAAAGAGAAATAGATTTTTTTTTTTTTTTTTTTGTTTGTAAAGTTTTTCAATACTTCGACAAGTATGGCTCTGACACTAACAGACGGGTTACGCGAAGCCCGAAATTTGCCTTCATTTAGTGGTTCGTCAGAGTACACTCTGACAAATTATTTGAGAGATGTTAATACCGTAATATCTCTGGTTTCCGATGAACACAAACCCACTATCAGATCTGTTTTGGCAAATCGCCTACAGGGAAAAGCTCTTAAGGCTGTCGAGACGCTACTGGCCCCAACATGGGAGCAAATAATAGTAAAACTAAGAGAAGAGTTCGGAGTTAGAGAGTCGTTTCTTAATCTAAGAAACGATGCAATGAACGTAAATGCGTTCACTATTGAGGAGCTTCACAGCAAATTAGATGAAATTTTGAATCTTATGAACACAAAATACAGCCTTAATCCAGAGAATAACGCGATGTTCTCTCCAGATATAAATCAGCGTATTATTTTTGATATATATTTAAATTTTTTAACCCTCAATATTAAAACTTTATTAATCCAGAACAATATCACTACCATAAGTGGTGCATATTCGTATTTTATAGCAAACAACTTAATGAAAGATGTTCATATTCGAGGAAGTTCTCGTTATAAGAATAAAAGCCTTCAAAATGATAGTTACAAACAAAAATTTGTTAGTAGAGACAATTATAATAGAAATGTTCAGGGAAGTAATTCAAATCAACACAATAATTTCCAAAGGAATAATTCTAATCAAGTCAGAAATAGTAATTATTATGATAATAATAGAAACAATTCAAATCAACATAATAATATTCAAAGGAATAATTCTAATCAAGTTAGAAATAGTAATTATTATGACAATAATAGAAACAATTCAAATCGATATAATAATTTTCAAAGGAACAATTCTAATCAAGTTAGAAATAGCAATAATTACAACAATAATATACAGCCCCAACCTATGGAAGTAGACAATGTGAATATAAGCCAAAATTTTCACATGCCGCCTCAGGATCCCAACTACCAATAGCCATACTCACGATTAATAATATTAAGGTTAAATGCCTAATAGATAGTGGTGCAGCCACTACTCTGGGCGACTATGGGGTGTTTGGGGGGTTGTCTTCAAGAAGAAGAATGCAGAATGTAATACAGTTGAAGACTTTAACTGGCAAGAGATTAGTTGATGAAGAGGTAATAGTTGATGTTCCTTTCGAATTTAATGCCACAAATGAAACAATGTCTATTAAGCTGATCGATCTGAGAGATAGGGCTTTTGATTGCATTATTGGCAATAATGTTTTGA
The DNA here is from genome assembly GCA_951800035.1 of Linnaemya tessellans. Classification (NCBI taxonomy): domain Eukaryota; kingdom Metazoa; phylum Arthropoda; class Insecta; order Diptera; family Tachinidae; genus Linnaemya; species Linnaemya tessellans. Next base: position 72,544,221 of record OX637536.1, read on the forward strand.
TACCTATGGGTGTCTTAATTGATTTTAAGAATATGAGACTTTTGGTAAACAATGTCGAGGTATTCCTTTATCCAAGGGCGGTCGATGTAAGTTATGATAGGATTCCAAGGTTGGAAATACAGAATATAGATTTTGGTAACATTGAAATGTCAAAACATTTAAATGAAGAAGAAAGAAGTAAATTGGAGAGGTTTTTGTGCAGAAACAAAGATACCTTTTATCAGATGGGTCAAACTTTGACCACTACTAGTGCGGTAAAGCATAGTATAATTACAACATCGGATAAACCGGTGTATTCTAGAATATATAGATACCCAAAGACACATGAAAAAGAAATTGAAACTCAAGTAAAGGATATGTTAGTCCAGGGAATTATAAGACCGAGTAAATCGCCTTATAACTCACCCTTATGGATAGTACCTAAGAAAATGGATAATGAGGGTAAACAGAAATGGCGTATAGTAATAGATTATAGGGCACTTAATAATATAACTGTGGATGATAAATTCCCTATGCCAAACATCGACGCTTTATTCGATAAATTAGGTCGAGCGCAATATTTCTCGACTATTGATCTTGCGAAAGGGTTCCACCAAATCCGGATGGAAGACAGGGACATTGAGAAGACAGCTTTCTCCACTCCCATGGGACATTTTGAATACGTCCGAATGCCATTTGGATTGAAAAATGCACCCGCGACTTTTCAACGTATGATGAACTGCGTGTTAAGAGATCATATCAATAAGAACTGTGTCATCTATATGGATGATATATTGGTCTTCTCGACTTCTTTGGAGGAACATTTAGACAGCCTATCCAAAATATTTTCTGCTTTGGATAGACATAATTTGAAGGTACAAATGAATAAATGTAATTTTCTCGCTAGACAGACTCAGTTTTTGGGTCATATAGTTACGGCAGATGGCCTAAAACCTTGCCCATCGAAGGTTGAGGCAATTGGTAAAATAAAGATTCCAGACACAGTAAAGAAAATAAAATCATTTCTGGGCCTAACCGGCTATTACGGAAAGTTTATAAAAAACTATTCTTCGGTTGCAGGACCCATGATTAAATACCTCAAGAAAGGTGCCAAGATTAATATTGGTGATATCGCCTACATTGAGGCTTTTGAAAAATTAAAACGGATCATTACTAGTCCACCAATATTGTCCTATCCAGACTTTAACAAGAAGTTTGTGCTCACCACAGATGCCAGTAATATAGCACTGGGAGCAATATTAAGTCAAGATAATAGACCGATTTGTTTTGCAAGCAGAACTTTGAACGATCACGAAAAAAACTATAGTACCATAGAGAAAGAACTCTTGGCTATAGTATGGGCGACGAAATATTTTCGTCCCTACCTTTTTGGTACGAGGTTCTTGGTGCGTACTGACCACCAGCCTCTAAAGTGGTTAGCTTCATTAAAGGAGCCAAATTCCAGATTGATTAGGTGGAAGATCACATTAGGTGAATACGAATTTGATATTGAATACGTAAAAGGAAGGGATAATAAAGTGGCGGATTTTCTTAGTAGAATGGAAACTGATAATAGTCCTGAAAACTATGATATGAAATCATTGTTTGAAATATCCGATGATATCACAACGGTACATAGCCAACAAGAAGATGATGGTAGTACCAACTTCTATATAAGCGAATCGATCGTTAATAAATATAGAATTCAAATAAGAATTCTAAGGACTAAAAGAATGGAACAAGAAATTTTATACAGAAAATATAAAATTATATATGTATGCGAAAATGATATACGAAATGATCATTACTTGAATGATCTGTTTCGAAGAACTTTGAATAAAGGAAAGGTCGGCGTATATTCCGAACTTCCAAACAATTTATACAACGTGGTCCAAGAGAAATTAATATCGTTGTTTGGAGGTAGCCGTGATTTGAAATTTGTAAGATGTACAAAATTGGCAACCGATTTGCTTAATGAAGAGGAAATGTTCAGAGAAATTGAAAGAGTTCATACTAATACAAACCATAGAGGAATACTGGAGAATTTTGAAGAAGTTAAGTTTTCTTATTTCTATCCCAATTTAATTAAATATATAAATAAATTCATAAACTCGTGTAGAATCTGCAACGAGAATAAGTACGATAGAAATCCATATCGTAAGCATTTTGGTCATACTGTAACCCCTGATAGACCGAACATGATCGTCCATATGGATATATTTCAAGTTCATAGAACTTGTTTTCTTACCACGATTGACAGATTTACGAAAATGGGCTCCGTGCATAGGATAACGGATAAGAATATGTGTACTATTAGAGTCAAGATACAGGAAAGGATTGCATTACTTGGCAAACCAGAGTTGTTGATAATGGACAACGAGTTTAATAATGCTTTAATAAGATTGTTTTGTGCGGATAAAAATATTCAAACGCACTTTACAACTGCAAATTCTCACACAGGCAACTCCGATGTAGAGAGAATGCATTTGCCTCTTTTGGAGCACATCAGAATTTTGAAACGAAATAACGAAGACATTGATATAGAGGAATTGGTTATTAGGGCAGTGGGTTTTTATAATGCTACTATTCATTCCACAACAAATGTTAAGCCCATTGATTTTCTGAATCGTTCCGACATAGATTATCGAAAGATTGCTCAGTACATGAGCAACAAGAAAAAGAAAGCGATTATTCGGATAAATGCGAAAAGGGGAAGAGTTCCCGAATATGATAATCGAGACTTGTACATGAGAAATCCACAAGCTCAGAGACAGAAAACCGCTAAGAGATTTGTTAAATATAATTCTAACAATCCTAATAAAATGGACTTGGCAAATATTAAAAGGCCTTTAAAAACCTTTCCAGGTAATCATGAGGCCGGAAATCGTACTAGTTCTGGTGCTCCGATTAATTTCATGCGCTTAGTCGGCAGTCGAAGTAAAAAACATCGAGACACAGGCAGGATATGCCGTTTTGCGGGGTGAACCTGTTGACCTCATCAGTGGTTTCTCGGAGTTGATTCATGTCATTGACATACAGGATATTGGAGATACCATCCACAAATTAAAGACAAGCGTATCCCACAGTTTTATTGTAAAGGAGGGCTGGTTAATTTTGAATCTTGATAAAAAGATTAAAGAGTTGGAACATTCCCTACAAACATTGCAAATTCATACAAAGGTTAGATATAAAAGAGCGTTGATTGATGTTGGAGGTAGAGTTATAAATTGGCTTTTTGGTAGCATGGATGATGAAGATAGGTTAAGAATTGAAAACCATTTTAAAATGGTGGATTTTAATCAGAAAAGTATTATTGATAATATGAACAAGCAAGTGAAGATAAATAATGAAATGCAGAGTTATTTACAGAATATAAGATTGGTAGTAGAACAAAATAAAAATTGGTTTAATAAAACGTACACGGGGGCGATCGAAGAAAATTTGAGAATAACAAAATATAGAAATTTCGTCTTGTTGATTAATGAAATAAGAAATAAAATTGAACAAGTACAGGAAAATATTGTAATGTCTAAATATGGTATTGCCAGTAGATGATGAGATTGACCACTTTGATATCGATAATCTAAAGCTAAAATATATGAGAGGTAGTATGGGATCCATGGGTGACAGATTGATAGTTTTTGTCCTAATGATACCCGAGTTCGTTGAAAAGGAATATAGAACGGAAATAGTCGTACCCATACCCGCACAAAATTATATGCAATTGGATATTGAAATGACAAAGACTGTTACTATTGAAAATATAACATATTTGATAGGGGAGGAAAACGTGTTGCATAAGATGAAGGTGGTGGATCCTTGTTTGTCGAACGTTTTGAAGAACAATTATAGAGAGTGTGGTAAAATTAAGAAGACCGAAAAATCGGTAATTGAATTTGAAATCGGAAATTTATTGTTAACAAATGTAAACGCTACTCTGTTTGATGCATGTACTAATTTCTCATATCCTTTGAAAGGAAATTATATTGTAAACTTTAAAGATTGTGAAATTGATATAGATGGATTTAAGATAAAAAGATTCGAAAGTAAATTAAATATGATCATTCCAAATTTTAATGTTTTGCCTAGTAATATAACGGAAAAGTTGCCCGAAATCAATTTCACTAATATAAATGAAATCGAACAAACATTTGTAAAAATGCAAAATAATCATAATTTTTATATACTTTATGCATTGTTTTTTATATCTATATTATATTACATATTAAGTAAAATAAAAAATTGTAACTTTATTCGAAGGGACTCGAATCTTAACGGAGGGAGAGTTATATGTACAAACCCTACAGATGAAACTATAAACCAGCCAATGTCTATAAGAAATTTGTAAACAAATTTCTTTTGTTCTTATTTTTGTTTAGTTTTGTATCCAACAAAAAATTGTTGTTTGAAATCACCAAATGGTTAATGTAAACAAAACGTTTGCAGGCCATTGGTTGGTTTTATCGTATGATTTGTCACTGAGCCACTCATTAAAGATGCCTTTGTTCTAAATTGCAGAATCGGCATCTTTATAGAAAATAAGAATGTATTAGTAATAAAACACAAAATATCTTTAAGTAGATTGTAAGAAATTTTAATTCAATAATAGTAGACTTATTTCATACTTCAAAGAATGAAGTTATAGTTTCATTTAATATTTTTGAAAAATCTCTTAAGGATAAATTTTAAAATAATTTAAAATATCCCTTGAGAACGAAACTAACACAAGAAAACACATGCACGCACATACATACATAACAACAACCAAGCAAAGAACATTGCTAACCGGCACAAAACAAGTAAACACATGCACGCTCATACAAAATACATAACAACAAACAAGCAAATGTAAGCCAACAAAACATAACATTGCTAATAATTCTCAGTGGCTTCATATGATAACAAGGATATGTAGACAAGGTTTGCACACAATCGGGGAGCAATTAACGATATCGTACGAACGATAATTACAAGAAGAATATTCTTGAATTGTCGTCCGAGAGCTTTACCGATTCTTGTTCAGGTACTAATATTTAACCAAATTATCTCGTAGTTATGCCGATTACAAGCCTCCGAATACTCTTGTAGTCGTACTAATCCGTAGCCGAGCTCAAGCCTCCGAATACTCTTGAGTTCGTAGGGTTGCCGATTACAAGCCTCCGAATACTCTTGTAGTCGTACTAATCCGTAGCCGAGCTCAAGCCTCCGAATACTCTTGAGTTCGTAGTTCGTAGTGTTGCCGATTACAAGCCTCCGAATACTCTTGTAGTCGTACTAATCCGTAGCCGAGCTCAAGCCTCCGAATACTCTTGAGTTCGTAGTGTTGCCGAATACAAGCCTCCGAATACTCTTGTAGTCGTACTAATCCGTAGCCGAGCTCAAGCCTCCGAATACTCTTGAGTTCGTAGTCCGTAGTGTTGCCGATTACAAGCCTCCGAATACTCTTGTAGTCGTACTAATCCGTAGCCGAGCTCAAGCCTCCGAATACTCTTTAGTTCGTAGTATTGCTGATTACAAGCCTCCGAATACTCATGTAGTCGTACTAATCCGTAGCCGAGCTCAAGCCTCCGAATACTCTTGAGTTCGTAGTTCGTAGTGTTGCCGATTACAAGCCTCCGAATACTCTTGTAGTCGTACTAATCCGTAGCCGAGCTCAAGCCTCCGAATACTCTTGAGTTCGTAGTTCGTAGTGTTGCCGATTACAAGCCTCCGAATACTCTTGTAGTCGTACTAATCCGTAGCCGAGCTCAAGCCTCCGAATACTCTTGAGTTCGTAGTCCGTAGTGTTGCCGATTACAAACCTCCGAATACTCTTGTAGTCGTACTAATCCGTAGCCGAGCTCAAGCCTCCGAATACTCTTGAGTTCGTAGTTGATAATTTCTAACCCGAATACAACTTAATATTACCTGTCTTACTTCATTAGTAGCCCGAGCCACAGGCGAGGATTATCAGCCTAAGTACCAGAGCGGTGCAGCAGAGGAATCAGCGCAGCCCCGATACTGAAAATCTAACCCACTAGCTTTAAGATAATCTAAGTAGTATAAGTTTCGTTTCAATAAACATTTTGTTCCCGAATATATACATCACCTAAAATATTCGTGTTTTTATTGTCAAAGGAAGTAGACCTTTGGTACTAACCTGGAGCGACTGAGTCATACCTTATCTGGAAAAATAAACTACGTTACAGAGTACTGGTCCTACTCCTAAAAAAAAAAAAAAAAAGTCACCACAGAAACGCCCCCATGATTCCCTCTTTGCCTTCCTGGTTTCGTTCTTGAAAACACTGAAACTCCTTCGATAATTATCCCAGTCTATGGGATTCCTATCGCGCTTCGCCTTATTAAAAAGTCTCCGGCAGACTGTCCTGAGCTGCTTGAGTCCTGGATTCCACCACTTCTGATCGACCCTCGTCGACGGTTGCCGCTCCCGACAAGATGCATGATAGGCGTCCCTCAGTGTCCTTGACAGAAGGATTGAGGAGTCCTCCAGCTCCCGAATGCTGGCCACCCGCTCCGCTTCTGGAGGTGGTAGGGCATCCACAATCTTTCTGAAGCTTCCCCAATCCGTTTGCCTAAGGTTCCTGTAAGGCTTGCCCCACTCGGAATAAGATCGATTTTAAAGGTAATCCTGTTATGATCAGAGAATGAGCACTCAAGGCTCACCCTCCACTCAGATATTCTAACGGAGTCTTTATCACTAACCAAAGTTAAATCAATGACCTGTTCCCTGATCCTGTTGAAAAACGTTGGCTTATTGCCCTTATTACAAATCCTAAGATTGGTTGACAAGAAAAATTGTAATAAATCCTCACCTCGTTTATTAATATCCGTACTCCCCCAAAGTGTGTGATGCGCGTTTACATCACAGCCCAGTACAAGGTCATGCCCTCGAGTCCCGCACCAGCCAATGAGTGTGCGCACCGCACTCGGAGGAGGGTCGTCCATTTCATACGGTAGGTACGCCGATGCCAGGATCACCATCGGGAGATCCTTGCGTTCCAGCGCAGCTACCGTTAGATCACCAGAGCTGTAATGAGATAACAAAAACATGTTGATATTAATATTTTTCCTAATCAGAATACAGCTTCTAATCTTACCTTCCGTGTTTGGAGAGAGAAGAGTAAACAAGCGTGACCGAAGCCCTCTCGATGGCGTCTGTTTTCCCCATGGGGCGGCTATCGAGTCAGTCCGTTTCTCGGTCCAAGGGACCATGTTCAAATCCATCAGCGTCTGTATCCCATTTTGGGCGGCTGATGATCTGCGTCTGCATCCAGGTGGGTCGGCAGCTTTTTAACCTGGCAGTAGGTATAAAATGCAACCTAAAACCCAACAAAAATGAAGAATAAAAAGCCAAGCCCCACGTACCAGGTAAGGGGCTTAATAATCTCCGGGGACCCTATTCCTGCGGCGCAAGTATCAGGCCGCGGTGAATCGAAAGCTACTGCTGCTCAGGCTGGCCGGGTGTCCACATCAGGCCCGACCAGTCTGCGGACTACTGACGTGGTGGGCAATCAGCCTGGATTTACCGGGCTGATTGCTGTTGAGAAAGGGGCAAAACACCCGGCAACGGGTGGCTGCCCTAGCACTAGCAGCGAGGTACCTCTGTCTTTCGCTCCAAGTACCTCAAAAGCTGCTCAGGTCCTTACAGGTAAAACCCCCTTCTTCGGGTGCGAAGGGAATGGAAATGCCTAAGCCGTCCAAACCCGTCGCCTCTAAAGCGCACATTGCGCCGGAAAAGGCAAAGAGTATTACTTCTAGCCACAGATGCTGCCGACGGCGCTGTTGACTGCGCTGCTGCTGGTGTGTCGGACGTAGCTTCATACGGGCAAGAGGACACCCACTCAGTCTCAGACATGGTGGGTGGCTTCTTTGAATGGATGGCAGTCGCGGATGAGGACACTGACGCCCTCTTGGAATCCAGCCAAGAAGACGCCAACACCACCGTAATTGCGCTCCATGATGGTGAAGGTGACGCAAATAAACCTTCACCACTATAAAGCAGCATCCGCTCCGATGCTCCTCCGGGTGGTAGGGAGGAAGGAGGAGCTGGTTATGGTCCAGGAACCCTGGGTCCACCAAGGACGGGTTCATGGACTGACACTAAAGGGCTACAAGCTATTGTTTGCCAAAGGCACAGGTAATATTAGATCTTGTATCTTGGCTAAAAACTCTTTGCGTATCTTTATCCTATCTGATTTCAGTGATGGGGATACTGTAGCAGCTGCTCTGGAGACCCCGTCCGGTTCGGTTTGGCTGGTCTCGAGCTATATGGCGCATGACCATGAGGGCAGTCACCCAAATGGCAAAGGGCATGGCATAGTGTTCAGGGCGATAAGCACGAGGACGCCTATAATAAGTGCTGACGCCAATTCACACCACACCTCCGGGGGTAGTGGCGATACTAACGAGCGGGGTGAGTGTCTCTTCGATTTCATTTTAAATAATAATCTTGAAATTGTCACCAGGGGTTCAGAACCCACTTTTATTGTGTCTAACCGTAGAGAGGTTTTAGATGTAACATTGGTTAGTGCAGAGCACACCAATCTGGTTAGCGGTTGGAGGGTTGCGGATGACTGCTCCCGCTATATTGACTTTAACATAGGGTTAGGTGTAAGTAGATTTAATCCTATAGTTAACAGAAAGAAGACTGACTGGGAGCTACAGAACAATGTACTCTGCAACTCCTTATCGACGTCTCCAACTATTAGAAATATTGGGGACATTGACTCTGCTGTGGAGATTCTAAGTGAATCATTTCGCTGTGCCACTAATGTGACTTGCAAACCAACGGTTTGCAGGGGAAGGGCCAAACCACCATGGTGAAGCCCGGAAATTGCACATTTACGAAAAGAATGTCGTAGGCTATTCAACGAGGCTAAACGATCAGGCGACTGGTCGACATACAAAACCTCGTTGAATCGCTTCAAGAATCTTGTCAGAAACGCAAAAAGGGGGTCTTTGAGGGCTTTCTGCAGTAATGTGGAGGGTTCATCTGAAACCAACAGGCTGCGTAAGATGCTATCAACCGCACCGGTTGTATCCAGCTACATACAGAAACCCTGTGGTAGCTGGACCATGAGTAGTCAAGAGACGCTGAGCGTACTACTCGACACTCATTTTCCTGGTAGCCAGGCGGCACCTTTAACAGGCACTGTCGATGGCAGCTTGACAACAGGCGCAGTCACAACTCCATTGGATATGGATAGGCTCCGCTGGGCTGTACACAGCTTCGATCCGTTCAAATCTCCGGGACCAGATGGAATAATTCCAGCAGATCTACAGAGAAATGCGGACATTGTCCTACCTTGGCTCACGGTAATTTACAGTGAATGCCTTAGGAGGGCATATATACCTATATTTTGGCGTACGTGCAAGGTTGTCTTTATCCCGAAGGGGGGTAAGACGTCACACACCAATCCTAAAGACTTCAGACCGATAAGTCTTACTTCTTTTTTACTCAAAACTTTAGAAAGGGTAATGCCTACACTAAAGGCAATTCTGTGGAAACGGCACCACATTCTCTAGTGGGCCACATAGAAAAATCTCTTGAGTATAAGGAATTTACTATGGGGGCTTTTCTGGATATAGAAGGTGCTTTCAACTATGTCAACCCTGATTCCATCATCAATGGGATGGTAGCAGTAGGGATTGATGACAATTTATGCCGGTTTGTTAGAAACTTACTAACTTTCAGGGTAGTCAGGGCCTCGATTGGGGATGTCACTAAGTATAGGGCAGTCTATCGGGGCACACCACAGGGAGGTGTTCTGTCACCTCTGTTGTGGAACCTGACCATTAATTCGCTTTTGCTAAATCTAGAACGCAGACAGATTATGACTGTCGCGTACGCGGATGACGTAGCGGTAGCGATATCGGGTAAGCACTTGGATACCATATCTCAGTGTATGGAGTCTGCGCTGGCTCTGCTGAGTAGGTGGAGTGACAGCTGTGGGCTCGGCATCAACCCAGCCAAGACTGAGTTGGTGCTCTTCACTAGGAGGTACAAGACCGATAGCTTTATACACCCAAAGCTTAACGGCACCTCCTTGAAACTGTCTAAAACCGCCAAGTACCTGGGTGTGATTGTGGATAGTAAGCTATCATGGAATCAGAACATACAGGCGAGAGCGGAAAGGGCCTTAGTGGTTATTTATACATGCAAAAGGGCAATAGGCCTCAAATAGGGTATCAACCCTAAGAGGATCAATTGGATCCTTGAGGCTGTTATTAAACCAGTACTCTTTTACGGGGTATTGGTTTGGTGGAATGCGATGGACAAGCAGGCTCATCGCAGGACCTTTGAAAAAGTCTTTCGGGTCGTAGCACTACGATCTACACCAACGGGAGCAATTTTTGCAATGCTAAATTGGCTCCCGGTTGACATTCTGGCCAGACAACTGGCTCTATTCTCTGCGGTCAGGTTGAATACAGTATGTCCATGGACTAGGACTGACTATGGGCATGCTAGGATTTTAAGAGAGCACTCGGAAATCCATGCCAACATTGACTACTGTGTACCAAGACCCTTCTTTGGTGGACTTTTCCGTTCCGTTGTCGTTGACAGGGAACAGGTGGACAGGCTTTCCTTTCCCGAGGATTCAGTTAGAGTTTTCGCTGACGGATCCAAAAGGAGAACAAAAACGGGCGGAGGCTTCTATATGGAGAACTTCAATGTAAGATCTCCATTCCGGCTCTAGGACGGTTGTACTGTCTTGCAAGCCGAAATCTCTGCTATTACTCGGGCACCGAGATGGCTAAAGTACTATAGGATATCGAATGATATCTTCATTGTTACCGATAGCAAAGCAGCCATCTCTGCTATTAGTGGTGTGTACAGTACATCAAAAACTGTGGTCGAATGCCGACTGTCTATCAACGAGATAGCGAGACATTCGAGGGTGACACTGGTTTGGGTGCCGGGGCATTCTGGATGTCCAGGCAACCATACTGCGGATGAGATTGCCAGACAAGGGACTGAATTGAACATTCAATAATCAGTCACTTCACTGGCATTCCATTATCGCGATGCAAGTTTCTGATTCAAAGCGAATCATACAAACTAGCTCAACTTAGGTGGGAAAGCGTGGCTAACTGTCTCGTGGCAAGAGCCACGTGGCCTCATTACGATTTACGCAAAATACGCGACCTTCTCAAGTTTGACAAGGCGCGCATGCGTCAACTGGTGACTGTTCTGACTGGACACTGTAGCTTTGGGACTCATGCGAGCAGGATGGGTCTAATATACAACGACTATTGCAGAAGCTGCAATGATGAAGAGGAGGAAGAAACTGTCCTCCATCTTTTGTGTCAGTGTCCTGCGGCGGGAGCGGCGCTGGGCTCCCGATTCCTGTCAGACTTAGATAGCCTGGCAAACATGGAGCTTTCAAGGGTATCATCCTTCCTCAGGGGTACAGGATGGTTTGAAACGGCGGAGGACATCCCTTAGGGGGTCCTCTGCTTAAGGGCATCACAAAGGGACCGAATTGACGGACCCAAGTGGATTGTGCGCCAGGGACAACGGCCCTCTAGCCTAACCTAACCTATATTTATATGGGCTTTTGGCACTTTTTTACTTGTTTTCTTATTAAATATGTAGTTGAATAATAATAATTTTTTGTATTCCTGTAGTTTATTGCAGTTGATTTAATGCATGATCTTTTTGAAGGCGTGTTAAATTATGAAATAGCTATTATGCTATACTCTTTTATTCAAGAGGAAAAATTATTCAGTTTGGAAGACTTTAATATCAAAGTTCATTGCTTTATTAATAAAGTATTAATAAACCTCAACCAATTAATATTGAAAATTTAAAAGCTGATAAATTGCGGTATTCTGCTTCAGAGATAATGTGGTTAACAAAATTTTTAGGTGTTTTAATAGGAAATTGGATCAGTTATCAAAATCAAAAGTGGCAAGTTTTTCTTTTATTAAAAGAAATTTCAGAAGTAGTTCTTAATGATTCAGTAAATGAGAATTTAGTGAGGCATTTGCAAACTCTCATTACAGAACACCATAAACATTTTTTAAAAGTTTACGACAAGCCACTTAAACCTAAACACCATTATCCACAAATAATGAGAAAAATTGGACCCCTCACCCAAGTCTGGAGTATGCGTTGTTAAGCAAAACACAAGGAATTAAAGCAGATAGCAAAATCCACAACGTCTAGAAAAAATATTTGCCAAACTATAATGCAAAGATACATTTTGTCACACAACAAACAAAATTCAGTAAATTTTTTTGATTTCATAGAATCAAAAGGACCTAAAATTAATTCCAGTAATCTTAAAAATATTTCAGAAATTCTTATAGGCAAACAATTATCAGATATAATATTTTATAAATGGATAGTATTAAATAACCGAAAAATTAAAATTGGTAGTGTATTTTGTTTCGGTTTTGGGGAAGAGTATAAGAATTTTTACCAGGTGCTACATATTATAGAATTAAATAATTCAAAACTAGAATTTATAGTAAGCAAGCTCAATATATTATATTATGATGGGCACAGATGTTGTTACGTAGTCGAAAAAACTACCGACACACAATTATTTGTGTCCACTAATTCCTATTTTGAAACATTTGTATTGATCTCATATCAGTCTCAATTTTTAATCATATAAGTTTGAGTTTAATTTTTTTATCATTTAGTTAATTTAAATTTAAAAAGAAAATGAAATGTTAGCTATGTTAAAACTATATATCTATGTAAACTAAAACGAAATATAATTAATAAAATTAAATTCTTCTTTTAGTTAAAAATAAACAATTTTTTATTTTCGATATAATGTTATGGAACAAAAATGGTAAGTAAAATATAGCTATACCAGGGTACTAATTTTCCTATAATGCACATAAAATTAGATTTATTTTGTTGCAAAATTGGCAACAAAATTACTGTAAATGGTAAAAATTAAACAGAAAAATCACCAAATACTCACTTCTTCTAACTACATCTTGTATCTAAATAAGCTACAAAATTCAACTATTTTGCGTATTTTAATTTTAAGAATACATGTGAAAAAATAGCGTAGGTAACAACGGCAATGTGATAAGCAGGTACTCTAATATCGAACATTTAATGCCAAATAGAATATTATAAGAAATATACTGTATTAGAATTGGTTTCACATATATAAAGAGATATGAAACTTTTATTCAAAATTCGCTAAAAATGTATAGATTTAACAAAAAACAGATATGAAATACTGTAAATTGATTTATATAAATATGTAATATATGTAGCAAAAGTAGCTATAAACGATTAAAATAAATGCAAAAACTATATCACCCTTTTTCAATAATTTGAAGCAATTTTTATTATTTCACAGATATTTTTATTACAAAATTAGTTTAAAATACTACAAAAGCTAACATAATATTTAACAAATGCTTTTATATTTGCTTGTTAGAAAATATATGAAATTTTACTATAAATCGACACTCTCCCAGTTTTAGCTAGAATTATAGCTGTTTCTATATGAAAATTTCAGTAAATTTTAGTATATGTTTTTTCCGTGTATTCATTCAACGACTAAAGTACGACCCATTGATTTTATTGAGAAAAATTTCGACAAGGAAAAGATCCAAGAGATTGCAGAACAATTTAGGAGAGAAGAAACTTTTAAAATTAATAGATTAAACGAAAATTGAAACAAAAATTTTGACTTGACCGATACAATTGTACGGAACCGAAACATACAGAAAAATAGTCCTAAATATAGAAGACTCTTACAATTCAAGAAAGACGGTAATTATGTAATAGACACTAGTAATAAGAGAAATAAGAAATACTACAGAACTCAAATGAAACGCAGGTTCAGACAGCAGATTTAATATTTTTTGCAGAATGGACCTCTTCACTGTTATCATACGGATACTGGTGGCAAGATCAATGGCAAAAAAAATTTAAACTTATCAGATAAATCCAGATAACGGATTTGTGATTTATAAAATGGAACCCGAAGCAGTGGTAGACAAATACTTTAATGTGTTGCATATTGTGGATTTGGAGGTTTTCGAAAATTGCTTAGAAAAGATGGAGGAAAATTTGGTAAAACTCAACCTCATTGACGAACACGATATCGACTTGATTCAACGAGAAATGAAACTGGCAAGAACAGCTCCATCAACACTAATTCCACACTCCTATGGAAACAACAGAGCAAAAAGAGGACTGATTAACATTGGCGGATCGTTTTTGAAAACGTTATGGGGAACAATGGACGATGATGACGCAAAGGAAATTTATAATCATTTGACAACATTAGACGACAACGCAAAACAGATAACTGACCAAGCAAGTAGAAATCAATAACGAACTATTTAAGAATCTTGATAATGTAGTGAAAAGTGTTAACAAGCAGCAAAATAAATTGAATGAGTTTTTGTCAAATGTTACAGCTAGAACAAACAAAGCCCTGAATGTTGTGGAAAAGTTTAGGTTTGTTTTGCAGACATATGCCGATCTTAATATTCTGAACAAACAGCTAGAAAAAATATCAGAAGTTGTTATGATGAGCAAACAGAACATATTACCGCATGACATACTGACTGTTGAAGAAAGGATTAGATACAATATAACGGTGGAAACTTTACCTTACCTTAAAACAAGCATAATGTTTTTTGAAAATAAATTAGTTTTCGTGCTTCAAATTCCGAAATTTACAACAGAAACATACTTTAAGGTCCTCATTATACCGTTTCCAAATGATCGCTATGAGGAATTAGACTTGTCAATAGAAGAAGTGTTGGTGCAGGGTAATATGGTATACAAAAACAGAAAAATTAGGGCTAAAGAAAAACCTTTTGACCCATGATAACAATTGTGGAAGAGATTCTTTCAAGCAGAATAATGAGTGTAAACTTAAAATAAATAGAATTCCAATAATTAAGGAAATTAAAACAGGCCTTGTGATAATAAAATTAATTGAACTTACTAAAATAGGTCACAATTGTAATGATCAGCCATATTTTGTTAAAGGAAACAACATAATTCGATTTGTTAACTGTACAATTAAAATAAAAGAATATCCGCCGTATTCATAAAAAATGTTTTAGGTTTATTACAGGTTTATTTGACAAATTTCCCATAGAAATACGTCAAATAAGCGCTTAATAAACCTAAAATATTTTTTATGAATACGGCAGTTAGTCTTTGAGAATTTGTTCGATAAATTTAATCACGGAGTTGTTATACCTTTGAATTATGTAAACTTTACAGGGTTTGTTAATAACAATACTTTGGAAGAACTTCATTTCCAGAATATTAAGAATAGAGAAATTATTAATTTATATACATTTAAGAATAATGTAACACAGGGTTCTATTATAAGCTTGATCTTTATACTATTAATAATAATTATATTTCTAACCATAAAAACAAAATGTTGTGAAGGGAGAAAGAACAAATTAGAACTTAAATTAAAAGATTACCCCGATCCATTTGCCCGGAGTGCAAACACTAAGGGTGGGGAAATCACATACATCTAATATTATACTTATTATTATCATTTTATTTCCGTTCCCACAAAACTGTTAGACACAAAAGTTTGCGCATTCTTTTAATATCAATTTTAAATCTATATATAACTTTTTAAACAAACAAACTTCTACTGTTACAATTCGAAGTAGTAGCAGTAAATGTGCTTACAATGCGCTATGTTCGTTCTCACCACTGATTCAATTTGTTTTTATACCCTCCAAAAAAGAATTTGGAGGGTATATTCACTTTGTCATTCCGTTTGTAACGCATCGAAATATCCATCTCAGACCCCATAAAGTATATATATTCTTGATCAGTAATGAAATCTAAGACGATCTGAGCATGTCCGTCCGTCCGTCTGTGGAAATCACGATTCAGTCCAAACGAAAAGAGCTAGACTTCTGAAATTTGGTATAAATATTTTTTAAAGCTTAGAGCAGGTTAAGTTCGGAGATGGGCTAAATCGAGCATGGGGGAAAAAGTTCCCCTAAGAAGAACTAAACCAACTCAGAAAAAACAACATAATTTTTAAAGTTTTTTGGTTATTTTGTTAAGCAAATGATATAACGCCTTAAACTGGAACCATAAAATAAAAAAAAATTATTTGTGGACCCCGCCCCCTTTAGTGGGCGTTATTATATGCAAAAATAGCATAAAAATTTAACAAATTGTTGTACTTAAGCCTACATTCCTTAAAAATAAAATTTTTAAGCTTTAATGACGAAGCTGAGACGATACCTGGTACTCTTCTGCCCTACCCCCTCTTCCCCCTTCACCCCCTAAATGACCCTACCAAAAAAATTTTTTTTTTTTAATTTTGTATGTAATCATCCCAAGCATTTATTTTTAGAGTTTTATGAGTGCCTGTTTCTGCCCTACCCCCTCTTCCCCCTTTGCCACCTAAATGACCCTATAAAAAAAATTTTTTTTTTAATATTGTATATAATCATCCCAAGCATTTATGTTTAGAGTTTTATGACTGCCTGTTTCTGCCCTACCGCCTTTTCCCCGTAAATAACCCTATAAAATAAAATAAAAGATTTTATTTTGTATATAATTATCCCAAGCATTTATTTTTAGAGTTTTATGACAAAGGTGAAATGTTTCCCCTACAGCTCTTGCCAGAGCGACCCCGCCAAAATACAGTTTTTATACCCTCCAAAGACAATTGGACCCAATGAAGTAAATATGTATATTCTTGATTAGTGATGAAGTTTAAGACGGTCTAGCAATGCCCATACGTTCGTCTGTGGAAAACATGATATTGTCTATTTTTGAACCCTGTCCCCTTTAGTGGGCGTTGGCGTACGATATTATATAAAGGAACTCTGTCCCATCAAGTTAAACATTTTAAATTCACTTACTAAATATTTGGAGGGTATTTAAGATTCGACCCGGTCGAATATAACGTTTTTACTTGTTTTAAGCATGATTTGTCATTAAAATACTTTTAAGATTTAGTTTTAAATAAAGACTCAAAAACAACAGACATAGCTGTTTTAATTATTAATATATGTATATAAATAAATCTTTATATATAAAAATAAGCCGAATATAGCACTTTTACTTGTTTCTTATGAGAATTATGTACATTTTGTCGGTATAGGGCTTTGCTTGCTCCCGTCATTCGACGTATTTAATTTCTGTGTGTTTATTGATTGTCATTTACGTTTACAGTGCGAGCATTGAAATTTTTTAATTATTGACTTGTAATCTTTCAGTTAAAATTAAAATCTTTTGCATAAAAAAAAATTAAAATATATAATTAAAAAATCAGGAAAATGTCTATTCTTTCTAGAAAATTTAATGTTTAATACAAAGACGTAAACGTATGTTATTGTATTGTCCAGCAACGCGGGCAGGGTTACTCTAGTAAAATTTAAAAGTGAAAATTTAAATTGATTTTTTACATTTATTATACATATTATACATTTAAGGGTTGTGGCCCGATCATTAAAAAATTTAAGAATGATGATAATTTCAGGCTATAATCGCGGCATGTAGGAAAGGTACATACCATATGTAGAAATGTCAGAAGCAAATACGGCATGCAGAAAAGCTACATTCCATATATAGAAACGAGAAAAGTAAACGGGACATATAGAAAAGCTACATGCCACAGGTAAGAATGAGAAAATGAAACGCGGCTAGCAGCAAAGCTACATGCCATATGCAGAAATGAACAAAGTAAACGGGACATATGGAAAAGCTACATTCCACAGGTAGGAAAGAGAAAATCAAACGGTCATGCAGAAAAGTTACATGCGACATATAGAAATGCGAAAAACAAACGCAGCGTGTTGAAACGCTACAACGCGTACGTAGTTTTCTATATTTTAAACATGGCATGTAGAAAAGCTACAGAAACGTAATGGGTGGAAAATCCAGGTCGAAATGTATAGAAATCCTGAATTTTCATGTAGTTTTAGCATATTTTGTTTTGTCTGTATATATTAAATATGTGTATTTTAGAATGATTGAGCTCGAGGTCGTTTTTGTAAAAATCGTTATAATTTTTCTATTTTATTCGATATTTCGTCAACAATTTGTTGACATCATCAGGAATAACAATCGAAAATTAAAATTTTCTGTATAAATTGGTTTTGAAATATGACAAAAATTTTTTCGAATATATCTATGTTTTCAAAAATATTAACATAAAAACAAAAGCATATATACAGGCTTGTATATATTTATACATGTATACATCAATACATACATGAACGTATACATATATGCATACATGAACATACACAACTACATATTAATATTAAATATGTTTAATTTAAAAACAAAATGTAAAATTACGTTTCATGTATCCCAAAATGTTCTAATTGTCCACCGTAGAATCGTCTTTTAGATTTTTTTGGTTTTCGATAACAATTTAACTCCTCACGAAGCATTAAAAAAAGATTTAATCCAAAAAAAACAAATATTAGGAATTTATACGCTAATTTTATATACAAAAAAATTTCGATTATCCAACACTGGAACCAAATTTTTAGTTTTTAAAATGTTTAATACCAATTTAATTCTTAGCGAAGTATAAAATATGTTTAATTTACTAAAAAAAAGCCAAAATTGGGAATTTATGTGGGTACTTTCATGTACCAAAAAATTTCGATTTTCCAACCCTGGAACCGAGTTTTTAATACTAAATTATATTTTTCTGAAATATCAAATAGGTTTAACTCACTAAAAACACAAAATTTGGAATTTATTTGGGTACTTTTATGTACCAAAAATATTTCGATTTTCAAATTCTGGCAGCGAATTTTAATTTTTTTACCAATGTAATTCTTAGTGTGAGCAACATAGTTTTACTTGCCAAAAAAATTAAAACTTTTAAACTTTTTGGTCACTTTCATGTGCCATAAAATATTTAATTTGTCCAACCCTGGAGTCGAAATTTTGATTTTTTAAGATTTTAATACCAATTTTGTTCTTCCTGAATTATAAAACAGTTTTAAGTAGCAAAAACAACAACGTCAATTGCTTTTTTGGTTACTTTCATGCAGAAAAAATATTTCAATTTCCCAACCCTGGAAACGAAATTTTAATATTTTTTTTGTTTTATTTTACCAATGCAACTCTTAATGAGGCATGAAATAGTTTTATTTAAGAAAAACTAAATATTTGTAATCATTTTGGTCACTTTCATGTACTACAAAATATTGCAGTTATCCAACTCTGGAATCTAAATTTTGATTTTTTTTTAAATTTTTGATACCAATTTTGTTTTTTCAGAACTAAAAAAAAGTTTTAATTAGAAAACAACCGACGTTAGTTGCCTTTTTGATTACTTTTATGTATACAAAATTTTAATTTCCCAGCCCTGAAAGCGATACAAGTCTTCATGAGGTATAAAGTAGTGTTATTTAAGAAAAATTTACAGTTTTGAACCATTATGATCACCTTCATGAACTATAAAATATTGCACTTGTCCAACCCTGGATTCGAAATTTTGATTTCTTTTTAATTTTTGATACCAATTTTGTCCTTCCTAATATATAAAATAGTTTTAGTTAGCAAAAAAAAAGAGGAAAAACAACGTTAATTGGATTTTTGGTTACTTTTATGTATAAAAAAATTCAATTTCCCAACCCTGGTAGCGAAATTTTACTTTTTAAAATTTTTTTTATCAATGCAAATCTTCATGGGGTATAAGCTAGTTTTGTTTAAGAAAAACTTAAATCTTGTAACCATTTTGGTTATTGCATGTACTACAAAATATTGCATGTACCAAAAAAAAAATTCATTTTCCCAACCCTGGAAACGAAATTTAATTATTTTGTTTTTTTATCAGTGAAACGGTTCTTGAGGTGTAAAGTAGTTTTATTTAAGAAAAAATTTAAATTTTTGGCTAATTTGGTCACTTTCATGTACTATAAAATATTGCACTTGTCCAACCCTGGATTCGAAATTTTGATCTGTTTTTTGAATTTTTTATACCAATTTTGTTCTTCCTAAATTATAAGACAGTTTTAGTTAGCAAAAGAAAAACAACATCAGTTGCCTGTTTCATTACTTTCACGTATAAAAAAAATTAATTTCCCACCCCTGGAAGCAAAATTTGAATTTAAAAAGTTTATTTTTGCCAGTGCAAATCTTCATGACGTATAAGAGGTTTTGTTAAAGAAAAACTTAACATATTTAAAAATTTTAGTTACTACATGTAATACAAAATACGAAATGGGACGAAACAAATTTTTTTGATTTCCCATCCCTGGAAAAAAATTTTAATTTTTTTAGTTTTTAATAGACCATTGAGGCTTCCCAAAGCACGAAATAGGTTTAATTTACAAACATTAAAAAAATAATTGATTTTTGGTATAAATTTTGCGTCGAGAAATAGGTGTAAGCTTCCCAGCTCTGGAACCGTACTTCGGATCTTTCTGAATTTCAATACCGCCCTATTTTGGTTTATTTCCAAACCAACGGTGGAAGAACGAAGTCTCTAGCTCTTCTGGGGGCTTGGGAAAACCGTACATACAGCGGACAGACTGACATCGCTCAATCGTCATCGCTATTCATAAGGATCCGGAAAATATATACTTTATGGGGACCCAAATTGACATCGAAGACATTACACACGGAATGACAAACCTATATATACCCTTTCACTTTTTTGTGAATGGTATAAAAATCCAAACATTAGAAAGGAATAACGGCGAAACCATGATAGCAATATATGAACTAACTTATTTAAGCACTTACATATCAACAAAGATATCTAACATCACAGATCATTTCGTCCACTTAATAAAACAAGAGTGCATAATTTTTTTACTGTTTCGAGATAATCGAGTTTAAAGTTTTTGTGTTATTAGACATCTGGAAAAACAGTAATATTTCAGAAAATAATCGACGTTTTTAAGTTGTAGTCATTTAAATAATTAGTTAAATTATCAGGCTACTGGCAGATGATATTTCATTAATTTACAAGTGCTTTAATTGCATATAAGTGGGACTCAAAGTACCATGATGCAACTTAGGCCATTTTGGTTGTTTTAATATATTGTTACAAAGTTTAAAAATAAATTCAAATATAACGGTAATGTGGCTATATGTACTTGGCAGCATTGCCAACTCATCTCAAGTTGTCAAAATGTTACAACCCTGGTCAACACAATGCAGATAATATTTGAATTAACGGAAGTGGAATATTCCGGATACATCTTCGAGAATATACAAGATCATTTGAGGCTGTGCAATAATAAGTGTAAATAACAACAACGAAAAACCAAGCAACATCAATGCTAAGAGATGATGATTTATTCTTAATGATCTTGTACGCAAGTATTCGTTGTTAATAAAAGCTAAACATGTACACAAATATACACAGTAATATACACAGCAACATACACACATAGCACAAGCAGAAACAAAACTACGCAACTCACAGACTACTCATCCATACAACCGCACATAGTTACCATAAACAAAATACACAAGCCAGCATTGTCATATATACAAACACACGTATATAGCTACATTAGGGTGCGCCTTATATGTATGGGCCAAATTTTTTTTCAAAATTTGGATTGTAACTCCCCCCAGAAATGTTCTCTATACCAAGAAGATACTTTGTGGAAAGTTATAGTAATATTGCAACAGGAGAAGGCGTGCCGCAACCGCCCACAAGTTGTAATTTTTTTTTTAATTCATATAGAAGAACTACAAATGCTGATTTGAGGGTTGGCTTACGGAATATTCTGACAATTTTTAGGTGAATTATAGTAAATTGAATTGTTCTGTGTATAAATATGTTCTAAAAATTATAATAAGACTGCGGTTTTTAAAGTTTTGAAATTTTTTCATTCACATGCTCAGCCATATATGGATTTTAACAGTTATTATCAAAATAAGTAAAGTTTTTTGTTTTGTAAGGTAAGACAAGGGATAAAAAATGCATATATAAATCTGGTAGCTCTAGAACTTTAATAATGAATAGTTGTGTAATCTCGCCACAAATTTTAAACAAAACGGTGAGTCCCCCCATTAAAGTGTTCTTTGATTAAATACATTTTTTCACTTGAGAAATAGTACCGCTGTTAGAAAGTTAAAAAGTAAAATTGTTAATAAACAAATAAAAACCTAAAACCAATAAGTCTGTAAGTTTGTAAAATTAAAGAAAAAATAAATAAAATGAACACAAGAGCAAAAGAACAAGTGTTTCTTCTCGGCTATGATGAAAGCCAAATAATAGGTGCCAAGCTGCCTTCTAATGCTCAAGTCTTGCGTGTATTGTTTTATAACATGAGGAAAGTAAAGCTAGAACTTCGTGCAAGTGCTTCTCTTGTAGTAAAAGAAGTAGAAGTTTTATGGAACAAAGCACGAATCCCAATAAGATCCACTGATAAATGTGTTTTAAAAGTAGAAAGTTTATATTTAGAATGGAGAAATTTACAGAAAAGCTCGAAACGCCAAACATTAGTACAGGAGAAACGTGAGAAGGATTTTGTTGATAAATTTGACGGTTTGTTTTGACGTTGCACATTCTAATGCATTGGATATGATCTCTATAGCGGAAGATAAGATTTTTTTAATAAATCAAAGAAAAAAAGGAAGACCAGGAGCAATGATAGGTAGTGACTGCAAATTGGCAAAAAAAGAGAAAGCCAAATCGATTCGAGAGAAGAATAAAGAATGTTTTCAAGACAAACATACGGACGTATTGCAAGGTAAATTTTTAAGTTAAAGTGTTTGTACTAATTTATTTTTAAAAAATGTAGGCGAATATGACAACTTTGAATCACAGTCAAGTGACGAAGAGGCTATTGACAATTACGAAATTGAAAAAATTCCAGACCCAATGTATGAGATAGGTGCCAGTACTTCAAGAAAAAAAAAGAGGTCGACAAAATTTTATAACACCAAAGCTCGTTTCTGTTTTAGATAAGTGTAAAGTTAGTGATCGCGATGCCGTTCGAATTCTAATAGCAACTGCTCAAGCTTTGAACCATGACGTAAATGATTTAGTAATAAATGCCTCTTCAATCCGCCGGTCACGTACTAAGTTTCGTTTTGACGCAGGCAAGAAAATTCGTGAAAGGTTTCAAGAGAAACATATAACAGCAGTAACTGTTCATTGGGATGGTAAAATTTTGCCATCACTAATGGGCAGGGAACGAGTCGATCGTCTTCCTGTAATTATATCTTTTGATGGAACTGAACAGTTACTCGGGATTCCGGCGATAAGTTCAGGCACGGGAAAACAGCAAGCAGCGGCCGTCTTTGATTTACTTAAACAATGGCAGCTCGATGAAAAAGTTGAAGCTCTGTGCTTCGATACAACCGCAACAAATACAGGAAGAATTCAAGGTGCGTGTGTGCTTTTGGAACAAACACTCAACAAAGATCTTCTGTATTACCCATGTCGTCATCACATTTTTGAAATACTTTTGCGGAGCGTATTTGAAGCAAAAATGTTAATATCTTCTGGTCCCACTGTCAAAATATTTCAAAGATTCAGGGATGACTGGAGTAAACTAGATAAAAGTAATTTTAAAGCTGGTGTTCAAGACAAATATGTGGAAAATGTAATCGGGGATACAACGGAATTATGTGAGTTTATTTTAATTACTTTAAGCAAAATGCAACCACGGGAAGTTTACAAAGAACTCCTTCAGTTGGCAATAGTTTTCCTAGGAGGGAAGCTTCCAAATTTTACATTTCGAAAGCCCGGAGCGTTCCACCATGCACGTTGGATGTCTAAAGCAATATATTGCTTAAAAATGTATTTATTTCGCGACCAAATATTTTCGTCTGAATATGAGGTTAATGCCATTCGAGATGTATGTATTTTCATTATAAAAATATATTTAAAAGTTTGGATAAAAGCGCCGATTGCAACAGAAGCACCCAACCAAGATTTGACATTATTAAAAAGTTTATATCTTTACAATGATGTTGATGAAAATTTAAGTCGTGAGCTAACTAGAAAGTTCTGCAGCCATTTGTGGTACATTTCGCCAGAATTAGTAGCGCTTTCTTTTTTTGATGAACAAATTTCAAACGACTCAAAACGACTTATGGTAGCAGCTTTAAATCGGCCTGATGAAGATGATAAAAAGAAAGTAACAATTCTTCCCCATCAAATAGACCAGTTTATGAACAAAAATATCGAGAATTTTATTTCGCAAAAGACCTTAAATTTTTTCCAAAGGTATTCAATTTCAACAGATTTCTTACAGGAAGATACTGAAGAATGGCAAAATGATCAGTCGTATAAAATTGGCTTGGCTTTTGTAAGTAAATTGAGGGTTGTTAACGACACTGCAGAAAGGGCTGTGAAGCTTATGGAAGAATTTAATCAAGTTTTATCACATGATGAAGAAGAAAAACAATTTATAATGCAAATTGTAGCTGATTATAGGAAACAATATCCTAATGCAAGCAAATCAGTTTTATTAAGTGAATAAATTGTTTCGAAATTTGCTTAGTAAAAATTAGTTAAAAATATTATTTCATAAAAATAATTTTTTTTTTAAATATACTTATTACTTTGAGGAAATGTAATTAGCTAAATAATATTATTTTATTGAAAAATCACAATAAATTAAGCACAACAGAGGCTTATTAAAGTTATTTTTTATTATAAAAAAGAATTAATTTCATATAAACTATCAAAATCGGTCTGTTTGCAGAAAAAATGGCATATCTTAAAATAACAGTGTTTGAACACTATTCGTTATAGAACTCAGATTCAGAAGGAATAGATTCATTACATAATTTCCAAGAATTAAAATTTCTACTCGAACTTATATTTAAATAATTGATGTGGTAATATTGTATTTTGAAATTTATTTTGATAATATTACCATTTTGTGGGCGGATGCGGCACGCCTTCTCCTATTCCAATCTTATTGAAATTTTTTACAACGTATTTTTTGGCTATAGAGAACATTTATAGGGAGAGTTAAGGTTCACTTTTTCACTTTTAAAAATAAGGCGCACCCTAAGCTACATGTTAAGTAAAGCACAACCAACAACAACCATGACCAGATGCTTCGCGAAGTTACCAGATGACGTAATTTTGCTATATAAAGTCGCTGCCAGTGATCAGCGGGATCAGTGTGATTTTAAATCTAGACGTGTTTACATCGCTAAGTGTTTAGTAGTACAAATACTCGTGTTAATAAAGTAGTAAATAAAGTGTTGTCGCATTATAATTCTAAAAGTAATTGTCTGTGTTTTTAATTTGATGCAATTAAAGGAATCCTTGAAGGATAAGTAAAAAGCGTTTTTACGAGAAGGTCTAAAAACGTAACAATTGGTGTCAGAAGTGGGATTGCAAAAATAATTAAAAAGGACATTGCAATTTAAGGAGAAAAAAAAATGACATTAAAAACAATAAATAATTATATCAAATCATCATGAAATTTGATGAGCTAAAAGTTGAACAGCTAAAAAAGGAGCTTAGTAAGAGGGAATTGCCAACAGCAGGTAACAAGGCTGAACTGCAGAAGAGGCTGATAGATGAGCTTAAGAATCGCGGCATGGACATCGGGACATACGAGTTTGAGGACAAATACGATGTAGAGGTATGAGTTCCTGCTACGACCAGCAGCATGGACATAAATTCAATGTTCGCTGCTATGATGATCCAGATAAAACAGAACTCTCAGCAGATGCAGGAAGCATCAAGAATCAGCACTGAAAAGCTTGTAGCCGAAATAACTGAAATAAAACATAACTCAGAAATCAGCAGTGAAAAGCTTGTAGCCGAAATAACTGAAATTAAACAGAACTCTCAGCAGATGCATGAAGCATCAAGGATCAGCACTGAAAAGCTTGTAACAGAAATACAGGAGTCAAATAGAGCCACGAACGAGACTCTGGTAGAGGTTTCTGAGGCCATTAATAGGAGGGTGGATTCTATTGAGAACAAATTCTCAGAGCTGGCAGAGAGAGTCCAACATCTAGAAAGCGGTGGCCTAGAACAGCATGCAAAAGAGGTCGAAGAAAAATTGCATGATCTAGAGGACAAAATGCATAACCTTGAGTGTAGTGGTGGGCCAGTACGAGCAGTTGCGGAGGTTTCTGCGCGAATAAAAGCGCCATGCTTTGACGGCAACGTACCATTGGGCATCTTTAAATTCCAGTTCGAGACGGTTGCTAGCAGAAATGGATGGGATGCTGAAGAAAAGGCCATAGAGTTGATTTTGTCCTTAAAGGGTACAGCCGCAGAGGTACTTGAGACCGTGCCAGTAAGCAGCAGAAATAACTATAATGAAATAATGGCAGCATTGCAGCGCAAGTATGGTGGTGAGCACAAGCGCGATTTATACAGAATGGAATTGCGATGTAGAGTTCAAAAACCTAACGAGTCTCTACAAGATTCCGCAATGGAAATCGAGCGTTTAGTGCAGCTCACATATCCAGGCGAGAGTCACCCGTTCCTGGACCACTTTAAAACTGAGGCGTTCGTTAATGGCATTCGCGACTCTGATGTTAAACTGGCTGTGTTCGCAACGCAGAAATCCACTTTCGCTGAGACAGTTTCATTTGCGCTGGCTCAAGAGACTGCAAGGATTTTTTTCAAACCGCAGATATGCAAGGAGCGGAATGTGGAGGTTTTGTCTGAGGAGGATAACAGCCTAGTTGCTAGTTTTAAGGAAGCAATGCGACAATTGTTGGCGGAAAGTGCTACCAAAGAAAAGCCTAAGTGCTTTAACTGCGGAAAAATTGGTCATTTTCAGCGCAGCTGCAAAGCACCAAGAAAAAGAGGTAGATCTGTTTCGCCACCAAGAAACAGCAAACGGGTGAACCAAACAACATCACAAGAGTCCGCGTTAAACTAAAACGAGCTAGCGCTAAGGGGCAAGAGCTAGCTCCCACAAACGAGGGCCCCACAATCTCCATATCAGTGATGCAGCAGAAAAATAGCAACCTTACTGCGTCTGGACACATCAACGGGGAAAAGCACGTACTTACCATAGACACAGGGGCGTCGCAGTCAATAATAAGGCCCGATATAGTAAAGGGGAAATGCGATCGTTTAAGCAATATACGGCTACGTACAGCTACTGGGCCACTGTCTATGGTAAGATTGAATTGAAGGTGACTATAGCCAACATCAACGTGAGGCATGTGTTTATTGTTGCCGATATTGTCGATGAAGTAATTATTGGAGCCGATTTTATGATTAACCATGGCATTAATCTACACATGGGGCAACAGCTGACGATTTGGCGTGATGTGGAAATACCCCTTGATGTTGGGTATGACAGCAAGCCGCAAGTAAGAAAAGTATTTGCTATTGAGAGTCAGACGTTACCGCCGCAGTCTGAAACAGTTATATGGGCGCGTATGAAGGGAGATTGTGAGGACAATCGGTTGTGGGTTGTAGAACCAGCAGATCTAAAGAGAGAGCTTATAACAGCAAAAGCTCTAGTAAAAACTAGTAAAGGAGGAATAGTCCCTATAAGAGTACTTAACTTGGCAGACCATGAAAAAGTCATCAAAGAAAATTGCGATATTGGCCAGTGTACTCCAGCACAGGCAATAATAAACTGCGAGAGGAAGATAGAGCCTACCAATTTGTCCGCCAAAGAACGTGAACAATTTGAGGAATACGTATGAAAATGGGTAGCAGGACTGTCAGCGACAGACAGAAATAAAGCCCAACAGTTGCTAAAAAGGCGTGCCAGTATCTTCGCCATGGGAAACCAAAGCCAGGGTAGAACTGCATTGGTTAAACATGAAATTAACACAAGCGAAACTAGGCCGATTAAACAGCCACCCAGAAGTGTACCCCTAGAAAAGCGGGATGAAGTCAAAGAGCTTGTAAGAGAAATGGAGCGTGAAGGCGTAATTGAGCCATCTTCTGGTCCTTGGAGTTCGCCAGTAGTCTTAGTAGTCGGTAACGGATTATGGCAGCTCAAAGTTATGCCATTTGGTCTCTGCAATGCTCCGGCCACATTTGAACGCCTAATGGAGAAGGTACTGAAAGGACTCCACTGGAAGACATTCTTGGTATATCTGGATGACATAATCGTGATGGGGAAAACGTTTGATGAACACCTCAAAAACATGGCAGAAGTTCTTCAACGGATATCATCAGCTGGATTGAAACTCAGCCTGAAGAAATGTGCATTATTCAGAAAGAAGTGAAGTATTTGGGGCATCGTGTTACAGCAGACGGAATCTCAACAGATGAAGATAAAATACAAGCAGTAAGTGACTGCCATCAACCTAAAAATCTTTATGAATTGCGCAGCTTTTTGGGCCTTTGTACATACTACAGACGCTTTGTGCCAAATTTTGCCAGTGTAGCTGCAAGCCTGCATGAGCTGACAAAGAAGTCGAGACCATACCATTGGGGTGAGCCACAGGAAAAGGCATTCCAGAAACTTAAAGGATTATTGTGTACGTCACCAGTACTAGCGTATCCCATACCTGGAGAAAAATTTGTGCTGGATACTGATGCGAGCGGCTATGGTATAGGGGGGCGTGCTATCCCAAGTAGTTAATGGCACTGAGAAAGTCATAGGATACTATAGCCGTGTACTCTCAAAACATGAGAGGAACTACTGTGTGACACGACGTGAGATTCTGGCAGTATTGGAATGCATTAAACATTACCATAAGTACCTGTATGGTCAACACTTTACATTATGGACTGACCATTCTGCACTGAGATGGTTATTGCAGTTTAAAAATCCTGAAGGGCAACTGGCAAGGTGGATTGAGCGCCTGCAGAGCTACGACTTCAGTATTGAGCATAGAAGGGGCACAAAACATAACAATGCGGATGCTCTTTCAAGAAGACCCTGCTGTTTAGAGTGTAAACATTGCGTTAGAACCAAACGAAAGGAAGGCGTTGTTGATGTTCGGCTAATGCACATCGACTCTGATGAAGACTAGTCAGCGGCACAGAGGGACGACAGTATACTGGGGAAAATTATAGCAGCCAAAGAGGAGGACAGGAGACCGGAATGAAATTTCGGCTGAGAGCCCACTCGCAAATCTTATTGGGCTCAGTGGAACAGCCTCAAGGTAATAAAAGGGTGTCTATACCGCGTATGGGAAAGTGTAGATGGCAAAACAACTTCAAATTTGATAGTTGTGCCATGCTCCAAGATAAGTAAAGTTTTGCAAGAATTTCACAATGGACCTAGCGGCGGTCATCGTGGAGTAACAAAAACACTTGGGAAACTGAAGCAGCGTTCTTATTGGGTTGGATGTCAACAAGCCGTAGCCGACTGGATAGCAAGCTGCCCACAGTGCATAGCAGCCAAAGGCCCAGTAAGAAGAAGCCGGGGACAGCTACAGCAATACAACTCAGAAGCACCATTCGAGCGGATCGCAATGGATGTAGCAGGTCCTTTTCCCGTCACTGAAGCCGGAAATCGTTATGTTCTTGTGGTAATGGACTATTTCAGTAAATGGCCAGAAGTATATGCTATACCTAACCAAGAAGCAAAGACAGTTGTAAATGCATTCGTCGTGGGTATGTCGCTATGGTGTCGCAATAGAATTACATTCCGACCAAGGAAGGAATTTCGAGTCTGCCATATTCAGGGAAATGTGCAAATTATATGAGATAAAGAAAACCAGAACAACGCCGTTGCATCCACAGTCTGATGGCATGGTAGAGAGGTTCAATCGCACCTTAGAAGAGTACCTGCAAAAAGTGGTAAGCAACCATCAGAGGGATTAGGACGAGCACATTCCCAAATTTTTGATGGCATATAGGTCAGCTGTACACGACTCCACATCGAGAACGCCAGCTAAAATTATCTTCGGGACGGAATTAAAACTGCCTGGTGACTTGGAAATTGGTGTTAAGCCAGCTGTAGAAGAAGGAGCCACTTCGTCCCAAGAGCAGGAGAACTTAAACGAACTGCATGATTTCGTGCGTAATAGAATCAAGATGGTCAGTGACAAGATGAAGGCTAGATATGACCGCGCAGCAAATTCGGAGGGATTTATGGAAGGTCAATTGGTTCTACTTTATAACCCACAACGGAAAAAAGGATTGTCCCCAAAATTACAGACTCACTGGGATGGCCCGTATAAAGTGATTAAGAGAGTGAATGACGTTGTGTACCGGATACAGAAGCACAATAGCCCAAGGTCGAAAATGAAGAGAGTACATCTCGAACGATTGGCGCGCTATGGAAGAGGTGATTGTATGTCTATTCGGGTCGAACAGGCTTAAGTGGGCGGCAGTGCTACAAAGTTTAAAAATAGATTCAAATATAACGACAATGTGGCTAGTTGTCAAAATGTTACAACCCTGGTCAACACAATGCAGATAATATTTGAATTAACGGAAGTGGAATATTCCGGATACATCTTCGAGAATATACAAGATCATTTGAGGCTGTGCAATAATAAGTGTAAATAACAACAACGAAAAACCAAGCAACATCAATGCTAAGAGATGATGATTTATTCTTAATGATCTTGTACGCAAGTATTCGTTGTTAATAAAAGCTAAACATGTATGTACACAAATATACACAGCAATATACACAGCAACATACACACAGCACAAGCAGAAACAAAACTACGCAACTCACAGACCACTCATACATACAACCGCACATAATTACCATAAACAAAACCCACAAGCCAGCATTGTCATATATACAAACACACGTCAGTGAAACAAGCCGATGCGATATGATCGGCGGCGGCGGCGTGAGCAAAAATGGTCGGCGGCGGCGGCTTGGAAAAATTATTATCGGCGGCGGCTGAAATTCGGCTCAAAACAACATATCTATAGCAAGGCAGATTTACCAGGTACTCTCATTAGCGCGGCTGTGTATTAAATTTTCCTTGGTGCGGGTTGACTATTGTCAAAAGTTTATGTACAAGCCACATAAAATGTTTTTTTTTTCTTAAATCTCCCTTGTTAATGATGCTTCTTCTTGCTTGATTTTGACATTGGCTCTACATTTTCTACCAACAATGTACAGTGGGGAGCAGAGATGAGTACATGTTTGTACATTCTGCATTTGCAGGCGCATAAAAAAAGTAATAATGAACTGATTTAATATTTTATTGTTTAGTATTATTCAGGTACCAACAAAAATTATTTTAAAACAAAACAAAAAACTACATATTGAAAGAAAAAACAAACTTAAATTAAAATAACTCATATGTACTCAATTTTGCACTTTTAACCAACATTTAAAATACGATATACTTTTAGTACTTGGTCCATAGCCCTTTATTTTGTAAAACACTATTTATACGTCTGGGCATACTTTCAACCAATTTTTGAATTATTTCATCTGGAATTTTCTGCCACTCCAGTTGCACACGTTGCCACAACTCGATTAAGTTAGATGGCGCTGTTCGATATTGCCCCAACCGTCTTTTCACAATTGACCACAAATTCTCAATTGGATTGAGGTCGGGACTTTGCGGAGGCCACTGCATCAATTGAAAATTTTGCCGAGTCAACCATTCCTTAACGATTTTGGAGGTGTGTTTCGGGTCTCCGTCCTGTTGAAACACAACCTCTTCCTCAGGATATGCGCTGATATCTACAAAATCGGGAAGATGGGTCTGCAATATGTTCAAATAGTCTTCCTTTTTCATAATGCCATCAATTTTTTGCAATGGACCAACATGCCACCATGTAAAACAACCCCACACCATGATGTTGCCTCCGTGCTTGACCGTTTGTTTAATATGGTGACGTTGTATGGTCTCCTGCTGTCGGCGCCAGTAATACTGTTTACCATCCGACTGATATCGGTTGAATTTGCACTCATCTGACCATATTACGCGCTTCCAGTCATCAACAGTCCAATCTTTGTGTTGCCTTGCGAATTTTAGCCGCGCCAAAACATTTTTATGTGACAATGCAGGTTTACGCTTTTTTACAGCCGAGACATATCCAATGTTGTGTAGCGCTCTTCTTGCTGTCCATCGGCTAACATTCTTGTTTATTTCCAGAGAAGCTTCTTTTGGGGTTAAAGATGGGTCCCCCCTCATTTTTCTCATCATAAGGCGTGCGTCCCCATCCGTTAATAGCTTTCGGCGACCTCTACTCTGGCCTTGCGGAGATACATTTCGCCGTTTTAGCACTCTAATGACCACTGATTGGCTTAAATTAAGCTCTTTAGCTACTATGCGAGATGAAGAGCCAGCCTTTGTCATATCTACAATTGAATTTTCCATGGTACGCGATAGCTTCTTCATTTTTTTAAAAAATATTACGTCTTTGGTTTGAATTGAAAAAAGGCACTTGTTGATGTACGAACTTATTAAAATTCAAGTTAAAAATGAAGTGTATATCAACAAAACTCAAGATTACAGCAACCAAATTGAAAAATAACGGTAAATTTAAATTTTTTTAACGAATTTAGTTGAGAGTATGAGTATGAGCAAAACTGAGTACATATGAGTTATTTTGTTGTTGTACAATTTTCTCTTATTGCGTATTGTTTTTTAATTTGATTTAAAATGAGTTTTGTAAAGAACTAAATAAGGAAGAACACAAAAACAAGAAAGTTTAAAATTTCTTCATCATTACTATAGTTATGCGCCTAGGAATTGAAGAAATGCAAACATGTACTCACCTCTGCTCCCCACTATACGTGTGGTTTTTGTTGTTGTTAATTGTTGTACTAGTGAGAATACCTGGTAAATCTGCCTTGATCTATAGTTAGCTTTTTTAATATAGAAATATTTTTTAATCAGATTTTTATACTTTACTTGTTAATAAAAAAGCAAATAAATAAAAACTCAGAATAATTGCTCATATAATTAAAAATAGAACATATTTTTACATTTTTATTTTCTTTAGTCATTTATACATTTGTATGTTTGGTTTAATTATATACACATATATACATATTCATTTTTTTTTTTAGGAGTAGGACCAGCACTCAGGGGATGACCCCTACATATGCAATGCATTGCGCCAGAACTGAAAACGAGGGGATAGTATTAAGGGGACAGATGACGAAAGATGAGAAGATAGACAGTTTTTTTGTAGCTATTTCAACCTTTTACTTCGCCGGCTAATTTTTGCTACAGGGCCGACGAAGGTGGGTGCTGTTACTCTGCTTTTTAGTACATGATAGTGTCAGTCGCCGCCAATTATGTTCAGTGACCAGTGAATATGCCTTCATCATTGAAACAGGCTGGCAACAACTAACACAACCACGCACTAATGCTGATCAGAAGAATTCAACACAATATTTCATGACTCAGCGCGGGCTCGAACTCACGACCCTCCGCTTCATAGTCTCGTGTTCTACTACTTCAGCCAACAGCATATTTATTGGTTTAATCTGCATGTCAAAAAATGCCTATATTTTTAATTTTGTTTAAATATATTTACAATATGTACATACATACATATATACAAATTCATCTATTTTATTTACTTATTTAATGTGCATGTACTGATTGGTTTGGGTTAAACATGTCTAAACAAACTTCTCTATTACAAAATTTTTCTTCAAAAAGTTTTAAGCGTCTTATGTTTATATAAAACTCTTATAAAACAATATGAGAATTACCAAGTATACAAACACTACAGAGTTAAAAAAAACTCTCATAATGAATTATCAAAATTACAATGTGTTGTAATGTTTAGGTTAAAAATTTTAAATTTAAAAACTATGTAGTTTTTTTTACAAAAAAAAAAGCAAAAAGTGAATGCGATAGGACTTTTGTTTTAGAAACAATGAAACAAACTACAGCAGCAATGTTCAGACATTATTTCTGAGTACGTATTGGTTGTTATGGGTTAAACATGTCCAAGCGAATTTAGTTACCTTTTATGCTATGTATGTATATAGTGAACAAATTTGAAGCCTCTTGTGTTTATACAAAACTCTCATAATGGATTATGACTATTGCAAAATATATAAACACATTTAGGTTAAAAATTTTTAATTTCATAACTATATACATACATACGTATTTCTTTTTTTGTAACAAAAATACACATAGCTAAAAGTGAATGCGTTAGGACATGCTTAACCCATAATTAGCGTAATTACTTTGAAAACATTAGTTGTTTTTTTACCGTTGAAGGATTTAGCCGACTTCTTTTTTCGGTGATGCAAGAACCTGCCATTGAAAATGCAACTTCTGAGGAGGCCGACGTGGCAGGAATTCCAAAACAATAATTGGCCAGAATTGCAAGTCTGGGGAAAATCTAAAAATAGAACAAGAACACTAAAAATAGCGAAGACACTGTTTGACATACAGTAAAATCATACCTGCCCTTATTTTTTATGTTTTAATTCCTTTGTAGCGCCTTTATTTCTTATCAGATATTTTTGATATATGTAGGTGCCAAATGAAAGGCGTGAATGTCTTCTATTCATTTTACATTATTATAAAGTACCGTTATATAGAGCCCGTTTCGATTTAACGGTACTTTTGTAAAAAAAAGTCAGTATAAAAAAATCAATTTTTAACCCCTAGCGCTTCCAAGCCAATATAATCTAAGGTTGTTATATATCGTTTGAAAGGTATTTTCAAGACCTTTACAAAGAAACCATATCAATTATGTGGTGTTAATATGAAGGATGTTACAGCCATATTTATGTTTGAACTTTAGAGGGCTATAACTCCCAAACTAAGGGAGGCCGCTCCAATTTTTTTTACCATAATTCTTAGATTAATTAGTACTACCTGTGACCGCATTTTCATTAAATTCTGCGAATGTTACGTGATCTAGATTTAAGCCAAATAAACCCTTACATTTTCAGATAAGTTGGCAAAACAAATGTTCGTCCAACATATCTGTCGGTGTGAGGTACCCTTTATTAAAATTTTAAATATTTTTATTGCAAAAAAACCACTTTGAAGCACTTACCTTTTAAAATCCCATTTGTTTCAAAACAGATTTTGCAAAATTTAAGTTTTTCTAAAACTTTTTTATTTGAAACTAAGAGGTTTCCAAAATAACGCCAACAATCCGCTGCCGCATGCGTTATGCTTATTTGGAACACCTCTTTTACCTTCTCCTTTTTTTCAGGAGTTCTTGGTAATATGTTACATTTCTTTCAATTTCAGTAACTTCTGACTCAGAACTATCGGAATCTGAGTCAGAGCATTCCTTTTTTTTAAAAAATTCACTTAAAGTTTTTTGCATAATTTTTCGCAAACGCACGCTTTAAACCACTTTTTACAATGGAAAACTAACGGCACTTCTTCCATATACATACATACATATACATGGTTGATTATATTTTTACATCGATTTCAGATGTAAAAATTAGTATACTTTGTGTATTAAAAAAGCTTATGTAAAATTAAAACCTGTGGAAATATTGAAGCCAGCCAACTTCAAAACTTTGTCGGCTGAGCTGCCAAAATCGGCGGCGGGGAGTAAGCCGGCTCAGCTTTTAAGCCGATTATAATCGGCGGCGGCTTGATTTTGTAAATATTGCTCGGCGGCGGCTAGCCGCCGATTTCAAGCCGATCGGCTTGGTTCACTGACACACGTATATAGCTATATGTTAAGTAAAGCACAACCAACAACAACCATGACCAGATTCTTCGCGAAGTTACCAGAAGACGTCATTTTGCTATATAAAGTCGCTGCCAGTGATCAGCGGGATCAGTGTGATTTAAATATAGACGTGTTAACATCGCTAAGTGTTTAGTAGTACAAATACTCTTGTTAATAAAGTAGTAAACAAAGTGTTGCCGCATTATAATTCTAAAAGTAATTGTCTGTGTTTTTAATTTGATGCAGTTAAACGAATCCTTGAAGGATAAGTAAAAAGCGTTTTTACGAGAAGGTCTAAAAACGTAACAATATGTATGAAAATTATTTTGTATGTTATACACTATTTTATTTGAAAATTTTTATCTGATGAACGTTCATGCAGTAAAACATAGTATTCGTGCTTAACAATCCATTTTATTCATAATTCACTGTAATTCTTTTTTGGTATTTCAGTGACACGTTGTTATTTGTCTTGCAATTCAATGTTTACAATTTTAATTAATAAAAAATACATGAAAAAAGGCAATATTCATCCACATTCATCTACGGATATATCCCCCTCCACATCAGGCTCAACCAAGCAATTTTTATTTCCATCAGGTTGAAGGTTAAGATAAAAAGAATGAAATTCTTTGGGAATGTCATTTTTGGCACAAAGCCCCTTAAGATCATTGTACTTTAAGGAAAATATGGTAAACTGTAGCTTAAATTTGGGACACAAATTTCGGGTATCACAGTTATAAGTGATTGATTTCTTCCTCTTTCGTTCCATTATATCAATTGTTTGCCAATCGGAATCCCAATTTTCTTTGTAGAGCTGCGAATCGGGATTACTTTTTTCCACTTTAATTTGCTTAATCTTCAACCAATTTTCGTTATTTTTTTTTTAAGTGTGCCCTAATCTGCTGAACCATTCCTTGAGATCATTATTGTCGTACCAGAACATTCTATCCACAGTGTATAGTTGTTTTCTTTCGGCAATCTCAAAATCGCGATTAATGGTGTATATCAATGTAACTCATTTTTCGATTTTGTTTTGTCATGAAGAAATATTAATAGTGATTAATAAAAATAGTGTATGCTTTTTATACACTATTTTTCTTTCAAATTATATTCAGAGAAACAACTAACTAAAATACCGTAACTTTCATTAACACAATTATTAACGAAAATTTTCAAACACGAAATTATAAGCTATTATTTCAATCGATCTTTTGACCCACTTTGTAGAAATAGAACTTCACCAAATTTTGACCACATATAGAATCAGTTATGTAGATTCTTATTATGCAATAAAAAATAATGGTGCATATGCGTATACACTGCTGTTTTATTAAGGTGACGATATAAACATCCAACAAAAAACTGTTCAAAAGTGGGTGCTGTTGGCTGAAGTAGTAGAACACGAGACTATGAAGCGGAAGGTCGTGAGTTCGAGCCCGCGCTGAGTCATGAAATATTGTGTTGAATTCTTCTAAACAGCATTAGTGCGTGGTTGTGTTAGTTGTTGCCAGCCTGTTTCAATGATGAAGGCATAGTCACTGATCACTGAACATAATTGGCAGCGACTGACACTATCATGTACTAAAAGCAGAGTAACAGCACCCACCTTCGTCGGCCCTG
Organism: Linnaemya tessellans; assembly: GCA_951800035.1. Classification (NCBI taxonomy): domain Eukaryota; kingdom Metazoa; phylum Arthropoda; class Insecta; order Diptera; family Tachinidae; genus Linnaemya; species Linnaemya tessellans. The sequence goes on from OX637536.1 coordinate 72,581,249, forward strand.
TAGCAAAAATTAACCGGCGAAGTAAAAGGTTGAAATAGCTACAAAAACAACTGTCTATCTTCTCATCTTTCCTAATCTGTCCCCTCAATACTATCCCCTCCTTTTCAGTTCCGGCGCAATGCATTGCATATATAGGGGTCATCCCCTGAGTGCTGGTCCCCCTCCTAAAAAAAAAAAAATTTAATTTTTAGACTATTTTTGCATATAATAACGCCCGCTAAAGTGGCTTAGTTGAATGTGATAACAGTTCCTATTTACACAAATTTTACATACAGTTCTCGGATCCTTTTTCATAATAAAATAATTTGTGTGAATAGGAACTGTTATCACATTCAACTAAGCCACCAAATAAGTGGTGACAAACACAATACTCAAGAGCATTGATGATGAAAGCGTTGCGGCTTTCGAAAACAGCTGCTCTGCTGTGTAAGCTGAATAACTAATATCTGATGTTGACTTTCCTTTGTGCCTTGGAATATTTATCATGTCTTTCTGAGATTTAAAAACAAATTTCGAACAATTAGCCTATAAATCTTAATTTAATATAGCAGTATAACCTCCAGTTTTTGACTTCGCATTTAAGTACAAAATTAGTTAATTTTTCCATAAACTTAAGTTGTGTTTAAATACACTTTCAGTTTTTCAGTCTAAAATTTATTTTGGTATGTAATTGTGATGAAAGTATGGTAGCACAATAAATGGTAAGAAAAATACTGAAAATTATCCGATACAATTATCTTTTTACAGACATTTTGTTTCAATGAAGAGCTGCTTTACCAGGGCACACTGATACAAGTAGGAGCGGTTCTACAAAAATAAAAACCAACATGTATTTAGTTTTTGTGAAATCTAATTCAAATGTCACAATTAAATGTGTAGAAGAGAACAAAACGAAAAAGTACAAAAACAAATATCCTTGTTTGTTTTTACATTTGCTCTTAAGTTATGTATGTATGTAAATATGTAAACAAATTTTGACTTTTGTACTAGAATTTGTTGAGGTGGCTGAATGATAGTTGACCATTGTGGCCTGTGGCTTAATTGATGGAAGTCCTGCTCTACACTGATGCTATGGAATGAGCAGCCCTCTGGCAGAATTTTATAATTTTTATACCCTTCACAAAAAAGTGAAAGGGTATATATAGGTTTGTCATTCCGTGTGTAATTTCTTCGATATGCACATGGGACCCCATAAAGTATATATATTCTGGATCCTTATGAATAGCGATGACGATTGAGCGATGTCCGTCTGTCCGTCTGTCCGTCCGTCTGTACGTGAAATCGGTTTTCCCAAGCTCCCAGAAGAGCTAGAGACTTCGTTCTTGGACCGTTGGATTGGAAATGAACTTAAACAGGCTGCTATTGAAATTCAGAAAGATCCGAAGTATGGTTCCAGAGCTGGGAAGCTTACACCTATTTCTCGACGCAAAATTTTTACCAAAAATCAATTATTTTTTTTAATGTTTGTAAATTAAACCTATTTCGTGCTTTAGGGAGCCTCAATGGTCTATTAAAAACTAAAAAAATAAAAAATTTTTTCCAGGGATGGGAAATAAAAAAATTTTTTTTCGGCTTATTCCGTATTTTGTAGTACATGTAGTATCTAAAATTGTTAAAAATTTTAAGTTTTTCTTTAACAAAACCAATTTATACGTCATGAAGATTTGCATTGGCAAAAAAAAATTTTTGTTTTTAAATTCAAATTTTACTTCCAGGGTTGGGAAATTGCATTGTTTTTATAAGTGAAAGTAATGAAACAGGTCTAGCCAAGCCCCCAGAAGAGATAGAGACTTCATTCTTGGACCGTTGGATTGGAAATGAACTTAAATAGAGTGGTGTTAAAATTCAGATAGATCCGAACTATGGTTCCAGAGCTGGGAAGCTTGCACCTATTTCTCGACGCTAAATTTATACCAAAAATAATTTATTTTTTTTAATGTTTGCAAACTAAACCTATTTCGTGCTTTGGGAAGTCTCAATGGTGTATTAAAAACTAAAAATATAAAAAAAAAGTGTTCAGGGATGGGAAATAAAAATTTTTTTTTCGGCCCATTCCGTATTTTGTAGTACATGTAGTAACTAAAATTGTTAAAAATGTTAAGTTTTTCTTTAACAAAACCTCTTTATACGTCATGAAGATTTGCATTGGCAAAAAGAAAAGAAAATTTTAGATTCAAATTTTGCTTCCAGGGGTGGGAAATTGAATTTTTTTTATACATGCAAGTAATCAAACAGGCAATCGATGTTGTTGTTTTTTGCCAACTAAAACAGTCGTATAATTTAGGAAGAACAAAATTGGTATCAAAAATTCAAAAATAAAAAATAAAATTTCGAATCCAAGTTACCAAAATGGTAAAAAATTTGCAATTTTTTGTAAATAAAACTACTTTATACTTCAAGAAGCATTGCACTGATAAAAAAAACAAACAAAAAAAATTTAAATTTCGTTTCCAGGGTTAGAAAAATTAAATTTTTTTTGGTACATGCAATATTTTGTAGTACATGTAATAACCAAAATGGTTGCAAAATTCGACTTTTTCTTAAACAAAACTACTTTATACCTCATGAAGATTTGCATTGATAAAGAAAATTTTAAAAAATTTAAATTTCGCTTCCAGGGTTAGGAAATTGAAATTTTTTTAAACATAAATGTAACCAAAAAGGCAATTGACGTTGTTTTTTTTGCTAATTAGAGCTGTTTTATAATTCAGGAAGAACAAATTTGGTATTAAAATCTTAAAAATCAAAATTTCGACTCCAGGTTTGGACATATGATATATTTTATGGTACGTGAAAGTGACCAAAAAGTTTAAAAATAGTATTTTTTTTGTCAACTAAAGCTATGTTACGCCTCACTAAGAATTGCATTGGTAAAAAAATAAAAATTCGCTTCCAGAGTTGGAAAATCGAAATACTTTTCGTACATAATAGTACATACATAAATTAAAAATTTTGTGTTTTTAGTGAATTAAAGCTATTTTATATATCAGAAAAAATTAGATTAGTATTAAAAAATTAAGAATTCGGTTCCAGGGTTAGGAAGTTGACATTTTCTGATTCATAAAATCAGCCATTTTATTTGTTATTTTTGATTTTTATGATGAATTATACATACTTTATTTATCAGAAAGAAGTAATCTGGTATTAAAAACCAAAGACGATTCTACGGTTGGACAATTAGAACTTTTTGGGGTACATGAAACGGATTTTTTGTTTTGTTTGTAAATTAAATATATATAATATTTTCGAAAGACGTTCATAGGTATTAGATATAAGAGAAGCCAAAAATTTAGCTTCCTAGCCGAAAAATTTAAACGTTTTCTTAAATATAAAAGTAACCGATAACATTATTTTGATATTTTAATTAAACCTACTTTCTGTTTTGGCAAGAAAGAAAGAAAGAAGAATTACATCTGTGAAGGGTATATAAGATTCGGCACAGCCGAATATAGCGCTTTTACTTGTTTTATTTATTTCCTTCAAAATTTGTGTTCCTTTTGTTCAATTTCTAATTTGTGGTTCAATTATCCAAAATAGTAGGCCTTGAAACTCATACAAAACTAAACCAACAAATAAAGTATATTTGATATGAATCTATTTTATTTTTCTACATCTTTATACAATCAGAAATCCCTTGAATAACAAGAAAAGTATAGATTGTATAAAGGTGTAGAAAAATAAAATAGATTCATATCAAATATACCTTATTTGTTGGTTTAGTTTTGTATGAGTTTCAAGGCCTACTATTCTTGTTCTGTTGTTATTTTTGAAAATAATTTGTAATTTACAAGTTGTGAATTCTCAGATGGTTTTCGGAAGTATATGCATAGGATAAGAGGTTTTTAACTTTTCAAAACTGTGGTTAAAGTCTACTGACGATTTGGTAAAGCACCAATGAAATGCATATAGACATTGCTTAACCACCAACAAATAAATTTCATTTATATATAATAGTATTGTGACAACAATGTGTCAAATAAAAAAAAAATAAATATATATATATATATATATATATATATATATAGATATACATATATATATATATATATATATATATATATATATATATGTAGTTTCCCTATTCCCAAGTGTACCTATTGATTTTGCAATTAATACAATTGAAAACAAATGGGAAATGATAAGAAGGTATACACGGATTGAAAATTTTTTATTTTTGCGTATTTTAAAGTTTTGTATAGAAGATAATAGGTATTTTCAATATAATAGCAAAACATATATGCAACAAAGGGGTCTTCCTATGGGATCACCAGCATCTCCAATAATAGCAGACATAGTAATGGAAGAATTATTAGACATATCAATTCAAAAACTTAATATAAAACCTAAACCAAATCACATAATTAATAAATTAATATCACAATATAGAAATAGAAGAACAGAAAATACTAATAATTATAATACAGAACAAAAATTATTTAAATCTTTAACATACATACCAGGAATTTCAGAAAGGTTAACAAAATCTAGAATTTATGATACAGATAAATATAGAATAGCTCATAGAACATGTAATACATTAAACAGACTATTTAGTAAAACTAAAGATAAAATTGAAAAATGGGATAGATCAAATTTAGTATATAAAATACCATGCAAGGGTAATGATATAAAGAATTGTAATAAAGTATATGTAGGTACGCCATCTGGCAACTCAGCCTGAGCCGAAAACAACGTGAATATTTTTTCTGCGCCAAAGTAAATTATATTATTTAATATATAAATTATATTATTAAATATATAAATATTATATTATATATTATTAAATATATAATATAATAAAAGTGTTTTTGTTATGATTGCGAATAAACGCAAGAAACTATGGGGCAACAGCCCTAAATTTAAGGTGCCAAAAGTGTTTGATGGCGCTCCGCTCTCAAGCAACAAATTTACTTTGTTGGCTGACGATGATGATGATGAGGTATTACCTGTTAAGGAGAAAGTTCCGCCGATCATAGTGGACGACACGCATAGTTTTTCCACGGTGTTGGGGATTATTGGTGACAATTACATGTTCAAAAGAATGTCAGTTGGAACAAAAATAATTTCCAGCTCGTTAGCGCTCTACGAAGCGGCTATAGCAACCCTTAAAGCTAAAGATTACAGTTTTTACACGCACGAAATTAAAAATTCGAAAAATTTTAAGCTAGTATTGTTCGGCCTTCCGCAAATGGATACCAAGCATATCATCGAAGAGTTTGATAAGCGGCACAATATACACCCTGTTAGTGTTAAAGAAATACCGACCAAACGGTCTAGTAAAGAGGACGCTCTGTATTTAACCGAATTTGACAGAAGCCATGTGACTAAGAGAGAAATCACTAAAATAAAATATTTTAGCAACATCGCTGTTTATTGGAGAAATCCTTTCAAAGCCAACAAGGGGCCCACGAAATGCTTCATGTATGGCCATGGCGCCAAGAACTGTTGCCGAGTTGATGTGTGTTCTGCATGTGCAGGCAATCACAAAGTCGAGGCCTGCCACCTGAATTCATCCTCGCACGACGGAAGTGTGGTATTTAAATGCTTCAATTGTTCGAAAAAGAAACTGAGAAATGTTAATCACAGGGCGGACGATCCTAAGTGTCCTTGTCGACAGGAGTATCTACAAATCCGACAAAAGACTACTCGCAACTCCAGACCCACTATCTCAAGTTCCAAAGGACGTAATTTTAATCCGGAGGATGTACATTTCCCTCCACTGCCTTCGCATGGCATACGCAGCAACCCCCGAGTTTACCCCAAAAAATCTTATGCGGAAGCCGCCAACAAAAACAGTCTCGAAAACAATTGTGAGGACGACATTTCTAACGAGAAACTCTTGGAAATATTTTTTGAGGCAGTGGATGCTCTTCAGCGTTGTCAAAATAAGTATGACAAATTAAGAGTTCTTGGCAATACGCTCAAATATGCCATTTAATACTAATGTTGTACAAAATGTTCATGTTATGCACTGGAACGCCCAAGGCATAACGACCGAGTCAGCAGCTGCCCAGCTCGAGCAAGTTCTTCACAATAAGCAGATAGATATTCTTTTACTCAATGAGACCTTTTTGAAACCACACCACAAGCTTCAATTTGGTGGCTACAACATCTACAGAGAGGACCGGCTTTCACACGGAGGAGGCGTTCTCATAGCAATAAAGAGAACTTTAGATCATAAGTTATTACCTAAATTTAGAACCCAATCTTTCGAGACTATCTCCATCCAGGTAACTATAAATAACCGACCAGTTATATTTGTTTCTGTATACAATCCACGTTATACTGTCAACTTTAGGTCAGATTTAGACATACTGACACGGTCATCCGACGATTTCTTTCTACTCGGTGACCTGAATGCACGGCACAGCCATTGGAACTGCTCGTCTAACAACTCAGCGGGTTTAGAGTTATATAGTCATAGTCTGGCTAATAATTATTATATTTATCACCCAAACTCTTATACTAGATTTGGGCCTAACATAAACCCAATTCAGCCTTCCATAGTTGACATTATGTTAACCAACTCCAACATTCCCTTTTCTGAATTAGTAACCCTTCCAAACATTTTGCAATCTGACCATGCCCCAATTTCCTGTTGTATCTATGGACAGTCCCTAGATAACCCAGTCACAGTTCCTCTGTACTATCGCGCCAATTGGCCCGCCATCAGAACCTGGGTTGAGGATGAAATCAGACGCCAGAACATTGGGCACTCTGTATCGTCCCCCAACGATATAGAGTCGGCATTTGTCGATTTGACTTCCATTGCAAAGGGTGCTTGTAACTTCATCCCGGTTGGTCGCAATACTCCATGGCGTAGAGACATCTCAAATACTTCCAAAATGCTAATAGGTCAAAGAAATAAATTTAGGCGACGATTGCAGAGATGTGGTGATCCTTGTACTAGAATTCAGATAATAGCTGTATTAAAGCAATTGAACAGACTAATTGACTATCATCTAAAAAAGGACCGAAACGAATCCCGGTTTAGATTTATTTCGAATCTTCCGTCAGGATCTAAAAAATTTTGGAAATTGTCGAAGGCACTCAGACACAAGAACTCCGGCATTCCTGAAATACGTTATAATGGGGAGGGGTTGATCACAGCTGATGGAAAAGCTAATGCCATTGCTGATGAATTTGGACACGCACACACCACTACCCTCTTTAACCCATCTCCACTTGATTCGATGGTCGTAAACTACGTAGAGAGACTCAACGCTATACCCTCGCCAGACAGTAACAACATTGTTCCCACGGATATCAATGAAATCGGCTCGTTTCTTCTGTTACTTAAGAATAATAAGGCTCCGGGTTTAGATGGTCTCAACAGCATCATCTTAAAGAATATGCCGCTTCGTTTCTATGAGACGCTTTGTAAATTATTTAATCACTGCCTAGCTTATGGGTATTTCCCTTGTGTATTCAAGAAAGCTATAATAATTCCAATTCTGAAACCTGGAAAAGATCCTAAATCTCCTTCCAGTTACAGACCAATTAGTATGCTTAGCTTGCTAGACAAAATCTTTGAGAAAGTAATTCACAAGAGAATCTCTAACTTTTCGAATCTAAATAACCTTATTATTGAACAACAGTTTGGGTTCCGCAAAGAACATTCCACCATTCATCAACTAAAGAGAGTGGTAAACGTCATCGAGAACAATAAAAGGAATCGACTGAGCACGGGTGTCATTCTGCTTGACATCGAAAAGGCATTCGACTCCATTTGGCATGATGGATTAGTTTTCAAACTTTATTCGTTCGGGTTCCCCCTATACTTGCTTAAAATTATCAAAAGTTTTTTAAGTGAACGCACATACGTGGTTTGTGTAGGTAACTACTTTTCCAGTCCCAGACCAATTCCAGCGGGGCTGCCTCAAGGCTCAGTACTATCACCATTATTATATACGCTATACACTTCAGATATAAAGATAGGTAGGAACCACCTAGCAGCTTTTTATGCCGACGACAGTGCCTTCTTATGTCCCGGCAAAGTCTCCAATGCAATCATCAAGAGAATGCAAGAAAGATTACTCTCAAGCCAAAAGTACTTTGACAGATGGAAGATTAAAGTTAACGACGGTAAAACACAGGCAATTATTTTTCCTTTTAACAAGTCTCCTAAACGAATCCCTGCCATAATTCTTTCCGCGAGGGGAAATATTATCCCTATAAAGGATGACATTAAATACTTAGGTATTATACTGGACAAAAAACTGCTTTTCAAAAAACACGTCAGTTACATTTGCGACAAGGCTGTAAAGTGTGGTCGAGCACTGTTTCCTATATTATGCAGGAGGTCTAAATTGGATATCAGAAACAAATTACTATTATTTCGAATGGTTATCCGGCCAATCTTGACGTACGGTTGCCAAGTCTGGTTTCACAAAACGTCGCGATCCCACAGGAAGAAATTGCAAATCATCCAAAACAAAAACTTGAAGATTATACACAATCTCCCTCCTAGATTTCCTACTATATTACTTCATAGTAACTACAATCATAAAACAATTGAGTCATTCACTAGGGATCTGACACTGTCATTCAATGAGAAATGCAGATTGTCAACCTTTGCTATAATAAGAAATTTACTAAGCAATCGCTAGGATCCTTTCATGTCGAAAGTGTCTCATTAGCTGATTCCTTTACTAATTTCTTTATAATCTCATAAGTATGTATATAGTAGGTTTTTAAGAAAATTTTCCTCTAGACTGTATTACAAACTGTTAGTATATTTAATTTTTAGATCTCTAATGCTGTAGTACTTAAGTAAATTCTCATAAAAATGTACCTTATATAACCATTAAGTTTTAATAAATAAAATTTTAATAATAATAAATAATAATATGTAGGTACGACCAAAAATAAATTAATTACTAGGATAGCAGGTCATAAATCAGACCAAAAATATAGGAATATAAATTCACAAAAAACAGCTTTATCTTCCCATTGTTCTAAATCATATCATTTTCCAGATTTTGAAAATGTTTCAATATTAAACACAGAAAATAACTATAAAAGAGATTAATGTTAGAAATAATAAACACACCATCATCACACAGAATAAATTTTAAAACAGATACAGAAAAATTAGCACAGAGTTATAGACATTTAGTTAGTAAAAATTGCAGATTTACATAATTTAATTATGTATATTAACTATATATTATTTGCTAGGGATAATTTATTGTATTATATTATTGGTGTTATTATTATTATTATTATAATTTTATGTATATATATATATATATATATATATATATATATATATATATATATATATATATATATATGTATATGTATGTATATGTTTGTGTACGTATATATATATATATATATATATATATATATATACATATGTGTGTATATATATGTGTATATATATGTATAAGTTTTAATAAAACAAAATATAATATTAAATAGAAACCAAACTAAAACCTTTTAGTTCCGAGTTTATTAGTCAAAAAGTTATTATCTATCATTACAGCTTGGTTTTATTCTATCTGGAATAATATTTGTTCGCAGTTACTGCGATCAACGATCATTCCCGATTCGTACAATATTTCTCTTAAAAATAAAAGTGTTCAAACATTTCTCTTAAAAATAAATTAACACTCGACAGAGGATTTAAATTACAAGAAAATCAATTGACAAGAATGTTGTGAATAATAATTCACAAACAAAAACAATCATTCGAGATTCAAATTACGGGAGTCAAAGAACAATTCTTATAAACTTAAACAATTACTCAAATTACAACTGAACATTTGTTCATATTAGTCATGACAACATCGTTGGGTAAAACTCCACCAGACGAAGATTGGTTCCCAATATCTGAAGGACAATTGGGAAACGATATAACTCCTCTGTTCACGGTTTTTTCGGACCTGAATTTAATGATCAGGCAGATAATGATTAAAATTGTTACAATTATGATTACAATATATATGATTACATTAGCTGTTTTTTGATTGTGTCTTAATTCATCTATATATCTTATATTTCTAATGTGTTGACAACTTAAATTTTTTATTGATAATTTTTCCTCAAAATTTATTTGTATTTCCTTAGGGAAGTTAGGTATTATTATACTTTCAGTGTATGTTCTTTTATCATACCATTTTTCAAGAATCTCAATTTTACATTCTTCAATTTTTATTAAGAAATGACCGGTAAGTACAATAGGTATATCATTACAAGTTTGGTTAACCGTTACTTTATTCATATTTATAGCAAATAACAAATCGGAGTCCACTTCAGTAATGGATGTGATTGTATTTTTTCGGTACTCACAAAACATTTTCTTATCATTTAACATGTTCTCAATACATATATCCTTCAAAACAGTAAGATTTTTCTTAAAATTAGTTGCAAAATATATTTTATTATTTCTTGAAATATATCTATTTTTATCTTCACTTAATTTCAAATTATTATTATTTGGGATTGGTTGGATATATAAGGAACTATGAAGTTCCTGGGTTAGTTGAGGAATTTGGATTATTAACAGTATGTTTCGTTTATTAGTTGCGATAGTCATTTTTACGTTTTGTAATTTTTCGAAGGTAATGTTGTACTTTATTATTTCTTCATCAGTTATTATGTTTTGGCTCAAAAGTTCTAGTCTCGATGTGAGTATTATTCCCTCAATTTTGTCAATTATCCTTTCAAGCTCAGCAATTTGAAAATTTAAATGTGTCTTCCTTATTTCGAGATTTTTACCAACTGTTTCGTTATTGATATTTATGTATTCCAAATAATCCTTTTTTGCTTCCAAGTCATAAATTTTTGAAAGTTTTGCCAGTTGCTCATCAAAATGCTGATTTATTTCAATCTGGCTATTAGATTGCTCAATTACGTCATGTGTGTTTGTTTCCATTCTCTGTAATGTTTCTTCTATCTTTTTTCTGTCTTCGTCATCCATTGTTCCGAATAAGTATTTCATTCCCGTACCAAAAACATTTATAAGCCCTCTCTTTTGTCTATGAGGAGTAAGACTTTTCAATGATGTCCTTAAGTGCTGTATCTTATGGTTCAGAAACTCATCATTCAGTTCAGTCACGTTTTTCTCTAGATCCCCAATATATTCTTCATATTTAGTAGTATTAAGCAAATGCAAAATGTTGCAATAGCCTTCAATCAAATGCTTCTGTCCCAACTTTATCATGCTGAATCCGTTTCCCATAGTCAGATCTCTAAAATCAATTCTCTGACCGCGTGTCACGCAGGCCGCAAACACCATCAACGCCACCAACAACATCTTCCGAGATTGCATCATCGATATAATTGTCCGTAGGGTCAACCAGAACGTCCAAAGATCTAAAAGTATTCTTGCTACGTATTAGTTGGTCCTTATAAACCCTTTGGTTTTTATTCTGATAATTTTTGTTATCTAACCTATTCAGTGTCACTTTTTCCTGTCTTGCATCTGTCTTATGTGCTCTAAAGTCTTTTTTAAAATTTTCATTTACGTCTTGATCCTTGCGATTTTTATTAATGTATGCTAGATTTTTTTCTTTTCTTTTTTCAATTATTTGTCTAATTTTTTGGTTCTCTAACGGGTTATTATTAAAATGAATCTCTATAGGTTTCCTGCGCGTCGTCAGATGAAACGTGTTATTATAAATGAAATTTGCTTGCATTGGCAAATCCACATTATAAACTATATCTGATGTTTCTTCTCTTTTTCTCAATATTCTAATATTTTCATTCAGACTGCTATGAAATCTTTCTATATCAGAATTTCCTGTATGTCTGTAAGTGGTTGTAAAATGGAAATCTATATTATTTTTTTCCAAGAAGTCCCTAAAAAGGGATGTAGTAAACCCTGGTTCATTATCTAGAATAAGGTTTTTAGGAGTTCTCATTAAGTTAAATAATATTGTGAAATGTTTTACAAAATGAAGCGGTGTTCGGTCTTCAACTTTCTGAATCGGCGCATACTTAGAGAACTTATCAATAAGCGTAATGTATGCGTTTCTTGGGTCCATATACCAAATATCCGTATGGTAAATTTCATGTGGAGATGACGGAGTTTCCGTCTTTTCGAAAGGTATTTTTAATTTTTCCCGGATGGTTATTTTCATACTTATGATGTCTCATTATTACCTCTAATAAATCTTGTTTTTCAATGTTCTCCAGTAGGGTATAAGTTCTATATATTTTAAATCTCTTAATATTTCTTAATTTCCTTACCTCCTCCTGGATCATAACATACAAATCCTCAACATCACAGAATATTACAACGTTTTCTTCTTTTTCGATTAAATTCATTATTTTTCTCAAAACCTCTTTAAAATCATCCACACCTATTCCAAACTTATATAATTTTTTATTGGACTGAGTTTTTTCCTCATAGTAATCTTTTTCTTGTCTCTCAATCAAGATTTGTTTGTTAGCGAATTGCAGAGGACTTTCTGTCACCGGGATATGATCCATTCCATCATCCTGAGCGCTACGCACGGTTGGAATTGGGGATCCGACCCTATTTCTATTCATTCTTTTTTCCACCCTTTGTTGAGAAACTTCTCGCTCTACTATTTTAAAATTTAATTCTTTCTTTTGTGAACACGTAAAAAGTGTCTCTTCACGTCTACCTTGCTTTCAAAATTCCTTTTACACAAGTTGCATTGAAAGATTTGTCCACCATGTTTTTGTTTAATGTGTTGCTCCAAAACAACTTTCCTTTTATACACCTTTTGGCAAACGTTGCATTCGAAAAAATTTATTTCTGCAACAATTCTTGACAAGGCATCTGCCACTTTATTTTCTTTGCCTTGTACATGTTGGATATCAAACTCATATTCATTGAGCTTAATTTTCCAACGAACCAACATTGAATTGGTCTCTTTGAGTGATGCCAACCATACTAAGGGTCTGTGATCAGTTTGCAATCGAAATTTCCTACCATAAAGATAGTGTCGAAATTGCTTACAAGCCCAAACCATAGCTAACAATTCTTTTTCAATTGTACTATAGTTTATTTCGTGTTGGTTTAAGGTTCTCGAAGAAAAGGCTAATGGTCCATCTTCCTGCGACAACACGGCACCGAGCGCAAAATTACTTGCGTCAGTAGTTAGTACAAATTCCTTTCCGAAATCTGGGTATCTTAACACCATATCCGACGTCAATATTTTCCTCATCTTCTCAAAAGCCTGCTTGTAATCGGAGTCACCTGTATTGATTTTGCCGTCTTTTTTGAGCCCAAGGGTGAGAGGCTTTGCAATCTTGGCATAATTTGGTATAAACTTTCTGTAATACCCACTCAAACCCAAGAATGACTGGAGTTGTTTCACTGTTTTCGGTATTGTAAAACTCTTAATACATTCTATTTTTTTGGGGTCCTCTGTGGTTACCACGTGACCAAGAAAATTGGTCTCTTTTTGCAAAAAATCGCATTTATTTAAAGAAACCTTTAAGTTGGCTTTCTGTAGTGTACACAATATCTTCGACAAATTGTCCAAGTGTTCTTGAAGCGAAGTTCCAAAAACCAATATGTCGTCCATATAAATGACGCATATCTTATTAATGTAATTCCTCAACACGTTATTCAGCATCCTTTGAAATGTAGCCGGAGCATTTTTGAGGCCAAATGGCATACGTCTAAACTCAAAATGACCATCATTTGTTGAGAAAGCTGTTTTTTCCTGGTCGTTTTCATCGACCTCTACTTGGTAAAAACCTTTCGTCAAATCTAATGAAGAGAAATAATTTGCTCTCCCCAGCTTATCCAATACATCTTCGACAACCGGTATTGGATATTTATCTTCTCTAGTTATAGCATTCAATCTTCTATAATCAACCACAATTCTCCACTCCCTATTTCCTACTCTATCCTCCTTTTTTGGGACAACCCAAATAGGAGAATTATAGGGTGAATTACTTGGAACGATAATACCTTGCTCCAACATTTCATCCATTTGTTTTTTAACCTCATTTCTATGTATCTCGGGATATCTATAGGATCTGATGTAAACCGGATTTCCAGTATTTGTTGGTATTGTATGTTTCACTTCATTTGTATATGTCAAACTATCTCCTTTCTTGTAGAAGACATCCGAAAATCTTTTAATAACTTTTCCAAGCAATCGATTCTCTTCTTTGTTGAGGTGTTCTGTTCTTAATTGGTCAAATATTCCCAATTCATCCAAGTGGTGTAACTCGGGTAAATTTTCTATTTCTACTGTATAGTGTATAGTCTCAATTGGATGTTCTTTTCGTCTTGGCCCTCAAAGTATAAAGGTATCTCCTGTTCATTTATCGTTATAATCTGTTTTCTGTAGTCTATAATCGCATTATTATTTCTTAACAATGTTGAACCAAATATTCCGTTAAACATTGGACGAAAACTAATGACCTTAAAAACTTCATCTTTTTTAAGGCGAATTTGTAAAGAGTCTTTATGGATTTTAGCTTCTTCATTAAGTACCAAAAAACCTGAAGCTGTTTTGATTTTCTGTGGTTTTTTTAATTTTTTTATATATTCTGGAGGATAATGTTTTTTTTTTAATAATATTTTCTGTAGACCCGGAATCGATTAGAATTCTTATGATTCGAGTCTTTCCCCTGAACAAGATATAGGGTAGTTTATATTCGGAGGAGTCTCTGTGTGAGAGGCCGTAAATCGAAAATTTTGAGGCTGTAAAGTCTGTGTGTTATCTATGTGGTGGTTTTGTCTATAAGTCTGTCCGCTGATATCCATTGGTTCTGTTCCGTTTAGAGTTGTATCACTGAGCTATGAGCTAGTTCAATTGAACGTTTCAGTGAGCTGAGCGAAATGAGCGCTCACTACAATAGATGATTTTAGCTCAGTACTGAGCGCTTTTGTGCCAGAGCGCTTTTGTTTCAGAGCTCTTTTGTTTCAGAGCGCTTTTGCTTCAGAGCTGAGCGGTTTTGATAATATCTGTCATAATTGTAATGATACCACAGTTTCTTAATGTGCTGCCAGACAAATATAAAAATACCTCATTGAATATGTTATTGTGGCATGTCTACAGAACCAATCTTTATGTATAGAAATTTTTTACAAATAAAACTGGTGCGATGAAACCATGTTTTGAAAAACACCAGTACATGAGAATGGTTTTATTATAAATATATATATATATATATATATATATATATATATATATTTATATATATATATATATATATATATATAGATACACATATATATGTATATATATATATATATATATATATATATATATATATTTATATGTATTTATATATATATATATATATATATATATATATATATATATATATATATATATATATATGTATATATATATATATATATATATATATATATATATATTTATATGTATTTATATATATATATATATATATTTATATGTATTTATATATATATATATATATATATATATATTTATATGTATTTATATATATATATATATATATATATATATAGATAAACATATGTATATATACATATATAGGTTAGGTTAGGTTAGAGGGCCGTTGTCCCTGGCGGGACAATCCACTTGGGTCCGTCAATTCGGTCCCTTTGTGATGCCCTTAAGCAGAGGACCTCTTAAGGGATGTCCTCCGCCGTTTCAAACCATCCTGTACCCCTGAGGAAGGATGATATCCCTGAAAGCTCCATGTTTGCCAGGCTGTCTAAGTCTGACAGGAATCGGGAGCCCAGCGCCGCTACCCTTGCATTAGCGAGGGCGGGACACTGACACAGAAGATGGAGGACAGTTTCTTCCTCCTCCTCATCATTGCAGCTTCTGCAATAGTCGTTGTATATTAGACCCATCCTGCTCGCATGAGTCCCAAAGCTACAGTGTCCTGTCAGAACAGTCACCAGTTGACGCATGCGCGCCTTGTCAAATTTGAGAAGGTCGGGCGTTTTGCGCAAATCGTAATGGGGCCACGTGGCTCTTGCCACGAGGCAGTTAGCCACACTATCCCACATAAGTTGAGCTAGTTTGTATGATTCGCTTTGAATCAGAGACTTACATCGCGCTAATGGAATGCCAGTGAAGTGACTGATCATTGAACTGTTCAATTCAGTCCCTTGTCTGGCAATCTCATCCGCAGTATGGTTGCCTGGACATCCAGAATGCCCTGGCACCCAAACCAGTGTCACCCTCGAATGTCTCGCTATCTCGTTGATAGACAGTCGGCATTCGACCACAGTTTTTGATGTACTGTACACACCACTAATAGCAGAGATAACTGCCTTGCTATCGGTAACAATGAAGATATCATTCGATATCCTATAGTACCTTAGCCACCTCGCTGCCCGAGTAATAGCAGAGATTTCGGCCTGTAAGACAGTACAACCGTCCTGGAGCCGGAATGGAGATCTAACATTGAAGTTCTCCACATAGAAGCCTCCGCCCGTTCTTATTCCCCTTTTGGATCCGTCAGTGAAAACTCTAACTGAATCCTCGGGAAAGGTAAGCCTGTCCACCTGTTCCCTGTCAACGACAATGGAACGGAAAAGTCCACCAAAGAAGGGTCTTGGTACACAGTAGTCAATGTTGGCATGGATTTCCGAGTGCTCTCTTAAAATCCTAGCATGCCCATAGTCAGTCCTAGTCCATGGACATACTGTATTCAACCTGACCGCTGAGAAAAGAGCCAGTTGTCTGGCCAGAATGTCAACCGGGAGCCAGTTTAGCATTGCAAAAATTGCTCCCGTTGGTGTAGATCGTAGTGCGCCTGTCATCAGTCTCGCTACGACCCGAAAGACTTTTTCAAAAGTCCTGCGATGAGCCTGCTTGTCCATCGCATTCCACCAAACCAATACCCCGTAAAAGAGTACTGGTTTAATAACAGCCTCAAGGATCCATTTGATCCCCTTAGGGTTGATACCCCATTTGAGGCCTACTGCCCTTTTGCATGTATAAATAGCCACTAAGGCCCTTTCCGCTCTCGCCTGTATGTTCTGATTCCATGATAGCTTACTATCCAGAATCACACCCAGGTACTTGGCGGTTTTAGATAGTTCCAAGGAGGTGCCGTTAAGCTTTGGGTGTATAAAGCTATCGGTCTTGTACCTCCTAGTGAAGAGCACCAACTCAGTCTTGGCTGGGTTGATGCCGAGCCCACAGCTGACGCTCCACCTACTCAGCAGAGCCAGCGCAGACTCCATACACTGAGATATGGTATCCAAGTGTTTACCCGATATCGCCACCGCTACGTCATCCGCGTACGCGACAGTCATAATCTGTCTGCGTTCTAGACTTAGCAAAAGCGAATTAATGGTCAGGTTCCACAACAGAGGTGACAGAACACCTCCCTGTGGAGTGCCCCGATAGACTGCCCTATACTCAGTGACATCCCCAATCGAGGCCCTGACTACCCTGAAAGTTAGTAAGTTTCTAACAAACCGGCATAAATTGTCATCAATCCCTACCGCTGCCATCCCATTGATAATGGAATCGGGGTTGACATAGTTGAAAGCACCCTCTATGTCCAGAAAAGCCCCCATAGTAAATTCCTTATACTCAAGAGATTTTTCTATGTGGCCCACTAGAGAATGTAGTGCCGTTTCCACAGATTTGCCTTTAGTGTAGGCGTGCTGTGATTTGGAGAGAAGCTCATTCGGAATGGTCATTCTCAGATGAATATCAATTACTCTTTCTAAAGTTTTGAGTAAAAAAGAAGTAAGACTTATCGGTCTGAAGTCTTTAGGCTTAGTGTGTGACGTCTTACCCCCTTTCGGGATAAAGACAACCTTGCACGTACGCCAAAATATAGGTATATAAGCCCTCCTAAGGCATTCACTGTAAATTACCGTGAGCCAAGGTAGGACAATGTCCGCATTTCTCTGTAGATCCGCTGGAATTATTCCATCTGGTCCCGGAGACTTGAACGGATCGAAGCTGTGTACAGCCCAGCGGAGCCTATCCATATCCAATGGAGTTGTGACTGCGCCTGTCGCCAAGCTGCCATCGGCAGTGCCTGTTAAAGGTGCCGCCTGGCTGCCAGGAAAATGAGTGTCGAGTAGTACGCTTAGCGTCTCTTGACTACTCATGGTCCAGTTACCACAGGGTTTCTGTATGTAGCTGGGTACAACCGGTGCGGTTGATAGCATCTTACGCAGCCTGTTGGTCTCAGATGAACCCTCCACATTACTGCAGAAAGCCCTCCAAGACCTCCTTTTTGCGTTCCTGACAAGATTCTTGAAGCGATTCACGGAGGTTTTGTATGCCGACCAGTCGCCTGATCGTTTAGCCTCGTTGAATAGCCTACGACATTCCTTTCGTGAATGTGCAATTTCAGGGCTCCACCATGGTGGTCTGGCCCTTCCCCTGCAAACCGTTGGTTTGCAAGCCACATTAGTAGCACAGCGGAACGATTCACTTAGAATCTCCACAGCAGAGTCGATGTCCCCAATATTTCTAATAGTTGGAGACGTCGATAAGGAGTTGCAGAGTACACTGTTCTGTAGCTCCCAGTCAGTCTTCTTTCTGTTAACTATAGGATTTAATCTACTTACACCTAACCCTATGCTAAAGTCAATATAGCGATGATCGGATAGGGAGCAGTCATCCGCAACCCTCCAACCGCTAACCAGATTGGTGTGCTCTGCACTAACCAATGTTACATCTAAAACCTCTCTACGGTTAGACACAATAAAAGTGGGTTCTGAACCCCTGGTGACAATTTCAAGATTATTATTTAAAATGAAATCGAAGAGACACTCACCCCGCTCGTTAGTATCGCTACTACCCCAGGAGATGTGGTGTGAGTTGGCGTCAGCACTTATTATTATAGGCGTCCTCGTGCTTATCGCCCTTGACACAATGCCACGCACCTTGCCATTTGGTGGACTGCCCTCATGGTCATGCGCCATATAGCTCGAGACCACCCAAACCGTACCGGACGGGGTCTCCAGAGCAGCTGCTACAGTATCCCCATCACTGAAATCAGATAGGATAAAGATACGCAAAGAGTTTTTAGCCAAGTACAAGATCTAATATTACCTGTGCCTTTGGCAAACAATAGCTTGTAGCCCTTTAGTGTCAGTCCATGAACCCGTCCTTGGTGGACCCAGGGTTCCTGGACCATAACCAGCTCCTCCTTCCTCTCAACCACCCGGAGGAGCATCGCAGCGGATGCTGCTTTAGAGTGGTGAAGGTTTATCTGCGTCACCTTCACCATCATGTAGCGCAATTATGGTGGTGTTGGCGTCCTCTTGGCTGGATTCCAAGAGGGCGTCAGTGTCCTCATCCGCGACTGCCATCCGTTTAAAGAAGCCACCCACCATGTCTGAGACTGAGTGGGTGTCCTCTTGCCCGCATGAAGCTGCGTCCGACACACCAGCAGCAGCGCAGTCAACAGCGCCGTTGGCAGCGTCATCCCCTCGGTTGCGGTTCTTCCTGACATCGGTCCGGTAGAGGCGCAACAGAATCGTATTGAAACAGTAAAAGATTTTGTTGCCCCTCTTACGGATCGGTGCCAGAGATTCTTTGTTAAGAATCAGAACCACCTCCCTTCTAGACCTCTCGGGTGCATTCACCTTAGCTACCCTCCAGTCATGGGTGGGTAGATCCGGGTTACAGTCCTTAAGGATCTCGAGGATCTCCTTCGGGGAAGAAGGTTCAGCAGGAATTATGGTCAAGGCTCTTGGTCTTCTGGGTATGTCTTCCACGGAAACCACATCCAGCTTAGAGCCTTCCCACACCTCGCCAATAGCTTCGATGGCCTTCTTTAACAGAGACGCTGAGCGTTCATCCGTGCAGGCCATCAATTTAACGCCGTGCTGGTGCCAGCCAGCATCGACGCATTGAGGCGGCGGTCCCGGATTCTCCTTGCGGATCTTCCAGAACACTCCCGCCAGTTTTTGGTTGACCAAGTCCCATCTGGCATGGGAAATGGCACCGTCTGATGCATCCCTATCGATTATGGCCCTTATGAGCTTGCCTTTGGCGATCTCACTAAAGGTGCCTTTCGAAGGGATGTTCTTAGGACGTTTTGCCCTAGAAGCCCTAGCTGCATCGTTCTCCTCTTCCGAACGTTGCCGTTTAGGCGCCGCAACCGTGGCAGGTGCGGGGGAGGAGTTTATTTGCAGCCTCGACATATGAGCCTGTGCCCACTTTAGAGAGGCTGCCTGCTTTTCAGAAAGTTGGTCAGCCGGGATCGCACCGAGGTGCGAAATGGTTTTTAAGGCGGAGCGCCTCGCATCATTGGCCCTGCGTGTAGAATTTTTGCGCGAAGGATTACTGTTATTGCCGGGATTGGCAGTGGGTGACGCAGTACTGTGACTAGAGGTAATCCTCTTTGCCTTTTCCTGCGCAATGTGCGCTTTGGAGGCGACGGGTTTGGACGGCTTAGGCCTTTCCATTCCCTTCGCACCAGAAGAAGGGGTTTTTACCGTTTTACCGGTAAGGACCTGAGCAGCTTTTGAGGTACTTGGAGCGAAAGACAGAGGTACCTCGCTGCTAGTGCTAGGGCAGCCACCCGTTGCCGGGTGTTTTGCCCCTTTTTCAACAGCAATCAGCCCGGTTAATCCAGGCTGATTGCCCACCACGTCAGTAGTCCGCAGACTGGTCGGGCCTGATGTGGACACCCGGCCAGCCTGAGCAGCAGTAGCTTTCGATTCACCGCGGCCTGCTACTTGCGCCGCGGGAATAGGGTCCCCGGAGATTGTTAAGCCCCTAACCGGGTACGTGGGGCTTGGCTTTTTCTTTTTCATTTCTTGGTGGGATTAAGGTTGCATTTTATACCTACTGCCAGGTTAAAAAGCTGCCGACCCACCTGGATACAGACGCAGACCATCAGCCGCCCCAATTGGGATACAGACGCTGATGGATTTGGACATGGTCCCTTGGACCGAAAAACGGACTGACTCGATAGCCGCCCCATGGGGAAAAACAGACGCTATCGAGTCCGGGAAGGGTGATTCTTGGACGGTACTTAGTTGTTGGCCACTCTGGCATGGGTGACCCTACCAGGGGCTACTGATATCAGCTGCCCCCGCCAGTACAGACCAGTCAACTAGACCTAAGCCTCCACATCGCGACAAGATGACCACCCGGCGTGGAGGTATACATATATATATATATATATATATATATATATATATATATCTATATATATATATATATATATATATATATACATATATATATATACATATATGTATATACATATATGTATATATATATATATATATATATATATATATATACATATATATATATACATATATGTATATACACATATATATATATATATATATATATATATATATATATATATATATATATATGTATATACATATATATATATATATATATATATATATATATATACATACATATATATATATATATATATATATATATATATATATATATACATATATATATATATATATATATATATATATATATATATTTATATATATATATATATATATATATATATATATATGTATATATTTAGTTCATAGTCCACCTCTTCAAAAGGTTGCATTATTGAATGATTTTAAATATATTAAAGGCAATATTGGATTATATTTGTCTCTGAAACTCCACGAAATTATTCTTATCGTTTTTGCCATCTTCTATACATATGGTTACAACGTCTTTAATCATACTTGGTGTGTCATTATTACTGAGCTACTGAGCTAATGAGCCACTGAGCTACTGAGCTATTAAATGAACTAGCTCAGTAAACTGAGCTGAGCTAAAATGAGCGCTCAGCTCACTGAACTAAAAAGCACAACTCTAGTTCCGTTTTGTGTAGACGTATTCTGATACGGAAAATTTCTATTAGTATGAGTATTTTGATATCTGTTATAATTAGGATTGGAGTAGTTAGGATTTGAATTGGAAGCTCGATTATTGGGATTGGGGTGTTTAAAATTTTTCTTAGTATTTTGGTTATTAGTTTGATTAGTATTTTGGTTTCTTAATTGAAAGCCTTGAGTCTGAACATATTTTTTATTATAGTTTATTTTATTTTTTTCACTTAAGAGTAAGTTAGATTGACCTAGCTCATGAAGCGCTTTTTTCAATGAATCTGGCTTAAGAGCACAAAGAACTGTTTTTAAATTTATAGGTAACTTATTCATAAAGGTTTTCAATGCAATTCTATTATTATGATTAATCTCGGTCATGTTGCCGTCTAATCTCTGTCTCTGATTTAAAAAGGAAAGCTTGGTTTGAATGAAGTTATAGAACTGTAGGACGTCTCCTCTAAACTGGGCGCCTATCAGTTCTTCATAAAGTAGTTCGGCAGAAGTCAATCCACCAAAATTAAGTTCCAGAAGAGACTTTATCCCATTCCACGTAGTTAAATGGGGATGAATCTCCAAAACCAATCTAGCCTTTCCTACGATAATCCGACATACACGAGATTACATTATCTATGCTCTCTAAAAACGGATAAAGTTCTTCCTTTCTTCCGTCAAAATTAGAAATTAAGCTTAAAAATCTAAGGGGATCTATATCCTTTATATGATTCATTTGTACCTGCTGTTGATGTAACTGATTCTGTTGTTGTTGCAATTGTTGATGCAAATCTTGTTGTAACTGTTGCTGCTGTTCTTGTTGTAACTGTTGCTGTTGTAACTGTTGCTGTTGTTCTTGTTGTAACTGTTGTTGAAGGTCCATTCTTCTATTTTGGTCGAATATTCTTCTTCTATGCTGCATGCAGTATCGCTGCCCAGGCAAAATTCGTTGCCTAATGACTTTGGGCTTCTTCTTTTCTAATTTATTTTTCACTTTTTTTTTTTTTAATATATTATTCTCCTTTACTTGGAGTTATTTTTATAATTTTGGAGGGACCCTCTGTGGCTGATGGATAGCAATGCTACCTGTCAGTCCAATGGTCGTGGGTTCGATTCCCGCCGGAGACTCTGGGTGTTTTCCGCAGACAAGCAAATAGCTTTGCGGGCTGTGTGTTTGTTTTAAAAAAAAAAATATATATATATATATATATATATGTGTGTGTATGTGTGTGTTCGTATGCATATATGTATGTATGTACGTATACATATGTGTATGTACATTTGTATATATACATATGTATGGACCTTTATGTAAGTTATGTGAATTTATGTTCACATTCTTTGAGTACTTAACTGCAACTGATCTTTATTCATTTTTAAAATTTACAAAATCATTTTACAAATACAAATTGATTATTTAAAATTATTGCTTACATTAAATTATTGGGCAATCGCAATCGACAAAACCGCCCACGAAGTATATGTAATATGAGAACCACCAAAATGTAAAACATTTAAGTGTTCTACTTAAATGTTTGAGGTTCAATAAACCAAAGCAATGCTTAGTAATGAAAACAATTATAAACATTTTAGGGTTGAGCAATACAAAGTAATATTTAATAATAAAGCAATGGTAAACATTTTAGAGCACGACAACCTTATAGTTCGTTGTACTCACAAAAGAAACAACAAACGAATTGACGTAATAAAATGAAAAGTAATGAAAAATAAAAATAAATATTTTTATTGTTAACTCTTCCCCCCTCAAATTTGATTGTCCTCAATCAAAAGTATGGTATTTGAGAAATTCTTGCTGTGGATGAATCTCTAGGGTCAGCAGTGTTTACAATAACTTTTTGTATTGGTGATGGAGCAATGCCATCAGAATGTTGCTTAGTACGGCAGTGTCACTTTCCTTTTAAGCAGATGAAGAACATTGTTATGATTATGGAACTGACTAGGAAGATATTTATAGCATCTCCAACTTTGCTTTCGATATTGCGAAACTCAATAGCCTCGGTATTGTTAGCGTTCATTTTTTCAATTAGTTCTAAAGTAAGAGTTCTTTCGACACGAGGGTTATTGCCTATTGGTTGTACCACAGCTGGCAATGGGCTTGAAAAAGATATTTCTGAAAATGAGAAAGTTTTACCATTCACTTCGAGTGTCTCGTTATGAAATTTAATAAGGTAAGTACCATTGAGGTAGTATGATTCTTTGCTTATGAAAATTTTACCACTGAATATGTTCAAAAGAAACGTGCCAGGAAGTAATTCTTGTACAGTGGGTATATGAAGATTGCTAACCATAGTACAATTAGAGGGTTTACTGCGTATTAAGTTGGGGAGACATTCTGTTTTGCTAATGTCTTCAATGTTTTCATCCTTACATATTGTAAGTTTACTAAAACTTGCATTTGCTTTTAATTCCGAAAAATTGTTCATTACAAATTAAAATTTCGTCATATTCCACCTTAGTGGCCATTTTATCGATTTTTACAGGATTAATTCTTATATTATTACATGATTCTGTATAAGTTGTAGGGATATCTATGATATAAATTAACGAATTATTACCAGAAGCTATTCTTATTTCACCAAAATCAAGAGACTTCGACGTTTAAGTAATTTACATCTCCTTTGTCATCCAAAGTTTTAATCATACTCATTTCATATTCTGTTGTGGGTTAGTGGGGTTGATTGGGTTTTAATTGAGAGCGTCTTTTTTTTATTTTTTATTAACCTGGAGGGTCCCTTAGGAATCGCAGGTGTTGTTTATTTTCTTGTTTTTTCTGCTGTTTGCTATAAGCTTACAAATATCACTCTCGTTGGTTTTGTCTTACAACTAGCTATTTATACTAAATAATTATAACTTACATATTATATTATTGCTACCTAGACAGTTTTCCTTTATAATGAATTTACATATTGATATTATTATTATTAATGCTATCTAAACTGATATTTTAGTTGACTTGCCTAATTGCAACATCAGCATTGCACAATTTATTAAGAATGTAACATTAGCCAAGTTAATGAACTGACTAATGCTACGTTAGCAACTTAGTGCAATGTGTAGGTAGGAGCGTTGTTCACTTTGATTCACAACATCCCTCCACCCTTTGGCGAGAGAAAACATATAGCTATAGATGTTTTCTCCATAGGTGGAAAATAGAAGCAATTGGGCAAAAGTGGTTTAAACAATTAAGATCTTAACTAAAGGTTAATATAGCGACTCTCGACATCAACGGAAACAGAATATTGGTATATTGGTCTGATCTTGACTCCCAGTCAAATTTGTTTACATATCTCCTGTCTTGGTTTTTGTGTATCCTGAACCATTTGGGAGCTTGCTTCTTATTTAGGGACGACTTTGCTTGTGTCCAGTTTCACATGTAGCAAGAGCACCGTCATAACATCTTGAGACAAGTGTAGGTTGAATTGTTTGCTTTTAATTCTACGTATTTGTATCCGTCTAAGTTTCTGAACTCAATATCAATGAAACTGTTAACTTCGCGCTGCAGTCCATAATGAAACTGCTCATCATTTCATATGGTGTAGTTACGGATTCTCTTTCACTCTCTTCTCATTGTCTTCGGGTTGTTAGTTGCCTGCACTTACAGCAATGAATTCGCTTCCATACCCTTTTAGGATTCGGTTCCAAGAACTATCTCCATTAGTATGTTGAATAAGTATTCTTAACCACTGATGTAGGCGTGCTCGGCAAGTATGAATGACATCCACGGAACCATCATCTACCTCCTTAATGTCTATGGGTAGACGACGTTCCATCTTCTGTAGTAGATTACATATAGTTGCTAATCCTACAAGATGTCTTGTTGTAATTGGGACTTGACTTCCCGAAGTAATCTGATCATGCAGATTACTGGGAGTTCTGGTTTGGTGATCAATAATTCATGTAGTTCTTGTCCAATATCTATCATCAATGGGTGGTATGTCCGTTATAGAGGAGTATTTCTTGGTGATGTTTTAGTTCCTGCTCTTGCTGATGTGTGCTGTAGGCTAGTTTCTGTTTGAAACCCGGTATAGTATATTTAACGACCCAGCAATGTGTGGCTGCTTCCAAATGATTGATGAGTTTAGAGTTGTCGCTTCAGCTATTACTAAATTGTTGACGGCTTGAAACTCTGTATGCGCCTTGATGTGAAAGTTAGCTGATGTTGTGGTGGTTGTTGCTGTTGCCATCTGCATTTCCGTCATTCTTCCTGTTGATTGTCAATAAGCCGCGGTTGCGTTTAACTTATTCTAACTGTAGTTTTAGTGTTCTTTTTTTTATAATCTGCTTTAAATTTTTATTTTATATGCGAGTTACCCTTAAGAAGAATAATCTTTTGATTGCTAGGCTGTGTTTCAGCACTTGATAGTCTGTGCCATTTTGTACACCTTCAAGATTCTACCATTAAATATGAACTAATTATACTGTAATTGCTGGATAACTGATACAGCAGAGGTGCTCAAACACACCTCAACATACTCCAGGTATTATACATATCTCTATTACTATTTTTTTTTATTTTTTTATTTTATTTTTATCATTAATCTAATACTTTGTTTTGTTTTATTTTATCTTTAATATAATATAATCTAGTGATTCAATTTTAATTTAAATCAATTACTATTATCATAAACATTGTATATAATTAATTACGTAGTATGGGTGAATAAACTCAAACAATTTTTTTTTTAAATTTCACTGACCTAGAAATGCTTTGATAGGATCACATTACTTAAAAATATTATTGTTTAAAATTTGCTAATTGTTCTTTACTCAGCGTTTTTTTTTTCTCTTTTTCTTTTTTAGCGATTATTGCAGCAACATTTGTTTATAGTATAATGTGGAACATTATTTTGCAACTACAGCGAATCAATGCCCCACATTTAAACCAAAAAAAAAAAAAATACCAAACACTGAGTTACAGGTTATTGTTCTCTTTTAAATGCCTCAGTTTAGTGCCTTTTGTTATTTTTGTTTAGTTTATTATTAATATTATTATTATTCCCCTTTAATGGTTTGTGGTCTGTAAAAATTGTGAAATGTCTCCCTAGTAGATAAGGTCTAAAAGTCCTTGACGCCCATACGATGGCTAGAAGCTCCTTCTCTATTGTAGAGTATCGTTTCTCCGTATCACTAAGCACTCTACTTGCAAAATAGACGGGTAAATCACTGCCAGGCTCTCCCTGAGACAGAATAGCTCCTAGGGCCTCGTTGCTTGCATCTGTAGTCAGTATAAACGGGTTCGCGAAGTCAGGGTATTTTTTTTTTTTTTTTTTTTAGGAGTAGGACCAGCACTCAGGGGATGTCCCCTATATATGCAATGCATTGCGCTGGAACTGAAAACGAGGGGATAGTATTAAGGGGACAGATTAGGAAATATGAGAAGATAGACAGTTGTTTTTTTTTTTTTTTTTTTTTTTTTTTTGTAGCTATTTCAACCTTTTACTTCGCCGGCTAATTTTTTGCTACAGGGCCGTCGAAGGTGGGTGCTGTTGTTACTCTGCTTTTAGTACATGATAGTGTCAGTCGCGGCCAATTATGTTCAGTGACCAGTGACTATGCCTTCATCACTGAAAACAGGCTGGCAACAAATAACACAACCACGCACTAATGCTGATCAGAAGAATTCAACACAATATTTCATGACTCTGCTGGGGCTCGAACTCAGGACTCTCCGCTTCATAGTCTCGTGTTCTACTACTTCAGCCAACAACACCCACATTTTTTTTTTTCAACTTATTCACTAAAATTTCTCTTTTGTCCGTGGTGGCTACGACCGATATTATTGCTTGGGAACGCCCCATTATAGATAAATTTCCGTCTATGTATACCTGGGTGTGTTTTCCTTCCGTAGTGAGAGGTAAGGAAGCTATTTCCTGCTTATTTCTAAAGAATTTTATGTTTTTGTTGATTGAGTCGGTAATGGTTTTGTTCCATAATTCATCCCTACCAAGTAATCCATCTGCAGGAAGTGTACTCCCTTCCGGTACTACATGCATCTGCAATGCAAGTGGTTTTATGCATGAATGTTGAGCGGTTATTGTTCCCTTTGTCTTAATATTTCCCCCGAATGCTCCTGACAGCTCCTTCGGGTTTGGGACGTCTATCTGTACGTGTGGTGCTAAGGCTTCTTCTTTCACTAAGGTGGTATCTGCTCCTGTGTCCACTAGCAAGGATAAGTTTCTACCCCGGGCTTCGTTGCAAGTGAAATTAATAAATGCATCATTGGTATCCAATATTTCCTTATTAGTTTGCAACTTCCCGTTTTTGTATGATTTCTGGTTGGCATATATATGTCTTTTGTCATTTTCCGGTATGTAAGTGTGGACGTTTTTACTCCAATGTATCCTATTGCTACATTCTTTGTTTACTATGTGCCTAGTGTTACTTACGAATATACCTTCACTTTTTGATTCTCTTTTAATATTATTGATACCATTGTTATTGGTTATTGTGCTATTGGATGTTTTAAAAATATTCCTTGAATTTGCGGCATCCCAGTCCATTAATTTTGGCTGGGCCGCCTTAAGTTTCCCGAATTCCTTGCAGGGCAGCTTGCCTTCAGATGTCCTAACTGCAGATAAAGCATTTTTGTGGCTCGTATCTTCCTCTTCCTTGATTCATGTTGGTGGTAGCGGATCTTTGATTTATGTGCTGTTGACCGTTTAGCCCGTAATGGTGTTGTTGTTGTCTCTGACCGGTATAATTTCTTCTAAAATATGTATCGTCAGATACTTGGCAATTTGCGGTTCGTAGCGTGTTTTGGCTTCTTGCTTCGTTGCCCAAATCTCTTTGTTGTGGTTTTCTGCAGAACTGGTTTTCTGCGTGACCGTTCGTTCTACATATCCTACAAAATAACGATTTTAAACGTTTTCTGCATTCCAACTCATTGTGTCCTTTGATGTTGCAGTAGCCACACCTACTTATAATAGTGGCTGTTTTTGATTTACATAGTGGTCCAGGTTCATGTCCGTATTCTCCACAAGCTACGCAGTATGGTGTGTTCATCCTTTGTTCACAGTTTGCTCTGTTGTGGCCCTCTTGTTCACAAAAACTGCACTGCGTCAAAACGGTGATAGCGTTTATTGCAACTTGGTTGTCTCCAAATAGGTGTTCCGCTTCTTCTGCTATTTGAGTTAGCTTCTGCAAGCCCTCGCTCTCCTGGCCAATAAACCTGGTCTTCAGCGCTTGGTTTTTAAGACCCTTTATAAAGCTTTTTACCACTATTCTTTGGAAGTCTTCAAATATAAACCTTCTACCACCTTCCTCGCTCCATTCAGTTGTTATTATACTTTGGGCTTCATTTAGCAGTGCTTCCAATCGACTACCAAATCTGCCCGCTGATTCCTTAATTCCTTGTTTGCAGGAGATTATGAGTTCTCTTATTTGGTCCAAAGTTCTTCTTTTCAAGTACCCTTTTTTTATTGCATTACACAATGCGTCTATAGTGCTGAATGTTTGTGGTGCTATCGTTATGTATGCTGGTCCCATTAATCGTAGTTTCAGGCATTCTATAACGTCCGGTATTGTGATTCCATTTTCCTCTGACGCTAGTTCTCGTTCCACTAGTTTGCATCCTTGGACGAACCTAAAAACTTCCGACGTTAAGTCTTGTTCTTCGGTGCCAAAAAATGTGGGGACGATATTGTTTACTACTTTTGTAATGCTTGAAATTGCAGGCATTTTGTCCACCTTTGTAATTCTGTTACAAGGCTCTCTATCCGCTGTTATTGGTGATAACGGGTACTTTCTAAGAGATTCCCGAGCTTCTTGCAGGTATTTGTAGAATACTTTCTCAAGATGAACCTCCTCTAGTCTTAGTTGTCGAAATTCCTGCTCGAATTCTGCTAAATCGGCGAATTTTCTTTTGACAGTTTCTGTCGTATACCCCCTATTTACTGTTTTCTTTGCGTTCGTAAGTAAATTTTTTACTTTATTCAATAGTTTTACTCCTTCTTGAGTTTTTGTGTCTTCTTGTTCCTGAATTTCTTGCTGTTTTGGGACTGTTACTGATGGTATTACTTCTGTGGTATATGATAAGCTCGTGACTGTTACTTGCGGGTTAACTGAAGGAGTTGGCGTACGAGGTCTATAAGCAGTGCTTAATTGTCTTTTTGCGTTTGACAACGCAACTGATAATCTTTGTATAGTGTCGTCCTTTTCACTGACGATATGTTTTAAATTTAACCGTTTTTCAATCTCCTTTTCACTGAGTCCTTTCTGCCGTAGCTGTGCTCTAAGTTCCTCGTTTTCTGCAACCTGTTTGTCCAGTAACTCACTCGTAAACTCTATTTGAGTCCCTAGCTTCTTGTTATATTTTTCTAAAATTGTTTTTGTTTCCTCTAGCTCCTTTATTCGGTTTCCTAATTTTTCTGATTCATTGTTGTTTAGTTGGCTGACTATGTCTAAAACGTATTGCACTTCTTCTAGCTTTGTTAGTTTATTATATCTTATTTTATCCTGATATTCTTGTATAAATTCTCGATTTGTATTCAATTTCCGGAGTTCTGACCACGCATGTACCTGTAAACTGTCTACGTTGTAGTTGTAATCCTTAACTTTATCTATCAGTCTGTCTATTTCTTTTTGTGTATTGTCCATCTAGTAATTTATTTTAATACGAACCATCTTCTTGTTTCTTCCTCCTTCTTCTTTCTTCCTTCAGTATTTTTGTTTACTGCAACCAAACTTCCTCCCGGGATTACTTCCGCCACAAGGTATTATTATTTCCACCACTTATGACATATACTTCGATTCAAAAGGCGTACCAGAATGTGGATGCTTAAGACCTTTAGATAATTTTTGTATTGGCTGTGGATTCTTTAATTTTTATTTGTAGCTTCTGTGTTCCACTTTTGGAAATTTAATGTTACTTGTTAACAAAAATTAGTGCTTTACCGGCTGCACCAATTGTTGTGGGTTCGTGGGGTTGATTGGGTTTTAATTGAGAGCGTCTTTTTTTATTTTTTATTAACCTGGAGGGTCCCTTAGGAATCGCAGGTGTTGTTTATTTTCTTGTTTTTTCTGCTGTTTGCTATAAGCTTACAAAAATCACTCTCGTTGGTTTTGTCTTACAACTAGCTATTTATACTAAATAATTATAACTTACATACATATTATATTATTGCTACCTAGACAGTTTTCCTTTATAACGAATTTACATATTGATATTATTATTAATGCTATCTAGACTGATATTTTAGTTGTCTTGCCCAATTGCAACATCAGCTTTGCACAATTTATTAAGAATGTAACATAAGCCAAGTTAATGAACTGACTAATGCTACGTTAGCAAATTAGTGCAATGTGTAGGTAGGAGGGTTGTTCACTTTGATTCACAACAATTCAGACAATATGAATGAATTTATGACTCCTACCTTAGCCCAATCTATAGCGTATTTTAGGTTCAATATTTCGGTTTGAATAATTTGTAACTTGTACTTTAATTCATCTACTACAATATTTCTCATTTCTTCATTTTTAAAAGATTTCAAAATATAATTTGTTTTAGCGGTTATTTCATTTAATTTTCCTAATGACATTCTATTAATTATTATTTGCCTATTGTTATTCTGTAAAACGTTATTTATTTTTTGTTCGATAATTTGGAAATCAGCGTGATCTGGATTACCCGCAATCCATTTCCACGCGGAACCGATAAAGTCCAAGGATCTCTTGTTTCTGGGTTTCAAGTTATTAATATGAAATTGTAATTGTTTTATTTCGTAAGAAATGAAGGGATACAAAGGATGGGAAGCGCTCACATTCGAGTAAGCAATAGCTTGTAGATTGTTAATTATCGTCTCGTAATTTCCTACATCGACTACATGCACCAGTTTAACTGTACCGGACTGAATCTTGGCGGATCCAGTGTCAATGGCCACTATTCTCGAATTGGTGTAATCTAATATTTTGACTTCGCATCGTATGGCAGTTATCACCATCCTAAAACAAAAAGGGGAAAAAAGGAAAAAGGGAGATTTTAGCTTCTAATGTTAATCTTGTGGACCACTTTTCCACTTTCTGTCATTATTGTAGTATGTCTGTTTTCCTTCACTAATTCTCCCTTATAATTTTTAGACAGTTTGGTCCCTAATCGCTTATTAACCTTGACATAGACTTCCTGACCTACTTCATAATCTTTGTATCGAGATTTTTTCTTATTATGAAACTCGATGTCTCTAGCTTGTTTTGTCTTTAGTCTTTCAATTATCTCTTGTCTATCTTTTTCATATTTTTCGGGCTCAGTGGACGTACGTTGACCAAGGAATATTTCTGACGGTTTCTTAAGTGTGGTAGAGTGAACAGTATTATTGTACTCGTGGATTTGTAAAGGAGTTCTGAAAAAGTCTGATGAATGTTTTCTGCTCTGCGGCACCTCATTATCTCTGTTAATGTCGAGTGAAACCTTTCTATCTGACCGTTCGTCTAGCTGGCGTAGGGAGGGGTTTTGAATACTTTAATATTGAATGTGTTTTCTAGCATGAATCTTATAGACGCAGAGTGGAAAGATTTCTCGTTATCCATCACGACGATTTCTGGCATTCCAAATGTCAAAACCTTTAGCGGTTCCTTTATGTCTTCGCATGCTCTAGACTTCAATAACCTAGTTTGAGCGTATTTAGAAAATTTATCAATTGCTGTTAAAACGATCTTCTTCTCCGTAATGAAAATATCGATATGGATAATTTGTCCAGGGTATTGCGGAATAGGTGTTTCGAAAATCTCAATTTTATTGGGGTGTCGATCGTACTTGCTTTCTTTACAGATTTTACAAGCCCTTGTTATTCTCATAACCTTTGCCATCATTTGAGGAAAATAATATCTTTCTAAAAGCTGTGTTTTATTTTCTTCGGCATTTCTATGAGCTCTGTTGTGCTCATTAATTATTTAAACTTCTTGTTCTGATTCGTCCTGAACATCGGTTACCATTTTCCTTGTATAGAGGACCTTGTAATTATGAAAGCGCTTAGAAAAAATTTGTTGTGCCTTACCAAGAATTGCGTCTGTTGTCTTCACGCAATTTGTTACTGAAGGGTTAAGATATTTTTCGAAAATCTGCTGCAATCTATTTTGGGAAAGGTCTTTTTCATAAACAATGTACCTGTGATAGGTCGGAAAGACGATTTGAAATTCATATTCAGAAGTATTGTGTGGTTCTATGATAATATGGTTTTTGAACGCGTTAATCGGTGTTTCTGTATACTGGATAGTGTTTTCAGGGGAACTTTGGTTACTATGTTGAGTGGCGGCTGTCGAGTCCATTTTGCATATCTCTTGTGGAGGTCTGGATAATGCGTCTGCCACCGCATTGGCTCTCCCAGGCTTATATTGCAATACGTAGTTATATTCTTCCAATGTTGCTTTCCACCTTCTGAGCTTGCTATTAGTATTTCCATTTGACAGAGCGTGTGTTAATGGTTGATGGTCTGTGAATATTTTTATTCGTGCTGCTCCATAAAGGTAGTTTCTCAAACTCTTGGGCGCCCACACTATCGCTAACATCTCCTTTTCGTTCGTAGCATAGTGTTTTTCGGTTCTACTCAGGGTTCTTGAGATAAAAGTTATTGGCCTACCCTAGTGTTCCAGCACTGCGCCAATTGCGTATTTGGAAGCATCCGTTGTCAACTGAAACTCTTTGTCAAAATTAGGGTATGATAGCATTACGTCGTCAGAAATTAATGTTTTCTTTATCTTATTAAATGCTTCTATTACTTCGTCATTAAGATTTAAAATTATTTTATTAGATTGAGATTTGGACATTTGTCCTCCCTCCCCTCTTAAAAGAGCCGTTAGTGGTTTCGCGAGTTTGGCGTAATCCTTCACGAAACGGCGATAAAATCCTGACATACCCAGGAATGATCTCAAATTTTTCAAAGTTTTTGGAATGGGCACATTACAGATTGCTTCTACCTTTTTTGGGTTGGTACGTATTCCTGATGTTGATATAATGAATCCTAAGAATTCCACATCTGGTCTTAAAAACTCGCATTTGTCTAGCTGTACCTTCATGTTAGCTAATTCTAAAGTGCTAAAAATCTTCTTGATGTTCTCAAGATGTTCTTGTTCAGTTTTCCCGAATATGATGATATCATCAATATAAATATAACATATTTTCCGAATATGCTCCCTTAAGATATCATCTAAACATCTTTGAAAGATAGACGGCGCCTTTCTCAAACCGAATGGGAGACGAGTAAACTCGTATTTTCCGTTGTTAATGGAAAATGCAGTTTTCTCGATATCCTTCTCCCTCAGGGGGATTTGATGAAATCCACTCTTGAGGTCTAACACCGTGAAAAATTTATTTTCTCCCAATTGCGATAGAACTTCGTTAATCTCGGGTATTGGATATCGATCTGGTACCGTCACCGTATTAAGTTTTCTGTAATCGATAACTACCCTGTACTTTTTTTCACCCGAGGCATCCATCTTTTTTGGGACGACCCAAACTGGTGAGTTGTATGGGGATTTAGATGGTCTCATAATTCCCTGGTCAAGTAATTCTTTAACTTGTTGTTCTACCACGTCTTTGAGATGTGCTGGGTAGGGATAGCATCTAGAATAAACGTGATTATCTGTTGTTGTTCTTATTTCGCCTTTTACTCTAGTTGTGTAGGTTAAATGCTCATTAGGTTCAATAAAAAGGTTTGGAAATTCTGTTGTTAGTTTTGTAATCTTTAGTTTTTGTTCTTCTGTCATATGACTTTGTCTTATTCGCATATTGCCTGTGGTTTGTGAAATATTGTTCACGTTCTCTGAAGCATGTTGTTTAAGCTTAATTTTAATGTTGTTTTTAATGGTCATCAAACTTTTCCCTGTGTAGATAACGGCTGATAATGGTTTAATGCTGTCATTGCCCAATATTGCGTGAAAAGATTTGAGATTTGGTAAACCAAAGAATTTTAGGTTCATAGATTTCAGTCCGAATAGATTTATAAAAGTGTGGTGAGATATACGGATTTTCCCTCTGGCAGAATTTGCAAAAAAGTATTTTTCGTTAGGGATGGCTAACTTCATCAATGATGTCTGGATGTAGTTTTTGTTGGATCCAGTATCAACTAAAATTTTAAGAATTTGTCCGTCTTTTGTCTTTGCTTCGAAATATGGCAAAGACGAATCTATTCTAAAAAATGGATATCGGTAAGGTCTTGCTCGCTAGTAGATTCTGCTTCGTAATCTGTAGCGTAGAGATCTTTTTGGTTACTATATTCTTCAAGTGGTTGTAAGTTATTTTCAGATTCATATGATTCCATTTGTTGATTGTAGTGGACTTCTTCCTCCACTTCGTTATTACATGTTTGAATGTTGTAATTTCTCTGCATTTTTTGTTTTTGAAGTACAGATGATTGCAGAAGTCTTTTTCCCATGAATCTGTCATCGGACCTTGGTCGGTTTATGTAGTTAACATTTCTAGTCTGCACGGATTGATCGATTTCCATAGGGATTGGTTTTGGTAAAGGTTTTGGTGCGTTTGGTCTTGATGGTGGTATTTGAAAAGTATTGTGGTTTTTTCTTTGGAAGTTTTGAAATTGGGCCGTATTTCGGAATTGTTTATTATCAGGGTAAATGTGTTGGTAATAAGGGTTAGGATAATGGTTTGGATAATGGGAAGGGTATTGGGTTGGATATTGGGTGGGATATTGGTTTTGATATTGCATTGCGTGTTGATTATTTCTTTGTATTACAGATGTTGGCTGGGGGAAGAATGTAGGTATTGTTTGGGGTCTATAATTTGTATTCTTAGTGTTTGGTTTAGAATTTTTGTTTAATGCATGTTCTGTCTTGAAATTTTGATTTTGGAGCTTGAGACAAAGCTGTAATGCCTGAGGTAAGATATTCGGTTCCCGTATACATAGGAGTTTGGAAAGGTCGCCTCTTAGCCCTCTTATAAAAGTGGCCAATGCTTTGTCCCGATATGTCTGGATCAAAACATCCATAGCCTCTTTGCCTATAGTCATGCAGCTTATGCTGTTAATTATTAATGATAAGTGTGAATACACTTTCTGATAAAAATCGTGCACCGATGGGTTTCCCTGTACGAGTGTTGTTAGTTGGTATTCGCTTGTCTGCGTAGTGAACTGTTAAGCAACGCAAAATTGCTTCCCAACTGTTAGAGTTAAGTAATCATTAACCACTAAATTATCATCCCTTTTGTAAATAAATAAAGAAATGATTATTGATCTTTGAGTAGAGAAATAATAAACACGTGTATGATTTCTTACAATTGGCGACGAGGACAAATTTGTTAAAAATAATTGTTTCCAACGATAGTAGGATATGGCTAATCCCGGCAAAGAAATAACAAAAATGCAAGTTGCAGGTTTCAATTTTGATGCATTTGATGCAAGCGTTACAACTTGGCAGCGTTGGGTTCAACGTTTCGAGACAGCCTTAGACATTTTTGAGTGTGAGCTATCGAAAAAGAAGAAATATTTATTGTACTATATGGGAGCTGGAACTTACGACATGTTATGTGATAAATTGGCACCCACTAAGCCTGAAGCGGAAAGTTATGAAAACATTGTTAAAATACTAAGTAAACATTTTGATCCTAAACCAAATTCAATCTTGGAAAACTATCGCTTTAAATCGTGCAAACAAAAAGAAAATGAAACGTGTGCGGATTATTTGGTGACTTTGTGGAGATTAGCAGCAAATTGTGATTTTGGGGAATACCTTAACACAGCTTTAAGGAACCAATTTGTTTTTGGGTTAAAAAACCCTAAAATACAAAGCAGACTGCTTGAAAGAGCTGATTTAACGTTGGATTCTGCTCTAAATTTAGCAAATACTTACGAAGCTGCAGAAAAAGGAGGGTTGGAGCTGCACCAGAGTACGAGTAAAGAGATGGTGGAATTAATCAGTGATAAAAAAAGATTAAAAATCAACAAAGAGAAAAATAATATACGTAAATGTTTCAGGTGTGGAAGTGACAAGCATTTGGCGTATCAGTGCAACCATAAAGAAACAATTTGCAGTTTTTGCAAGAGTAAGGGGCATCTACGTCGAGTCTGTTTTAAAGCATCACGCCAACTTAATCAAATAGCAGAAGATGAAAGTGAAATGTTGGTAGAAAATATACTACAAATATATGAAGGCAAAGTAAAAAATATCATAAACCCGAAAACAGTGAAAAATCGCGCAAAAATATTTTATAACCTTCAAGTTAATATGAAGGTTATTCGATTTGAAATTGACACTGGGGCACCAGTTTCAATTGTAAGCCTAGATGTGGCGAAAAAGTATTTTCCAAAAGAGAAGTTATACTCAAATGATACGGAGCTCTACAGTTATTGTGAAAACCCCCTGAATATAGTGGGATATATTATGGTTTCGGCAAAGGGTTCAACAGCAAGTACATCATTAAAATTATATATTGTGAGATCACGAAGAAACTCATTGTTGGGACGAGAATGGCTGCGGTTGGTAAAATTGGACTGGGGTAGCATCATAGAGGGAAATTTGAAGAAAGAAAATTATGTAAATACTCTTGTTGTAAATCAAGAGAAATCTGAAATAAAGAAAGTGATTGAAAAATATTCAAAAGATTGAAAAATATTCAATGGGCAAGGTAACGGGTTACCAGGCTCGACTTCATCTGAAAGAGGCAGCTACACCGAAATTTTTCAGGGCCAGAAAAGTACCTTTTGCTTTAATGCCTTTAGTAGAAGACGAACTAGAACGGCAAGTTCAGGAAGGTTTACTGGAACGTGTGGGTACCAGTGAGTGGGCTACACCAGTCGTAGTTGTGCTACACCAGTCGTCCGGTGTTAAAAATAGACGAGTATCCACTCCCGACAGTGGACGAATTATTTAGCACGATGGCGGGTGGAGATAAATTCACGAAATTGGATTTGTCCCAAGCCTATTTGCAGCTAGAAATCGATCCGAATGACAGGCACTTACTTACACTAAATACCCATAAGGGGCTATATCGACCTACACGATTAATGTTTGGGGTCGCTAGTGCCCCGACTAAATTTCAACAATTTATGGAAAATCTGCTAAAGGGGGTTGCGGGTGTGGCGGTGTTTTTGGACGACATTCGTATTACAGCCGAAAACGATGTAGAACATGTTAAAAGAGTGGAGGAGATATTGAAAAGATTATGCGATGCCAACATGCGTATTAACTTAGATAAATGTGAATGGATGCAGCCTGAGGTCGAGTATTGTGGTTTTGTTATAACTAAAGATGGAATAAGAAAAACTAAGGGGAAAATGGAAGCAATAAATAAAATGAAACGCCCTACAAACAAGGACGAAGTAAGAGCGGTAGTTGGTCTCATAAATTATTATGGCAGGTTTGTAAAAAAACTTAAGCTCTATTTTATTTCCGATAAACAAATTGCTATCAAACAATGTGAGGTTTAAATGGTGTAGTAAGTGTGAAGCTGCATTCATGAAGATAAAAGAAATTATGCAGTCTGATATCTTCTTAACATATTATGATCCACAACGTCCTTTAGTGTTGGCTGTAGAAGCTAGCCCGTACGGAGTGGGCGCGATATTGAGTCATATATATGAGGATGGCACTGAAAAACCAATTCATTTTGCATCACAGACCTTATCGAAAGTTCAATAGAGATATAGTCAAATAGATAAAGAGGCTTATGCAATAATTTTTGGGGTTCGAAAATTTTATCAATACCTGTATGGAAGAAAATTTACTCTGGTAACGGACAATAAGCCACTCAGTAAAATATTTGCACCGGATAAGGGATTGCCGCTATTATCAGCGAGTAGAATGCAGCATTATGCTATTTTCTTATCTTCGTTTAATTACGATATTAAGGTTAAAAAGTCAAAGGAAAACGCGATGCTGACGCTTTTTCACGTCTTCCAGCTGTCAGAAGCGGCCATAGATGTGAAGAAGTTGATTTGATCGAAACGGAGTGGCTAATGGATCTGCCCGTAACATTTGAAGTGTTGAAAAATGAAACCGAGAAAGATATCGACATTAAAATTTTAGTAGAAGCGTTAAAACATGGTAGAGGGTGTGATGCAGTACATAGATTTAATATACAGCAAACGGAATTCACTTTGCAGCAAGGTTGTGTCTTACGGGGTATTAGAGTGAATATTCCTAAAAAACTGCGTGAGCGGGTGCTAAAGGAACTGCATTCTGGACATTTTGGCGCACCTAAAATGAAAGCGCTTGCTCGCGGATATTGTTGGTGGCCTAAAATGGACATTGATATCGAATATTTGGTAAAAAATTGTACCGCTTGCCAATCAGTACGACCAGACCCCCCTAAAACCACACCCGCACACGTGTGGAGTTTGCCAACGAAGGTGTTTGAAAGAGTCCATGCAGACTTTGCTGGACCCATACTTGGGAAGTATCTGTTTGTCTTAGTAGATGCCTACAGCAAATGGCCTGAAGTTTTTGTAATTTCGAACATAACG
Source organism: Linnaemya tessellans (assembly GCA_951800035.1). Lineage (NCBI taxonomy): Eukaryota > Metazoa > Arthropoda > Insecta > Diptera > Tachinidae > Linnaemya > Linnaemya tessellans. The sequence continues at coordinate 72,620,396 of OX637536.1, forward strand.
GCGGAAACAACCATACAAATTTGCAGAGACATATTTTCGAGACTGGGTACACCTAATGTGTTTGTAAGTGACCATGGAACACAATTTAAATCCGCAGATTTCCAAAATTTTCTAGCGAGCAACGGAGTCAAACATAAATTGGGAGCCCCGTATCATCCAGCCACAAACGGCCTTGCAGAACGTTTCGTACGAACCATAAAAGAAAAATTAAAGGCGGTCAGATGTACATCTGCAAATTTAAAAATAGAAGTTAACAAAATTTTATTGGCTTATCGACGTGCAGTTCATCCCACCACAGGTAGATCACCAGCAATGCTCATGCTGGGCAGGCAGATTCAATCAAGGCTGGATTTAATAGTTCCACGAAATGCGCCATTAAAATGTGAACGTACAATACCAAAAAAACAATTTGCAGAGGGTGAAAGGGTGTTGGCTCGTGAGTATTTAAAAAGTAACAAGTGGAGGCTGGGCAGAATTGTGAAAAAAATTGGTGATTTGCATTACGACATTGAGCTGGAGGATCATCGAATCTGGAAAAGGCATATCGATCAAATGCGCAAGGTAGGAGAGGAAATAAATATAACACCAGATTCTGAAAGTAATATTTGCATGGAATCTCCAAATATTGATCATAATGCAGCCAATAATGGTATCCCCATCTCAGCAGAAAACTGCGGTTCAGAAACTAATATAGAACGAAACGACGAAGTAACAACTAACTCGCCATCTGAAATTAATCGTAGCGGTATTGAGGATAATGCAAAACCGGTAGAGTTGGACAGCAGTGTTGCAAAACATCAAGTAGTACGAAGGTCGAAACGGCAGATTAAAGCACCAGATCGCTTAGATTTATAAGAAAACCTTGTTTTATTTTTATTGAATATTGATTGTTGAGGGGGGAATAACTGTTAGAGTTAAGTAATCATTAACCACTAAATTATCATCCCTTTTGTAAATAAATAAAAAAATGATTATTGATCTTTGAGTAGAGAAATAATAAACACGTGTATGATTTCTTACACCAACCCAAAGGAGTGTTGTAGGACTCAAGTGCTGAGTCAGCGGGTCCAGTGATCTTATTTCTGACCACATTCAAAATAGCGAAATACCTTGGTGTCCCTTTTTGTGCCTCGTAAATTTTTAGAACTCGTTCTACGCTCTTTCTCCAAGAGCTGAATTCCGTAGGATTACCCGAAAATTCCCGTAAGCAACGGACAATGTCGGGCACTTTGTCCATATCATTCAGATTTTCCCTATACCGTTCTTCTATAATTTGGTCTCCTACTACAATGTCGACATTTGGGTCCAAAACATTTTCTACTATGCTTCTACAATTTTCCCTACATATTTGAGTAACGAAGCAGCAATAGCAAGCTGCTTCCATTTGAGGGTTATTCAATGGATTTTGGGGATTTGGAGGGTTGTTTGGACCAGGAATTTGGGGATTATTTAACATCGATGGTCTTATTAGATTGCTAGGATTAGACATTTTAAAAATAACACTTCTTTTTTCCTGGGTTGCAAAATAAATTATAACCATTTATGAAATTTTACTTAAGATAACTAAAAAAATTTATTTTCCAATGTATTTTAACAATTAATCTTAAATTTTCCAATTTTTATATAAAAGAATATGACTTACAAAAAATGTAGTGCTGCTAATATCATGGTTATGTTGGCCACGTCAGTATTTTGGGTTTCACAGTTGTAAAAAGTTGCGGGGATTATTGATTATTCCCGTTTGGAGTTGCAAAGTTGTTTCAATTTAGGTTGCTTAGTCCAGTCCCTTTCAACTTCTAATAACTGCAGGTTGCATAAATAAAGCACTGATGGTTCGTCTAAACTAGGATTATTCGATATTGATCGGTAGGATCCAAGTATTCAGCTTTTTATCATTTCACTTTTTGCAGACAAGTTTTTAATTTAAAAACTTTTTGATAGTTCTTCTTTTCTTTCTTCATAAATAAACAAAGTACTTTTTGAAATTTTATTAGTTATTAATATTTTTGAAAGCTTTTGCAGACAAATTTTAATTTTAAAAACTTTTTGGTAGTTCCTCTTTTTTATTTCAATAACAAAGTTCTTTTTATTAACGTTGTTAATAGTCTGAAAGTTTTTGCAGACAGCTTTTAAATTTACAACTTTTTGGAGTTCTTCTTATTTTCCATTTGTCACAAAGTCACTAACACTAAGGTTTTATATAATTAACTTTTTTTTGTTATAATTCTTTTGGATTTTTTTATTTATTTAACTATCCTACTTTAGGATTTTTTGTTCAGTTATCCTTCTTTAGGATTTTTTATTTAGTTATCCTTCTTTAGGATTTTTTTATTTAGTTATCCTTCTTTATGATTTTTTATCTTTCGTTGGGCGCCAGTTATGTGAATTTATGTTCACATTCTTTGAGTACTTAACTGCAACTGATCTTTATTCATTTTTAAAATTTACAAAATCATTTTACAAACACAAATTGATTATTTAAAATTATTGCTTACATTAAATTATTGGGCAATCGAAATCGACAAAACCGCCCACGAGGTATTTGTAATATGAGAACCACCAAAATGTAAAACATTTAAGTGTTCTACTTAAATGTTTGAGGTTCAATAAACCAAAGCAATGCTTAGTAATGAAAACAATTATAAACATTTTAGGGTTGAGCAATTCAAAGTAATATTTAATAATAAAGCAATGGTAAACATTTTAGAGTACGACAACCTTATAGTTCGTTGTACTCACAAAAGAAACAACAAAAGAATTGACGTAATAAAATGAAAAGTAATGAAAAATAAAAATAAATATTTTTATTGTTAACTTGTACGTTTATATTTTATATATATAAAAAAAAATTAATTATATGCGCCTAAATTTATACTATAAGTTTTTCATGTTATACATATATAAAAAATAATTTTCTTATAAGATTTTTATTATAATTTGTTAATGTTGAAAAAAATTGTATTTTACTATAAATTGTTAATGTTGAAAAAATTATTTATGTTATTGTATTTGAAAAACAAATATTTTGAATAATTTTTCATTCCATGTTTCAAAACCATTTTTCTATAAAAATTTTAATAATTTTTATTTCCTGAAGATGTTAACAAGCTGTTAACGAAATATCGAATAAAAATTATAAGAAATAATATATTATAAAAAACGACCACAAGCTTGATAAATATAACAATATATATATATGTATATATATATATATATATATATATATATATATATATATATATATATATAAATATATATATATATATATATATATATATAAATATATATATATATATATATATATTTATTTTTTTTTTTTTAAAGTATGGAGAAAAAAATTATTATTTAGGAGGGAAACTAAGAAAAGATGGAGTAGAGCTGGATAAAATTGCGCGGGCTACTGACGTTGTTATGTATCGAGAGGTAGAAGTATCTATATGTTGGGCCGGACTATGTACATATAACTAGCCTTAGGAGAAGGAAAGAGAAAGAACTTAGGAACGTGATTCGGGAACTGTTTAACAATAGAGAGACTGGAACGTGAGGAATGTGAAAATGTTGAAAAGAAGGTATAAAAGTAGGTTTTTGTGTGAGGGAAGGGGAGTTCTGGAGAAGTTACGTAGTCAGATCGGCGAGAGCGACGGTGCACATAAAAAATAGAGAAAAAAAAGATTTTTGTAATTCAGTGGAGTAAAGTTATAACAAAAAAAACTATTATATAAAATTTTAGAAACCAAAGTCATTAAGTAAAATTAAAAAAATAAGTAATTCCGTGATAAAAAACCGCATAACCAAAGTCGATAAGCCAAAGAAAATGAGATTGACTATTGATAAGGATATGTAAATTTGAACTTTATAAGCAAAGCCAAAATCGATAATCCGCGGGATGAACGGAAATAATAAATTTTATTAATACTGTGAACCAGATGAACTGTGCCAAGAACTATTTATAATAGCGAGACAAAACAAGACTGTGTGCAATAAAGAAAAGATTTAATATTGAGTGTACCCGTGAAGAGTCGTTTTTTAGTGCTATAAAAAATAAGGAAGGCAAGAAAATCTTCAGAGAGGAGGCTACGAGGAAATTTCAACTTCCAGGTCGTCATCCCCCACCCAGACCTGATTTGGATAGAAGGTGCCAGAAGTAGTGAGCCAAAAATATGAAAACTGTTTGTCAAGAAAATTCATGTATATTATGTGTTATATATGTATATCATTCTGTATCTTGTTAAAGATTTCTGAATAGAAAAAAAATCATTTGTAATGTAAATTGTTTATGATAGGGATTGTAATTGCTGTTTGTAATAATGCTTGGTTTTCACTATGTCATATGAAATGCCAACAAAAATTGCCTCAAATGAATTCTTGTCAGTTTGTGTCAAATGCGTTTTCACTGCATTTTAAAAACTGACAAAAAGTCGATAAAGCAGAGCTTGTCAAAGACTTACGTCAAATTTTAGTGCAGTTGAATGACACGCTGTTTTATTACAAAAGTCAAATTTCGTGCGTCAATTTCCATTTTTGCATTTTATTAGTAAAAAAATAAGTTAAAAAGTGAAAAAAATTGAAATATGTTAAAAAACAGCAAATGGCTATAGCTACTGCGGCACTTTGTGTTATTACAACTCTAAGGGCTTGGAAAAATAAAAGGAAGCAACTTAGAAAGAAGAAATTATATTGGATTAGGCCAGGATTAAGAAATAGAAGAACCAGTGGCTTCTACGCTACACTCCGTTCGAATCTGGCGCAAAGGATCCTAGGTGGTTAAAAAATTTCTTAAGAATGAATAATGAAGATTTTGAGTTTCTTGTGGAGCGTCTCACCCCATACATTATGAAAAAAAACCCCCACAAGGTTTAGGAATGCTATTACATTTGGTGAAAGATTGGCAGTAACTTTACGTTACCTGGCAACAGGCGATAGCTTTTCGAGTCTGATGACTCTTTTTCTAATCGGAAAAACCACCATTTGTCATATTATCTACGAAACTTGTGCTGCTATATTCGATGCACTGAAGGACGATTTTTTAAAGGTAAGTATTTAAGAAATATGCCCACAACTTTGTTTGTTAATACTTTTTAACGTTTTTGATAAAGATTCCGACAACTTCCGAAGAATGGACAAAAGTTTCTGAGGGTTTTGAACAACGGTGGAATTTCCCTAATTGTTGTGGAGCATTAGATGGAAAGCACATAACAATTCAGGCACCTGCTAATTGTGGCTCGGAATATTTTAATTACAAAAAATACAATAGCATAGTCTTGATGACTATGGTGGATGCTGAATATAAATTTTCGTTTGTAGAAGTTGGTGCTTTTGGTCGTGAATCAGATGGTGGTGTTTTCACACGGTAGGCGATCTACATTATATTTGATTTTAAACTATGTTTATATTTATACGTTGCAATTTTCAAACATTTAGATCTCCACTTTCAAAAGCGCTTGCTGACAACACAATAAATTTTCCACCACCAAGACCATTTTCACATGAAATTGATCCGATGCCAATTGTCATCGTAGCTGACGATGCATTCCCCTTAAAACCGTACTTGATGAAGCCTTTTTCTTATCGCGAGCAAGTGATGTCGCACAAAATTTTTAATTACAGGTAATCGCGAGCAAGAAATGTAGTTGAAAATGTTTTTGGGATATGTGCATCGCGCTTTAGAATCCTCAGGAGGTCTATGGATGTAACACCTGAGCACGCAAAAGGTATTGTCCTAGCCATTTGCGTATTGCACAATTTTTTGTTAACGCGCATATCTAGTTATTTACGAAAATCTGGTATACGTGGAAATTGGCGAATGGAGCTGGGTGAGAACGGAATGCTAACATCTATTCGTCTTGACAGCGCTCCAGGTAGTCCAGCTGATAATGCAATAAAAGTCCGTGAAATGTTTATGGAGTATTTCATGACAACTCATGGTGAAGTAGCATGACAATATAATAGGACAATTCTGCGCAACTCATTTCAATTCAATAAAAAACTTTTTTAAGTTAAGATTTTGTACCTTTTTATTTATCACATTTGAGATAATAATTAATAAATTTAAAAATTCAATCGACTATTAAAAAAAAAGAATTGTAGTGTATTTCATGTTTAATACACTTATTTATAATTATTTAATAATTTAATACACTTATTTATATATTATTTGTAATTATATACACTACCCTAATATATTACATTACTTTACCTATTTTTTATAATACAACAATTCAATATTATAATTAAGAACAAATAAAACTACCTGTTAATATTGGAAGGGTCATTGGAAATATACCAAATTTGTATACCGTTAAGTTAGTATATAAGAAACAAACTTTTCGAAAATAAAACATTAACTTACTTATCAGCCTTAAAATCGGCTCTTTCAATCCCATAAGCATTCAACTGCTAAAAACAAAAAAGGCATAATAGCTGCCTAAATATTAAATTAAGCCAGTGGCGTTTTTAAGCGCCGGCTCCAACATAAAGTTTGCGTCATCCTTTTTGCGCACAATACATGGCGATCCTGCCCACCGAACAGAAAAAAATCCCATTTGAGGAATATCAACCGGTTGGTGCATCAGAAGAAGCACCAAAATACACAGCCGCAGCAATAGTGTCCGGCCCCAGACCCCTCACAGTTGAGGAGTACAAGAGGAGACAGCAGCAAAGGACAGATAAGAAACTAACGTCCATTCCACCTACCGAAAAACCCAAACAGAGGAGAGGTGGAAAAATTGTAAAAATACGCCGTAAGTTAGCAGCTTTGAGAGCGTCAGTAAATGCAGATCCTCCGCCAGCATGGGAGATAGCATCTGAGCTTTGGATTCAAATCGAAGCATATGAGGCCTTGCTCAATGCCCGACGAAACAAATAAAATAAAAACCACACACAAAATTATTATAAAAAAAAATAAACACACATTTTTTTATTGCAAATAATGGAAAAAATTATAACAATTATCAAATAATTTAATTAAAATAATTATATTATAAACAAATAATTAAAAAAATACAAAACAAACCAATTAATTACTTACTACGTTTTATTGTACACATACATAACCATTTTAAATATAAAAGTATATTTTATAAATGACAGAACAAGGATTGTAGAGTATTATATTTTCAATTAACTTGATCCATTTTCTTTATCTCTCCCCCACAAAAATTATACATGAATACATACTTATAAATATATACATTCACATTTATATATGTATATTACATGCGTAGCAAATTGTCGTATTGCAAAGCAACAAACAACAAATTAATAAGTTTAAATAAAACACATTCTTTAAATTAAACAAAAGAAAATAACTAAAAAAAACAAAACGCAAAGAAGCAAATTAATGTCAGCTGTGAATGACTGACAGCACAACAACCCTGTATTAATATAACAAAATTGATTTTAGCCACAATATTTCCTATAGAGGAAATTTAACTCTCGTTGAATTAAGTGTTGCCACAAAGTTATAATTTTATGAATTTTTTTTATGCCATAACATATTCTTTATTTTGATTTTATGGATAAAATAGAGGAATACTTTATAGAATTAGAAAAGAATTTAAAGAAAAGTAAGGACAGAGTTTACTCTACAGAACATAAAGAAGAAAAATTAACGCGATTGTTAAAAATAAGAACAGAGGTCGATGAAATTTTGAAAAATTTAGAGAATACAAAAAGTAAAACTTTCATTATCACGTTTAACGATTTGTTTAAAAAATTATTCAGCTTAATAGAAAATTTATGCATTAAAACATTAAAAACCACGGGCACAAATAATAAAACAGAAGATATGGCGCTATTCGATATATCGGTAGTTGGCAAATATATACAAACATGCATGGGTTCGTACGAATATTTGGAGGACTTCATAGTTCAAACCGAATTGTTACACGATTTAATAAGAATCGAAGGTAGGGAACTATACATAAAATATATATACAATTTTAAGCTAACAGCACATGTTCGCAGTGTGTTAGGGCGTGCAAATAGACCAACATCCTTAGCAGAATTGAAAAAACTATTGATTGAAGCGTACCCAAATCCGAAGACATTGCAACAGGTACTAACAGAGTTAGGAACAGTAAAGCAAGGAGGCCTGACTGTTTCAGCGTTTCACAGAGCAATTAAGCGATTTTCGTATAAAAGCGATTGAGACACCAACTCAAGAGGCGAAAGACGCCATCTACAAAATGAGTGACAGCATGGCTTTGAATGTTTTTATAAAAGGAATAAATAATGAATTCAAAAATATTTTGCTAGCAAGCAGCCCAAAAACCATGAATGAAGCGGTACAGAAGTGCGTGACTTTAGAGCAAAATTTACAGAGCAATGATACAAACATTTTCAGGATTGACCGTCGAACAAATGAGCATAACTCAAATAGGAATGATCCCCAATTTAGTAGAAATAATACAATATATGGCGACAGCCAATTTAATAACCAATACAGATATAATAGTAGCGTTAACCAATACTATAATAGAAATTTCAATAGAAATAATTACCAAGGTAATAGAGGTCGCGTTGATAATTCTTATCATGGGCAAACAACTTATGAAAGAAATAACCGAAGTAATAACGGCAACTTCAGAAACAATTATAGTAGGGATAATAACAATAGTAACAACAGAAACTCAACCACAAGAGTGAATAGACAGGGAAACTAAGTAGGCAGGGTAACGTTATCCCATGTTATCCAGAGCCAAAAATTTTTACATTTTCAACAAATATAAATAATCCAATAACAACGAGCTTTAGAAGTAAAAAAGGAAACTTAAATTTTTTGATCGACACAGGAGCCGAAGTATCAATATGTAAAAAACACGAAACTGAAAATATAGATATAGATAGGTATCACTTCAGACACAATCAAAAGTATCGGTACAGCAAATTTAAATTTACATTTTGATGATGATAATATAACACATGAATTTCATGTTGTACCATCTGATTTTCCTATACCCACTGATGGTATCATTGGAAGAGATATACTAGAGAAATATAAATGCAAAATAGAATTTGAAACCTATACAATAACCTTTAATGTAACAGAAAAAGAATCTACACTACCGATCACACCCAAATGCGTATATAACACAGATCTTAGTATACCAGCTCGTTCATAATCAATCGTCCCAATAAACATATACACAGAAAAAGAAAGCATAGTTTTAAATAAAGATATAGCACCAGGAGTTTTTGTTGCTAACAGCATAATACCTGCAGTGGGCAGACAACATATAAAAGTCTTAAACACCACCAACAACGACATTAAAATAAAAAATTTAGACCTAGATAAAAGGGATCTAGATAATTACGAAGTATATAACTGCAAAACAATTAAAAATACGCACACCGAAAATCGTGTTGCAAAAGTCTTAAGAAATCTTAATATTGAATCAATTGACCTGACAGCAAAACAGTCGCTAATGGACATTGTAGCCAAATATAGTGAAATTTTTCATATTGAAAGTGAGCAGCTCACGGTAAACAATTTTTATACTCAACACCTACAAACAGTAGATAATACCCCAGTATATATCAAACCATACAGATTGCCAGAAATGCAAATGGAAGAAATTAATGAACAAGTAAACAAGCTATTGGAAGATGGAATAATTGAGCACTCAGTGAGCCCCTATAACTCACCACTGTTAGTAGTGCCCAAATAAAACTACCTGTTAATATTGGAAGGGTCATTGGAAATATACCATATTTGTATACCATTAAGTTAGTATATAAGAAACAAACTTTTCGAAAATAAAACATTAACTTACTTATCAGCCTTAAAATCGGCTCTTTCAATCCCATAAGCATTCAACTGCTAAAAACAAAAAAGGCATAATAGCTGCCTAAATATTAAATTAAGCCAGTGGCGTTTTTAAGCGCCGGCTCCAACATAAAGTTTGCGTCATCCTTTTTGCGCACAATACATGGCGATCCTGCCCACCGAACAGAAAAAAATCCCATTTGAGGAATATCAACCGGTTGGTGCATCAGAAGAAGCACCAAAATACACAGCCGCAGCAATAGTGTCCGGCCCCAGACCCCTCACAGTTGAGGAGTACAAGAGGAGACAGCAGCAAAGGACAGATAAGAAACTAACGTCCATTCCACCTACCGAAAAACCCAAACAGAGGAGAGGTGGAAAAATTGTAAAAATACGCCGTAAGTTAGCAGCTTTGAGAGCGTCAGTAAATGCAGATCCTCCGCCAGCATGGGAGATAGCATCTGAGCTTTGGATTCAAATCGAAGCATATGAGACCTTGCTCAATGCCCGACGAAACAAATAAAATAAAAACCACACACAAATTTTTTTTTCACACAATATGTGAACTTATCAGCCTTAAGATCGGCTCTTTCAATCCCGTAATCATTCAACTGCTAAAAACAAAAAAGGCATAATAACTGCCTAAATATTAAATTAAGTGGCGTTTTTAATCGCCGGCTCCAATATGAAGTTTGCGTCATCCTTATCTTGAGCTGCAAACGTTAAAAAGAAAAATGGTGGTTAATACTTATCGATAAAAAGTCAAAAGAGCAACAACACAGTCAGGCAACAAAGAATGTATGCAACCGATATTGGTAAAACAATTGAAAATAATATATGTATATGCATATCTATAAAATGAAAATAATAGTATCTATGAAGATGAAAACGTGATAATTTAATGTAGAAATTAAATTAAAATGAAATTAATTAAAATTACTTAAAATCGTGGTTACATGTCATGTCATTTATTTTATTTTTATTCCAAATGCCGACAAAATTTGTTGCCTCACTGTATATTTGATGCTTGTACCTTGTAGCTTTTTTCTGATAATTTAAAACAAGTTCATAAATATCAGTCTTAAAACTGTTTGCCAATTGTGGCTTTTCTGTTGCCCATAGACGACCATTGGATGCTACAAAGTCACCCACATCGCTCCAAGCATCACTTTTGGTACATTCGGCCATAGTCTGTAATGCACGTTTAACCACTTTGGAGTATTCGTCCTCGTTTTCCACGGCACAACGCTTTACTGCTGCTCTCCGCGCTGTTGGCTGTGAGTCGTCCAAATCTGAATAGGCTTCCCCATGCGGCGAACCAGGGGAAGTTAATAGAGAATCCAAAATTTTTTAACGACACAATTATTTAGGTAATACCCTCTAAACCATATATAAACATACATTTGCAAAGTTTGATGTTGTGGGCGCTTCAATTTGTAATGTTGGCTCCAAAAACTTAAGACTATTGTATTGGGTTTGTTGGTGTTGTTTTTCCAGCAGGTTGTCCACTCTTTGCCTGCCCCATTTTGTTAAACATCGCCTAAAGAATTGTTTTAAGTAAATAATAAATTGTTTATTTTACATTAACTTACTCGGAAAGAGCAGCGAACGCTATTTCATTTCATTGCAACTTCGAATCGTGGCATTTTTAATACATCTGGCACTTCTTGCCATAAAGCCTCTCGCTATTTGCTCACTTGTCCATTTTTCTTTAAGTTTCCGTACGAGCTTTTTAAGTTCGTTTTGGCTCTGACACACAAAATTTGTGTCATCCAAATCATCCAATATATTGCTCAACTAAAAAACACGTTTAAAACTATAAATAAGTTGTTAAATTTTAAAATATACATATAAAAACTTACCATTTCAGCATAAAAACAAAAAATCCCACAGCTTTGCGAAAGACAAGCAAATATAATTGACAACTTGTTGTCAAATTTACTTTGCAAAAAAATGCTGCCATATCTGCTGATAAACTGATATTTGGCGTTTTCACTTATTTGTCAGTTTAGATGGCAGTTTGTGTGCATAACTGACTGCAAACATAGATGACACCATATGACAACCCGTTTTCATACAATTGCCAACAATTTGGACAATTTGACAACAAAAACGACATAGTGAAAACCAAGCATAAGTTTTTAAATGAAAACTTTTCTGTCAGGGATCAACTGAGATTTAGGTTAGGTTATGTTAGGTTGAAGAAGAGGGGCATAAGCATCCCAATCCGTCAGGGATTACACTTAGGCCTCATAGGACTGTTGTGCGCTCTATAATAAGTAGTTCCCATTCCACTGTAGGGAGCCTCCACCGATACCATGGAAACCTCTGAGTTTGATTACGTCAAGAACATAGTTTCTTCAATGTACTTCCTTAAGTCTTTCCAATTAGAGCCCCTAAGGAATTCCATCTCCTGTATAATCTCCTGATTAAATGTTTGTCTTCTAATTTGACTAAAAGCTGGACAGTTGTACAAGTAGTGCTCCAGTGTCTCGTCCTCTTCCCTGCATGTTATATCGCCAACGATACCCATTCGTGCCAGGTGAGTCCTTAACTCTGTATGTCCTGTTATTAAATAAACCAACCTCCGTAGTGTTGGCATACTCAATGTTAGGACCTCCTTTGTCCTACTACCATCTGGGTCCTCCCATAGAATTCTAGTCACCCTACCTATGGTAGAGTGCTGCCAATCTCTTGTATGCAATTCTATAGCCCATCGCTTTAGTTCGTTCTTAAAAACCTGAAATGGCTTCGGACTATCTAGTATGATGTTCGCCATTAATGCTCCCATCTTTGCCAGCCTATCTGCCTTAACATTTCCAGGTATCCCCTGATGTCCTGGAATCCATATTATCTCTATGCCCCCACATTGCGTGTATGAGTTAATCTCATCTTGCACTGTAGTACACACCGAGATTGAACCACATGATTCCTTAGGGCCTCGATGGCCTTCCTACTATCCGTGAATATACGAATCGGTAGTCTGTTATCGATTTCCTTCAACCATTTTATCCCTTCTGTAATAGCCACGATCTCACTCTGGAATACCGTGCTATGATCCGGCAGGCGGAAGTATTTGCTAAAGTTATGACCCATGTCACAGAAACCTCCACCCGATCGGTCACCAATCCTCGACCCGTCCGTGTATAGGTTAGTTATGGGGTTCATTGTATCTGCATCCTCCCACTCCATACCTTCCGATATTATGGTGGTGCAGTGTGATTGTACATATCTAATACGGATTCTATCGCACGTGACCGTGCGAGCGTTGTTCTCGGGTAAGACGTGTACTATACTCTGGTGTTTGGTTGTGTGTTCCCTAGTCAGCCACTCACCCATTACCATCAATCTCGTAGCAGCCAGTGCTGCTTCGTATTTAAACTGTATATCAATAGGCAGTATTGATAGAATATTTTCCATCGCCTTAGTTGATGTGGTTCTCATCGCGCCACAGATGCCGATACAGCACTGTCTTTGTATCCTTTGAAGATGTTTGATATTCACCTTCCTCTCCAAGGACGTCCACCATACTAACGAGGCGTACGTCACAATTGGTCTTACCACACTCGTATAGAGCCAGTGTGCCATCTTTGGGCTCATTCCCCATTTGGACCCAATTGCCCTTCTGCAATAGGTCCAGACTCTTTGGGTCTTGATCACTCTACTTTCTATATGGTCCTTCCAGGATAACCTTCAGTCGAGTATCACTCCTAGATAATTTACCTTTTTATTAATCTGTTCCTCAACACACATTCCCCCCTACCCTTGTGTCGTTAACCTCGCAACTTATCTTGCTGTTCCTTAGCATATGACTCCAGTCAATCTCTGGTCCAAGTCAAAGTTACCCAGCGAGTCAATAATGCTCGAGGTCCATACATTATTGAAAGCCCCCTCTATATCGATAAATACAGCCATGGTGTACATACCCAAATCGAAGGTTCTCTCTATATGATATACAACCTCTTGTAGCGCCGTCTCAACAGACCTGCCCTTAATATAAGCGTGTTGTTTAAATTTCAGTATATCGTGCGGTAGCCTTTCCTTCAACATTGTATCCACAATTCGTTCCAATGTCTTCAGTAAGAATGAAGTTAGGCTTATCGGTCTGTAAGCCCTCGGATTTGCATAGCTTGCCCTACCCGATTTTGGAATGAACACAGCTCTACCCTCCCTCCATGCCAGGGGCGTATATGCATTTGTAAGACAGATTGTGAAGATATTAGCCAACCTGTCCTCTATCAGGTCCATACTTCTCTGAAGAAGAGCCGGGAAAATTCCATCAGGCCCTGCTGCTTTATAGGGCGATAAGCTCTTCACCGCTCTACATACCATTCGAATATCTATTGTTATCCTTGGATTGTCCATATTCCTCGGGGGGTGTACCGCTTCCGGACGGTTCTCCTGCACCGTACGGAAGTGTGCCTCCATAAGAAATCCTAATAACTCCTCCATCGTCTCTGCCCTCCTGCCCACCGAGTCAACAAGTGTCTCAGGTTGAGTGTGGGTTTTCGACAGAAGTTTCTTTATTTTGGAAGCCTAACTAACGCTGTCTACCTGGATTCGCGTTTGGCATCCCTTATTTTTTTATTGTAAACGTTAAGTTTACCTTTATATTCTTCCCAGTGTATATTGAGTCCCTTCCTATGGGCCCTATTAAAGAGCCTTCTGGTTTCTCTTCTGAGATTTATAAGTTGACCCGTCATCCAGGGTTTTTCTTTTGGTTTTCGCCTATTTCTGAGTGGAAAACTGTCCTCAAAGGCATCCCTAATATCAGTACTTAGTCTATCTATCTCTGAATCTATAAGCCCTACAGTATCTACTGGTGGTGGATAGTTCTCGAGTTTGTTTTGTAAACTAGACCTAAATCTTGACCAGTCCGTCTTGGCCCTATTCCTAAATGTTATGGGGTTAGGATCAGGATGGTCTAAAGTCATGAAAATATTGCGATGATCCGAGAAGGAATGCATTTCCGACACGTGCCAATTGCTTATTTCATCAATTAAGTTTTCTGAGCATATAGTGATGTCAATAACCTCTTCCCTAATTCTGTTAATGAAAGTTGGTTCATTCCCAGTATTTACTGTGAAGAGGTTACTTGCCACTAAATATTCAAATAACGCATCACCTCTATTGTTGCAATTAGTGCTACCCCAAGAGAGATGATGCGAGTTTGCATCACAGCCTATTAAGATATTCCTACTTTACTCCTGGCGGATGAAATAATCCGCCTCAATTCCGACGTTGGTGGAGGTGTCGGGGTATCCGAGGGTAGATACACTGAAGCCATCAACATGTTTCGACTGCCATATACTAAAGTTGTGTCCTCTGATGTTGATAATTCTGGGGAAAAAAGAAAGTTTAGGCCCTTATGGCATGGTATGCACGCCCTGGGTCTAGCCCAGGTCTTTGCATAAAAAAGTTGATAATTACAGTCGTTCAAGCCAGAAACCTTGTTCTTAATCGTCCATGGTTCCTTTGCTCCATCAGGGCTTGTGTCGCCGTCTTACTCCGATTGAGGTTTATCTGCATCAGCAGCAGCATCTTTATGAGACGGCTTGTGATGGGGCCTCTTGAGATACACTAATCTCCGATTCCTCTTTTTCTGTAGGCTCCGCCTTATCCTTTTTGGCTTTCTCAATCGGGCCTACTGACCAGCCAATGGGAGTCTTCCCGACTTTGAAATATATGGCTGAGGTGGCAAAGAAGGCCTTCCCTTTTCGTTCTTCCAGGTAAGCCATGGACGCTTTGTCCAGACCCACCACGATCCTCTGCCTCCTCACGGTGGAAGATTTCCCACTTGCTCGCATCGAGGCCTTTGTTCTGTTTGGTAATTATATTTGTTATGGCCTCGGTTTTCAGACTTCCACCCCATCCTTTTATATAAAAGGATGCCTTTGTTAGGGCTGGGATTTCCGTCTTCTTCACAAGCGAGAGTCTTCCACCTTCCCATGGTGCCTTAATGTTGTTTATTCGGCTACGTAGTGTCTCCACACAGGAGTCCGACTCCAGTTGTAGAAACATTACGTCCCGAACAAACTTGCTGCTTTTAATATGAATTTGTGGAGCATCCTCATCAGCTGACAATATGTACTCCACAATACATTCGTTTATGGCACTTTCCACCTCCTTGTGGTAGTGCACTGGGATTTTGCCGGATGGGCTGCTGGAATCTATGACAGCATAGCTCAGCTCTTCTGCCAGTTTCCTGCGTGCCACTTTGGCATACGTGGGCAGCTCCTTAGCCCTCCTTTCGTCCGATTTTGCCGCGTGTGCTAATTCCCCATAATCCACGATTTTAAGAAGATTATGTTTTAATTTTTTTTTGTACACTAGTGTGAAGATTTTGTACCTTAGGGAGCTCTGTCAGGGAATGTGAAGAAACCTTCTCAGTGTTAGGCTTTAAAATCCACGAGTGTGGGAATTAGCAGAATTTAGTTGTGTGTGTCGTTTTAGTAGATAATGATCTTACAGATTAGTTAAACATATTCAAAATTTTTGTTAGCAATAAAGAATTATTAGGTATTAAGGAAATTAAAATAAATAAAATAAGTATACTTGATATGAAAAAAAAATATGCCCGGCTAAGATATTATATAGAAGGGAGTGAGTGAATCCAAGGTGAATGCGCGTGTGTGACTAATTTTAGCTATATGGTCATTACCATTACATGAGGAGGATCAGAATGACCTTGGATGGGAATGGGCGGCTGGGAGGAAACTTCCCAAACGAGAGTGTGTTGAATAGAGTGAGTGGCATTTGTTTCAGATAAAATTTTATATACAGGACATCAGGCTTAAGAGTGGTTGAGATCACACGACCCGAAAACACTGATATGCAGCCCAATAGCTTTTGTAATAGACCAAAATAAATAGTATTGAACTACACAGCCTTTTGTAGAATTTTGGTAGCCGTTTTAGTGCGTAAGGGTAAAAGTCTGTTGTATGAAAATGAACACAAGGTCGTGAAGGATTTTTATCAGTTATAGAATTTCAATGGCAGAGTAGGGAATGTCCTTAGCTACAGTATAGGGTAGACTAATTGTACGCCCTGAACGCCTAAATTTTAAATATACAGGTACATATTTGTTTAGATTAGTAATAATATTGTAAAGAATCAAGATGGTGGAGCAATCATGTAGTAGAGATAGGAAACCGATGGCCCCACTGGCATAGCTTGAGTGTAGAGAAAATCGGCAAAGACTACAGATTGGCCTCTAGTAGAACCCGTATAGGAAAAAGAAGGGAAAATAGAGTACAAACCAGCTCCGTAACAAGTATGGTCTTTTTTGTGATTGAATGAACACACCTTCGTTTGCTTTGAATTGAGAGATATATATAGAATAAAGCCGTCAGACACACGCCACAACCTTGGATGCAAAACTCCCTTATTTACTCTGAAAAGTGAGAAATATCAGTTTAAAAGTGCAAGGTTCAAATATATACTTGTAGAGAGAAGTGATTAACAGATGAAATAGTAGGAGATAAAAGGCTTAAGTATTATTTACCACTTTTCGTCCGAATTAATTATTAATTAATTCAGAAAAGGAATTTTCTTTTGTATTTCTAAGATTAATTTTTTTTATTTTATAGTGTTTACGTATTATATCATTTTTTTTTTATTTTTACTGCAGTTTATTAGTACCATTTTATATAATAATATTAAGTAATTAAATTTTATACATATATAATTATCCGAATTACGCCATTACAACGGTGAGCACGCAGAAAATCATAGTCGGTTTATCAGATTAGAGCGGTATCCATAAAATTCTAAAATAGTTTCCTTGGTTATCAGATAGCCGAGTTCATTCATTTCTTTGCGCATTTCAGTTGCGACTTCCGGTTCTTCGATTGATAGGTGGTCATAATAATTAAGTTAAGGGTTGAAAATAATTATAATGATTGTCGCTACGATACCAGTCTAGGTGGGGTGCAGGAATATAATAGTTGCGCGCATTGGAGATCATAATCAGTAAGTGTCACCAGGAATGACCCAGATGCCAGACAGGTGGTAGGCGATGAAAATCGAAATACTCAAAGTGCCCTAGAGCACCAGGTAAAAGGTATAATACAGAAAGAAACCTCGGAGCTAAGAAAATCAGTGAACGAACTAACCACGGTCGTGCGAGATTGGCGAATGGTAGGAATCAGAATGCTGAGCCAATGGCTACTTGCCCAAATCAGCAGCCGCCGCACAGGACGACGTAAATAACAGGCCGAGGGTGATCAGCGAGGAGATCCTACAAGCGAATGCGAACTTTTCCACCGGTACAGTTCGGACATCGGAATATAATAGAAATAACATCTTACCAAACTATAGTAATTTTTCCGGATCCCGTAGTTCCACAGGACCGGCAATACTAGCCGTGGATTCTCCAGTAATTCACAGCCTAAGGTCGTCCGAACCAGAAAATTATCGGAGAAGTCAGACCAACTTTAAGGCGCGACCTTTAGGAAAGATAAATATTAGAGTTGATAAATGGGGAATAGTATTTAACGGAAACAATACTCACATGAGTGTGGAGAATTTTATATTCCGGTTGGAGCATCTACAAGCTCATTACGATGTATTGTGGGAGGAGATTCTAAGAGATTTCCTTTTATTGGTAGCTGGAGCGGCAAAAGAGTGGTACTGGCTGCGCATACGCATACACGGCGTCATGAAATGGCCAACACTTCGTTGCGAACTTCTAAATCAGTATCAGTCAAATACATCTAATTTCGAAATCATGAGGGACCTAGTAGAAAGAAAACAACATATGAATGAATCGTTAGACAATTTCTTTTATGAAATGAATAAGCTACGGTCACGATTGATACAGCCGATGACAAAGTTGGGTATGATAAAGATTACTAAAAGAAACATTAGAGAAAGTATAGCTAGGATAGTTTATCCGATTTCCGCATCGTCTGTAGAGCAACTTCGTCTAGAATGTATAAAAGTAAAGCGTAATTTCACCAGAAAAGATATTAGGACATCATCCAATATACAGCGGTCAATGAGGGCAGTGCATGAAGTGTGCCTAGAAACAGAAGGTAGAATAGAGGATGGTGAAGTACAGCCAGCTTATTAAGAAGTTTCTGCAATAAAAGAAGTATACCAGAAATCGCCAATAATTTGTTGGAATTGCCAATCTGAAGGACACGGATTTAGAGACTGTGAATCCCTGGAGCGCAAGCTATTCTGCTACCATGGCGGCAAAGAAAACGTCGTTGCACCCAAATGCCCTGATTGTAAACAGGAAAACCGTCGGAAAGGCGTGATTTCCTGGTGGAGTTCACGTCAGTATCAAAACCCCAAAATTTAATTCATAAACAATCTATGCTTAAAAAAACAACACCGCCGAACACCAGCAATATATTGTAGCCAAAATTACGTCACTTTCTGCCAGTAGAGATAAGACAGCAACATTACGAATAATGCAAAGATAAAATTTTTAATAATTATGATCAACTACCTATAACCTTATCTAAACATATTTTACGGATGAGAAAAAAATTTGCAGAACGTCGAGAAAGAAAGAGACTTATTCTAGAAGCGGTCACCAGAGCAAATAGTGGCAGTAATGACCCAAGAATTTTTCTAGAAGTCAAAATAAAGCGCAAGACGATAACAGGTTTACTGGACACAGAAGCAACCGTTAGCATAATTGGAAAAAATTGCCAAGTTAGAAGCTTCGATGGATTAGTTCTAGATTAGGCCGAAGTAGTCACAGAAAAAATTCAACAAGATATGAATAGCAAGGACAGGCTACATATGGCCAAACCACATATTTTAGACGAATGCCAACAAAAACAATTGCGTGAGGTAATCAGCAGTTTCGATTCTAGGTCGAACACATCCGGAAAAGCATGTTATTAAACTAGTGGATGGAGCGGTGCCAGTTAAGGACAAATTCTACCCGATTTCTCCAGCCGTACAAGAAATTACCTATGCCGAACTGGACAACATGCTTAAACTTGGTGTAATAGAGGAAAGCGATAGCCGGTAGAGCAACCGAACGACAGTGGTTCGCCAGCCAGGATATATCGATTTTGTCTTGATGCGCGCAAATTAAACGAACTCACGATAAAAGATGCATACCCGCTACAAAATATAAATGGAATTCTAAGCCGAATAGATGACACACATTATATTAGTAGCGTGGATCTAAAATACGCATTTTGGCAAATTGAAATGGATGAGGAAAGCAAAAGATACACCGCATTTATTGTCGCGGGACGCCCAATGTAACAATTTCGAGTAATGCCAATTTCGAGGATTGAGTAACGCGGCCCAAAGATTGTGTAGACTCATGGATAAGGTTATTCCAAATAGTTTAAAAGAGGATGTATTCGTTAACTTAGACGATCTTTTAATCATATCTAGTGGATTTGACGAGCACCTAAAGTTATTGCGTGAGGTCGCTAACTATTTGAGAGAGGCCAATTTAACAATAGGGGTAAAAAAATCACAATTTTGTTTCAGAGAACTCCGATATCTAGGTTTTATAATTGGAGGAGGGGTGTTAAAAACTGACCCCGAAAATATGCAGGCAATAAGAAACATGAAGTTACCCCAAAGAACTAGACAAGAAGTGTTCTGTCTCTCATGCCGTTAACACGTATTTCGTCTTTATGTCTGTCAGTCCGGGATGTGTTTTAGTTATTTAAGAAAATTACAATTAAATTAATAAGTCAAAGCTTATGGACAAAAATAAAAACAGAAATTTAGAGATAAAAAAAATACCAATCAACAGAAAAAGAAATAATAAAAAAAGAAAACAACAAAAGGAGATCAAATAAATAAAATTTTAAATAAGCGCATACCAACCGAAAATTAAAACAAAAAATACCTTAAACTTAAAAAAAAATACAAATCATTACAATAACAAACTACATAAACAATAACACAAATAAGAAAAAAGACAACATGACAACAAAAATAATCTGTACATTCCATACTATCAGTGACGACATCTCATACCAGTGTTGGCACTATGAGCCACTATGGAAAAATGGAAGTGGACCAGACCAGGGCTTTTATGACCTGTTTTTCTGCAGTGTTATGTGCCTCCCATCCCTCTTCCCATAAATAAAATAAAAACTCTATTTTATTGGTGCGGTGTACTGATAGCGGCTGGATCATTCGCTAGTGAAGGCATAACACTGGCTAGTGAATGGTCACTGCAGTTGTTGTCATTGCATCGTCTTCGCTAATCTAGAGTTTGGATTTCGATTTTTTTTCTCTCATCTTGTGATGGTGGGTAAGTTTAGAATCGACTTCTGTAACATACGTGGGTTAAGAGCAAATTTCTTTTCTATATATGCTCACGTTTGTTTCCATCGGCCGGATGTTTTCGTCTTAAGTGAAACCCGGGTACATGAGGATGCTGATCTACAGGATTTTCATTTGCCCGGGTATCACCACCTGTCGCTTTTTATTCCTAATAGGGGCCTTGCAATATATGTACGTAATGAAGTTGTGTACCAATGCCAGCAACCATTAGGCATGTCTGACGCAGAATTTAGCTGTCTTTGGGTTAAATTTAAAGTCGGTACACACTTTTTACATTTCGGGTTTCTGTATAGAAGTCCAAACGCGGAAAGAGATGCTACCATACATGGCTTCGATACTCTTTCCGACTCCATATCGAAGATTCTTGATAGTTGTCCGAGCAGTGAAATTGTTGTTGCTGGTGATTTCAATGTTCATAACAGATCTTGGCTGCGCCATTCGAGCCACACAACCTCA
Source organism: Linnaemya tessellans (assembly GCA_951800035.1). NCBI lineage: Eukaryota > Metazoa > Arthropoda > Insecta > Diptera > Tachinidae > Linnaemya > Linnaemya tessellans. The sequence goes on from OX637536.1 coordinate 72,641,895, forward strand.
GAGGGCCAATTTGCTGAGTTATTCGCCGCGCACAATCACCTTGTGCAATTAGTTAATGAACCAACACATATCCACCAACATACTACCCTTGACCTTTTTCTAACTTCACAACCACTCACCGTGCTCGAGAGAGTATCCGTAACTATGCCTAAGATATTTTTTCGAGCTCGCGCAGTTAAAAGGGTTTTTGCGGAGCTCAGCACAAGGAAGTCTCATGGGCCGGATGGAATCCCTGCAGTGGTCCTTAAGCAGTGCTCTTCGACGTTAGCACGTCCATTAGCCAAACTTTACAGTACACTATACCACTCCGGTAAATTTCCAATGTGCTGGAAGGTTGCTAATGTAACGCCAATTCCCAAGAAGGGAGTGGCTAATAACCCTAAAAATTACCGCCCGATTGCAATATGTTCTGCTATATCGAAGGTGATGGAAACTATGCTTAACTTCCATCTTGTGAAATATTTGGAGTCCAACAGTATACTAAACGACCGCGAGTATGGTTTCCGCAAAGGCCGCTCTACGGGTGACCTATTGGCCCTTCATTCGGAAAACTGGTGTAGTATCATACACCATTTTGGCGAAAGTAAAGTGGTGGCTCTAGATATTTCTAAGGCGTTCGAGAGAGTGTGGCATGGAGCACTCCTGTCCAAATTTATTGCATTTGGTGTCGGAGACACCTTCTCTCTGTTCATATCGAGCTTCCTCAGGGATCGCTCTATACGAGTTGTTATAGATGGGGTCTCATCCGATGAGTTCAGAGTCAACTCAGGGTTACCGCAGGGCTCCGTTCTTTCTCCTACTCTATTTCTAATTTTTCTTAAGTATCTACTTGCCCAAACTTCCTGTCCTATTTAGTCTTTCGCAGATGATAGCAGCCTTTCGCATTCTTATTCATTTAACTGCAGGCCGTCAACGTCTGAAATCGAGACGAGGAGGCAGTTTATGAAAGACGTTCTGGATAGTGACCTCGCGAAGATTTCCGAATGGGGTCAGGCGAACAGGATCGATTTTAATGCCCGTAAGACCCAGTGTTGTATGCTTACGCATCGACGTACGTATGATCATGCTGCTTCATCTGTTTCTATGGGTGGTGTAAGTATTATGGAGTCAGGGGATATGATGTTCTGGGCATGGAAGTGCAGTGTGATGTCAGATGGACGGAACATGTCTTTCAGGTCGCAAAAGAAGCATTCAAGTGCCTTGGCTTCTTAAGACGGTGCAAGAGATACTTCACCCCTTCTGATCTTCTTAATATTTACACCACTTACATCCGACCGAAGATGGAATACAACTCTCATGTTTGGGCTGGTGCTTCAAAGTCTGTTTTGAAGTTACTCGACCGCGTAGAGGAGAGGGCGATGAAACTCATCGGAGACAGTAGGGTAGCCAACTCTATTGACTCTCTTGAGCATCGTCGTAATGTGGGGTGCGCTTCGTTGTTCTATCGTTACTATAATGGCAGATGCTCTGGTGAAATTAGGGAACTTGTTCCTGAAACCCATTCTTTCTTACGCTCAACGCGTTTTTCATCAAGAGCTCATGCGTTTGTGGTCGATATTCCAACGAATCGCACTACGCATTACAGAGAAAATTCGTTTTTTGGCCAAACAGTCCGTATGTGGAACAAACTACCTGCAGATGTCTTCCCCGCCATTTACAATTTGAGGGGTTCAAGTCGAATATCCACAGACACTACTACCTTTATCCTCCTTCCCAAAATCTATTTTCCTAGTTCCAGCGCAATGCACTGCATATGTAGGGGTTATCCCCTGAGTGCTGGTCCTACTCCTAAAAAAAAATTAAGAAGTTTCCTCGGAACCGCCGGATGGTACAGGCGTTTCATCAAGGACTTTGCTACAATTTCTGCACCATTGACAGACACATTAATTAAAAAAATCAAAGAAGTTTAACATGACCCCTGAACCTGCGCAAGCGTTTGAGAATTTGAAAAAAGCATTGACCTCTTCACCCGTCCTGAGATACAATGTGATGCTTCTGATTATGGTATTGGGGCGGTTTTATTTCAATATGACGAAAACCAACAAGAAAACCCTATAGCTTTTTTTTCGCAAAAATTTAATTCATGTCAGAAGAATTATAGTGTCACAGAAAAGGAGTGCCTTGCGGCGGTAATAGCCATAAAGAAATTCAGGACATATATAGAGCTTATGCCTTTCACTGTTATAACTGACTATGCTAGTCTCAAATGGCTAATGTATTTAAGGGACATTAGCGGAAGGGTAGCACGATGGTCATTACAACTACAGGCCTTCAATTTTAAAATTGAGCATAGAAAAGGTTCTGAAAATATAGTCGCGGACATGCTATCTCGTTTCCCGATGGCAGCTAGTGAACTAAGCATAAGACAAATAATGGCCGGTGATCATGAGCAATTTGAGACAGATGAATATCAACAAATAAAAACCCAGATAACCGAACATCAATCAGAACTTCCAGACTTGAAAATCGAAGATGGACTCATATTTAAAAAGGTATTTTGCGAAGAAGATCTGAAGGAGACGAATAGGTGGAAGCTGTGAGTCCCGTCAAAAGTGACCACAAAATTATTAGAAACCGCTCATGCATCTAATATCTCTGCTCATTGTGGAATGGCTAAAACAATAGAGACAATACAGATTAGGGAATACAGCATGCGAAGTCTGTAAAGAATCTAAACCTGCAAACCAAAAGATAATGCCCGGGATCGGTCAGGAAGTCATTACAGACTGGCCGTTCCAGAAATTGTATATTGCTTTTTTAGGTAAATACCCCAGATCGAAGAGTGGAAATTGTTTCATATTTATCGTTGTCGATCATTTTTCTAAACTTAGATTTTTGAAAGCTATGCGAGAGGCAACCGCTAGTAGCGTTATCAAATTACTGGTAAAGGAAATTTTTCATAAGTTTGGAGTTCCAGAAATAATTCATAGCGACAATGGCTCACAATTCATTTCAAAGCCATTTACCAAAATGATCGATACGTATAAAATCACTAATTTGAAAACTACACTGTATTCACCGCAATCTAACGCTTCAGAAAGGGTTAATCAATTGGTTCTAGCAGCGATTAGGCCTTTTTTGGAAGAAAACCATCGAGATTGGGATCTCAACTTATCGGAGATAGAATGCGCCCTAAAAAATTCTGTACACTCCACATGTTTACTAGTGGTAATGACTACAAAATAGCGCGGAAATTAACATCTCTATCGGATCATGATATTATTAGCCAGAAAAATAATGACAAGTTGGCACTAATCAGAGACAGGATTCGCAAAAATATGCATGAGGCCTACATCCGATCCTCACAAAGGTATAACAAAAGGTCCAGAACGATTAAATTAATACCAAGGCAAGAAGTCTATCGCCGAAACACGGTTCTAAGCGATTTCGCTAAAAATAGAAACGCTAAGTTCTGCAAGAAGTTCGTAAAATGCCGAGTGTTGAGACCAGTAGAAAATAATATGTTTGAATTAGAAGACCTACAAGGCAAACCAATAGGAATTGGTCATGCAAAGGACATCAAATTATAAGGTGGACACAAGATGAGTAAGCAAGTATTTTTTTCCGAGGACATGTATATTAATGAAGCAGACATAAGTAGTACTTAGCTTCTGACTGGATACCGGCTGAGAATAACACTAATAGTGCCCGGCGTATATCTTAGGGTGTGGGAGTTCCCCATGTGTGCTCCATTACTATCCTTGTGGCCTGTGGCTTAATTGATGGAAGTCCTGCTCCACACTGATGCTATGGAATGAGCAGCCCTCTGGCAGAATTTTATAGTTTTTTTATTTATTTCCTTCAAAATTTGTGTTCCTTTTGTTCAATTCCTAATTTGTGATTCAATTATCCAAAATTTTATGAAAATATAAAACGTGTGCAAAATTGCATGTCTGTGGCAAATATGTAGTGGAAGAAAATTATTATCTAGTAAGGCAACATGAATTGATAGCCGGTTAACAGCTGATGAGGTGGGAAAGAAATGAATGTGTTTCCAGCTGAAATTTTTGAATGGACGGCAATATTAATAGTAAAGATAGAGTTGGCAAGGCCCGAAAATATATTTCTTGTGTTTTAACAGCGCCAGTAGTATTTGAATACAATTTTTCTGTATTATAGTTGTTGGTAACATATAAGAAACCAGCACACAGTAGTTTCCCTTATATGGAAAAGCGGTCAAAAATCAATATCTCCAAAACTAAAAAAGCTAGGGTCAGCTCATTTCATGCCCGAAGAACTTAGATTTGGCAAATTTTTAGGAAAAAATATTAACAACTGTAGCCATAGTAACCATTTGATCTTTTAAGGGTTAATTGGCTTATAGATCTGTTTTAAAAATGTTTGAAATAAAGTATTTTAATATGAAAATTTGGTTGTTTTAAACATGTTTTGTAAATTTTTATTTCATTTTAATTCATTCGAAATATACACTGAAAAAACTAAATTAAAAAGTTAAACAAAGTTAAATAATGCAATATAGGGTATTATTAAGTAATATAAGGTAATAAAGTAAAATTGTAGTAACATATATCAAATATTAAGCAAATTTAAAACTCCTTCACTTAAACTACTTCTTTTCTCTGTTGGTAAGTTTCGGGCTCCAGAAATAAATGGATCTGAACTTAAAAAGAGGCGATTTAAAAGATCTGTATTTGTAGCTATGCGCGATATTTTTCGTGTATGTTCCAATCTAAACTGTTTTATATCCTTATTTTTAGCTTCAGCTGCTTCCTCCGATAATTCACCTATTGAACATAGGTTAGGTTAGGTTAGCAGGTTGCTGGTGAAAGGAAAAAACAGAGACCAGCCCAGTGGGATCCAATTATTTTGATCCCTTCGTGACACCTGTGTAGCATAATATGAATTAATTCTCTTAAACAACATCAACATGAAAGAATTAATCGTTTTAAAGGCATCAACAAAACAACCAAAAGAATATCAAGTGTCACTAAAATATCAGCACAGGCCGGCAAACATATTTGAATAGTTTTAATACACCGCCGCCTTTGCACCTCTTGCAGTGACCATGAAATATTAATGTCTTGTGTGTGTGTGTCACACTTAATACTGTCATGAGAAAATTTATTTATTTCTTTTAATATGCCATACATATTCGGTTATACCAAAATATTCGCCGCCGTGGGAAAAAACAAATATTTTTAGGGAAAATAAAATTTCAACCAAATTTCCCATCAACAATCACACATTGTTAATACTTAAACATTTATAAACATAATCTAGTAAATAGTATGTGGGTGCTGTTGGCTGAAGTAGTAGAACACGAGACTATGAAGCGGAGGGTCGTGAGTTGGAGCCCGCGCTGAATCATGAAATATTGTGTTGAATTCTTCTGATCAGCATTAGTGCGTGGTTGTGGTAGTTGTTGCCAGCCTGTTTCAATGATAAAGGCATAGTCACTGGTCACTGAACATAATTGGCAGCGACTGACACCATCATGTACTAAAAAAGCAAAGTAACAGCACCCACCTTCGTCGGTCCTGTAACAAAAATCAGCCGGAGAAGTAAAAGGTTGAAATAGCTAAAAAAAACAACTGTCTATCTTCTCATCTTTCCTAATCTGTACCCTCAATACTATCCCCTCGTTTTCAGTTCCGGCACAATGCATTGCATATATGGGGGTCATACCCTGAGTGCTGGTCCAAGATAAAAAAACAAAAAAAAAAAAAACAAAAAAATAACCTGAACTAATTTTAAGTTAAATTTAATCTTAATTTGGAAACAACATTGAAAGCATTCTTTGCTAAGTTGTTTTAAATAAAAGATTTTTTAAAACAGACCACACGTTGATTACCTTTTCATTTTTCATTGGTTTTTATGGCGATCCTGCCAAATTCTGAATAAAGGAATAGACAGCAAAATTTTGCTTATCCTAATTCAGAAAGGATCCAACACAGACAGCTTATGCTTAGTTGGATCTCTATCCTAAATTAATTTAATATTCAAAAGCAGCACTTTGCATGAATCCTGTAAATGGAACAAAGCCTAGAGGAAATCCTGAAGGAACTAGAAGCCGAGTCCAGGTGGAAAGCAGAATTAGCTAAGGGTGCGGACCACGCAAATAAGTCATCAATTCTTTCAGTGGGACCAAAGCCAAAGAACCTGAAAGAAAAAGAACCAGAAGAACCTACATATCCAATTTTTTCCCTCCCAAATATAAACAAAACAAGAGGTGGACGGAGAAATAAACTAAAAGTGCAGCTGCGTGCACTCCAATACAATAAAACATACGCTACAGGCGAAGAACTACAAATCGTGATACAAAAGATATCCGAAATTCAATATGAAAAAAAAATGCATACAAACAAGAAAAACAAAAAACCTGTACACTAAATAAAAATGTAACCTTTTTCTCAAAATAAAAATAATAATTAGAAAAAATATTTATATTTTTGTCAAAAAAAAACTTAAAACCTTTTTATGAAAATAAACAGAAAATTTTTCGTACAATTTATTCTAACATATAAAAACCTTTTATCAATTTTTTTTAATTAAAGAATTTAACAAATATACATATGTACATATAAACATACATATGTACATACAAACACAAATACATTATTTGATATTTGTAAATTAAACATACATTTTAATTTTCTAATAAAACAAACCAAAATAAAACCAATGTATATGGTCCCGAGTAACTATGAATAGAAAGGCTAACAACCCTTTACCAAGTAATTCGGAACAATGTGTCCTCGAAAGGGAAGAAATAGATATAGAAACCACAATTAGATACATGACAAAAGTTTGGAAACTTATAGGAATGCAAGGTGTTCCTACTGAGGATGATATAATAAATAGATCTAGAATAGAAGACGAAACAATCCGTCTCATAAGATGGTCAGAACGATTTGAAAGAAAGAAATTACAAAACCATTAAGATCGCACAGGACATTAATGCTAATTTTGGTAATAATATCAATAATAAATCTCGTTATTAAAATCTATTTACTTCATAAAAAATCACTGAAGAAGAAATATATTAGTAGAGCCGACAATTTAGACAAAATCTAAAGATATTTTTCAATGGAATGGCAAACTATTCTTACTAAAGCCAGACTATAAATGCCTCATAAAACCGCAGCCGAAGCACTTTTTTAGATTTAAAGAATAGAATTCTGAAATTAGCTACAAAGAAATCTATTTCAGTAAAATAACCAAATTCACTACACGATAGTGTCTGCCCTAATATAGTAACACCAAACACTAAAAACACAATGACGCAAACAGCAGTAGAATTTCTTAATACAGCTTCAAAGCTGATAACAGACTTCGATGGTGAGTCTGAAAATTTACGTGCATTTATTGATTCTTTGTCCTTGGTCAATGAAATCAAAGGTACACATGAGACAATGGCAGTTTCCCTAATAAAAACAAAATTAAAAGGGAACGCCAGAAATGTAATAAATACCGAATCAACTATAACTGAAATTATAAACAAACTAAAAAATTCAGTTAAAGGAGAATCAGTTGAGGTTCTCAATGCAAAAATAATGAATATTAAACAAAACAATAAAACTTATAACGCATATTGCAGCGAAATAGAAAGTTTAAGTAAATCATTAGAAAACGCATACATTTCGGATGGATTGTCATGTGACTTGGCTACCAAATGTACAACACAAGTAGCCGTAAAAGCACTTACCAAAAACTGCACCAAAGAAAAAGTAAAACTTATCATGGAAGCAGGGCAATTCAATAGCATGAATGACGCTATTAGTAAATTTGTGCATAGTTGCACTGAAGCAACTGAGCAACAAAATTCCATATTATATTATAAACAAAAACGAAACAATCGTAATAACTATTTCCGTGGGAACTACAGAAAATTTCGTGGAAGAAACAATTACTTACATAATAACAATAATAGACAAAACAATAACGGCAATAACAATAAATACAACCAACGTCGTAACAACAATCGTAGAAACGGAAACTACATTAGGGCAACAGAATCAAACGAATTTGATTCGGAAAACCAAGACGATCCCCTAAGACAAATTCAATAAATAACAAAATATACAATCTTAATCTCAACTTATGTTTCTGTGTTCAATTTCATATAAATAAAACACACCAATAACCTTACTAATTGATAGTGGAGCAGATATTTCATTAATAAAACTAATACACTTCCATATAAATGAAATAAATGTTAAAAAAGTAACAACATTAAGCGGAATAGGACATGGTAAAATACGATCACTTGGAAGTATATTTTTCGACCTGAAACACTAAAATTTTCTAATACCACATAATTTCCAAGTGGTTAAAAATGATTTTGCAATACCATGCGATGGATCATCGGCATGGACTTTAATAAAAAATATAACTGTATTTTAGATTTTAATAACAAATGTGATTACTTCGTCCTACGCCCTTTTAACATAAGACACCCAATAGAAATACCAATCACAAATAATGGCGACGACATAATTCTGCCACCAAGATCAGAAGTCATACGCCAAGTAAAATTACTATCCACAGAGCACGAATTATTAATTCTTAACCAACAAATAGAACCAGGTATATTTATAGCAAATACAATAGTAACAACAAATAAAGCTTTCATTCGTATCCTAAACACTAATAATATTATTGGTAAATTTAACCAAAGCAATATAAAAACCGAAAACATCGCAACTATAACATATTTAAAAGTAAATCTAAAACAAACATGGGGAGAAATAAGAAAGTTTTGCGAATTTTAAAGAAAAATTTTCCTGAACAATTTAACTATACATTAACACAACTTTGTAGTTCATATTGTGATATTATCGGTTTAGAAACTGAAACAATAACCACAAATAATTTTTATGAACAAAAGTTGAGAGTAAAAGATAAACAACCTGTATACATTAAAAACTATAGAATTCCACATTCCCACAAAGAAGAAATAGACAAACAAGTAATGAAATTAATAGATGACAAAATAGTGGAACAATCATATTCTGAATATAACAGTCCAATTCTGTTCGTACCAAAGAAATCACTACCCAACTCAGAAGGCAAAAGATGGAGACTCGTAATAGACTATAGGGAAATAAACAAGAAATTAGTAGCGGATAAATTTCCATTGCCAAGAATAGATGATATTTTAGATCAACTTGGAAGAGCTCAGTATTTTTCTTGCCTTGATTTAATGTCAGGATTTCATCAAATAGCCCTAGATAAAAATTCACGAGACTTAACGTCGTTCTCCACAACTAATGGTTCTTACAGATTTACAAGATTACTATGACAAAGAATGATGACACTAGCTTTCAGTGGACTTAAACCCAACCAAGCGTTTCTTTATATGGATGACTTAGTCGTCCTGGGGTGTTCTGAAAAACACATGCTTTCCAATTTACAAAATGTTTTCGATCTATGTCGCAAATACAACCTTAAATTACATCCTGAAAAATGTTCATTCTTCATGAAAGAAGTTACATACCTTGGTCATAAATGTACAGATAAAGGGATATTACCAGATGATAGTAAATACTCCATAATTAAAAATTATCCAACACCAACAGATGCGGATAGTGCAAAAAGATTTATCGCGTTTTGTAATTACTATCGAAGATTTATAAAAAATTTTTCTGAATACTCCAGACATTTATCAAGATTAACCAGGAAAAACATTCCGTTCGAATGGACAAAGGATAGTGATTTCGCGTTTAAGTACTTAAAAAAGGCATTAATGAGTCCTACTTTGCTACAATACCCAGACTTTAAAAAATTATTTTGTATTACAACAGACGCAAGCAAATATGCTTGTGGAGCAGTGTTAACCCAAGAATATGGTGGTAAACATTTACCAATAGCATACGCCTCAAAAGCAACAACTCAACAATTGAACAAGAATTAACTGACATACATTGGGCTATAACGCATTTCAGACCATACATATTATTTTTTTTTTTATACACACCTATATTTATTTATTGTATCTTCAAATATGAACTAACAATAAGTAGTCAAATCTTAAATCTAAATATAATTATTAGGCCCGACCAGTATCGGACATAAACTTAGTGATAGTAATTAATAATACATAAATTTCGTATTAAGCACAATAATTATTTTCAAGCAGTAGCATTTGGGGTGCTGAGTATTAGGGCCCTTGTGTCCCTCTTTTTTAAGCGGATGTGTCCAGTAAAGTTCAAGATATTACGAGCAAGCGGATTAGGATGTGACTCGAGTTTTGTTAAATATTTACCTGCGTATTTTGCGATTTCTTCAGTCACTAGTGGCATATTTAAATCTCGATGTATATTTGAATTTTTGATGTACCATGGACCCGATGTTATCAAACGTAAAATTTTATTTTGTCGTCGTTGGATTCTATCCACATTTGAAGCTGAAGCAGTGCCCCATAGTTGAATTCCGTAGGACAATATAGGTTTCAAAAGTGACTTGTATATCAAAAGTTTGCAGTCTAGAATGAGTGTTGAATTTCTGCCAATCAACCAATGTATTTGAGATAACTTAAGTTTCATTTGAATTAGTTTAGCGTCAATATGATGTTGCCATGTAAGCCTTCGATCAAGGTGTATGCCAAGGTATTTCACTTGAGAATGTTGAGGAATATTTTGATTATTGATTCGAATGGGGGAACAGGTATCTTTTCTTTGCGTAAACGTTATATGAACACACTTTTGTTCATTCACTTTAATTCTCCATAAGTTCAACCATCTTTCAAGCTGGGTAATGTGTACTTGGAGATTGCGGGATGCCTCATCATGGTTTTTGTGCATACTCATACAGGCTGTATCATCGGCAAATGTAGAAGTGTGGATGTTATTGCTCACAGGCATATCACAAGTATATATTAAATACAAGACTGGCCCCAGAATACTACCCTGAGGCACACCAGAAGATATGGATTCGGGAACACTCATGAAGTCTCGTTCCACAACAGTAAACTTCCTATCAACAATATAACTTTCCAAAAGTTTTTCTATATTTATTGGCAAATATGTCTTCAATTTTAAAAATAGGCCTTCGTGCCATACTTTGTCAAATGCCTGAGAAACATCAATAAAAAGGGCAGAACAATACTTCTTTTCTTCAAAAGTCCTCCTTATAACTTGAACCAATCTATGCGTTTGCTCAATAGTGCTATGCTGATTTCTAAAGCCAAATTGATGATCCGGGATGCACCCATTATCAGCTAAAATTGTGGACAATTTAGTCATGAGCAGCTTTTCGAAAAGTTTTGAGACTGTTGATAGTAAGCTTATAGGCCTATATGACTCAGCCTTGGTAAGATATTTGCCTTGCTTTGGAATCATTTTAATCTTGGCAAGTTTCCAGTTATGTGGAAAATACTGCATTCGTAAAATGGCATTAAAAATAAATAGCAGGATTCTTATTGCAATATGAGGCAAATTCATCAGCATCTTGTTACTAATTCCGTCAATACCTGGAGCTTTCTTCGGATTAAGTTCAGCAATTAATTTTTGTACATCGCGCATCTTAAACTTTATGGGTCGTGGGGGTAGAGCAACTGCACTTGGCAAATCAGCAACACCAGTACATGTGTTTGGGGTAAATACGTATTTTAAATGATTAGCAAATATGTTACCTTTTTCAGCATTGCTTCTTGCCCAACCTCCGGTAGATGTGCGCAGAGGTGGTTTAAGCTCAACGGGGGTTTTCAGCTTTCTAGCAGCGCGCCACAAAGAGTAATTAGATGCTGGTGTGACATCAAGACCTTCCAGATAATTTTTAAGAGATGCAGTTTTTTCAATTGCAAGTAACTCTTGGAGTCGTTTAGTGCACTCTTTAAATCTGATTTTAAGTTGCGGTGATCTGTGCTGTTGCCATTCCCTTCTGACTCTTCTTTTTTCACATAAGGCACGTTCAATATCGGTAGAATTAATTTTATTAAATCCAGTCTGCGGATGGGAGGTAGTAGCATGTTCAGCAGCCTGTGTAATCATTTCGTTAATGTTGGCGATGTTAGCCTCAATATCCTCGGGTGTTCTTAGCGTAATGTTTTACGTGCAATGACTGCTAAGATATTTTTTGAATCGCAGCCAATTTACACGACTGATCAACTTCACATACGAGTGAGGTAAATCACTTCTCTGTGGGCTACAGATTGTAACGATCGTTGGAGAGTGATCGGACGAGAGATCTAGAGAAGCTTCAACGTTAATTAATTCCCTAGAAATGTTCTTCATGACGCCAAAATCTATAACAGCAGGAATTTTATTTATTTCAGTAGGCCAGTAAGTAGGCTCCCCACTCGAAATTACGTCCAAACCCATTTTTGGAATTGTGTTGAACAAAGCTCGACCTCTGGGTGTAATATGAAAAGAACCCCAGAACGTATGTTTGGCATTATAGTTGCCGGCTGCTACGAAACAAGGGCCAAGAGATTTATAGAAATCCTCGTATTGATTCTCAGTAATTGCGAATCTGGGAGGGGAGTAAATTGATGATATCACAAAATTTGTGCAAAAATTTTCAACACAAATATTCGTTGCTTGTAGATATTCCTCACAAATGTTGTCAATAACATAATGTTTAAGTCTAGATTTTATTAGGATTGCTGATCCACCGCATGCTCTTCCTCTCGGGTCCTTTGAATCATATAAGGTGTAGCCAGAAATTTTAAAAAGGCTTCTCGAAGTCAACTGAGTCTCTGAGACCTACATTATATCAATATTTTTTTCCGTGAGGAAGTGCTCAAGTTCATTTTTATGTTGGCGATTGCCGTTTGCGTTCCAGAAACATATTTTTAACGTGTTCATGGCTTCTTAACTAATGCCTGAAGCAGTGTATTCTGCATTCGCAGCATTTCTTGCATCATGCTAGTCATATTTGCTGTAAAACTATTAATAGTCAGCACCAGATTCTCAATAGTAGCTTCAAGGCAACTAAAGTTAAAGCTTGAGTTTGCATTCGTTGAGTTATTTGGCGGTGGAACATTTTGTGTAGGAATAGAACTACTCTTAGCAGCATCGGCATACGATACACGTGAACTAACTGGTTGGCTTGTTTGAGGAAGAGTGGCGGAGTAAGCGTTTGCTGCTTGAGGTGGAGCTAGTTTAGGTTTTTGACCCATAGTCTGTTTAACAAAAGAATATACAGGGCATCCTCTATAGTTAGCGGTGTGATTACCTCCACAATTACTGCATTTTTTTTCTGCTTGATATTTTGGCTTCGTGCAGCTATCAGTACCATGCAATTCACCGCACATAACACAAACTGTAGGTAAATTGCAGTAAGTTTTTGTATGACCATATTCTTGGCAATTGTGGCACTGTACGGGACCTGAACGCTTATGTGGCTCTTCAACTGTAATTTTTCGGTATAAAAGGTATTTTAGGCTATAAATTGGATGTGCCTCGTTTTTTTTCAACTGTATATCATTTGGCTCCAGTTCAACACGAAATAGAGGCTGTGGGATCTTCTCTCTATTGATTATATTAGTAACACTTTTTACTTTAAATCCTTGTATGATGAGTGCATCCTTTATGTCGTCGGGATTAACATAAGCATCAATACCCTTCAATACGATTTGCATACCTTTAGCACTTTTAAGCTGATAAGTATAAAAATTTGTTTTATTTTTTTCGAAATCAGTAATAATTTTGCGGAAATCTTCTTCTTTATATATTTGAATTTTTGTTTCATCAATTTTACCACGTTTTATTGGAATAACGTGAAATGCGTTCTCACCAACTGCCGAGACTAGTTTTTTAATAAGGGCATTCGAATTTTTTTCTCTTAGGTATATTGGTGGTGGCTTGGAAGTTTTTTTGATGAAACAGCATCTTGGTCGTTATTTGCTTGCAATATTGAAAAACGATTTTGACGGTTAACTGCTGCGATGTCGTTATCCCTGGATATCTTGGGAACCGATGAAATTTTTGATGAATTTGGGCTTCGCCCGCGCTTTAAAATCGTGATATATCTGTCCATTCCGACTTGGACTTTGGGCTACTCTTATCTTCAGTGACAACTTGGTTAAGTGATGACCTCGATCCCGAAGCGGGTGATATCGCTGAGTTAAATGTGGAAGTACTAGGCAATAATATCAACGATTCACTAGATGACATTGGACAAAGCGAAGTTGATCGCTGACGAAACTGTGGTTTTGCCGTCAGAAAAAGTCTAGTATCAGTTTTTTGATTTTTGTTAAGAGCTTCAGAACTCACAGCAAGTCTATTATCGGATTTTATATTTTTTTTGTTATCATTATGAGCATCAAAACTCACAGTAAAATAGGCATTTCTGCCATTAGGACTCACTTCACTATTTTTATACCCTCCAAAAAAGAATTTGGAGGGTATATTAAATTTGTCATTCCGTTTGTAACGCATCGAAATATCCATCTCAGACCCCATAAAGTATATATATTCTTGATCAGTGATGAAATCTAAGACGAACTGAGCATGTCCGTCCGTCCGTCCGTCTGTGGAAATCACGATTCAGTCCAAACGAAAAGAGCTAGACTCTTGAAATTTGGCACAAATATATTTTAAAACTTAGAGCAGGTTAAGTTCGAAGATGGGCTAAATCGGGCAAAAGGGAAAAAAGTTCCCCTAAGAAGAACTAAACCAACCCAGAAAAAACAACATAATTTTTAAAGTTTTTTGGTTATTTTGTTAAGCAAATGATATATTTTTATGTCAAATATGGACCCAAACTTGGAGCCATTAAATAAAATAAAAATATTTTTTGACCCCGCCCACTTCAGTGGGCGTTATTATAGGCAAAAATAGCATAAAAATTTAACAAATTGTTTTACTTAAGCCTACATTCCTTAAAAATAACACTTTTAAGCTTTAATGACGAAGCTGAGACGAAACCTGGTACTACTCTGCCCTACCCCCTCCTTCCCCTTCGCCCCCTAAATGACCCTACCAAAAAAATTTTTTTTTTAAATTTCGTATATAATCATCCCAAGCATTTATCTTTAGAGTTTTATGACTGCCGATTTCTGCCCTACCCCCCCCCCCCCTCTTCCTTTGCCCCAAAATGACCCTACCAAAAAAAATGTTTTTTTAAATTTTGTATATAATCATCCCAAGCATTTATCTTTAGAGCTTTATGACTGCCGATTTCTGCCCTACCCTCCCCCTACCCCATTGGCCCCCTAAGTGACCCTACCAAAAAAATTTTTTTTTTTTTTAATTTTGTATATAATCATCCCAAGCATTTATCTTTCGAGTTTTATGACAGCCGATTTCTGCCCTAGCTACCCCCCCTTCTTCCTTTGCCCCCTAAAATGACCCTACCAAAAAAAAAATTTATAGGCAAAACTAGCATAAAAATTTAACAAATTGTTTTACTTAAGCCTACATTCCTTAAAAATAACACTTTTAAGCTTTAATGACAAAGCTGAGACGAAACCTGGTACTACTCTGCCCCAGAGTTGCCGTTTTTGGTAGTTTCCTACCAAATTTGGTAGTTTTGAAATGAGTTGGTAGGTTGGTAGGTTGTGTCGTGAATTTGGTAGTTTTTTTCAATTTCAGTTTTAATTTTTTTTCACGCTAATGAGCTTTCATCCATGCATGATTCTTAATAATCAGCTTTCATCTATGATTGCTTTTTGATTTTTAGTCATCAGCTTTTGTATGCATCATAGAGGCGACAGTAATAACAAGTGGCAACTTTTCGGTCTTAATGGCCATCTTTTTGATATTACATCAATCTTGTCGGCTCTCTGGTACTCTCTGCGTTGGATGGCATCATGGACAGGTTGGTTTGATTTGTTTTGAAGAATTATAATAATAATAATAAAATGTATGTATTTGTGTATAATATAAGATTCCTTGTGAATAAATCTAAGGCTATTGAAACAAATGATGCAAACAATAACTCAGTGTGCAGGTAATATACATAACTGCACATTTATTTATTATTTATGTATAATTTATATTTTAGAAGTACCGATGAGAAAAATAATACTAAAAGGAAATTTAGAAATGAATGGCTGCTAACATTTAAGTGGCTAGAAAACAGAAATGACATAGCTTACTGCAAAGTATGTGAGAAAAATATGCTCAACCATGTAACTCACATTAAAAATCACGGAGAAACTACTCTCCATGCACAAAATTATGAAGCAAAAACAAAACAAGTTTCTATTGAAAAGTTTTTTGACATGCAAGAGGATTCGATTAACCAACAAGTTAAAAACGCAGAAATGAATTTATTGATGTTCTTAGTCACTAATAATTTGTCAATTTTACTAATGGATAGTTTGCCAAATTTATTAAAAGAATGTTGTCCGGACTCCGCTATTGCTAAGCAATTACAATGTGGTAGAACAAAGTCCACCCAATTAATTATTTTTTTTTATAACTGCTTATTTTATTTGTTGGTAGGTAAACATGCCATTTGGTAGTTTTTGAAATTAAATTTGGTAGGAAAAAAAAATTTTGAGTGGCAACCCTGCTCTGCCCTACCCCCTCCTTCCCCTTCGCCCCTTAAATGACCCTACCAAAAAAAATTTTTTTTTTAAATTTTGTATATAATCATCCCAAGCATTTATCTTTAGAGTTTTATGACTACCGATTTCTGCCCTACCTCCCCCCCCCCACCTCTTCCTTTGCCCCCTAAATGACCCTACCAAAAAAAAATTTTTTTTTTAAATTTTGTATATAATCATCCCAAGCATTTATCTTTAGAGTTTTATGACTGCCGATTTCTGCCCTAACCCCCCTCCCCCTCTTCCTTTGCCACCAAAATGACCCTACCAAAAAAAAAATTTGTTTTAATTTTTGTATATAATCATCCCAAGCATTTATCTTAGAGTTTTATGACTGCCTGTTGCTGCCCTACCCCCTCCTCCCCCTTTGCCCGCTAAATGACCCTATTAAAAATTAACATAAATTTTTTTTATTTTGTGTATAATCATCCCAAGCATTTATTTTTACAGTTTTATGTGTATCTGTTTCTGCCCTACCCCCTTTCCCCCTTTGCCCTTTAAATGACCCTATCAAAAAAATAAATTTTAATTTTGTATATAATTATCCCAAGCATTTATTTTTAGAGTTTTATGACAAAGGTGAAATGTTTCCCCCACAGCCCTTGCCAGAGCGACCCCGCCAAAATACAGTTTTTATAGCCTCCAAAGAGAATTGTGATGAAGTCTAAGACGGTCTAGCAATGCCCATACGTTCGTCTGTGGAAAACATGATATTGTATATTTTTGAACCCCGCCCCCTTTAGTGGGCGTGTACGTACGATATTATATAAAGGAACTCTGTCCCACCAAATTAAACATATCAAATTCACTTACTAAATATTTGGAGGGTATTTAAGATTCGACCCGGTCAAATATAACGTTTTTACTTGTTTTCCTTTAAGGTACACATATAGAGTATTCCTCAAGGGTACTTTGTATGTTTTTCGTTTACGGTTTTTTTTTTGTTTTTATTTTTATATGTAAAAATATTAACAACGCAAAAAAAGCTTATTTATCAAATTTAATATGTACTACGAATATTTTTTGTATGTTTTTTTTTTGTATAGTTTGTATGTAAAAAAAAATTCCGCTATTACGTCTGTTCACTATGAAGGTACAACGAGACCATACATATATGGAAAACATTTTCTTGTCCGTACTGACCATAGACCACTATTTTATTTATTTTCGATGAAAACCCAAGCTCAAAATTAACAAGAATGAGACTTGATCTCGAAGAATACAATTTTACAGTTGAATATCTTAGGGGAAAAGATAATTATGTTGCCGACGCATTATCCCGAATTAGCATAAATGACCTAAAAGACATGAATAATAAAATTTGTTCTATGTTAAGAGTCACAACTAGATCGATGACCAATGAAAAAGAAAACAAGTAAAAACGTTATATTCGACCGGGTCGAATCTTAAATACCCTCCAAATATTTAGTAAGTGAATTTGAAGTGTTTAACTTGGTGGGACAGAGTTCCTTTATATAATATCGTACGTCAACGCCCACTAAAGGGGGCGGGGTTCAAAAATATGCAATATCATGTTTTCCACAGACGAACGTATGGGCATTGCTAGACCGTCTTAGACTTCATCACAATTCTCTTTGGAGGCTATAAAAACTGTATTTTGGCGGGGTCGCTCTGGCAAGGGCTGTGGGGGAAACATTTCACCTTTGTCATTAAACTCTAAAAATAAATGCTTGGGATAATTATTTACAAAATTAAAATTTCTTTTTTTTGATAGGGTCATTTAGCGGGCAAAGGGGGAGGAGGGGGTAGGGCAGCAACAGGCAGTCATAAAACTCTAAAGATAAATGCTTGGGATGATTATATACAAATTTAAAAAAAAAAAAAAATTTTTTTGGTAGGGTCATTTAGGGGGCAAAGCAAGAAGCGGGGGGGGGGGAGGTAGGGCAGAAATCGGCAGTCATAAAACTCTAAAGATAAATGCTTGGGATGATTATATACAAAATTTAAAAAAAAAAAAATTTTTTTTTTGGTAGGGTCATTTAGGGGGCGAAGGGGAAGGAGGGGGTAGGGCAGAGTAGTACCAGGTTTCGTCTCAGCTTCGTCATTAAAGCTTAAAAGTGTTATTTTTAAGGAATGTAGGCTTAAGTAAAACAATTTGTTAAATTTTTATGCTATTTTTGCCTATAATAACGCCCACTGAAGTGGGCGGGGTCAAAAAATATTTTTATTTTATTTAATGGCTCCAAGTTTAAGGCGTTGGATCATATTTGACATAAAAATATATCATTTGCTTAACAAAATAACCAAAAAACTTTAAAAATTATGTTGTTTTTTCTGGGTTGGTTTAGTTCTTCTTAGGGGAACTTTTTTCCCTCTTGCCCGATTTAGCCCATCTTCGAACTTAACCTGCTCTAAGTTTTAAAATATATTTATGCCTAATTTCAAGAGTCTAGCTCTTTTCGTTTAGACTGGATCGTGATTTCCACAGACGGACGGACGGACATGCTCGGTTCGTCTTAGATTTCATCACTGATCAAGAATATATATACTTTATGGGGTCTGAGATGGATATTTCGATGCGTTACAAACGGAATGACAAAGTGAATATACCCTCCAAATTCTTTTTTGGAGGGTATAAAAAAGGATAGAAAAATTATCAACAAACAGCATATGAATACTAATAATAAGAAAAATAATGAGCCCAGTATATATGTACAATTAAATAACACTGACGTCAGAAAATATTACAAACTAAAGATTTCCCCCGGAAGATGTTACATCAAACGAGGAATACTATAGTTACATATATACAAATTACTGATTTGTTTACTAAAGGGAACTTTGACTTAGGACAATTTTTCCCTAGGCTCGAATATGTGGCCGGTAAGCACAATATAAATATATTACAAGTGGCACCTAGTGAGAAAATTTTCGAATTTATCTCAATTAATGAATTTAAAAATATGGGCAATAAAATATTAAAGAATATTAAAGTAGCGCTACTAAATGAGGTGACCCAAATCGTTAGTAAGAATGCCAATGCAATTCTCGAAATAATGCTGAATTATCACGATGATCCAATAGAAGGAGGGCATTGTGGAATATATAGAACAATAGAAAAAATAAAAAGATATTATTACTGGAAAAATATGTCCAAAGACATATCAAATTATGTTAAAACATGTGATAAATGTCAAACATCAAAAACAACTAAACATTTAAAAAGTCCAGTGACCATTACAGAAACACCAGATAAACCATTTAACACGGTGTATGTAGATACAATAGGTCCATTTCCAAAATCAATTTATGGAAATGAATATGCAATCACATTAATATGTGACTTAACTAAATATTTAGTAACTATACCAATACAAGACAAACGCGCTAAAACAGTCGCTAAAGCGATTTTTAAAAACTTTATACTTACCTATTGGAGGGGACAAGAGCTTTTTCTTGCCCGTTGCTGACTTACCAATTTTATGGAATCACTCTATGACTTCTTTAGATTTTAAATTTGTTTATTGATTTTAGTAGTTTTTACTAACTTATTTGTAAAAGGTCAAATGAGGGATAATATTTAGAACTCGATTGTTACAAGAAGTTGGTTGTCCAAAGGGTTTTAGAAGATTGTCATTTATTAACAAGTGTTAATACTTGTTGTGTATAACAGAGTGTGAGTCGACGGCACTTGAACCGTGACTCGTGTTGAGAATTAAGTTTTAATGTAAATATGAGGGAATCGTCGGCACTTGAACCGAGATTCCTGTTGGGTAATAAAAAACAATAGAATTTTGTGAATAGCCGGCACTTGAACCGTTATTCTTACTGAACTGAACTGATGATGACAAGATCGAAGACTACACTATACAAACATTTTATGAGCTCGAAGCAAGGGCAGAAGCAGCCATGATAGAGCTTCAGCAACACATGCAATTGGATCCACCAATTCCTCATCGGCGGCCAACACCACCAGGAGACATCGACATAACGTTTCCCAGAATCACACTACCTACTTTTGATGGAAACTACCAACGCTGGATGGAGTTCAAGGATATCTTCTCAGAGCTAGTTCACAACACACCCATAAGTGAAGCAAAAAAGATGCACTACTTGACAACTTCTTTACAAGGAGAACCAAAAAACCTAATCAAGCACCTGCCCGCAGTAGGAATCAATTATGCTGCGGCCTGGTCTCTTATTAGCAACAGATACGACAACAAAAGGCTTTTAGTATCCACATTACTGAGCAAGCTAATGTCGCAGGCATCCACCAAAAAGGAATCTGCGTCATCATTAAAATCACTTCATGATGTTACCAAGGAGTGTATTCATGGTCTCAAGGCACAAGACATACCAGTGCAACATTGGGACGCCATTTTGGTCCACCTTTTGCTACACAAAATGGATGAAGAAACCCAAACTGCGTTCGAGCAAGGTTTAAACGACAATAGGCGCCTCATTACCATTAATGAACTGCTAACGTATTTGGAGCGGAGATTTCAGTCCTTGGAGACACGAAGAAAGGGTGACAGATCAACAACGCGAACTTGCGCTTCGATGACTGCATCAGAAACGAGGGAAATTTGCAACATCTGTAAGAGGGAGACTCATAATATTTATGCCTGCAGAAAATTCACCAACGCCGAGTTAAACCAAAGATGGAAATGGGTAAAGGACTTCCAGCTATGTGTTAACTGCCTAAAACCAGGACATCAGGCTAACGAATGCAAGTCACGACATTGTAACAAATGTACAAAAAATCATAACACATTGCTACATAACCCCAAAGCAAAGGCACCCTACAACAAATCTACGACACAAGACAAGTCAACACCACATCTATCAGGTCCTTCAGTAGCTCATGACCAAGTATCTAACAAGGTCAGCCTCCTGACGAATCATGCAGTCAAGAATCCCCATTATATCATACTGGGAACTGCACGCATAAACCTAGCATCTGCAAATGGGCAGCATATTGAATGTTGAGCCATCCTGGACTCCGGCTAACAAGTGAACCTAATAACAGACCGTGTATGGAAAAAACTGGGCGGCAGATCCAGACAAGTGTGCTTGAGCGTGGAAGGCATTGGAGTGAACAAAACCAAGATGCGCCATCAGACAAGCATTCGGTTTCAGTCAACAATAAACAATTATGTTGCTGAAGTAGACGCCCACATTGTCCCAAAAATTGTCTCTGACCAGCCAGTTCATCATTTTAACATTGAGACTTGGGAAATTCCGCAGAATATTCACTTAGCTGACCCAGAATTCAATCAACCAAGTCGAATTGACTATTTGCTGGGAGCAGAAATCATGTTCGAACTACTTACAGATGGACAAATTAAATTGGCAGACAATCTTCCGATTCTGCAAAATTCAGTCCTAGGATGGGTAATAGCTGGTAAGGTCGAATCAAACTTCACCGATAGCGCAGTCTGCGGAATATGTACCACAAGGGAACTAGAAGAAGCCGTTTCTCGATTTTGGGAGGCTGAGGAACCATCAGACAGTGAAACGAAGCTGGCAGAAGATGAACTACACTGTGAGGCGCATTTTCTTCAATACACATTTCGAGTGGAAGATGACAGATTTGTAGTAAAACTCCCTTTAAAGGATCATCCTTCGGTACTGACGGAATCCAGAGGCATAGCACAGAAAAGATTTGAATCAATCGAGCGGCGCTTCAAAGCCAATCCAACGCTAAAGGATCAATATGTCTCATTTATGAGAGAATATGAAGCATTAGGTCATATGACAAAAATCAAACCCGAAGAAATCAGCTCCCCTCATTATTTTATACCACATCATTGCGTACTACGACCAGAAAGCTCATCAACCAAATTAAGGGTCGTCTTCGACGCATCGGCCCACAGATCATTGGGACTGTCTCTAAATGACATAATGCATAATGGTCCTACTGTTCAGAGCGACTTCTTTGCTATTTTACAACGATTTAGAATGCACAAGTACGTTCTTAAAACTGATGTTGAAAAAAATGTACAGACAGATATGGGTTAACCACGAAGATCGAAATTTACAGCTAATCCTCTGGAGAGAAAATGACAAGCAGCCACTCAATGTATATCAACTGAACACAGTAACATATGTCACCAGGGCTGCACCATACCTAGCAACACGCTGTCTTGTCAAACTACCAGATGACTGTAAGGGACAATTTCCTTATGGAGCGTCATCTCTGCGAAGAGATTTTTATGTGGACGATGGCTTAATAGGAGCTGATTCAAATCATGAAGCCTTAATGATACAAAAGCAATTAATAACCATTTTAGCAGGAGCAGGAATGAAGCTCAAAAAATGGTGTTCGAACAACAAAACCTTGTTGCATGGAATTGCAACCGAAGATCAGGAGGTTGATCTCAATTTTGAGTCAAAGGAAACTCAATCAACTAAAACCTTGGGACTTCTATGGCTCCCGAAATCGGATGTGTTTTGCATCAAGGTCAATGTTCAAGAACACAAACATACCACAAAACGTACCATGAGCTCCGATTTGGCACATATATATGATCCGTTAGGTCTGATTGGTCCAGTGTTAGTAACTGGTAAAATCCAACTTCAAAAAACATGGCAAACAAAACTCGACTGGGATGACAACCTTCCTACGGAACTCGAAAAGGAATGGAATTCCTATAGAAAGGACCTACTGACACTGAACATGATACAATTTCCGAGACATATATTCAGCAATCAAGGAACCAGAACAATTGAAATACATGCATTCGCAGACGCCTCAGAAAGGGCTTATGGTGCTGCAGTATATGTAAGAGTCGTGCAAGGGGATGAAACAGTGAGGGTCAATCTTCTGTGTTCAAAATCACGCGTAGCTCCGACAAAACAACAAACAATACCGCGTTTAGAATTAAGTGCAGCACTGTTGGCAGCTGAGCTTACAGCGAGAGTAAAGGCTAATCTGAACTGGGAGAATAAAAAAACCTTTTTCTGGACTGATTCCCAGATCGTGCTTGCTTGGCTACGCAATCATCCAGGGAAACTACCAGTATACGTGGCCCACCGCATTGTAAAAATTCTTCGGGTAACGATTCCAGAGCAATGGTACCACGTCCCATCCAAACAAAATCCTGCTGATGTCTTATCAAGAGGCATAATGCCCCGTGAGTTATCATCGTGTAACATGTGGTTGTATGGACCCTTATTTCTCTATCAAAACAAAGCGCAATGGCCAACACCCATCAAACGGGAATCAACACATGCTTACAACTGTACAGCAACCGTCCTAGCAACTCAACAGTCATTCGAGGAAAACGCATGGATTTATACAATACCTTCAAAAAATTCCTTTACACATGTAGAAAGGGTCATAGGATATATGCTACGATTTGCGAAGAACACAAGACGAACAAGGGAATCTCGATCAGAACATATACAACTTTCACCAGTGGAATTCGATGCCACACTTAAGGTAATTGTACGTCACATACAAGCTGCCGACTTCGATGACCTTAAACGGGCATTGATCAAGGACAATTTTGCACCCAGGACTGATCCCCTCAGCTCTTTAACTCCATTTCTGGACGAAGAAGGGATCATAAGAGTGGGTGGACGACTAAGTTCCTCGACACAGCAATTCGATGCGTCGCATCACATGATTTTACCAAGCCAAGATACGCTTGTAAAACTTTTGATAGAGAAAATACATAGGGAACACTATCACTGTGGTCCTCAAGCACTACTGGCACAAGTGCGACAGCGGTTTTGGCCATTGAAAGGGAAAAGCATCACAAGAGCAATTGTCCAACGGTGCGTACGATGTACAAAGGCAAGACCAACTATGTATAACCTAATTATGGGAAACCTTCCAAAACATCGGGTACAACCAGCTCGGCCATTCCTGATTTCGGGAGTGGATTATTGCGGCCCATTTTTTGTACATTTTAAAACAAGAGGAAAGCGACCCCAAAGGGCATATCTCGCAGTCTTTTGCTGTTTTGTCACTAAGGCAGTGCATTTAGAACTCGTCACTGAACTGACAACAGAAGCCTTTATTGGGGCACTGAAAAGATTTATATCGAGACGAGGCCATTGCAAAACATTGTATTGTGACAACGCAACAAATTTTGTTGGCGCCCGGAACCAGCTCAAAGAGCTTAATGACGTTCTATATGCAAAAGCAGCTCAAGAATCACTCCTCGAAGTATGCAGCACAAAGGGAATCGACTTTCAGTTTATCCCACCAAGGTCACCACATTTCGGCGGACTATGGGAGGCGGCAGTAAAATCAGCAAAGCACATGTTAATGAAAAATGTCTCAGCTGCATCGCTCACATACGAAGAGCTGGAGACTGTGGTTATAGAAATTGAGGCCATATTAAATTCCCGACCCCTCATTCCAATGATGCCAATGATCTAAATGCTATCACTCCGGGTCATTTTTTGATTGGCGAAGAACTAACATCAAGCGTTGACGTGAGGTCAAAGATTCCTCAAGGAAGGTTACTAAATAGATGGCAACTCGTATCACAAGTTAAACACAATTTTTGGCAACGGTGGTCCAAGAAGTACCTTAACGAGTTACAACAGCGGCACAAGTGGAAAGGCCCAATCAATGAGATTCAATCAAACACAATGATCATCGTTAAAGAAGATAACCTTCCAGTTTTACAGTGGCCCCTGGGACGAATAATAAAGGTTTACAAGGGTGATGATGGTTTGGTAAGGGTATGCGATATAAAAACAGCAAAGGGAACGTTCAAACGACCTATCCACCGATTGGCTCCGCTATTTCCGGAAAATAAGGATGAACAATCACATCAAAGCACAAGCCCGGCATCGTTACCTCTAGGTAACACGTCAACCAAAATCAAACCACCTCGGTCATCAACCGATGAAGCAATGCCAACAAAACGGTCACGCCTAAACTCAACCTTGATGGTGACTATTTTAACATTGTTTCTCTTCCCAATAGCGCTTGGAAATCAAGTCAACATAACGAAGTTCAACAATAAACCTGGCATTCACTTTGAACAGATAGGGCTTGTAAAGCTTAAGTCTGCCACCTGGAAGATGATCGTGTACCTTGACCTTGAACCATATCAACATAAAATAAACATTTTAAGCGATGCGACAACGATACTCCAAACTCTATGCAATAGTACGTTAAACAACGCAACCTGCAACACGTTGAGGGACTACTTTGATCATGTAAAGGACGATTTGCAGGCAGAGTTCAATCTGTTCACCATAAAAAGAAAGAAAAGAGTAGCAATTGATATAGTTGGGAACATAGCCAACTCACTGTTTGGCGTATTAGACTCGAACTACGAAAAACAAATGTCAAAGACAATTAAGGAGCTAAAAAGGAACGACGAATTCTTAGACAGGCTTCTAAAGAATCAAACATCGTTAATCGACTCCACCATCAACATTATCAAGAAAAATCAACTAGACGTACAGATTCAATTCGACGCAATTGGCAATCAACTCCATAATGTTAAGGTCGAGCAACGCATCCTGATGCTGTCAGTGCAGATGCTCATAGTTACTAGCAATATACAATCATGGACGTGCTGGTCGATAGCCATCATGACAAAATTAACCCCCTTTTACTCACTCCTCAACAACTGAACGAAGAAATCAAGAAGATAAGGGCCCATTTGCCAGCACACATGCAATTGCCAATTCACCAAAATAACTTACTGGACGTATACAAGCTTATCAAGGTCAACGGAATCATAGCAGGGGATCACGTAATCTTCAGCATCGAGCTACCCCTCACCGATCCACGAGAGTTCCAGCTATTGCATATTGTTCCAATCATAGCAACAATAAATAAAACACTTACCGCTGTAGAAACATCAACGAAATTTCTCTCCATCAGCTTACATCGCGATGAATTCTTTCCAATGTCAAAACATGAGGTCGACGCTTGCTGGAATTTGGGTAACGACGAACTAATCTGTCCGAACATTCCAGCAACATATCAAGCGACACGTGATCCTATGATCAATAAATGTGAAATTGATTTAATGAATGATCAACCTAATCCAAGATGCGTTTTCCGTAAGCTTGAAGATACCACTATATGACAGCACCTATATCATCCGAACCAATATATGTTTTCCACAGCAGATACCATCAAAATGAATGCAGCGTGCCACAATGACATTATACAAATTATGCTAGAAGATAGCGGATTGTGTCATAAAAAACGACCTCATAACCATACAAGGTCGTCAACAAATTGTCACGTCTCTACAAACTTCGGCTACCAGCCTTAACCCTGTACTCGGTTGGACAAAACAATATGCCAATATGACATTCAGTGCAAAACAATTCAACCCAACAAGATATGAGCTCCAACTAGTTCAACAGAGGTTAGCCCAAATTTTAAACACCACGCTCCCTACCAACGAAGTCAGCCTCAGTACCCACGGGATCATAGTCGGTTACGCAGCAATTGCATTGGTATTAGCGACCGCCATCATTGTGACCTACAAATGGAAAGGGTTGAAGAACAGCTTTAAACCAGCTCAAATTTCTCGACACCAAACTACGGAATGTTAACAATTATCTAGTAAAATAAATTTTTTTATGTAATGAATTGGCAATTTCAGCCATCATGATGAGTTCGAATCAGCCAATTTGTGGGGCAGCATGTTAACACATACAATAACCGTTTTTGTTTTGGCATCACTAATTAATAAATAATTGTATTTTCTTTTTACAACAGTAAAAAAGGTCACTGAACGTAAAGTTGCAATTCAATACACCTTTTCATGGCCAGCCAAATTCGTTCAACTCAAAAGTAGTATTTTATAATTTTCTTTAGTTTTTGTTTATTAAAGTTGTAATTCAATACACCTTTTCATGGCCAGCCAAAAAGATTTCATTCAACTCAGAATAATTGTTGTAGAATTATTTTGGTTTTTGCTGAGTTGTAAAAACGGTACATTTTATTTTGTCCAAGTTATTTTGCATACAGGCATTTTTTCTCTAAAAATATTTCATTGAACTCAGAAAGACGGCTGACACATTTTGCTAATTCAATTTATGTTGTTGTTTTATTACCATTTTATTATATAGTATATAAGCAATGAAAAATTAATTAAGAAGGCAGAATAAAGTTTAACAATAAGAATAACGGTTCAAGTGCTGGCTATTCACAAAATTCTATTGTTTTTTATTACCCAACAGGAATCTCGGCTCAAGTGCCGACGATTCCCTCATATTTACATTAAAACTTAATTCTCAATTCTCAACACGAGTCACGGTTCAAGTGCCGTCGACTCACACTCTGTTATACACAACAAGTATTAACAACAAGCATGCCCTTTTTCAACAAAAACGTTTTGTAGTTAGGTACTCAAGTTTGCATTTTTTGCATAGTCTTTCAATTAGTGTCGCATTAATAACTGTTAATGTTAGTCAACGGGAACGCAATAAATATTTTGAGACAATATATTTAGTTTTTTCTATATAGATTTTAAATGAGTGTCGCGAGCAGCTGTAAATTGCAATTATATCTATACATGTTTGTTTCTTGTATATACTTGAATGCTTAAGACTACTGCATTAATATGGGTTTAACTAATATGGGCAAATAATAAAACGCATTACTTCACTCATGGCCAGTCGGAAATCCAACATTCTCCCCGCCTTGGAAGCGATGGTTCCAACAGTATTTTGACTTAATTTTCAATTGGAAGTTTACACAACTTTCTTACAGCTCTTTTAAAAATGCCTTCAGCAGTTTTGACTAACACAACTCGCACGTGGCCATCTGTTCCTGGGAATGACTCAATTACTCTGCCAAGCGGCCACTTAAGGGATAGGGTTGACTCCTCCTTGAGCAAAACTAGATCATTTAGCTGAAGATTGGGTTGAACGGTGTACCATTTTGTTCTTTGCTGCAGACCTTTGAGATATTCATTACGCCAGCGATCCCAAAATTTTTGTTGGATCCATCTCAAAGTATGATATTTTTTTAATGAAGCTGGATTGACACCCGTAGAGCGGGCGGTCATACTGGCGGTCGTTTAGTAAACTGTTGGACTCCAGATATTTCACAAGATGGAAGTTGAGCATAGTTTCCATCACCTTCGATATAGCAGAACATATTGCAATCGGGCGGTAATTTTCAGGGTTTTTAGCCACTCCCTTTTTGGGGATAGGCGTTACATTAGCAACCTTCCAGAACATTGGAAATTTACCGGAGTGGTAAAGTATACTGAAAAGTTTGGCTAGTGGACGTGCTAACGTCGAAGAGCACTGCTTCAGGACCAGTGCAGGGATTCCATCCGGCCCAGGAGACTTCCTTGTGCTGAGATCCGCAAGAACCCTTTTAACTGCACGCGCTCGAAAAAATATCTTAGGCATAGTTACGGATACTCTCTCGAGCGCGGGGAGTGGTTGAGAGCTATCAGGCAAGTGAGAGTTACTTGAAAATATTTCAGCCAATATATTAGCTTTATCAACCGGGTCAGTAAATATTTGGTCATTCTTCAAAAGAGTCGGAATTGAAGAACTAGCACTTTCCTTAACAGTTTTGACGAATGACCAAAAACTCTTACTACCCCTGGGGGCAGTGAGAATTTTAGTGCGAATACGCTGCTCGTATAAAGCCTTTTCGCGTCTTAACACTTTTACACACGAAGATCTTGCCTTCTTGCGTAGCAAATCAGTATTGGCATTTTTGTTATTACGCCAAGTACTGAATGCTGCCTCTCTGGATCGCAACGCATCTTTACATGCCTGGTTAAACCAAGACTTCGCCCTAGGTTTAACCGAAATTTGCTTACAGGGAATAAAAGCTTTCATCCCCAGTAGAATTGTGTTTTCAACCATTTTCGCCATGGAATCGACATCATTGTCAAGAAAACATAGTTTCCAATTAAAATTCCGAAAGAATTCGTTAAGCTCGGCCCAACGACCCTTTTCGTAAATATATTTACTACGCTTCGTGGCTGCACGCGAAACGTTGCGAAGTTTGGAGAACGGAAAGGTTGCGGAAATGGTGCAATGATCCGAGTTACCGAGAGGTGCATTGACAGTAACTTCATACTTTGCAGGATGTGAAGTTAGAAAAAGGTCAAGAGTATTATGTTGGTGCCCTTCAACACATGGAATATGTGTTGGTTCATTAACTAATTGCACAAGGTGATTGTGCGCGGCGAACAACTCAGCAAATTGACCCTCTGAGGTTGTGTGGCTCGAATGGCGAAGCCAAGATGTGTTATGAACACTGAAATCACCAGCAACTACAATTTCACTGCTCGGACAACTATCAAGAATCTTCGATATGGAGTCGGAAAGAGCATCGAAGCAATGTATGGTAGCATCTCTTTCCGCGTTTGGACTTCTATACAGAAACCCGAAATGTAAAAAGTGTGTACCGACTTTGAATTTAACCCAAAGACAGCTAAATTCTGCGTCAGACATGCCTAATGGTTGCTGGCATTGGTAGACAACTTCATTACGTACGTATATTGCAAGGCCCCTATGAAGAGTAAAAAGCGACAGGAGGTGATACCCCGGCAAATGAAAATCCTGTGGATCAGCATCCTCATGTACCTGGGTTTCACTTAAGGCGAAAACATCCGGCCGATGGAGACAAACGTGAGCATATACAGAAAAGAAATTCGCTCTTAACCCACGTATGTTAGAGAAGTCTATTCTAAACTTACCCACCATCACAAGATGAGAGAAAAAAACCGAAATCCTAACTCTAGATTAGCGAATACGATGCAATGACAGCAACTGCAGTGACCATTCACTAGTCAGTGTTATGCCTTCACTAGTGAATGATCCAGCCACTATCAGTACACCGCACCAATAAAATAGAGTTTTATTTTATTTATTTTATTTATGGGAAAAGGGATGGGAGGCGCTTGATACTGCAGAAACACAGGTCATAATAGCCCTGGTCTGGTCCAATTCCATTTTCCCATAGTGGCTCATAGTGCCAACACTGGTATGGGGTGTCGTCACTGATGTTGAGGAATGCATTAATTATTTTATTGTCTGTTGTTTTCTTGTTTTGTTGTTTTTTTTTCTTGTTTATGTTATTGATTTTTTTATTTTATTATTGCAGTTGAAGATATTTGTTGTTTTAATTTAATATTTGGTGCGTGGTTATTTTAAAATTTTAATTTATTTGGTTTTAATTTTTTTTTTCTATTTATTGGTTTGATTTTTGTTCTTTGAATGTTTGTGTTTATATATTTTTTGTTTTTTTGCTTATGTGCTTTAAATTAATTTAATTTTTTAATTTGTATTTTTCTTAAATAACTAAAACACAGCCCGGACTGACAGACACAGAGACGAAAAAACGTGTTGACGGCACGAGAGACAGAACACTACCTTGCTTGACGGCACGAGAGACAGAACACTACCTTGCTTGCTTTACTGCGCTTTCCCATAAACAACCGAAATGCGGTGAACGTGGGGGGATAAACTTCCA
Organism: Linnaemya tessellans; assembly: GCA_951800035.1. Taxonomy (NCBI): domain Eukaryota; kingdom Metazoa; phylum Arthropoda; class Insecta; order Diptera; family Tachinidae; genus Linnaemya; species Linnaemya tessellans. Next base: position 72,672,752 of record OX637536.1, read on the forward strand.
TTGAATGCCTTCATGTTGGCATTTTTCATAAACAAGAGCGTTGTGTTGATCTGATAAAAAATGTTTCAGCATATCCTTTAATTCTCGATTTGCACCTATAAATTTGTTGCGTTGTCGGAGAAAATCGTGGTACAACGTCCTCTTCTTGCTATGAACCGATTTAACGCTGCTATAAAGGCATTGGTGGTCAAACTGGGTACTAGTTCAATGTGAACTGCCGGTACAGCGAAGCAGATGAATATTGCAACATATGATGTTGTTGTGTTATGTAAAATGGTCCACAATACTCGACACCAGCTACTGCAAATGGATGCGACTGACTAACTCTGTCAGTGGAAAGTGCTCCCATTACTTGGCCGAAATCTATAACAAAATACACAATTGTGTATAATTTGCTTGATGGTTTGTTTAGCCTTGAGAATCCAGATGCTGTTACAAAGAATGTTGTTGAGGGTTTGCACACCAGCATGCAAATTTTTGTGATGGTAATAACGAATAATAGTGTGAACAAATACATGCGATGAGGGCAGCACTATGGGATGCTTTTCGGCGAATGGTAGGTTAGCGTTATTTAATCTCCCACCTACTCGTATGACTCCATTGTGCAAAAATGGTGAGAACGTGATGAGTTTTAATTGGCGATCGATTTGTTTGTAGGGCTTGAAGTTCTTGTCGGAAAAACTGACCTTGAATTAGACGACAAATCGTTTCGAATGCTCGTTGCATTTCTTCGGATTCGATTGGACCTGTTTTGCAATTTTCTTTTCTTATGATGGGAAAGGCAAACCGAAAGACATAGCCAAATATTCTTAAGATTTTTGGATAGTTGTTTATGTATTTTAAGTTATTTAATATATCAGCTTTGTATGTGCTCGTTTTTGCTGCAACTAAAGAAACTTGACGCATTTCGCAGTGCGCTTCATCGGGTGTTGCGTATTGTTTACTTGGCCATACACATTCGTCTTTCAGCAGAAATTCCGGTCCATGAAACCACAACTTGTTATTGATTATGCTATTTGCTAAAACCCCACCCGATAAAATGTCAGCAGGATTTAGTTGTGAAGGAACATGCCGCCAATTTGATGCTGCTACATTTTGTTTAGTTTTTTCCACACGGTTTTTGATATATGGTTTCGATCTTGTTGAGTCTCCAGCTATCCAGCACAAAGTTATTGGGGAATCAGACCAGCACGTACTGTTCTGAGGTGGGCAAGGCAAGATTTTAAGTACGGTCTCTAAAAGTTGAGTTAGCAGCAAAGCTGCGCATAATTCTAGCCGAGGTAGACTGACGGACTTCATGGGAGCAACACGTGATTTGGCGCATAGCAACGAGGAGCTCTTTTCATTGATTTTGGATGATACTGCATATACACATGCCCCATAGGCCTTGGAACTTGTATCTGCAAATGCGTGAATATTAATATTGGCGTGAAAAGTTACGTACCTTGGTATTTGTAGTGTTGTGATCATCTGTAACTGAGTTTGAATCTCGTTCCACTCTCTCATTATGTTTTGTGGCACAGATTCATCCCAGTGAAGCTTAAGCGACCAAATGCGTTGTAGCAACAGCTTACAGCTAACTATTATTGGATTTACGAGCCCAAGCGGGTCAAACAATTTTGCTGTGTGTGAAAGTATAATTCTTTTGGTGACCTTATTAGCAGGAGTGGTACACAGATTATACAAGTAACTGAAGTTGTCTTCTTTGGGGAACCATTTGAGGCCAAGCGTTTTGATGTATTCGGAGTTATCAACCTTGATAATTTCTTCACGTTCAGAAATTGGTATACCGTCATCATTAGCAGCAAACTTTCTTAGAGGAAAACCACCACTCTTCAATAATTCTGTGACTTGAAGTCTAATGTTAATGACTTCTTCGATATTGCTACCGCCTGTCATTAGATTGTCAACGTAGAAATCGCGGGACGTTATTTTGGACCCAATTGGATACGACGATTGTCCTTCTTGTGCTAACGCTTGCAGGCACTTAACCGCTAAATATGGGGCGCTACTGGTGCCATACGTGACCGTTTTTAACACATATGTTGATAAATTACCACTTATTTTATCCCGCCAAATAATGCTCTGCCAATGATTATCGCTTTCATTAACTAACACTTGCCTGTACATCTTAGCTATGTCGGCTACAAGCACAAATTTGTGTAATCGAAACCTTAGTAGAATGGAAAAGATGTCTTCCTGTAAGGTAGGTCCTACACGTAAAATATTGTTTAACGCTAAGCCATTGGACGTTCGACATGAGCCATCAAATACCACTCGTAACTTGGTCGTGGAACTATCTGGTTTTACCACGCAGTGATGTGGAATGTAATTATAATTCGAGTTGATATTGGACGCTGCTTTCTCCATATGTTCTAGAGCGATATATTCCTCAATAAATTCAATATACTCCCTTTTAATGTTTTGATTTGCTGTCAACCTTTTTTCTGACAAAAAATATCTTTTTGTAGCAATTTCAGCTGACGACCCAAGTTCCATTGGATTTTTCTTAAATGGCAGCCTAACTATAAACTTGTTTGTATGTGGGCACCTCAATGTTGTTTTTTCAAAGAACCGTTCACATTCTTCTTCTTCAGCCGTTTGAATCGGTTCGTGACTAGGCTCTACAATTTTCCAAAACCGTTCTAGAGTGGTATCTAAGTTCGACTCAGTTGAATAATTTAAGCAATTATCATTGGCCTCACTGTACTAACAAGGCAATTAATTGTAAACGGACTGGTTGATGATTCGATTTCATTTCTTGGTTTGTTTAACGATGTTGTTTGTGTTGAATTCAGCAGCGAAGTCTGTGAAGTGCCTTTAGTCGAGACAGTAGAACCTGTGACGATCCATCCTAATGTGGTTTTTTGTAGAATTGGCATACCTTTGGTTTTAATCTGCCCAACCATCAACAAATCATAAAATAACTCAGCGCCTATAAGCAAGTCTATGGGTCCAGGTACATCAAAGTATTGATCAGCTAGTGTGATGTTGGCTGGTATATTGTAATTTGAAGTTTCCAAACGTGACTGCGGTTGGTACGAAGTGATGGATGGGATAACGACGGCTGTAATAAAGGCTGAGTAACTATTTGTAGAAGATTTTAGCACCAGCGAGCAACTGTTGAAAGCTTCATGGGTATTGCATGCGATGCCGGTAATTTCAATATTTACTTTTTTACGAGATACACTTAAATGTTGTGCAATTTTGTCTGTCACAAAATGTAGTTGTGATCCAGAATCCAATAGTGCGCGAATTATGATGGACCGTCCATTGGGTGCTTGTAGTTGTACCCTGGCAGTTCCCAAAATAACTGGGTTTTTAGATGTAGATGCTTGTAGGGTACATGGAGGTTCTGTGCGGTGAGGCAATGTTAACGAGGGCTGATTAGGGCCAGCGAGTGATGATTGATATGCCTCATCTTTATGTAGAAGCGTGTGGTGAGCAGACTTGCAATATTTGCATCTATTAGCAGATGGACAGTTAGTGACTATGTGATTACAGCCTAAACAATTTAGGCATAGTTTAATCTTCTTTATAAGGCGAAATTTTTCTGAGACATTCATTTCAATAAATTTTTTACAGTGCGAAACGCTATGGTATGGTGTAGTTTTGCAAAGCGGACAACTTGATGATGATGCTTGGGTTGCGCTGGCAAATGTTGCGGTATGACGGTTTTTATATATTGTAGCGAGTGTTGTGAAGCATTATCGAACATCCCTCCTACATATACTTTGCACTAATTCGTTGGCGCAGCAGTAATGTACGTTCAACTTAAATACTGTTAGCGTTAACGAATGGTGCAATACTGTTCTATTATTTAGGTCATTAGAAAATAGCTTAATTGCAATATATTATTTTATAGTTAATTTTAAGAAAGTATAAATAGCTAGTTCTAAGTTAGTTAAGTGACAGTTGTAGTAAACAAAGTTCCAATAAAGAACCTGCGAATCCCACGGGACCCTCCAGGTAAAAAGAAGTAACTATTGACTTTTAAACTACACTACAACATTTGGCGCAGTCGGTATTCGCAGAGTATTGTTTGTTTAATATCTTTCAACAGAGAATAAGTACATATTCTGATATTGGAAAGCTATTTTAGCTCAATTCAATTCAATAGGTGCTTGGTATTTGTTGAAGGAATTTGTTGTTCCGTGTGTCAGTATTATTAACTCCTCAAGGTTTTAATTAGCTATTTTAGCTGCCTTCAGTTGTATAAATTTTATGGGAAAAACTTTACGACGAACAAACTGCTCTTGGGATAGAAATGGAACCAGTATACATGGTAAGTATTGGTGTAAAAAAAAAGTGTAAAAGCGACGAATGACCGTCCTTGCAAGAGTCATTATACAGCAAAATGAATTTTTTTTTAGTATGGGTATTTAAATTAGAGTAATAGGAATATATATATATATATATATATATATATATATATATATATATATAAATGGCATAGCTTTTTTTATTAGTTAGGAAGAAATTTATATATGGAGGATTTAAAATTAGAATTGAGAAAAACGCAGGTAGAAACTAGAGAAATTTCGGAGCGAGTGTGGAATTTAATTAAGTATATCAATAATACAAAGGAGTATATAGAGTTAGTGAAACATAAGGTGCGAAGCCAGGGATATATAAGTGAGTTCAAAAAGATTGATATTTTATTAGAAGAGTTACAAGTGTTACAGGAACATCAGAAAAATCCAGTTATATCTAAAGAAATAGAAGAATACGTACAAGTGAACAGGATCTTGAAGCAGCAGAACGAAAGCTTGAAGAAAACCATAGAAGAAGCCGAACAACATATTCAAGACAGCGAGCAAGAAAACCAAGCGTTTAAAGAGCTCGCGCAACACGTTAACACGAGGTTGACTCCAGAACAGCTGCAGAAATACGTTGAGAACAGGAAAGTTGTTGAGGAAAAAAATCAGCAAATTGAGACGCTAAAATTAAAAATACAAGAGTTGCAGGGGGGAACTACGAAAACACTTTTAGTCAACAATTCTTCAAATATGACAACTTTTACGGAACTTTTAAAAAATATATCTCATGTCGTGCCGATATTCTATGGAACGGTGGTCCCCGAACTTACAACTGAAACAAATAAATTTATTGAAGGATGTATGATAGCAAAGGATAAACTAGGGGAACCGGGTAATGTTGTTGACATGATCAAATGCATAAAAACTAGGCTCTTTGGAAATGCTTACTCGTATTTCCACAATAAGGAATTCACAACAATAGAATCACTGTGCATGGCTATTAAAGAGAAATTTATAAAAACTAAGACGCTAACGGAAATACAAAAATTGATTTTTAACAATAAGCAAAGTTTAACAGAGAGTGCATATGAATTTGGAGAGAGATTGGAAGAACTACTTAGAAATGCAACAGAGCTTATTGCGACACAATGGCAAGATGTTTCTCATCAAAAATCTATGACCGACCATTGCAATCAATCAGCGGTAAGAAGCTACATAAGGGGTTTACGAGATCCCAAGTTAGTGGCAAAGTTCATCGGGCATGAAAATGACAAGTTGGCTGATCTACTAAAAATTACAAAGAATGCTCAAAATCTCCTAGGCACTAATACGAGATATCCAAATGTTATGACAGTGCAAGACGAGGAACCCTTAGTTGAGACGGTGCAACAATTGTTGAAAGAAGTGCCACAACTGCCTTTGAACCAACAAACATATAACCAGCCAATGCCCAATAATAATGTACATCTTACCTCTATGAGTTCTTCAAGGTACTGCAGTTTCTGCAATAAACCTGGACATATGTTGAATGAATGTTATACTCAAGCCAGACGTCAAGAACGGGCAGAATACAACTTAAGAAGAAACCCACAACCACATAATCCCAGAATCAATACTTAAAATTATGCAAGGCAAGAAACTCAAAATATAAGGCAAAATCAAATTAACAACAACGAGCAGCAACGTTGTTATAGATGCGGTCGACAGGGACACATTTCCTACAATTGCCCCGAAAACAGAGACAACAATGGTAGCAACAAGAATAGAAATAGAAATGACAATACCACTAGCAATAGAAACAGGTACACAAACGGCAGACAGGATTCGGGAAACGGGTATCGGCCCAGTCACAACTAATTGACTGGAATGCCAAAACCCGCAGAAAAAGAATATATGAAAAACATACTGAGGAAAAAACATGTAAGAAAACACAACCGGTAGGCGATAAAGCTGAAAAACATGAAAATTTCAGCATCATAAATTTAGACATAAACAGCATAAATGTGACAGAGGAGGAAGATAATCAGCATCCGGAGATTAAAATGAATATCAAGGAAAAAGCAGTAAGTACACCCAAAAGATCGCGTCGGAAGAAAAAGGCTCATACAAAAATGATAAGTGGTGCAGGGTACATAAATGCAGCATACAATGCCTGTAATACCAGTAGAAAAATTTTAAGAAAATCAGTATATTATATGGCAATAATGCTACAATTTATAATGATGACGTATTAAAGAGAAAGTGAGCAAAAAACAAAACGTGGCAAACCGCCACACATATCACTCAGAGTCCCGAAGGGAACTGAGTCTGAAAAGGGATAATGCTAGTAATGAAAAATACGATATAAACAATGCATATATAAGTTTCCCCTGCAAAGAAGCAAAAGAGGAGAAACTATTATTATTGGTGGACTCAGGAGCAGACACCACACTAGTAAAAAATGAAACTTTGGCAACAACAACAGAAATCAACAAAAATGAGCGGAAGACGTTGTCAGGAGCATTTGGGGGAAACATAAATACCAAAGGAACTGTAGTGGTGAACCATAAATATGTAGACAGATTACGTTTGAAAATGCACGTAGTACCGAAGGGTAGCATATTGCCCGCAGATGGTTTATTGGGCAGAGATATGATGTGGAATAAGTCGATTACAGATACAATTACCAAGAACATACAATTTTTTTAAAACCAGAAAGAAATAGCTTCCTTACCACTAGTTTCAGAAAATCACCAGTTATATATAGCAGATAATGTTTTTGTGAAAGGACGATCTCAGGGAATTGTGGCAGTAGCAGTTAAAAATGCTAGCGGAGACATAATAGTAAACAAAGTAGAAATTTCACCAGGCGTATTTGTGGGTGAAACTCTAACGTCGATCAGAGAGGGAACAGCATTCGTTCCAATTCTGAACACTAATGACTTTGCAGTGAATATAAAGGAAAAAGTAATTTTGAGTTGGGACAACCCTTTCAACTTCCGGATAGCGCCGACAGCAGCGATAAATACACTAGATTCTGCGCACAACAGAGATAGAACCCGATTGCTATTAGACACGGTTCGTCTGAAGCCAGATCTGAACTCGGAAGAGAGAGTGTCAATCGAAACCATTTTAAGATCATACGACGATGTATTTCACCTACCCGGGGACAATCTTACATTCACGAATGTACTTAAGCATAAAATACCAACTAACCCTACTCAGCCCCCAATCAATACTGAACAGTATAGGTTACCTGAGGCCCACCGAAATGAAATTAATAGACAAGTAGGCCAAATGATCGAAGATGGAATTATCTCCCCTAGTATTTCCCCTTGGAACTCTCCAATACTCCTAGTACCCAAAGAGACAGGCAAGGACGAAGAGAAAAAATGGCGTTTGGTAGTGGATTTCAGGAAATTGAATGAAGCTACAATAAAACAGGTTTTCCCCATACCAAGAGTTGACGAGATCCTAGACCAACTTGGCTACAGATGATACTTCTCTACCCACCTGGCAAGCGGGTACCACCAAGTTCTGATGAGCCCTAATGATAAGCAAAAAACCGCGTTCAACACCAACATGGGACATTTCGAGTTCAATCGTAAGCCTTTCGGATTGACAAGGGCACCAGCCACGTTTCAGAGGATAATGAATTCAATATTAACGGGTCTACAGAGAATCGACTGTTTCGTATATCTGGACGATATAGTAATCTACGGGAGAAATCTAGAGGATCATCAGTTAAGACTTAAAAGAGTACTGGACGTTTTAAGGAAACACAACCTTAAGCTGCACCCTGAAAAATGTAATTTCCTGCAAAGAGAGGTAGTTTATCTAGGTCATCAATGTTCGGAAAACGGAGTATTACCGGACCCCCATAAGACAAAAGCAGTAAAAGATATACCGCCTCCCAGAAATGTCAAGGAGCTACAATCATTTTTGGGGCTTATCAACTATTATAGAAAGTTTATACCAAGGTCGTCTGAAATTGCATTGCCATTGAACAAACTATTAAGGAAGAACGCAAAATTTGAATGGACAAAGGAGTGTCAACAAGCAATGGAGAAATTAAAAGCTGCAGTAACAAGTCCTCCACTGTTGCGGTATCCTGATTTCTCAAAACCATTTATTCTGACTACGGATGCTAGCAATGAGGCATTAGGAGCCATACTTTCTCAAGGAGAGCCAGGTTGTGATTTACCCATATACTTCGCAAGCAGAGTGCTAAGTGATACGGAGAAACGATACTCTACCATAGAGAAGGAGTTCCTTGCCATCGTGTGGGCATCTAAGATTTTTAGGCCCTATTTGCTTGGTAGAAATTTACCATTTTTACAGATCATAAGCCTCTGAAAGGAATAGCCAATTTGAAGGATCAAGAAGGCAGATTGGGTCGACTGAGACTCAAACTTTTAGAATATGACTTCGAGATACGGTATAAGCCGGGGAAAATCAACCAAAACGCTGACGCACTTAGTCGTCTCCCAGTGGAAAAAATTAGTGTAGGAGCAATTACCAGGGCAAAGGCACGAGAGGCAAACGCATATAAAAAGGGAAATAATGAAGAGATTGTGGATGAAGTGAATAGGAGTGAAGACGTGGAACAAGAGGATACGGTAGTCTATTTGACAAATGTGGAAGATATTAACAAGGTAATGAAAACGTTTCATGATACACCTTTGGGTGGACACCAAGGGACATACAAAACTTACTCCCGCATCAGGAATCAATACAAGTGGGCCGGTATGTACCAGCAAATCAAAACCTATGTAGCAACGTGTACTCTATGCCAGAAGAACAAATTCTCAAAAGTCGGAAAAATGCCATTGGTTATAACAAGCACGTCAAATAGAACCTTTGAAAATTTTTTTTTGGACCTTGTAGGACCGTTGCCAGAATCCACCAGAGGAAACAAGTATATTGTCACCTTCCAGGATGATTTTTCAAAATTTTTCGCGTGCGCCGCAGTAGCTGATGCAGAGGCCTCAACAATAGCTCGAGTTTTTTTTAATGAAATAATTTCGAGATACTTTATTCCCAAGGTGTTAGTAACAGATAACGGGTCTAACTTCACATCGAAATTGTTCAAAGAAACATGTAAGCTCCTGGGAATAAAGAAACTGCTAACCACTCCTTACCACCCACAGGCAAATGGTGCCTTGGAAAGAGCTCACCGACCTTTAGCCGAATTTTTGAGACATTTTGTCAATCTAGATGGTACCAACTGGGACGAATGGCTTAATCACGCAATGCATGTATACAACAACAGCAAACATACAACGACAAAGCAAACGAAATTGTAAAAATAAATCAAGAGAAGGCAAAGTTAAGTGCAAAACAATATTATGACAAGAGTGCAAAATACAGAGCGTATGAAATTGGACAAAGGGTTTGGTTAAAGAACCAAGCCCGTAAAAATAAATTTTCACCTCTATGGTTAGGACCATATGAGATTATAGATGTACCAACACCAGTAAACATAAAACTAAAAATAAGAAACAAAGCGAAGACATATCATAAAAATTTATTAAGGCCACACAGAGACCGAGAAATAGGGAACAGTCAGTTTAATAAGACGTTCTGTAGAAGATAAACCAAAAATATAATAAATACGTTTACTCCATATATCGGAGTGCAATAACCTTTAATGTTTACCTAATTTTCCATAAAGTGTTCGAATATGGGACATTATTTTGCAACTACAGCGAATTTATTTACGAATACTCCAATGAATATAGCTACTGAAAAAAGAAATGTTACAAGCAGAGTAAACAAGAAAATAGATATAATAATAATTAATACATGTACACATAATATTTTTTCGTAATATGATTCCGTCAATATCTCTCTTGTGATAGGTCAGTTAATAAAAAGCAAATGAAGCAACAAATGCAATTAAGCGGTTGTAAGTTATTCACAAGAGACAAAAACCTTGTCAAGTATTTTTTTATATTAAAGTTGCAATAAAAAACATTTAAAATAAAAATTTGCATACATTTTATGCGCAAATTCAAAATATAAAAAAAACATCTATTAATATATATCTTAAAACAAAACATTACTATTTCATTATTACTATGCAAAACCACACTATATACTTAAATGTATTTGTAGAAATTAAATTAAAAAATCGATTGAATAACATAAAAAATATCTTTAAACAAAACATGAATATTTTTTAAATTTAGGTTACGTTAAAAATAAACAAAAATAAAAATATTGCTTAAATGTTAAATAAAAACCTACACAGCATAAACTTTAGAAAAACAATATTAAAATAAAAAATATACAAAATAAAAAAAAGCAAATAAGAAAAAAAAACTAAAATAAATTAATTAAAACAAAGAAAATGTACAAGGAGTAGAGCTCCTTCTTTATTAAAAGAAACAAAACTCAAATGTTTGATGCACTTTAATGATACAAAAAAAATATTATCTCAACAAAACAAAAACCCCAAAACTAAAAGTTGAAAGGAGTTTACAGACAAAAGATAAGGTAAGACGGAGTAAGAATCACTAACGAGGAGATGGGGATGGAAAAACTGGAATCCTTGATGGAGATACATATAGGATGGGACGAAATGGCGTCGAAGTTTCAGTATATTCTCCACGAGATCAACATCGAACAAATAGCGGACTCTGTAAACGAGGTTCATCGTAACTTGCCGACAGTTCTGCTCACTCTCTATCGGGAACTAATTTTGAAGGAAATAAAAGAGATTGAAGACGGTCTACACACACTTTTGCCGGGCCGCGTAAAACGGGCATTGCTGAATATTGGAGGGAAGGTGATGAAGTGGCTGTATGGAACATTGGCTGATGAGGACCGAGAGCAGATAAATCAGCATTTCAAGGTAGTTGATGCAAACGGTCACCAAATCGTTGAAGAGTCGGCTTAAATTTACATCCCGTATCATTCTCCGATTTTTATGAAACTTTTGTCATGGGTAGTACTCTTAAATCTAAGAATTATAGTAAACAAATTTTGGAGCGGACTCACTTAGTTTGGAAGTTATAGGCCTCTAAATTTCAAACATATATGTGTCTATAACTTCCTTCATATTATTGCTACATAGTTGATATGGATATCGTTGGAAAGGTCTTATAAATACCTTTCAAACGATATATAACAACATAAGGTTCTACTGATTTGGAAAGGTTAGCGCTTAAAAAATCAGTTTTTCGTATTGAATTTTTTTTACAAAAGTACCGTTAAATCGAAAAGGGGTCTATATAACGGTTTTTTATTATATAGTAAAATAAATAGAAGACATTCACACCTTTCATTTGACACCTATATCATAAATATCTGATAAGGAATGTAGACACTACAGAGGAATTAAAACTTCAAATAAGGCCAGATATGATTTTACTGAACGTTGAAACATTTGATACAGATGTAAAAACAAGCCTGAGGCCCGCAATGCTGAAAATCTTTACACATCGAAGCCACTGTTCGACATACATAGAGGAGAAAATCCGTAAGCCCGGCCGAAGGCCGGGAATGCAGAAAATTTTTCCTCAGCGAAGCCACTGTTCGACATACATAGAGGAGAAAATTCTTAAGCACGTCCGGAGGCCGGCAATGCAGAAAATTTTTACTCAGCGAAGCCACTGTTCGACATACATAGAGGAGAAAATCCTTAAGTCCGGCCAGAGGCCGGCAATGCAGAAAATCTTTACTCAGCGAAGCCACTGTTCGACATACATAGAGGAGAAAATCCTTAAGCCCGGCCGGAGGCCGGCAATGCAGAAAATCTTTACTCAGCGAAGCCACTGCTCGACATACATAGAGGAGAAAATCCTTAAGCACGGCCGAAGACCGGCAATGCAGAAAATCTTTCCTCAGCGAAGCCACTGTTCGACATACATAGAGGAGAAAATCCTTAAGTCCGGCCGGAGGCCGGCAATGCAGAAAATCTTTACTCAGCGAAGCCACTGTTCGACATACATAGAGGGGAAAATTCTCAAGCCCGGCCGGAGGCCGGCAATGCAGAAAATCTTTCCTCAGCGAAGCCACTGTTCGACATACATAGAGGAGAAAATCCTTAAGCTCGGAAAACCTTGCAGTAATATAAAATAGTAAAACATAAAAATTATTTTAGATAAAAATATTTATTAGAGGTCGTTGTGATACGAAATACTATGAAGAATAAAATCTTAGAGCGCGGTCGTACTACATTTTCAGTCCATTATTATCACAAAAAAAATTAAACAAATTTTGGTGTTACACTCATTGTATATTTTTGTATACTTAATACGTGTAGTTCTATGAAAAAGTAACTATCTTCAACTTTTAAGTTTTAATTCCTTTGTAGTGTCTTCATTCCTTATTAAACATTTATGATATAGGTGTCAAATGAAAGGTGTGAATGTCTTCTATTCATTTTACTATATAATAAAAAACCGTTATATAGACCCCTTTTCGATTTAACGGTACTTTTGTAAGAAAAGGCAATACAAAAAAATGATTTTTGAACCGCTAGCCTTTCCAACTCTGTAGAACCTTAGGTTGTTATATATCGTTTGAAAGGTATTTACAAGTCCTATCCAACGATATTAATATCAACTATGTAGCAATAATATGAAGGAAGTTATAGACACATATATGTTTGAACTTTAGAGGCCTATAACTCCCAAATTAAGTGAGTCCGCTCCAAAATTTTTTTACCATAAATCTTAGATTTAAGAGTACTACCCATGACAAAAGTTTCATAAAAATCGGAGCATGATACGGGATGTATATTTGTTCCATAAACCATCAGACAGATTCAATTCCTCCATCAACAGAATGGTTGAGGCAATAAATGACAACAGAAGGACGCTGAACGACTTGACACAGATCAAGTTGCACTCAGAAAGTCAACATTACCGAGACGTCGCGATTTTCCAACTTTTCAAATTAGTTGATATGAAAAGTCAAGTGAAAACCATACAAGAATCCGTGGCTTTGGCAAGGATGAAAATATTCAACCCCGCCCTACTGACAACTGAGGAAATTGAAGAGAATAAAATATATATTGAGACCATACAACAAATGCAGATGGGAGTGGCATTACGCAAGCACAACACGCTAATGTTCGTAATAAAGTTGCCCATCGAAACAGTCAGCCTAAAGAGGTCATTGATAATACCCGTTCCAAACGACAGTCACCATCAAATTGATTCCCCCAGAGAGTACGTTGTAAAACTCGATAAAACAGTCTTTAGCTACACCGGAGAGAAAGATTTCAAGAGCCTAAAACCACAACAAAGCTGCATTTTCCGTGGTAAGTGTAGTTTGATTTCGCACGAAGAAGAAACCGTGGAATTGGTAGAAGAGGGTACAATCGTGGTAATAAATGCCAACAGAACATCAATGTCCACCAACTGTGATGACAGACGTGCCAATCTCACAGGCAGCTACCTTTTCTCATTCTGCAACTGCAGTATAACAATAGGTGGGCAGGTTTACGTCAGCAAAATAGTGGATGAAATCCAGAAATTCCTCTTAGTGGGGAACAACAGGAATATCACAACAACAATTAAACCCACTCTGGAGAAAATACAAGTAGCCCAGATAAGGTTTAGTGGGTGGGAAGAGGTTCTGGATATCACTCTTGTAAATGATAGATTTAGACCTTTGGTTGATAGGTGGAGGGTATCCAATAAAAGATCCTTCTCGGATCACTGTTGGATATTCTTCGAAGTCGCGTCATTAGGCAATGAAAAGCAATGCTTCAGGAACCCGAGGAGAACAGACTGGGATAGGTTTAATGGGATTCTGAAGCAAAAACTAAGAAGAGTCCCAGAGATCGAGAATACGATTGATGGACTTGAACACAATGTGGGGGCGTTTAATAAGGCTATAACGAAAGCCTTTGAAGTATCCTGCCCCCTAACAAAGACTAAGAAAAGTTACCCTCCGTGGTGGAGCTCGGAACTCTCAAAATTACGCAAGGAGGCACGCAGGGCCTTCAATTTATGCTATGAGAAGAAAGCATGGCAGCCTTACCGGGACAAGTTAGCAACGTATAAAAAAGCTATAAAGGTCGCCAAAAGAAGCTCATGGAGGAATTTCTGTGAGTCAATAGATAGAACTAGGGATTCCGCAAGGCTTAGTAGGGCTCTGACCATGAACCGCACATGTCCAACCTTGGTTAAGAGGGGGGATGGGTCATGGACAGATTCCTCCGCGGAATCCCTAAGTATTCTTTTCAACACCCACTTTCCAGGCTGTACTGACACGGCCATAGGAATCCTCCCAATTAGTGGGAATCGACACACTGTCAATAGAGATTTAATATCCCCAGAGAGAATCTCTTGGGCTCTTCACAGCCTCGCACTGTTTAAATCGCCGGGTCCTGACAGCATCATTGCGAAGGGCTCTGTCATTTCCTGGCTTTTTAGGTTCTTTGAACTCTGTCTTACACTCAACTGCGTTCCGACCAGCTGGAGGAAAGTAAAAGTAGTTTTCATTCCCAAGATTGGAAAAAGGAGTCACGAGGACCCAAAAGACTTCAGACCAATCAGCCTTTCATCTTTCTTAGTTAAGACGCTAGAAAGATTACTAGACACCCATATTAGGCATCGACTTGAAGGATCGTTTATTCTCTCAGATAGTCAGCATGCCTACCTGAAGGGACGCTCCACGGAAACAGCTCTGCATGAGGTGGTGGGAGTCGTGGAGAGATCCCTAGAAAACAAGCAGTATACCTTGGCTGCCTTCCTAGACATAGAAGGCGCTTTCAATAATGTATCAGTGGCAGCCATCCAATAGTCTCTCCGGGATGCAACTGGATCATTACTATGTTGAAGGCAAGAAATGTCACTGCAGCGTTAGGTAATAGTGAAATGTCAAGATGGGCATGTAGAGGAACACCACAGGGTGGGGTGATCTCTCCGCTGCTCTGGCTTCTCGTTGTTAACACGATTCTTCTCAGACTAGATGCTGCAGGAGTTAAAGTTGTGGCTTACGCGGACGATGTGGTAATAATGGTATCAGGGATGTTCACGGACGTGATTAGTGATATCATGTCCAACGCCTTGGGTACACTCAGTAGATGGGGTGCAGGATGCGGTCTAGGAGTAAACCCTAGCAAAACGGAACTGGTACTATTTACTACAAAGACCAAAACCCAAAGCTTTAAACTTCCTCGGCTGAATAATCTGGAACTGTCCCTTTCGGACACTGCAAAATACCTAGGAGTTATCCTGGACACGAAGCTATCGTGGAAACCAAATATACATCATAGAGTAAAAAAGGCAACAGTTGCCTACTACTCCTGCAGGAGAATGTTTGGCTCCAGATGGGGCCTAAAACCCATAATGCTTAAGTGGATGTACACAGCAATTGTACGCCCTATATTGACTTACGGGTCGTTAGTATGGTGGCCCGCCACAAGTAAAAAATAGGTAGTAGATCAACTATACAGGATACAGAGATCTGCTTCCATCGGGATTACTGGTTGTCTACGTACTAGTCCTTCAGAGGCGCTGAATGCTATACTAAACCTAATTCCGATTGACCTTTATGTACTCCGGGCATCCTCAAGCAGTGCGGCAAGACTAGCGGCATCAGGGAGGTGGAGGTCAAGGGACTATGGCCACGCAGGAATCCTTGGCCGGCTACCACCGACACTGAGGAAGCCCACCGACTATATAGTACCTCACTTAGACTTTAACACTTCATTCAAAGTCCTCTTACCATCCAGGGGAGAGTGGAGAAGGGGAAACTTAGAAAGGGAATTCAACTTCAGAGTGTATACTGATGGATCAAGGATGATCTGTGGTGTAGGCGCTGGGGTCTTCTCGAGGGACCTTGGAATAAGACTCTCGCTCCGTCTCCCAGATGAATCCAGCGTATTTCAGGCTGAGATACTGGCTATAAGGGAGGCGGCGAGGCTGTTAATTGATAGAGGTGTTCAGGGTAGCGTCGGTATCTTTGTCGATAGCCAGGCGGCACTCCTATCTCTCAGGTCGTTCACTACTTTGTCTACTCTGGTAGCCCAATGCAAAGAGCTGCTATCCAGACTGAGGGGTCAGATAGACGCTACCCTCATCTGGGTACCCGCACTCAGCAATTTCTTTGGAAACGAACAGGCAGATGAGCTAGCTAAGGCTGGATCTGCTAAGGACGTCTCCACTGCCGTATCGGTGGACATGCCGTTTGGCACCCTAAGGAGAACCATTCAGAGCCATTTCCGGCAGAAAGCGGCGGACAGGTGGCGCAAGCTGAACACGTGCAGGGTGGCTAGAAGCATGTGGCCATGTTATAACGACAATAGAACGGCACAATTGATTAACAGGAATCGCAGGGACATCTCAAGGCTCGTAGCGGTTGTGACAGGGCACTGGGCAATAGGCAGACATGCAGGCAGGTTAGGTCTCAACCATAATGCATTCTGTCGGAGCTGCCGGGATCAGAGCAAGGAAGGGACAGTTTATCACTTCCTTTCCGAATGCCCGGCCTTGCACAACACGAGACACAAATTCTTAGGCAATAGTATTATAGGCGACCTCGCAGAGTTATCAGGTACAGGTCTGGGGTACCTTATTAGATACCTCAATGCGACGGGTTGGATCTAGTAACCATCCGTACCCGAGATCAGGATACGGCTTCCATAGGTAGTCACTGACGAGTGGAGTGGTTTTTCAAAACGGGATCTCAGAGATCCTACTTGAATGCTTGCGTGTAGCGGGCAGCCACGTATACCAACCAACCAACCAGCCCAGATAAGCAATATCGAAACCATTAAGGAGATTCAATTCCATCAAAACGTTACAAGTAGCATCAGATACTCCTTGACAGCAATTGTCGCGGTAGTGACAATAGTAGCGATATTAGTGTTATGTAGAAACAGGCGTCAACTAAAGGTCAAGATAAATAACGAGTTCCCAAATCGCAGCCAGAACTTGAACCAGATTGTGGAAAGCCATCTCCAAGAACCAGTGATGCCAAGAGTAGGGATTTTTCCCTTTTCGTAGGGATTTTTTTTTTAAATTCCACGTGTAGGGAAAAAAGGACAGATTTCTTGATGTTGGACATATTGTAGGGATATTTATTGGTTATTCAAAATAACGTTTGATTTAAGAAAAATTTTCAGTACAAAAAGTTGAAAAAAGATAATTTCCTTTCAGTGTAACACAAAAAAAGCAAAACAAATCTGGTGATATGGCAACTAAAAAAATTTTTAGCATATGGCAACATTATTATGCAGCAAACAAAATGTATACAACGGAATATACACATACGCTTTGCTTTTTGCACTCACTTATTAACCTAGGTCTACAACTGACATCAAGAAACATGAACATATAGGCCTTATAGTATTATGACATTGTGCTTGTGAACGTTGGGTTGTGTTTGTGCAATTTCGTTGTTCGTTTTAAGTACGCGGTAGAATTTTTAGAAGTTGTAAACAATTTTCATTTATTCCTGGAAAGTTACATGTAAAAATTATCAGCGAATTGGAAAATATAATTTAAAAAGTGTAAGTTAAAAGATGTTACTAAATCAAACAAAATTTATAATATAAATTCAACAAAACTAGAAATATGTCTTCATCTGATTCTTCGGTTGGTGAAACTGAGATTTCTGGCCACAGTAAAAACAAAATCAGAAAACAACGTTTCTGTTTAAATTGGCTGAATGATGACAAATTTAAGGGATGGCTCGAGCCAGTAAAGGATGATGATTTCAAGTGCCGGTGCAATGCTTGTAATAAATTACTGAATTGTGGAAAATCGGATTTAAGTAAACATGCTGAAACAAAATTGCATACAAAAAATGTTAAAGCTGTAAAAAAAACGAAACCAATGGAATCATTTTTTGAAAAACAAATGCCAAACAAGAGCACCGATGTATCAAATTTTGAGATTCGTTTGAGTCTTTTCTTCGCCGAACACAATGTCGCCATTCAAATAGTAGATCATTTAATCCCTTTATTAAATGTACTCAAATAATTAAAAATGTTTTGGCAAAAGAAGAAAAAGAAAAGCTTATAAAAAAGCTTAAAATATTTAAATTTTCTATTCTTATTGATGAAAGCACTGACGTTGCTTCCAAAAAGACAATGTGCCTTTTGGTGAGATACTTCGACGAGGAGCAAGGGAGGACATTCGTACAACTATTGGATTTACTATATGTGGGAATAGATTGCACGGCTGAAGCACTGTACAACCAATTTAAAGCATGTATTTTAGGATATAATATTCCTTATGAGAACATCATTGGGCTTTGTTGTGATGGTGCCCACGTAATGGTAGGACAAAACAACTCATTTGCATCTAGATTGTTAGCTGACAATCCAGATGTTATCACAATTAAATGTATCTGCCACTCTGCTGCGATAGTAGCAAATAAAGCTTGCTTAACACTTCCAAGAGCGCCTGAAGACTTAATTAGACAAATTGGAAATTACATCTCCGGAAGCTCAAAAAGATGCAACATGTTGCAAGAATTTCAAGAAATGATGAATGAGGAGAAAAGAACCATATTGAGGACATCAAATACTAGATGGTTATCACATCAAAAGTGCATAGTAAGAATTTTGGAGAATTGGCAAGTTCTTATAGAATATTTTAAATTTGCATCAAAAAATGATAAATTAAAATCAGCTGATATAATTTTAACCGAACTCACAAATGAGTGTAACAAGGCTTATATGTTTTTTTTAAAATATGTTCTGAATTATTTTAATTCATTAAATGCACTTTTTCAGTCCAAACAGCCATTAGTTCATATGCTTCACTAAGAATCTAAAAAAATTTTTTTCAAAACTTGCCCAAAATTTTATAAGAAAGGAATCGTTAAAGGTAGATTGTGTTATAAGATCACCCCATGCAACATTACCAATAGAAGATGTTTATGATGGTAGTGAATGTGAGGATTTAATAAAAACATTTCCAAAATCAAGTGCTTACCAGATAAAGTCTGATTGTCTGCAATTTTATATTACTGCCCTCGAGGAAACACAGTATAGACTACCATTAAAAGATCATTCAATTTTTAAAGAAATGGAATTTCTAAATCCTGAATTGGCTATTTATGGTAAAAACAAAAATGTTTGTCAATTTAAGTTAATATGTCAAAAGTATAAAATTGATATTAATCTACTTACACAAGAATGGTTAACATTAGAGTATAATTTTTCCGATTATGAGAAAAAGTCTTTGTCTAAATTAAATGTTGATGAATTTTGGTCTTATATATGCAAACTTAAAAATTTTAACAATAATTTAGCATTTCCTAATTTTGCAAAAATTGTTAAAATTTTATTAAGCCTACCTCATGCAAATGCAGATGCTGAACGAATTTTTTCTATAGTGACAGATGTACGTACAAAGAAGAGAAATAAGTTAAGCCATGAAATCTTAAATTCAATTTGTATTATACGATCTTATTTACAAGCCAATATAAGTAATTGTGTTAGTTTCAAATGCACATCTAGTCACTTTAAAAAATTAAATTATAAGGAACTGTATAATTAAATATTTTACAGTTAAAAAATATTTGCAAATATTTATATTTTTTTTTTACTCTGTGTTATTTTTGTTTTATAAAAACTTATTGTACCTGTTTGAATGAATGTACAAACTTATGACTTAAAAAATAAAATTTCCTTAAAAAAACAAACTTCACGCATTATTTTAAATTTAACTGTCGTAGGGAAATTTGTAGGGAATATTTTTTTAAGTTGTAGGGAAAAAAGGGATTTTTTTTCATAAGTGTAGGGATTTTTAAAAAAATCTCCTGGCAACACTGCCAAGAACAGAAAACTCCACCCCCACCACCAGCACCGAGCACTCCAGCGCAACAAATTTAAGAGTTAATCAATAGAAAAAAAAAGTACACATAAACATATATCATAAAAATAGCTTTAAAAATTGTACATAGAATAAGAAACTTCTGTTAGAAAAACATCATTGTACAGATGTTTTTCTTCCATTAAGGGGGGAGGGATGTTGTGAAGCATTATCGAACATCCCTCCTACATATACATACTTTCCACTAATTCGTTGGCGCAGCAGTAATGTACGTTCAACTTAAATACTGTTTGCGTTAACGAATGGTGCAATACTGTTCTATGATTTAGGTCATTAGAAAATAGCTTAATTGCAATATATTATTTTATAGTTAATTTTAAGAAAGTATAAATAGCTAGTTCTAAGTTAGTTAAGTGACAGTTGTAGTAAACCAAGCTCTAATAAAGAACCTGCGAATCCCACGGGACCCTCCAGGTAAAAAGAAGTAACTATTGCCTTTTAAATAACACTACAACACGAGTAGTTGTTGTTGGTTAGCCGCCCATGCGGTACAATTACTGATTTTTGCGTATTTGCTTTATTCACGATTTCTAATGTTTTACATCGTTTTTCTAAGAAGGTTGAAAGATCACTCCATGTTGGACGTACAAGTTCTTGCGAAAACGACTCGTTTGCATATTTACTGGCCACTTCTTCCTCCCATTTAGCTTGAATTTCTGAATCAAGTTTGGATGTTAAAAGGTACAAAATAATTCCATATGATATTTGGGGTTCTGAAGCAATGGACGTTAATGCTCGAAGATTGGCATTAACTGAATCAATAAGGTTTCTTAAACTTAAGACATTTGGTTTTGAACATTCTTTGATGTTAAACAACTTTTCTATATGAGCCTGAAAAATCTGCCCCTTATTGTCATACCTTGATTTTAACAGTTCCACCGCTTGCTTATAGTTTTCTGGTGTGATGTCTAATGATTGAATAAGCCTAGCTGCACTATCAGTCAGGCAAGATCGCAGATACTGAAATTTAGAAATAGTTGACAGATCCGGATTGTCATCGACCAATCAGAGTACTTCAAAATCACGATTTTTCTTGATTTTGTTCAGCACAAAAATTTTTGTTCATTTTAAAGATTAAAGAAAAATTCAATGATGATTAAAAATCATTTCATTCTGCCGTATACATCAAATTCTGATTATGAGTAGAATTAACAAAAGCATTTTATGAGCAAGATCGCACAGGCAAGAGAAGGGCTTGTAGTAAATTCATCGTGTCCAAACGCTCTTATTCTCATTAATTGACACAACATGTTTGAACCGACCGTCTGTGTGACTTGAGCAATATGATATACGAACAATGCAAACAACATAACCAATTCAACATTGATACATGAGTGGAGGTACAGGTTTAGTCTTTATTTGAATTTCTTTATCAAAAACAAAGTTAAAGGGAATACACATGGGCAAATGCACGGTGGTTTATGAAATTTTTTTTTACAAAATGGAAACAAATGAGAGTGTGTGGACAAGCTTGATCATTTGCAAAAAAGGGGTGTCTTTTGTTTTTACTTAAAAATAACTTCTATTTTTTATTAATTGTACTGTTTTTGTATCATGGTGCACTAATTATACTGTTCTCGAATTTGACACTTTAACCAACACGCAGGAGACCCATGTGCTAACCGCTTTTTAGCTCTAATTTTCTTAAATCTTAAAATCTTACAAGCGGTCCAAAAATCTTGCAAATCTTGCTTGTGGGGTTCTTTTTAATTTAAATTCCTCAATTTCAATTTGTATTTCACAATTTTAACTTAATAAAATATACAACTTAAATAACACAAAGAAAGTTCCACACACCACAGCAAAGGAGAACAAATAAAAATAAACAAAAATAATAATAATTATTATTTGCAATATCGAACTGCAAATAAAATTATTATTTTCTTAAAAACATTTCCTAACTTCTCATAAACAACACGAATAGACATCATAAACCACTGTAAATTAAAATAAAAAATAAGCGTGCCTTTGTTGATAGGAATGAACAAATTCATACACAATGATTTCTTGCTTTTTGTACTTTAATGTTGATCAAATTTTTGAGCGTTGAGTGGAATAGACAAGTACACAACTTGACAAGTTTGATTCGACCTATGACGAAAATAAGCAAGTGTTCAACCTGCATGTGGTTCGATTGCCTTAAAATTAACAACGCATATAAAAGTTTGAGCAAGTTTGATTAATTCCTTTATTCCTAGCGTCAAAAAGATTATTGTTGTGCGTCAGCCGATGTGTTTAGCATCAGAACCAACAAAGAGGCATATGTTTGGTTGCTTTAAAATCAACAACAAAAGAGAGTGTGCGGGCAAGTTTGATAATTTGCAAATAAAAGACAAGTTTTTTGTGCCTTTGTTATTGTTGAACGGTTTTTTAATTAACAAGTGAAGTTCTCTGCGACCAACATAAAAAACATATAAAATTTCAGTCCAATAATTTTGACTTCCGTCAAACTTGGTTAATTGTAATGTTGGGAGATGAGGCCTTGATGATTGTTGCACGAAGGTGGTTTCATGTTGTGTGCTGGTCATACCAGGTTCACTAGCTCTATGGGTGGAGAAACGATCCAAAATGTGAGATTTTAATTTGAAATAAGCGTCTTCAAAGTCAAATCGGTGATTCGTTTCAAATTGTGACTCATCAAGCGCTTCAAGCTGGTCTTGAATTTTCTCAAACGCTTCAAAATGTCGCTCTAGCAGCGACAGCTTTACTTCTAATTGATGAAATTCATAATTGCTGTAGTTTAAAACATCATCGGCTTTTTGCTGTACTCGTTGTAGGAGCCTATTGCGTTGTGATTCCTTGGTGTGAATGACTCCATCATCCGCAGTAGATACCGGAGTGTGCATAAGCGAACGTTCTTCGTCAGCCATTTTGTTGCGAAATTTGTAATGAAATTCCGGATTAACTATATAATCCGCCGAATTAACTACATAAATCCGGCTCGAAGGACCTTTGGAGGGGACAAGAGCTTTTTCTTGCCCGTTGCTGACTTACCAATTTTATGGAATCACTCTATGACTTCTTTAGATTTTAAATTTGTTAATTGATTTTAGTAGTTTTTACTAACTTATTTGTAAAAGATCAAATGATGGATAATCTTTATAACTCGATTGTTACAAAAAGTTGGTTGTCAAAAAGGTTTTTAGAAGACTGTCATTTATTAACAAAAACGTTTTGTAGTTAGGTACTCAATTAGTGTCGCATTAAAAACTGTTAATGTTGGTCAAAGGGAACGCAATAAATATTTTGAGACAAAATATTTAGTTTTTTCTACATAGATTTTAAATGAGTGTCGCGAGTAGCTGTAAATTGCAATTATATCTATACATGTTTGTTTCTTGTATAAGTTATGCGAAATTATGTTCACATTCTTTGAGTACTTGACTGCAACTAATCTTTATTCGTTTTTAAAATTTACAAAATCATTTTACAAATACAAATTGATTATTTAAAATTATTGTTTACATTAAATTATTGGGCAATGGAAATCGACAAAACTGCCCACGAAGTATTTGTAATATGAGAACCACCAAAATGTAAAACATTTAAGTGTTCTACTTAAATGTTTGAGGTTCAATAAACCAAAGCAATGCTTAGTAATGAAAACAATTATAAACATTTTAGGGTTGAGCAATACAAAGTAATATTTAATAATAAAGCAATGGTAAACATTTTAGAGTACGACAACCTTATAGTTCGTTGTACTCACAAAAGAAACAACAAAAGAATTGGCGTAATAAAATGAAAAGTAATGAAAAATAAAAATAAATGTTTTTATTGTTAACTCTTCCCCCCTCAAATTTGATTGTCCTCAATCAAAAGTATGGTATTTGAGAAATTCTTGCTATGGATGAATCTCTAGGGTCAGCAGTGTTTACAATAACTTTTTGTATTGGTGATGGAGCAATGCCATCAGAATGTTGCTTAGTACGACAGTGGCACTTTCCTTTTAAGCAGATGAAGAACATTGTTATGATTATGGAACTGACTAGGAAGATATTTATAGCATCTCCAACTTTGCTTTCGATATTGAGAAATTCAATAGCCTCGGTATTGTTAGCGTTCATTTCTTCAATTAGTTCTAAAGTAAGAGTTCTTTCGACACGAGGGTTATTGCCTATTGGTTGTACCACAGCTGGCAATGGGCTTGAAAAAGATATTTCTGAAAATGAGAAAGTTTTACCATTCACTTCGAGTGTCTCGTTATGAAATTTAATAAGGTAAGTACCATTGAGGTAGTATGATTCTTTGCTTATGAAAATTTTACCACTGAATTTGTTCAAAAGAATCGTGCCAGGAAGTAATTCTTGTGCAGTGGGTATATGGAGATTCCTAACCATAGTACAATTAGAGTGTTTACTGCGTATTAAGTTGGGGAGACTTTCTGTTTTGCTAATGTCTTCAATGTTTTCATCCTTACATATTGTAAGTTTACTAAAACTTCTGCATTTGCTTTTAATTCCGAAAAATTGTTCATTACAAATTAAAATTTCGTCATATTCCACCTTAGTGGCCATTTTATCGATTTTTACAGGATTGATTCTTATATTATTACATGATTCTGTATAAGTTGTAGGGATATCTATGATATAAATTAACGAATTATTACCAGAAGCTATTCTTATTTCACCAAAATCAAGAGACTCTTCGACGTTTAAGTAATTTACATCTCCTTTGTCAGCCAAAGTTTTAATCATACTCATTTCATATTCAGACAATATGAATGAATTTATGACTCCTACCTTAGCCCAATCTATAGCGTATTTTAGGTTCAATATTTCGGCTTGAATAATTTGTAACTTGTACTTTAATTCATCTACTAGAATGTTTCTCATTTCTTCATTTTTAAAAGATTTCAAAATATAATTTGTTTTAGCGGTTATTTCATTTAATTTTTCTAATGACATTCTATTAATTATTATTTGTCTATTGTTATTCTGTAAAACGTTATTTATTTTTTGTTCGATAATTTGGAAATCAGCGTGATCTGGATTACCCGCAATCCATTTCCACGCGGAACCGATAAAGTCCAAGGATCTCTTG
Organism: Linnaemya tessellans; assembly: GCA_951800035.1. NCBI lineage: Eukaryota > Metazoa > Arthropoda > Insecta > Diptera > Tachinidae > Linnaemya > Linnaemya tessellans. The sequence goes on from OX637536.1 coordinate 72,697,842, forward strand.
TTTCTGGGTTTCAAGTTATTAATATGAAATTGTAATTGTTTTATTTCGTAAGAAAGGAAGGGATACAAAGGATGGGAAGCGCTCACATTCGAGTAGACAATAGCTTGTAGACTGTTAATTATCGTCTCGTAATTTCCTACATCGACTACATGCACCAGTTTAACTGTACCGGACTGAATCTTGGCGGATCCAGTGTCAATGGCCACTATTCTCGAATTGGTGTAATCTAATATTTTGACTTCGCATCGTGTGGCAGTTATCACCATCCTAAAACGAAAAGGGAAAAAAAGGAAAAAGGGAGATTTTAGCTTCTAATGTTATTCTTGTGGACCACTTTTCCACTTTCTGTCATTATTGTAGTATGTCTGTTTTCCTTCACTAATTCTCTCTTATAATTTTTAGACAGTTTGGTCCCTAATCGCTTATTAACCTTGACATAGACCTCCTGACCTACTTCATAATCTTTGTATCGAGATTTCTTCTTATTATGAAATTCGATGTCTCTAGCTTGTTTTGTCTTTAGTCTTTCAATTATCTCTTGTCTATCTTTTTCGTATTTTTCGGGCTCAGTGGACGTACGTTGACCAAGGAATATTTCTAACGGTTTCTTAAGTGTGGTGGAGTGAACAGTGTTATTGTACTCGTGGAGGGATTTGTAAAGGAGTTCTGAAAAAGGCTGATGAATGTTTTCTGCACCTCATTATCTCTGTTAATGTCGAGTGAAACCTTTCTATCTGACCGTTCGTCGAGCTGGCGTAGGGAGGGGTTTTGAATACTTTAATATTGAATGTGTTTTCTAGCATGAATCTTATAGACGCAGAGTGGAAAGATTTCTCGTTATCCATCACGACGATTTCTGGCATTCCAAATGTCAAAAGGATTTCCTTTAGCGGTTCCTTTATGTCTTCGGATGCTCTAGACTTCAATAACCTAGTTTGAGCGTATTTAGAAAATTTATCAATTGCTGTTAAAATGATCTTCTTCTCCGTAATGAAAATATCGATATGGATAATTTGCCCAGGGTATTGCGGAATAGGTGTTTCGAAAATCTCAATTTTATTGGGGTGTCGATCGTACTTACTTTCTTTACAGATTTTACAAGCCCTTGTTATTCTCTTGACCTTTGCCATCATTTGAGGAAAATAATATCTTTCTAAAAGCTGTGTTTTATTTTCTTCGGCACTTCTATGAGCTCAGTTGTGCTCATTAATTATTTCAACTTCTTGTTCTGATTCGTCTTGAACATCGGTTACCATTTTCCTTGTATAGAGGACCTTGTAATTATGAAAGTGCTTAGAAAAAATTTGTTGTGCCTTACCAAGAATTGCGTCTGTTGTCTTCACGCAATTTGTTACTGAAGGGTTAAGATATTTTTCGAAAATCTGCTGCAATCTATTTTGGGAAAGATCTTTTTCATAAACAATGTGCCTGTGATAGGTCGGAAAGACTATTTGAAATTCATATTCAGAAGTATTGTGTGGTTCTATGATAATTTGGTTTTTGAACGCGTTAATCGGTGTTCCTGTATACTGGATAGTGTTTTCAGGGGAACTTTGGTTGCTATGTTGAGTGGCGGCTGTCGAGTCCATTTTACATATCTCTTGTGGAGGTCTGGATAATGCGTCTGCCACCGCATTGGCTCTCCCAGGCTTATATTGCAATACGTAGTTATATTCTTCCAGTGTTGCTTTCCACCTTCTGAGCTTGCTATTAGTATTTCCATTTGACAGAGCGTGTGTTAATGGTTGATGGTCTGTGAATATTTTTATTCGTGCTGCTCCATAAAGGTAGTTTCTCAAACTTTTGAGCGCCCACACTATCGCTAACATCTCTTTTTCGTTCGTAGCATAGTGTTCTTCGGTTCTACTCAGGGTTCTTGAGATAAAAGTTATTGGCCTACCCTCCTGTTCCAGTACTGCGCCAATTGCGTATTTGGAAGCATCCGTTGTCAACTGAAACTCTTTGTCAAAATTAGGGTATGATAGCATTACGTCGTCAGAAATTAATGTTTTCTTTATCTTATTAAATGCTTATATAGCTTCGTCATTAAGATTTAAAATTATTTTATTAGATTGAGATTTGGACATTTGTCCTCCCTCCCCTCTTAAAAGAGCCGTTAGTGGTTTCGCGAGTTTGGCGTAATCCTTCACGAAACTGCGATAAAACCCTGACATACCCAGGAATGACCTCAAATTTTTCAAAGTTTTTGGAATGGGCATATTACAGATTGCTTCTACCTTTTTTGGGTTGGTACGTATTCCTGATGTTGATATAATGACTCCGAAGAATTCCACATCTGGTCTTAAAAACTCGCATTTGTCTAGCTGTACCTTCATGTTAGCTAATTCGAAAGTGCTAAAAATCTTCTTGATGTTCTCGAGATGTTCTTGTTCAGTTTTCCCGAATATGATGATATCATCAATATAAATATAGCATATTTTCCCAATATGCTCCCTTAAGACATCATCTAAACATCTTTGAAAGATAGACGGCGCGTTTCTCAAACCGAATGGGAGACGAGTAAACTCGTATTTTCCGTTATTAATGGAAAATGCAGTTTTCTCGATATCCTTCTCCCTCAGGGGGATTTGGTGAAATCCACTCTTGAGGTCCAACACCGTGAAAAATTTATTTTCTCCCAATTGCGATAGAACTTCGTTAATCTCGGGTATTGGATATCGATCTGGTACCGTCACCGTATTAAGTTTTCTGTAATCGATAACTACTCTGTACTTTTTTTCACCCGAGGCATCCATCTTTTTTGGGACGACCCAAACTGGTGAGTTGTATGGGGATTTAGATGGTCTAATAATTCCCTGGTCAAGTAATTCTTTAACTTGTTGTTCTACCACGTCTTTGAGATGTGCTGGGTAGGGATAGCATCTAGAATAAACGGGATTGTCTGTTGTTGTTCTTATTTCGCCTTTTACTCTAGTTGTGTAGGTTAAATGCTCATTAGGTTCAATAAAAAGGTTTGGAAATTCTGTTGTTAGTTTTGCAATCTTTAGTTTTTGTTCTTCCGTCATATGACTTTGTCTTATTCGCATATTGCCTGTGGTTTGTGAAATATTGTTGACGTTCTCTGAAGCATGTTGTTTAAGCTTAATTTTAATGTTGTTTTTAATGGTCATCAAACTTTTCCCTGTGTAGATAACGGCTGATAATGCTTTAAGGCTGTCATTGCCCAATATTGCGTGAAAAGATTTGAGATTTGGTAAACCAAAGAATTTTAGGTTCATAGATTTCAGTCCGAATAGATTTATAAAAGTGTGGTGAGATATACGGATTTTCCCTCCGGCAGAATTTGCAAAAAAGTCTTTTTCGTTAGGGATGGCTAACTTCATCAATGATGTCTGGATGTAGTTTTTGTTGGATCCAGTATCAACTAAAATTTTAAGAATCTGTCCGTCTTTCGTCTTTGCTTCGAAATATGGCAAAGACGAATCTATTCTAAAAAATGGATATCGGTAAGGTCTTGCTCGCTAGTAGATTCTGCTTCGTAATCTGTAGCGTAGAAATCATTTTGGTTACTATATTCTTCAAGTGGTTGTAAGTTATTTTCAGATTCATATGATTCCATTTGTTGATTGTAGTGGACTTCTTCCTCCACTTCGTTATTACATGTTTGAATGTTGTAATTTCTCTGCATTTTTTGTTTTTGAAGTACAGATGATTGCAGAGGTCTTTTTCCCATGAATCTGTCGTCGGGCCTTGGTCGGTTTATGTAGTTAACATTTCTAGTCTGCACGGATTGATCGATTTCCATAGGGATTGGTTTTGGTAAAGGTTTTGGTGCGTTTGGTCTTGATGGTGGTATTTGAAAAGTATTGTGGTTTTGTCTTTGGAAGTTATGAAATTGGGCCGTATTTTGGAATTGTTTATTATCAGGGTAAATGTGTTGGTAATAAGGGTTAGGATAATGGTTTGGATAATGGGAAGGGTATTGGGTTGGATATTGGGTGGGATATCGGTTTTGATATTGCATTGCGTGTTGATTATTTCTTTGGATTACAGATGTTGGCTGGGGGAAAAATGTAGGTATTGTTTGGGGTCTATAATTTGTATTCTTAGTGTTTGGTTTAGGATTTTTGTTTAATGCATGCTCTGTCCTGAAATTTTGATTTTGGAGCTTGAGACAAAGGTGTAATGCCTGAGGTAAACTATTCGGTTCCCGTATACATAGAAGTTTTGAAAGGTCGCCTCTTAGCCCTCTTATAAAAGTGTCCAATGCTTTGTCCCGATATGTCTGGATCAAAACATCCATAGCCTCTTTGCCTATAGTCATGCAGCTTATGCTGTTAATTATTAATGATAAGTGTGAATACACTTCCTGATAAAAATCGTGCACCGATGAGTTTCCCTGTACGAGTGTTGTTAGTTGGTATTCTAAGGTAGTTATATCTCGCTTGTCTGCGTAGTGAATTGTTAAGCAACGCAAAATTGCTTCCCAACACAAAGGGGTGTTGTAGGACTCAAGTGCTGAGTCAGCGGCTCCAGTGATCTTATTTCTGACCACATTCAAAATAGCGAAATACCTTGGTGTCCCTTTTTGTGCCTCGTAAATTTTTAGAACTCGTTCTACGCTCTTTCTCCAAGAGCTGAATTCCGTAGGATTACCCGAAAATTCCCGTAAGCAACGGACAATGTCGGGCACTTTGTCCATATCATTCAGATTTTCCCTATACCGTTCTTCTATAATTTGGTCTCCTACTACAATGTCGGCATTTGGGTTCAAAATATTTTCTACTATGCTTCTACAATTTTCCCTACATATTTGAGTAACGAGATTTGCTATTGCTGCTTCCATTTGAGGGTTATTCAATGGATTTTGGGGATTTGGAGGGTTGTTTGGACCAGGAATTTGGGGATTATTTAACATCGATGGTCTTATTAGATTGCTAGGATTAGACATTTTAAAAATAACACTTCTTTTTTCCTGGGTTGCAAAATAAATTATAACTATTTATGAAATTTTACTTAAAATAACTAAAAAAATTTATTTTCCAATGTATTTTAACAATTAATCTTAAATTTTCTAATTTTTATATAAAAGAATACTTAATAATGACTTACAAAAAATGTAGTGCTGCTAATATCATGGTTATGTTGGCCACGTCAGTATTTTGGGTTTCACAGTTGTAAAAAGTTGCGGGGATTATTGATTATTCCCATTTGGAGTTGGAAAGTTGTTTCAATTTAGGTTGCTTAGTCCAGTCCCTTTCAACTTCTAATAACTGCAGGTTTCACAAATAAAGCACTGATGGTTCGTCTAAACTAGGATTATTCGATATTGATCGGTAGGATCCAAGTATTCAGCTTTTTATCATTTCACTTTTTGCAGACAAGTTTTTAATTTAAAAACTTTTTGATAGTTCTTCTTTTTTATTTCAATAACAAAGTTCTTTTTGAAATTTTATTAATTATTAATATTTTTGAAAGCTTTTGCAGACAAATTTTAATTTTAAAAACTTTTTGGTAGTTCCTCTTTTTTATTTCAATAACAAAGTTCTTTTTATTAACGTTGTTAATTGTCTGAAAGTTTTTGCAGACAGCTTTTAAATTTACAACTTTTTGGAGTTCTTCTTGTTTTCCATTTGTCACAAAGTCACTAACACTACGGTTTTATTTAATTATCTTTTTTTTGTTATAATTCATTTGGGTTTTCTTATTTGTTTAACTATCCTACTTTAGGATTTTTTGTTTAGTTATCCTTCTTTAGGATTTTTTTATTTAGTTATCCTTCTTTAGGATTTTTTTATTTAGTTATCCTTCTTTATGATTTTTTTTATTTAGTTATCCTTCTTTAGGATTTTTTTATTTAGTTATCCTTCTTTAGGATTTTTTTATTTAGTTATCCTTCTTTAGGATTTTTTTATTTTTCGTTGGGCGCCAGTTATGCGAAATTATGTTCACATTCTTTGAGTACTTGACTGCAACTAATCTTTATTCATTTTTAAAATTTACAAAATCATTCTACAAATACAAATTGATTATTTAAAATTATTGTTTACATTAAATTATTGGACAATGGAAATCGACAAAACTGCCCACGAAGTATTTGTAATATGAGAACTACCAAAATGTAAAACATTTAAGTGTTCTACTTAAATGTTTGAGGTTCAATAAACCAAAGCAATGCTTAGTAATGAAAACAATTATAAACATTTTAGGGTTGAGCAATACAAAGTAATATTTAATAATAAAGCAATGGTAAACATTTTAGAGTACGACAACCTTATAGTTCGTTGTACTCACAAAAGAAACAACAAAAGAATTGAAAAGTAATGAAAAAAAAATTAATGTTTTTATTGTTAACTTATTTACTTGAATGCTTAAGACTACTGCATTAATATGGATTTAACTTTCAATGAATATGTACGCTCTTATATTAAAGTTGATAAGACAGATTGGGATGAATGGTTAAAATATTTTACATACTGTTTTAATACAACACCATCAATAGTTCACAATTACTGTCCATATGATCTAGTTTTATCAAAGCTTCCTAACAAGTTTAAACAATTTCATGAAATAGATAGAATTACTCCTTTATACAATATAGATGATTATGCCAAAGAGGCAAAATTTAGGTTAGAAGTAGCATATAAAAGTGCCCAACAATTATTAGATAAGAATCAAATTAAGCAAAAACACAATTATGATAAAAATATTCTAGACTACAATTTAAAAATAGGAGATATAGTTTTACATAAAAACGAAGCAGGTCACAAAGTAGAACCAAATTACAAAGGACCATACCAAATTAAACACATAGACATAAGAAATAATGTAACTATAGTTGATAAGAAAAATAATAAAGAACAAATAGTCCATAAAAATAGACTTAAGCTATATCATAACACATAATACAACCGCATAATAATACAAAAAAAACCCTTAATTAAACAATCCGGATTAATAATTTAACCAATGTAACACTATAAACATATGTAATATGGAAATCGCTTATCGCATGAAATAAAGCGTTTTCGATTTGAAGTCACAAAATTGGTGTGCTGGAGTTCGCAATCGCTCAAAATCGTTCATAAAAAATTGGCGATTTTCAAGTCGCATGTGATTCGACAATCGTGCGATTCACAGCAGATACATGATTAATTTGCTTTTTCCTGGTTTTTCTTAAATTTTTTTTCTTATGAAACATATTTGTAAAAGAATGTCCATAAAACTATCGTTATATGAACATTCTTGCGAAAAGTTCAGGTGTAGCATAATATGAATTAATTCTCTTAAACAACATCAACATGAAAGAATTAATCTTTTTAAAGGCATCAATAAAATAACCAAAAGAATATCAAGTGTCAGTAAAATATCAGCACAGGCCGGCAAACATATTTGAATAGTTTTAATACACCGCCGCCTTTGCACCTCTTGCAGTGACCATGAAATATTAATGTCTTGTGTGTGTGTGTCACACTTAATACTGTCATGAGAAAATTTATTTATTTCTTTTAATATGCCATACATATTCGATTACACCAAAATATTCGCCGCCGTGGGAAAGAACAAATATTTTTAGGGAAAATCAAATTTCAACCAAATTTCCCATCAACAATCACACATTCTTAATACTTAAACATTTATAAAAATAATCTAGTAAGTAGTATATAAGCTGAACTAATTTGAAGTTAAATTTAATTTTTATTTGGAAACAACATTGAAAGCATTCTTTGCTAAGTTGTTTTAAATAAAAGATTTTCTTAAACAAACCACACGTTTGATTACTTTTTCATTTTTCCTTAGTTTTTAACTGTATTAAAGAGGATTGAAAAGATAAGAAATGAGGAAGAAGTAGGACAGAAGCAGAGGAGGTGTGCAATGCTTTCCTCCTCCTCCTCATCATTGCAACTGCGTAGATAACCTCTAGCAAAGTTCAAAATATCCTTTGTCCTCCTAAAGTCTAGGCGGAGCTATAAGACTCTTGATATCTCGCAAGTGGATTCTCTGAACCACCTATCCTGAGCCAATTCGAATAGTGCAGCATCAAAGCGTCTCCAGCAAGATGAGAGTGGAATCCCACTTAGTTGGTCAATGTCGGCCTCCTGAAGTGGGGTTCCTCTCCCCGCCAGTTCATCCGCCTTAATGTTGCCCGTGGTGGTCCCATGTCCTCGCACCCAGTTCAAGGTGATGCGTGAATGTTCCGCAAGTCCGTCAAGGGCTCCGCGGCATTCCTGGACAAGTAGGGATGTGCTATACACCCCCGTAAGAGACCTTATTGCAGCTTGACTATCGGTAATGAATTGGATGTCCCGGTTCGATATCAGATAAAACCTTAGCCATAACGCTGCCCTTTTGATGGCAGATATTTCCGCCTGCAATACGCTACACTCATTCGGGAGTCTGAAGGACTGTTCCGTTTGGAACAGTCCGAAAAAATCTGTACGGATCCGTGCAATGGGGAGAACTTTTCCGCCAGAGAAAACCTAAATTTCCTACTGAGGTAGGGTACCGGAGTGCAGTAGTCGATAAGATGTGGTAGATTACCCATCGTGTCCAAAATGCTAGCATGACCCCATAGTCTATGGGTCCATGCGCCTATTGTGTCCATTCTGACTGCGGTGCGTAGAGCCAGCTTCCTAGCAGTCAGGTCCGCCGGAAGCCAGCACAGCACGGCAAAAAGCGCCCTTGTTGGCGTCGCTCTGAGAGCACCCGTTATCATAAGTGCCATTCTGCGGAGAACCCTCCCAATGTAGGATCGGTTTCTCGCCACGCCCAGTGCTTTCCACCAGACCACAATACCATAGAATAGTATAGGTTTTATCACAGTCTCTACAATCCAATTTTCCTCCTTTGGGCTTATGCCCCATGTAGGGCCAATGGTTCTCCTACAGACTTATGTTGCCATCTAGGCTTTCCTTACTCTTTCCTGGACATTAGAAGTCCATGATAGCTTACTATCAATCACAACACCCAAGTATTTGACTTTATCCGAGAGGTCTAGGGTAATGCCATTTAGTTTTGGGTGGATGAATGAGGGAATCTTGTACCTTCTCGAGAAGAGTACCAGTTCCGTTTTTGTAGGGTTGACGGTGAGTCCGCTTCTCAAACACCAATCGTTAACCCCTCTAAAAGCTGCAACATCATCTGCATATGCAACAGTTTTAATACCCATGGTCTCCAGACTTCTAAGCAACAGATTCATCGTTACATTCCACAATAAGGGTGACAGCACCCCACCCTGCGGGGTTCCCCTGTGGGCCCTGCTGGTGATGGTGGCTGTACCTAAGGTGGAAGGAACCTTCAATGTCCATGAAGGCGGCCATTGTATACTCCTTGTGCTCAAGAGACTTCTCTATATGTCCCACGAGCGAGTAAAGGGCAGTCTCAGTCGATTTGCCTTTGGTGTAGGCATGTTGAGACGCGGAGAGGAGAGAGTGATCGATGGATGTTCTTATGTGAACATCTATAACCCTCTCCAGTGTTTTCAAAAGGAAGGATGACAGACTTATGGGTCTGAAATCCTTCGCCTCAGTGTGCGAAGTCTTCCCTCCCTTAGGAATGAAGATCACGACGCATTTAGTCCAGTTTGTTGGAATATATGACCAAAGGATACAAGCTCTATATATAGCCAGTACCCATGGAACTACGAGAGCTGCGTTGTGTTGCAGGTCCGTGGATATAATGCCATCCGGTCCTGGAGATTTGAACGGATGGAAACTATTAATGGCCAAACATATCCTTTCTGCATCAATGTCAATGGAAGCGGAAGGCTGGCTATGTGAGGGATATACCTGCGGTATTACCACATCAGATAAGAACCTCTAACGATTCGATACCATTAGTGGTTCAACTGCCATCAACTTTGTGTTGGTAACCGGGTATCGACGGCTGTTTGGCTAGGATCCTACGCAATCTGCATGTCTCGGAGGTAGATTCTACACTAGTGCAGAAGCTCCTCCAGGTCTTACGTTTTGCGTTCCTGACCTCATTCTTGAATTTATTCAAGGAGGCTTTATAGAGTGTCCAGTTTCCCGTTCTCTTTGCCTCGTTGAAATGTTTGCGACAGTTCCTCCTGGTGACTGCTATATCCTCAATCCAGCACCGAGGTCTTTGCTTGTTACGCTGTAGAGATGGCCTACAGGATAGACCTGTAGGTATCTAGAACGCATTCGTCAGTGTGTCCACTGACTTGTCAATGTCCGCAGCTTCCCCTATAGTTGGAGGATGCGCAATATAATTGGTGAGGATACAGCTTTGTTCCTCCCAACTTTTTCTACGTCTGTTGATGCCCAGTCTTATGTTACTACCTAAGTTGCCAACCGCAAAGGTTAGATAGCGATGGTCAGAGAAGGAACAGTCAGAGGAGACGTTCCAATCTCGAATTAAATTGGCATGTTTTGCACTAATAAGTGTTATATCTAACACCTCCTGTCTGTTCGATACAATAAAAGTTGGTTCTGAACCCTGATTTGACACCACTAGTTTATTTTCTAGAATGAAATCAAACATACACTCACACCTTTCATTTGTGTGTTTGCAGCCTCATATATGGTGGTGCGCATTTGCGTCGGCTCCAAGTATTATGGGAGCACCTTTTGCATTTGCAACGTCAACGCAGCAGATGCTGTCTTGCAATGGTGAAGGTTGATTTAGATAACCTTCGCCATTCTAAACATCCGGGTCATAGTTGACGACGATTTCCGCGTCCCCTGGATTTGGGTCCAGAAGCGCGTTCTCGTCTTCCGCGAACTCCAGTCTCTCCAGGAGGTCTCCAATCAGACATGAGTCTGTTTGGGAACATCCCGAAGTTACTGATTCCGCGGTGTCTACTATGCCCTCCATTTTGGTGGCCTTGGCTGACCCTTGCGACCCTTCCATTCGGACGGGGTTTTCGGGATCGGGTTTGTCATCACTCCGGTATATACGGAGCCTGATGCCCATGAACCCATAGTACACCAGACCCTGCCTACCCCGGAGTAGAGACAACGTCTCCTTAACCAGGACCACCATCGCTTTCCTGCGAGCACCTTCCGACTCGAAAACCATTACTACCCTCCAGTCACTGGTAGGTAGGTCAGGGTTTGCCCTCCGGTTGCCTTTTCGGCGCTGAGCTATTGAACGCTTCAGCATTGGAGCCACTTTGGGCAGCCAGACGCGCCTTGGCCCATGCCAGCGCGGATTTCTCCTCACTGGTTAGGTCCTTGGCCTGTTTTTTGCCTAACTGCTCGATATGGCATCGCGCAGCCCGCTCTTCATCGAAGGATTTCCGCACATCGAGTTGTCGATTGAGCCTTTGCTTATCATTTAAGGCAGCTGCTTGCGCCTCAGCTGTGTATGAGGCAGCCGGTGCAGCTGCTGATGTGGTTTTGGCGGGTGCATGTGGCACTGCTGGTTTTGCTCCAGCTGGCACCCACCGATTTTGAAATTGGTGCTTGTGGCACTGACGGAGGTTTCCGGTTGGTGCACCTTAGCTGACCTTAGCCTTTGCTGCTGCAGATGTGGTTGGGCTTACGTGCAAGGACACACTGCGCTGTAATCTAGCCTTCCCTAGTGGGAGGGCTAGCGATTTGTTTTGTTTTTTTGTTAGTTTTTCTTTGTTCTTGTCAATTTTGTTCCCACGAGTGTGTGCGTAACAGGTGTATTGACACTAATGCATGCTTGATTACCGCAGCTCCATGGATAAGAATTTTGTGTACCGATGAGGGAGGTAGTACAAGGCATACTCCTTCACAAGTTTTCTTGCTATCTCTACAGCATATTCCTCAAAATTTTCGGCATCAATTTGAAATCCAGAATTTATACCTTGGAGAATTGTGGCACATCTTTGCAAAATATTCTTATCGATTTCTGTTATTTTTGATGAAAGGTTTACATTGGGAAAAAATCTCCGCGATGTGTTGCCATCATTCGAATTTCCGCAACCACCAGTTGTGGGCAGATGAGGGCCATATCACTAAAAGTCTACGTGAAAAAGAAGTTTTTGAAAATCGTGTGTTTTAAAAAGGTCAAAAAAGTATTCTTCAGCGATTTTTTTATTGGCTCATATTTTTGCAGCTTTTGTTATTTAATTTGATTGAAAATAAGTTAAAATTTAATGTTTGTAGGGTTATTGGAAACTTCTGTCACAATATCGCGAATAACTTTTTGGATAAACTTAAGTTTTCTTTTATGACTATGCAACCACAATATATGCAATATAAACATACCTCCACTTTCAACGGACACAAAAAATAAATCTCGCCAAAAAAACAACAAAATTTTTTAGATTCATAAAATTTATAGTGTTATCAATAAAGCAATAAAGGTTAAAAACAAAAATAAATTTTTTGATTCTTGGCCTATGGGGGAAACCACTGTGCAGCACCTTGCTAATAATTTTGAGTCCCTGGTAGCTAGAGGTCCCTGGTGGCGGACGAATTCAGGCGGGGACAGGAGTCATTTGTTCTATATATATATATATATATATATATATATATATATATATATATATATATATATATATATATATATATACATATATATATATATATATATATATATATATATATATATATACATATATATATATATATATATATATATATATATATATATATATTGTATTGTGCGCAAAAAGGATGACGCAAACTTTATGTTGGAGCCGGCGCTTAAAAACGCCACTGGTGTTAATACATAATTTTATTGTTTTTTATTTATTTTATGTTTATTGAACCTCTGCATATATTTTGCCTACTTAATACATAATTTTATTGTTTTTCATTTATTTTAAGTTTATTGAACCTCTGCATATATTTTGCCTACTTGTAGTTAATTGAATTGCAACCTTTTTTTGCTTTGGTTTATTTATAATTGAAACTTGATACTTAATATTTTTTGTTCTTTGGTTGTTTAGTGTAACTTTAATCAATTCGCTTATTCACTTATTTTTGTCTCATTGACATTAAACTTAAAATTTATTGTAAACCCAACAGAAATATTATTAGCAAATTAAGCATAACCCTTATTGTAAAACTAGTATATACGTTGGAAATAATTACTAATAAAATCACTCTCTTATTTTGAAGGCAAAAACCAAGTCTTTTAAGTAAGAGAAAGCAACACAGTTAAAGTGCTGTTGTTGTGAAAATCAAACTCAAGTTCAAGATAGTTTAAGTGCTATATTGAACATCCTTAAATCAAGCTCAAGTTCAAGATAGTTTTAGTGCTATATTGAACATTTTTGATAACTTGAACATTTTGGTGACCCCGACGTGATTTTCATAATTTACAAAGCTTCCCCCCACCAGTGCACATTAGGTCAAATGACTACTTTTTCTGTGCAAAATTAATTACGACTACATTATAAGAGTAATCGAAGCAGTTATTATATGGATTATATAAATAGTTATGGATGGTTCCAATAAAAAAATGGAATTTAACTAATAAGTGACCAAAATTAACCCTCTAGCACCCATTAATTTAAACACAGTGTATAGAATTAGTAATTTGTTTTTTAATACTAAAGTATTTATTAATTGTTTATATCCAGTTCATTTTGTAAAATTAATTCAAAGGAGGCTTCTTCATTTTCATTAATTTCGTCGTCTTGTTCGTTATGGTGAAGTTCTTCTGTTGGTTCGCTGCAACATAATAGTTCAGGTGGTAACGTGGAACGTGTTCTTTTTTGAATGCGTCTGTTTAAAAATGTTGTGGAAATTAATGGATCTGAAGTATCGATGGCTCTATTAAATACATCTAGTAGGATATTGAAGCGGGTGTTTCTACGTGCGTGATGTAAATATTTTATGACGAGATTCAGCAGCTCCTTCTCCAAAAAATCCAATTGGAAGTGGAGCATTTTCTATTATTTGCTTTGAGTGAATTAACATTTTATGAACCGTAGAATTCATTGGCAACCAGGAATATCGCTCCTGAAAAACTTTTGCTGTTTCGAAACAATATAATTCAAATTTCCCTAAATTTATTTTGAACTGACAGGATAAACAAATCAGTATTATTTTGAACCTAAATATAATATCCTTATCTACACCAGTTATTTCTGAAAAAATTTCATGTTCAGCGAAAGCTCGGCGAGCAGTGTTTCCGTCGTTAGTAGATCCTGAGCCACCTATTCTGGGCATATCCACGCGGAGTCCAAGTTTTTTCCAAAAATCGTTTTGCATATCAGTTTTCCTTTTCAATACAATTGACTTGTCAGCTCCTCGTATTTGCCACTTTTGTACCTTACATTTGTATCCTATATGTAAAAGAAACTCAAAAACTCTTATCCAGCAATGAAGTGGGCTAAGCCCAAACTTTAGGTTTTCTTCTTTTGCACGGAATATTTCACTTTTATAATCAAACGTGTTCATAAAGTGTTTTGGTGTAGCATAACAAATAGGGCAAGCCTGGTTTGATTTGTTTCCGGTTAAAATGTTCAAAATTTTTCCATCAATTAATGTCAAAAATAATTTGAATGTTACTTCGACGAATTTTCCATCACCAAGTGATTCTTGCAAGTTTCTTAAATTGTCAATTTCTTTTTGTAGGTCCAAATTTTTCTTTAAAACCACTTCTTTCGTTTCTTTTGTGAACTCCAGTTTAATAGGACGACAAAATCTTACAGACTGCGGTGTGCGATTATTCCAGATTGGTTTTCCCGATTGTAGCGCTAATCTTAAGAGAATAACTGTGGTGGCAAAAAGGGACGCGTCACAGCTACTTGACAAACTTTGTTCACTAAATGCTTGCTTAACCTGGGGTTGACCAGTACTACTATCAAAGCCGTAACTAAATATTAGTTCTGTGCTTAAAAACTCAGTTTTCTCCTCTTCCATTTCAGCAATAAAAACTTCTTTTTGCATTTGTACAATTCTTTCTGCTGTATGCGATAGAATAGATTGAAGAGGAACATTCACAAGGCTCTCTGCTGCTTTTGTACCCTCAGGACGGCATTTCATTTTCACGGCAGTTATTTTACTATAATGAGGATATATATCACAATTCCTTAATTTGCTTTCCTGGCGTATTGCATTATACTGCTCTTTAGACAAATTATGTTCAAGGAGGAAGGCTAAAGCCTCATCCGCAGTAAATGGAATTGGCTTCTTAGGATGCTCATCACAAATTTTACGCATTTTTGATGGTCTTGTTGGACTTTGAATACTTTCTTTTAGTATTGCAGCCAAATCGGTATCACCTTCTTTACGTGCTGATGTTGCTGCTGCACGAACGAGAAGACTTGTATCAGCTTTCGGATTTGAAAGCTCTGCCGCTTCTTTTCTTTTTCCAAATTCCGATTTTTCGCTGAATGGTACACGAGGACGTCCAACAGCGCCACTTGTTGCCTTTTCCAAAATGCCATCTACCACAATGTTTAATTCAGCATTTAGCCATGCCTGGTTTTGGCTTTTGAATACATATGTCTTTCTATGACACAGAACAAATTAATTTTTTGGTAATTTGTTTCACAATTTCATCAGAAATCGACGAGCTTTCAAGTTTGTCATATACGTGTTTCAAAACGGTATCAACTTTTTGTTTTTTGTACTTTCCTTTCGCCATACTTCAAAAAGATCAATCTTTTTTATACAGAGGTTACCTAACAAAAAGAGGCATTACTCGCAAAACGCAAAAAATCGCAATTTTTTATAAATACCAAATAACTCACTAGATAATGTTCTAATTATTTTGTGCTATTTGAGAGAGGAGAAATGGGGTATATTTTTTGAAAAGCTTTCAGAATATAAAAATTTTATAAAAATATAACTATTTATAGATGTTTACGCTAATGAGTTATTTATTAAGTATAGCGACATATATATAAAACAGTTAAAATTAAAAATATATCTACTTACTTGACTCTTTCTTTTCCATTTTACTCTAATAAATTACCACAAACACAGTCCGAGATGTACGCACTTAAAGTTGACCACGCACTACTTAACTTAGGAACACAATTATATAAAAAATTTAAACAGTTGACTTCGACACGCTGCTGTATAACGGTTATTTATATTTAGTCAAAACAAAAATTACTTTTTTTTATTCTGAAGTCTTTAGAATTAAAAAACAACAACAACAATAGTAAAACTGCAAGTTGATTTTTGGACTTTCGCACAGAAAAATGTGTCGTTTGACCTAATGTGCAGTGATAAGGAGTTTTGAGAACTATCAAAACACATACAGCAATTTACAAGGACAGCCAGTCCATATACAACAATTTACAACGGACAGCCAGTCCATATACAACAATTTACAAGGACAGCCAGTCCATATACAAAAATTTACAAAGGACAGCCAGTCCATATAGAACAATTTACCAGGACAGCCAGTTCTTATACAACAATTCAAATCATCAACCTAAAAGAGGGTAACAACATGGCTTCGTTTGACGAATTGGTGGCTAGCCAAAAGCAGACTGGTGAAAAAATTGAAGTCATCATACGAAACAACAAGAAGGACCCATCATCCCGGAAGACATCCACCAGCTATTTCCAAGAGAGATTGAGAAGGCTGGATGAAGAATGGGCAGCCTTCGAAACAACTGACAACAGAATCCGACTGCTCGACAACATACCATTGGACCACCAATATTTTACAGATGATTATTATACGGCAGTCGTGAACATTATTCACCAATACAAGGAGGAATTTGAGCAATCAATCTTGAAAACAACTCCTCCTAGCACAAAAGAAAAAATTACAAATCCTTCAGCAGGCATTCAAGTCACAACGTTAGAAACTGGTGAACTTACCAGACTTATACGAAGACAAGCAGATATGATGTCCACGCTAGAGCGTATACTAAACCACGAATTCTCACATGAAGATATCGTATCTGCAACTAAGCTTTGGCAGTCTATTGAAAGCATTCATTATCAGATCGCTGAAATGTGCGGTGATAACGGCAACCAAGGCTACGATATGGACAGGTTTATCCAGCTAGAAAATCATCTTCGGGGGACGTCCAGAAGCATAACTTTAACTAATCCCAATTCAACAAATGGCAGAAATAGCAATCAGTCAGATGCCATGCCAAGACCAAAAATAACAATTCCAAGGTTTGATGGAAATTACCTAAAATGGCAGGAATTCCACGACCTATTTTCATCACTAATTTAAATCAGTCAATACCAAAGGTTCAAAAAATTTGGTATTTGAAAACACATTTGGTTGGGGAAGCTGGAAATCTAATAAAACACTTCACTGCATCTGGCGAAAATTCCGAAGACGCATGGGCATTGGTGGTGGATCGCTATAACAACAAGAGATTGTTGGTCAGCAAACTAGTGCAAGAACTAGTCGATTCACCAATTAAGGTATCAAGCGACAACTACAAGACACTACATGATAATTTAATCACTAATTTAATATCTAGGAAGTTATTATGCCTTTTTGTTTTTTAGCAGTTGAATGCTTATGGGTTTGAAAGAGCCGATTTTAAGGCTGATAAGTAAGTTAATGTTTTATTTTCGAAAAGTTTGTTTCTTATGTACTAACTTAACGGTATACAAATTTGGTATATTTCCAATGACCCTTCCAATATTAACAGGTAGTTTTATTTGTTCTTAATTATAATATTGAACTGTTGTATTATAAAAAATAGGTAAAGTAAAATATTAGGGTAGTGTATATAATTACAAATAATATATATAAGTGTATTAAATTATTAAATAATTATAAATAAGTGTATTAAACATGAAATACACTACACCCTGCTCCTCAAGAAAAATTTTACAATTTTTAGAAATTCTAAATTTTTTTTTTTTTTACAGTGTATAGATTTTAATATTATAAAATTTATTTGCTTATTTATTTCAATATTTTTTTATATTATTATTATGGTTATTTTCTACGTCTAGAACAGTGTTTACTCCTTTTGTTTCTACAACTTTATAGGGACCGTTATATGGTGGTTGGTTTTTATTTCGATTAAAGTTTCGAACAAGAACGAAGTCGCCTTTTTTTTAAATTTAGAGGATTATTGTATATACATTGTTCTACTCTTTTCTTATTCTAGTTCTAAAGATGTTCTTTTGCTTTAACTAAAGAATATTTTAAACGCATTTTTAGTTCGTTGGCATAATTTTCTATGCTGTAAACAGGTTTTGCGTCCATAATATTATTATCTAACAGATTTGGCAATTTTCCATGTATCAGTTCATATGGCGTATAGGTCGTATCTGCGTGTGGCGTCGTATTATACGCAAAGCAAATGTATGGGATCCAATGTTCCCATTCATCATTGTTACAAAAATTTTATAAAAACTCGTTGAGCACTCTGTGATTCCTCTCTACAGAGCCAAGTGTCTCGCGGTGATAGGGTATGCTAAAAAACTGTTTTATTTTTAGCAGATTGCATATTTCAGACATTAGTGTATTAAGAAATTCTATTAATGCGATGAATCTTCTGACTTCATCAGCATTTTGTGGTACAGGGTAATTTTTTATCACACTATTTTTGTTTGGGTCAGTGCGTATACCTTTATTGGTTACGAGGTGACCTAAATAGACTACCTCAGTTTTTAAAAAACAACACTTACTTGTATTCGGTTTTAAATTGTATTGTTTTATTAAATTGCTGAAATCTACGACTAGACGCCACTTCCGTTTGTCATCTGCTGACCTTTTGGGCACTACTAACAGTGGTGAGTTATAGGGGCGCACTGAGTGTTCAATTATTCCATCTTCCAATAGCTTGTTTACTTGTTTATTAATTTCTTCCATTTGCATTTCTGGCAATCTGTATGGTTTGATATATACTGGGGTATTATCT
Source organism: Linnaemya tessellans (assembly GCA_951800035.1). NCBI lineage: Eukaryota > Metazoa > Arthropoda > Insecta > Diptera > Tachinidae > Linnaemya > Linnaemya tessellans. The sequence goes on from OX637536.1 coordinate 72,716,557, forward strand.
ACTGTTTGTAGGTGTTGAGTATAAAAATTGTTTTCAGTTATATACTTCGTAATTATCTAGATCCCTTTTATCTAGGTCTAAATTTTTTATTTTAATGTCGTTGTTGGTGGTGTTTAAGACTTTTATATGTTGTCTGCCCACTGCAGGTATTATGCTGTTAGCAACAAAAAGTCCTGGTGCTATCTCTTTATTTAAAACTATGCTTTCTTTTTCTGTGTATATGTTTATTGGGACGATTGATTCTGAACGATCTGGTATACAAATATCTGTGTTATATACGCATTTGGGTGTGATCGGTAGTGTAAATTCTTTTTCTGTTACATTAAAGGTTATTGAATAGGTTTCAAATTCTATTTTGCATTTATATTTCTCTTGTATATCTCTTCCAATGATACCATCAGTGGGTATAAGAAAATCAGATGGTACAACATGAAATTCATGTGTTATATTATCATCATCAAAATGTAAATTTAAATTTGCTGTACCGATACTTTTGATTGTGTCTGAAGTGATACCTATCTATATCTATATTTTCAGTTTCGTGTTGTTTACATATTGATACTATGGCTCCTGTGTCGATCAAAAAATTTAAGTTTCCTTTTTTACTTCTAAAGCTCGTTGTTATTGGATTATTTATATTTGTTGAAAATGTAAAAATTTTTGGCTCTGGATAACATGGGATAACGTTACCCTGCCTACTTAGTTTCCCTGTCTATTCACTCTTGTGGTTGAGTTTCTGTTGTTACTATTGTTATTATCCCTACTATAATTGTTTCTGAAGTTGCCGTTATTACTTCGGTTATTTCTTTCATAAGTTGTTTGCCCATGATAAGAATTATCAACGCGACCTCTATTACCTTGGTAATTGTTTCTATTGAAATTTCTATTATAGTGTTGGTTAACGCTACTATTATATCTTTATTGGTTATTAAATTGGCTGTCGCCATATATTGTATTATTTCTACTAAATTGGGGATCATTCCTATTTGAGTTATGCTCATTTGTTCGACGGTCAATCCTGAAAATGTTTGTATCATTGCTCTGTAAATTTTGCTCTAAAGTCACGCACTTCTGTACCGCTTCATTCATGGTTTTTGGGCTGCTTGCTAGCAAAATATTTTTGAATTCATTATTTATTCCTTTTATAAAAATATTCAAAGCCATGCTGTCACTCATTTTGTAGATGGATTCTTTCGCCTCTTGAGTTGGTGTCTCAATCGCTTTTATACAAAAATCGCTTAATTGCTCTGTGAAACGCTGAAACAGTCAGGCCTCCTTGCTTTACTGTTCCTAACTCTGTTAGTACCTGTTGCAATGTCTTCGGATTTGGGTACGCTTCAATCAATAGTTTTTTAAATTCTGCTAAGGATGTTGGTCTATTTGCACGCCCTAACACACTGCGAACATGTGCTGTTAGCTTAAAATTGTATATATATATATATATATATATATATATATATATATATATATATTATGTATAGTTCCCTATCTTCGATTCTTATTAAATCGTGTAACAATTCGGTTTGAACTATGAAGTCCTCCAAATATGCGTGCGAACCCTTGAATGTTTGTATATTTTTGCCAACTACCGATATATCGAATAGTGCCATATCTTCTGTTTTATTATTTGTGCCCGTGGTTTTTAATGTTTTAATGCATACATTTTCTATTAGACTGAATAATTTTTTATACAAATCGTTAAACGTGATAATGAAAGTTTTACTTTTTGTATCCTCTAAATTTTTCAAAATTTCATCGACCTCTGTTCTTATTTTTAACAATCGCGTTAATTTTTCTTCTTTATATTCTGTAGAGTAAACTCTGTCCTTACTTTTTTTTAAATTCTTTTCTAATTTTTCTAATTCTATAAAATATTCCTCTATTTTATCCATAAAATCAAAATATAGAATATGTTATGGCATAAAAAAAAATTCATAAAATTATAACTTTGTGGCAACACTTAATTCAACGAGAGTAGTGGTGCCCTCTATAGGATATATTGTGGCTAAAATCAATTTTGTTTTATTAATACAGGGTTGTTGTGCTGTCAGGCATTCACAGCTGACATTAATTTGCTTCTTCGCATTTTGTTTTTTTTAGTTATTTTCTTTTGTTTAATTAGCGTGTAGGAAAATATTGTTTTTAATTTTTATATTTCAATTGTAATATGTCAAGTTTTTACTTGTATTGTGTAAAAAGTTTTGTGTGTTCATTTTTTTTTTATAATAATTTTAAATATATGTACACATATTGTGTGAAAAAAAATTTTGTGTGTGGTTTTCATTTTATTTGTTTCGTCGGGCATTGAGCAAGGCCTCATATGCTTCGATCTGGATCCAAAGCTCAGATGCTATCTCCCATGCTGGCGGAGGATCTGCATTTACTGACGCTCTCAAAGCTGCTAACTTACGGCGTATTTTTACAATTTTTCCACCTCTCTTGTGTTTGGGTTTTTCGGTAGATGGAATGGACGTTAGTTTCTTATCTGTCCTTTGCTACTGTCTCCTCTTGTACTCCTCAATTGTGAGGGGTCTGGTGCCGGACACTATTGCTGCGGCTGTGTATTTTGAAGCTTCTTCTGATGCACCAACCGGTTGATATTCCTCAAATGGGATTTTTTTCTGTTCGGTGGGCAGGATCGCCATGTATTGTGTGCAAAAAGGATGACGCAAACTTTATGTTGGAGCCGGCGCTTAAAAACGCCACTGGCTTAATTTAATATTTAGGCAGTTATTATGCCTTTTTGTTTTTTAGCAGTTAAATGCTTATGGGTTTGAAAAAGCCGATTTTAAGGCTAATAAGTAAGTTAATGTTTTTTTCGAAAAGTTTGTTTCTTATATACTAACTTAACGGTATACAAATTTGGTATATTTCCAATGACCCTTCCAATATTAACAGGTAGTTTTATTTGTTCTTAATTATAATATTGAATTGTTGTATTATAAAAAATAGGTAAAGTAAAGTAATATGTATATTAGGGTTGTGTATATAATTACAAATAATATATATAAGTGTATTAAATGATTAAATAATTATAAATAAGTGTATTAAACATGAAATACACTACAATATATATATATATATATATATATATATATATATATATATATATATATATATATATATATATATATATATATAAGCCCGTTGAAAAAGTTAACTGTGTATGTTTTTATTTTTTAAAGTATGCAGGAGAACATTATTATTTAGGAGGAAAACTCAGAAAAGATGGAGTAGAGCTGGATAAAATTGCGTGGGCTACTGACGTGGTTATGTATCGAGAGGTAGAAGTATCTATATGTAGGGCCGGACTATGTACATATAACTAGCCTTAGGAGAAGGAAAGAGAAAGAACTTAGGCAGATGATTCAGGAACCGTTTATCAATAGAGAGACTGGAACGTGAGGAATGTGAAAATGTTGAAAAGAAGGTATAAAAGTAGGTTTTTGTGTGCGAATGGGAGTTCTGGAGAAGTTACGTAGTCAGACCGGCGAGAGCGACAGTGCACATAAACAAATAAAGAAAAAAAGATTTTTGTAATTCAGTGGAGTAAAGTTATAACAAAAAAAAAACTATTATATAAAATCTTAGAAACCAATGTCAATAAGCCTAAAAAAGAAGTAATTCCGTGAAATAAAGCTATAAAACCGCATAACCAAAGTCGATAAGCCAAAGAAAACGAGATTGACTAGTGATAAGGCTATGTAAATTTGAACTTTATAAGCAAAAGCCAGAACCGATAATCCGCGGGATGAACGGAAATAATAAATTTTATTAATACTGTGAACCAGATGAACTGTGCCAAGAACTATTTATAATAGCCAGACAAAACAAGACTGTGTGCATTAAAGAAAAGATTTAATATTGAGTGTACCCATGAAGACTCGTTTGTTAGTGCTATAAAAAAATAAGGAAAGCAAGAAAATCTTCAGAAAGGAGGCTACGAGGAAATTTCAACTTCCAGGTCGTCATCCCCCATCCAGACCTGATTTGACTAGAAGGTGCCAGAAGTAGTGAGCCAAAAATATGAAAACTGTATGTCAAGAAAATTTATATATATTATGTGTTATATATGTATATCATTCTGTATCTTGTTAAAGATTTCTGAATAGAAAAAAAAATCATTTGTAATGTAAATTGCTCTTGATAGGGATTGTAAGTGCTGTAGTAAGTTTTTAAATTAAAACTTTTCTGTCAGGGATCAACTGAGATTTTGTCGCGTGTGCTAATTCCCCATAATCCACGATTTTAAGAAGATTTTGTTTTAATTTTTTTTTTTGTACACTAGTGTGAAGATTTTGTACCTTAGGGAGCTCTCTCAGGGAATGTGAAGAAACCTTCTCAGTGTTAGACCTTAAAATCTACGAGTGTGAGAATTAGCAGAATTGAGTTGTGTGTGTCGTTTTAGTAGAGAATGATCTGACAGATTAGGTAATTAGGTAAAATTTTTGTTAGCAATAAAGAATTATTAGCTAATAAGGAAATTAAAATAAATAAAATACGTATACTTGATATGAAAAAAAAAAATATGATCGGCTAAGATATTATGTAGAACGGAGTGAATAAATCCAAGGTGAGTGCGCGTGTGTGACTAATTTTGGCTATGGGGTCATTGCATTACATGAAGAGGATCAGAATGACCAAGGATGGGAATGGGCGGCTGGGAGGAAACTTCCCAAACGAGAGTGTGTTGAATAGAGTAAGTAGCATTTGTTTCAGATAAAATTTTATATACAGGACATCAGGCTTGGGTGGTTGAGATCACACGACCCGAAATCGCCGATATCCAGCTAGCCGTAGAAGACCCTTAAGAGCTGGTAGGCCATGTAACAAATTTCTCCCAACAAAAAAATAATCAACTGGGCTATCGCTCCTACCTGTATGAGTGTACCCTGTGCTTTACTAATTTTCAAGTTGTTGAATGTAAACAAAAAATGAAAAACACATGGTTGTATGAAAAACTTAAATTGAATTTAAATGTACAATGTGGGCCATTTAAATCTTATTTAATTTTGAAGTGGAAAACAAAATTTTGTATTCAAATACACTTTAAGTTTATTAAATAGTACTTAATTTTGCAGTTAAAAACTGGGCATAAATGTTCGTTAAAATAGTTCTTTTTGTTTGTTATGTGGTCAAGTATGTCTATATACACCAAATCATCAGTAGACTTTAACCTAGTTCCAAAATAACAAAACCTCTTAGCTTATACATAAACTCCCAAAAATGGATTGAGAATTACACAATCAAAACCATAGGATTTGAAATTCAAGAAAACACAACTAACAAATATTATTCCCAGTTATTTCCCAATAATTGCTGTTGTACAGTTATTGCTAAATAGTCATGCCACCTTTAGATTTAAGTCAATATAAATGAAGTACTTTCAGCATATTATGTAAAGTATGTTAATAAAAAAGCATAATGAAATTATTTCCCAATAATTGCAGTTGTGCAGTTATTGCTAAATAATCACGCCACCTTTAGATTTAAGTAAATCACCCTTATTCTGCGTTTCGATTACGTTCCCGCATTCAGTTACGCTCGAATCGAAAGTTGGTATTCTAAAAATAAACCTAATCGAAAGAAAAAGAAGAAGAGAAGAGTATGTTTAAACGAGCTGCTTTGATATGAAACGTATGAAATAGAAACATTAAAAATATACAATTTTGTAAACATTGTAATTGCTAAACAATAAACAGTAAAATTTTATGAATAAACAGTGATAAATACATATATAAAAACTAAATATTGTGGTAACTATAATTAAATAAACATCAGTTAGTGCAGAAAGGAAGAAAATATCCAGATTATAAGCAAAAGGTATTTGTGGCCAAACTATTCCAGTGTGGGGAATCCTGAAGCGCCGGAGTTAAATTTTCATTTTCTACACATCATTGCAAAATAAAAATTTAGTTTAGAGAAGAAATGGAATTGATAGTTGTTGTTGGAAGAGGAGAATAACGTGGTCCAGAATGCAGAATCAAGAATAGAAAAGCGGGAATTGAGAGACAATTGCAATCCATTAGAGATGAGTGATAAATTATAAGATATTTATTTTAAATTGATTACTTTTTAATTAACTTTTATTAATTTAATTAATTTTTATAAATAAAGACGCCTTCAAGTATGTGTTAGATACTTTTGCACCAGAAGCACCGTCCAATACGTTAGCATCTTTATCAACGCTCAACCGAGTTGTAGCTGCTTCTTCCATGCAACGTCAGTTTTTATTCGTGGCCCTATTGTGTTAAGTGCGTTTACAACTTCTTCCCCGAATGCCTGTACTTCTTCCTTGGGATGCTTATGATATCCAGACGCAATATCATCCTTCGTTGCCATTAAACTCGCCAGCTTTTCGTACAGCTCGAGTGTTGTATTTTTTGATCTGCAATAAATTTAATATAGCTTTAAAGCAGACATGTGCAGCTAGTACTATTTTGAGTCATCGTGTTTTCACACCGATAGTAGCTTCATCGTTTTTTCACACCAACATGTCCGAAAGCTTGCTGCTTGTTTACCGATTCAAAGTCAGTTGCTATTCTGCATTTGACAAAGAGACACCGTATCGCTCTGCAAGCAAAATTATTTGTAATAAAAAACAAACAACTGCACTTAAAAAAAATGGACGAATATAAAGAAATTTTTATGTTTGTAAATGGCAAAAATAATGCGCAATGCCTGATTTGTGATAAAATCTTCACAAATTTAAGATTTTATAATTTAAAAAGACATTTCATATCCATTCATAAAAATATTAATGAATTGGATGAAGAAAAAAAAATGAAATGTTCAATTCCCTGCAACAAAAAAATGCCCCTCCTCTAAGTCTGACAGTTGAAGAGAAAAAAAAAAACAACTAAAGAATGCTTCAATTGCCGCTGGGTTGATGTTAGCAAAACAATGTCGTCCTTTTGAGGATGGAGAATTTTTCAAGCAAATGGCACGAGAAATTTTCAACTGTTTTGGGGAAAAGGGAAAATCAGCCTACGAGCTGATAGAAAATATTCATCTTTCAAGATACACAATAGCTCGTAGAACTGAAAAAATTAGTAAATATATTTTTAAGTTTACGTTGCAAAGATTGAAAGACTGTGAATACTTTTCCATCTGCCTTGATGAGAGCACAGATATTACTAACATTAGTCAGTTGATTATATGCATTAGGTCAGTTGATAAAAATATGGAATGCTTTGAAGAATTTTTTAGTTGTTTTGCATTTCACGGCCATGTGAATGGCGAAACCATTTTTGATTGTATTAAAAATAATATTCTCTTAACCGAAAATGGTGATAAGCTAGCTTCCATATGTACAGACGGGGCAAAGGTAATGATAGGAAAACAAAAAGGTCTTAAGGGTCAATTGATGAAAAACAATATTCACATTCCTAATTTCCATTACATAATACACCAGTCTGCACTTTTTGCAAAAAAATTAAATATAGTGGAAACGATGGATACAGCTTGTAGAATAATAAATAAAATTAAAGGGGGCCATAACGCCCTCACGCATAGAAAATTTAAGAGTTTACTGGAAGAGCTACAGTCATGTTATGGAGACTTATTATTGTATACAGAAGTTCGGTGGTTGAGCCGCGGGAAAAGCCTGGAAAGGTTGTTCAATTTGAGAGATGAAGTACAACTGTTTTTAGAACAATCGGAAAAAAATGAGTTGAAAGAAATGGCGTCTTCTCTGAAAGATAAAAATTTTGTTTCCGATTTAGCTTTTTTGTGCGATTTAACGGAGATAATAAATGAATACAATCTGACTCTTCAAGGACGAAACAAAACTATATTCCACCTAACAGAGTGCTCCCACCGCTTTGAACGCAAAATTAAAATTATACTGTCTCAATTGCGCAACAATGATACCAGCAATCTTCCTAGAACCTTTGAAATTCTTGCGGAGTATCGTAATGACGAAAAAATAGCACAGTATACAGAAATAGTAGCTTCTTTGGTACAAAATTTTGCAGATAGATTCGAAGATTTCAAATCACTTAAAACTATGATTGATATTCACAACGACCCATTGACTGAAAAAAATGTTGATAATTTGGAATTAGCCGCTGAATTAGAAATAATGAAAAATGATATAAATTTACCGCTAGACACTGGAAAATCATTTTGGAAAAAAATAAACAAAGAGAAGTATCCTGTTATTAAGAAGGAAATACTTAAATTATACTCCATGTTCGGGTCCACGTACGACTGTGAAGCCGCTTTTAGCATTTTAAAATTAATTAAAAGTAAATATCGCAACAAATTAACGGATGAACACCTATGTGATTTATTAAGAATAAAACTTTACGAGGGGGAAATAATCATTGGAGATGTTGATATTTGATTTTTTTTTAAGATTTAGTTTTAATTTTTAATTTTTTTAATTTTAATTTTTTACTCAGTGTACTACTTTTGTTTTCTCTGCTTTTGTTCTGCTTGCTGCGTTCAACTTAACACAGTCGCAAAATTCGTAAAACTGATTTGAAATGCGTTTGTGTCAGTTTGCACATGTCTGCTTTAAAGTAACAAAAAAAAAACAAAATTTATTACAAAATTAATTTATAGCATTTTGTACTCACATTTTATTTAATTATACACTTCTTTAACCACAAAAATAAGAATCGAAAAAATGTCCGTTAGTACACACACAACTTAGAAAAACCACCAAAAACGTAGCTACGATCGTAACGCAGAATACATACAATCGAATAAACAAATCGAAAACGGAACACAGAATACAAAAATTGCAGAACGGAGAAAATTTCGATTCGAATCGAAACGCAGAATAGGGGTTAATATAAATAAATTACTTCTAAGTTTAAGTGGTAGTTGTTCTTTAGATTTAATAAAGTGAGGTCATTCTGACCAAAGAAAAAAATTTTTTAGAACTTTTATTTTACAAGTTCTTAACTGGCGCCCGAGCAGTTTTCGGTATGAAAAACTGGCGTCCGAATAAAAAAATAGGCTCCTTAGTAGCTAAAGCAAACCGGGGGTATACAACGTGCCAGACTGTACTACAATGAAAAAAATAATAAAAAATCCATAAGGGATAAAAATAAAAAATCCGTAAAGGACAAACATTGAAAAAATAATAAAAAATCCATAAAGGATATAAATAAAAAAAATTCGTAAAGTACAAACATTGAAAAATAATAAAAAATCAGTTAAGGATAAATATAAAAAATCCGTAAAGGACAAATATTATTAAATCCGAAAAGGATAAAGAAGGACAAAAGTGATAAATATCTATAAAATATAACAGAATATAAGACCAATTTTGTAAAAAGTGGAGATACGCAGATAAAAAAAGACATCTAGTGCTCAAATAGAAATATTGTGACATTGAGAAGATAATAGTGAAAAACAGTGGAAATGCCTAGTAATAAAAAAAAGCTAACAAGGAAAAAGAAAATTGAAAGCTAAGACTAAAGTACAAAAGTGTGCAAAAGGAAAAGTAATCTTGAAGAACATATTGAACAAAACTGAAATAATAAATAAAATCGCAAATCATCAAGTACCTGTCTTCAGCAAATCCTCAGCCCTGTCAAAATAAGTTATATTCAGTACCAGTGTGGGAAAAGAAGAAACCATCATCCGGAAAAGAACGGTTAAAAAGTGGTATTTAGATTTTAAGAATTTTTTATACATAAATTATATATACATGCATATATAATAAGCATAGTAAATTTATTAAAGTATGAATTGAGAATAAATAAGCGATAAAAGCTGCGAATCCTAAGGGACCATCCAGTTCTGTGACATCGTCAAAAAATTTTTTTAAGCCAATATTAATATTGTAGAAAACGGTTTTTTATAAAAATAACAAAATGGCAAACCAAAATAATTTGATACGACCTCCTATACTTCCTTCAAATCCTACTCCTAGTACTTCCCAGAACGCTCAATTAAGTATAGAAGATTTAAAGGGACTTATCTCGAATAACGCGGGGGAAGTCTTTAGAAATCAAGGGCCGCAGGTTATACAGGAAACTGTTTACCCAAATGCCACGTTAGCGAATGTTAGTGCCCAACTAATAGATAGAAATAGAGACAATTTAAACCATATGGACAAAAACAGACGTTGTGAAATGCTTGAAAGAACTGTCTGGTTAACCAGGAAAATTCAATTCCTGGAAAAAAGCGTAGACAGGATACTGAGAATATATGAGCCAATAAAGGAAACCCGTAAATACTATGAAATTCTAAGTGTAATTAGGAACAAAGTTACGGGAAACACCGACATAGCATTGGAGTCCTACAACACTCCTCTAAATTGGCATGCGATCTCGCAATGCTTACTTACACACTATGGTGACAAACGTGATCTTTCGACTCTGGAATACCAAATAACAACTCTGGTACAGGGTAATAATAGCATACAACAATTTTACCAGAAGGTCTACTCGCATCTTTTACTAATTTTGAATATATTGAGATGGGTAACGAATCTCTTGGCATGCTTAGTAAGACCTACAGAGACAAGGCTCTGGATGCTTTTGTAAGGGGTCTGAATAGAGACTTGCCCCGCCTCCTAAGAATCAGAGAACCAGCGGACTTACCGCAGGCTCTCCACCTTTGTCTCAATTGGAGAACCAAAATTTTCTTTCGAACCACCCTTACAACACAAAACGGAGTCAGCCACCACAACCTTCCTCAAAGCGAAACTTTGGGCAACAACAAAGAACGTTTTAATCACAATGGCGCAACCATCCCGACCATTCTTTAATCAACGAGAACAAAATAACGCGAATACTCCTCGCCCTCCACGGCCAGAGCCAATGGAAGTGGATTCCAGCATTCATTTTCGTAGACTAAACTACATGAACAGTCCACAACCGAACCAATATTTCGGAAAGAGGCCAGAGCAGTTCGGAAATCAGCAACAACGGAAAACTCAGAGAACATTTCATATTAACACATCCGAAATAGGTAAAGAGCAACGTTTAGATGAGGATAAGTAATTCGGTGAACATACCGATATCCATTTTTTAGCATGATTAGCTCTTCGTTACCATATTTTGAGGTGAAAACGGAGACCGAAGATATTTTAAAATTTTTGGTTGATACAGGATCAAGTAAAAATTATGTAAAACCTGAATTAGTAAAAAAAACGTATATTGAATAAAAATCAATTTTTTGCTAGATCAATCATGAGGGATATAAAAATTAGCGAACACACATTAGTAAAACTTTTCAAATTAGATGATAAGATAAATGACCTCTTTGGAAACCTTCGATGGTATTTTAGGGAATGATACCCTTAGGGAATTAGGGGCGGTCATTCATACAAACAAAAATATTATGGTACTAAAAAATGGTCTGAAAATAAGCCTTAAGCAGCTCCCGATGCAAAGCGTGAATGCAATTAACATTAGGAAGGAAAATTTGGCAGTCGAACAGAAAAAAAAGGAATAGGAAAAATAGTAAATACGTACACTAAGTTTTTTTCCGAACCTGATGAAAAGCTTACGTATACAACAATAGTTGTGGGTGAAATTATAAGAACCACAGCAGACTCGCCTCTCTATACGAAGTTTTATCCTTACCCTTCTTCGCTATAACCGAAGTAGAAAGTCAAGTAGAAAAACTATTGAAAGATAGAATTATAAAACCATCTAGATCTCCTTTCAATTCCCCTGTATGGATAGTCCCGAAGAAACCAGACTCGGCTGGGTATAAACAATACAGAATGGTGATAGACTATAGAAAATTAAACTCAATCACATTCGCCGTCAGATATCCAATTCCAGAGATTTCAGAAGTTATATCTCAATTGGGCTCTAGTAAATTTTTTTCTGCCCTCGACCTCAAAAGTGGTTTTCATCAGATTCCACTAAAAGAATCTGACACCGAAAAAACTGCATTTAGTATCAACAACAGAAAATATGAATTTACGAGGCTGCCATTCGGGTTAAAAAACGCGCCATCAATTTTCCAGCGCGCGCTCAACGATATATATAGGAAGGTGTTGACGACATCATCATTTTCAGTAAGTCAGAAAATGAACACATAACATAGATATTTCAAACATTAGATGAATCTAATATGAAGGTGCATTTGGATAAATGCAATTTTTTCAAAAAATAGGTTGAATTTTTAGGGTACATTATTACACCTCATGGTATAAAAACAAATCAGGAAAAAGTAATGGCCATAAAAAATTTTCCAGAGCCACAAAACCTTAAAGAGGTTCGTAGTTTTCTTGGCATGTGAGGATATTACCGTCGGTTTATCAAGGACTACTCTAGACTTGCTAAACCCCTGACATCCCCCTTAAGAGGAGAGGGAGGACGAACGTCCAAAAATATGAACGCGAAATTCAGAATATTTTTAAATAATGAGGCTAAAGAATCCTTTCACAAAATTAAGCACTCACTAGCATCTGAAGATATTATCCTTGCTTACCCAGATTTCAGTAAAGATTTTGAGCTAGTGACGGATGCCTCAAATTTTGCGATCGGCGCAGCCTTATCGCAAAATGGTAGGCCAAAATCATTTATCTCTAGAACTTTAAATAAAGCGGAAGAGCATTACGCCGCTAATGAAAAGGAAATGCTAGCCATAACATGGGCTTTGGATTCCTTGAGGAATTACCTTTATGGTTCGGCTAAGGTAAATATATACAGAGACCACCAGCCTTTAACCTTTGCATTGAGCAATAAAACAATAAAAGCAAGATGAAGAGGTGGAAGGCCATACTCGAGGAGTATAATTATGAAATATTTTACAATCCTGGAAAGGCAAATGTTGTGGCAGATGCTCTTCCAAGAATAGCGAAACCAGAACTATATACGTTATCAGCAGCCACGAATTCAAACAAAAGCTCGGGACATAATTTAATTTACAGTGTAGAGGCACCTATAAACGCCTTTAAAAACCAAATATTTTTGAACAGGGATGTGATGTCAACATACCAATTTAAAATACTTTTTCCCACATACTACCGTCATATCATTACAGAACAAGACTATAACGATCATAAGTTGATTTCCATTTTGAAGAAATATTTAAACCCATCAGTGATAAATTGTATAAAAACAGAAGAACGGATAATGGGTAACATACAGAAATTGTACGCATTTCATTTTCAGAAATATAAGATAAGATTCACCCAAGTAATGGTGGACAATGTAACTAATGAAGAGGAACAAGAAAATATCATAGTGAGGGTACATAATAGAGCACACAGAAATTGTAAAGAAAATTCTCAAATTCTTGAAAGCTACTATTTTCCCTCAATGGCAAACAAAATTAAGAGAGTTATATAAAGATGTATAACGTGTAAAGAGAACAAATATGATCGTCACCCAATGAAGCCTCAAATTCAACCAACGCCCATACTGAATTTTCGCGGTCAGTTAGTTCATCTAGATAAATTCGTAATCGGAAAAGAAATAGTGCTGACAGCAATTGATAAATTCTCTAAATACGCTGTGGCGAAACCCATAAATTATGTATGAATTTTTATTAGTCGAACTTTCTTATGTAAATTGTTCACATTCTATTTTATTAATTTATATCAAGATTGGAATATTAAGAATATTTTTCAATAATCATCAAACCAGCAGAACGGATCAGTACTGATTTCGAGGCCGCTACGCCATCTCATCAGCGTTCTTTGTTCAATTTTTCCACTTTTGCGAGTGGTGCTAGTTAGTAGAAATATCAACTATTTAACCAATATTTTAACGAAAATTGAATATGAGAAGTTATCACATTCATATTTTCAAGTTATTACATTTTTGGTTAGTACGAAATTCCCCAACCCTGACGATTAATATTCCCAATATTCCATGTATCTCTTTCGCTTTTTCCAGAGCCATCGGCTGCTGATAACTAAAGCCTCTTTGTTATTCATGTCCAAGTAATTGAATTTAGTTGTCAATTTACAATGAACAAGTGCGCGTGCCCCCGCAATGTTTTAAATTATGTATGAATTTTTATTAGTCGAACTTTCTTATGTAAATTGTTAATTTTATCAACGGGCTTAAGTTCGAATATGCAAGACTGCAAAACAATTTTTATTATTTTATTAATAAATGAATTTGTTCAAATTCTATTTTATTAATTTATATTAAGATTGGAATATTAAGAATATTTTTCAATAATCATCAAACCAGCAGAACGGATCAGTACCGATTTCGAGGCCGCTACGCCATCTCATCAGCGTTCTTTGTTCAATTTTTCCACTTTTGCAAGTGGTGGTAGTTAGTAGGAATATCAACTATTTTAAAAAATATTTTAACGAAAATTGAATATGAGAACTTATCACATTCATATTTTTAAGTTAAAATAATTTTTTTTTTGAAGTTGACAAATAATTTTGTTTCACAAACAACATATTTTTTCATATCAAATAAAATAATTAATTTCCTGAAGAAGTCACACAAAGGGGTGACGAAATATTGAAATTAAAAATTAAACTAAAATAAAGAGACCTTAAGCTTAAAAATATCAGAATACAATATTACATTTTTGGTTAGTACGAAATTCCCCAACCCTGACGATTAATATTCCCAATATTCCATGTATCTCTTTACAATGAACAAGTGCGCGAATTTTGTTTTTAGATTTCACTATTTAAAAAAAAAACACAAACTTTCTATGTTTAGTTTCAGTATGTTTATTTATTTATTTCTTTTATTTAGACTTATTTGTAGGAGTAGCGACTTAGACCGTTTCACTTGATGGAAGAACAAAAACTGATTTTACAATGTTTCTTAATCTAAAATTATAACTTGTTCTTTTACTTAATTTTATTTATTTTTAATGTAATCATCATTGTTAAGCGCGGGCTCGTTTGCCTTGCTTAACCTTATAAAATGGGATAACTTGGTGATTCACCAAGTTATTAGGATGTTTAGTGGTTTATTATCCTAGTAGTTCACCAGGATAATGCAATGTCCAATTCAGTCGTTCAAGTGGTACACAAGAATAACAAAAATTGGCTTGTTGAAAATTAAGTAACAAGTTAATTTTAATGTTGACTGGATGAATGACAATAGTATAATCACACATTTTATTAAAACCTTATTGTATTTAAAGAAAAATTACAAATACAAATAATAACAGAATATAAAATTTACAATACAAAATAAAATTAAGAAGTAAAAAAATTGGTTTCATAATAAATAAAAATTGCAATGTAATCAATAACATTTTAAAGTGTTAAAATGTAAAATGATACAAAGAATTTTTTAGGCCAGAGACCGTTCACTCTTCTGCTGCACTAATTACTTTCCCACCGTTGGCAGAAAACAGATATTGGATTTCATAACCGTATGGCTGGTGAATTAAGTAAACGAATTATTTTCCCAGTAAAAGCCAAACATATATTATATTTCTCCAATATCTGACTTGTTCTTTGCTTTAGCCCGTGTACGAGTAAATAAATATTTTGTTTTAATTTAGAACAGAATTGTGCAAACGCGGTAATTCTCACGGCAAAGTGTGGGAAAATAAAAACGTAAAAAGAGGTACGGATTTTGTTCAAATATTATTAATTCTATTGAGAGTTTTTTTTTTTTATTTTTATTTTTAATACGAAACAAAAAAAAAAACTCAAAGGAATTAACATACTGCGGCCCCAAGGGGATTGAAAAGTGCGAATGAGCGATCTCCGGCAATTTATTTTGAAGTGCGTTAAGGTGTTGGTTCCAATGAAACATTCCAGTTGGATCGTGGAGACGGTTGTGGTGCTTCGGGGAGCGGTTCACGACTTCTCTTCATCCTTTGTTTTGCTATCAGGGTAATTATCACTGTTAAAATCAAGGCCAGTCCAACATAGCTAATTGTTAAGCTATGCACTTTATGGGTTGTTGCTAGTGGAACTTCTTGTCGTTGTGCCCTGACCTCTTCCTGCAGATGGGTTATCTTTTCAATTGTCGAAGTATATGACAGGGGTTGTGTCGTGTTGTTTACGTTTTCTTGGAGATGAAGGAATGATATCCCATTGCTTGTATATGATGAATGCAAGTTAGATGAGATGGTTCGATGCCCGTAGATGGTAATAACATCATTTTTCATTGCACATCCTGCTGGAAGCGTGAGCAACCCGGTACCTTCCAGCAATTGAGAACTGCTTTCACCCTTGCATACTGTGCTCAATTTGAGTTGCTGTTGAGTTGCAAGCAGCCACTGGTTCTTGTTATAAAGTTGGTACCATACATGATTGCTGCTTATCAACTCTATATTGCAGCTTGAGTCGGATTCATTGTTGAATAAATGTATCTCACAGCGACAAATTGGAGAGCCTCTATGATATGCAGCTTGAATGTGTGGGCATAAGAAAATGTTATGCTCAAGCTTATTGCAGGTACTTAGCTTCAAGTCATCTAGAGGGAAATATTCGTCACGATGAGCGTTAAGAGCCATCATTTTAGTTGTTGGTATGACAGCCATTAAAGAGTTGTTCATTAGCTGTGGTACTGGAGTAATATAGAATAGGTCATATTGCCCTTGATGAGCTAGCGGAATAAACAAAGTGCAAATAATGTGCTGAGTTGAACTTGCTGCCTGAACGGTGACTACACCGTATAAATGAATAATGTCTGCAACTGGTAGTGTTAGATCCGTGGGAAGGTTCGCTTTTATTTTATCGACTTCACCCGAAAATTGTTGTGGGGTCAGTAGAACCGGACTAATTCGACCATGGTAAGTGTCCGCTAACAACGTGATCATAGATGTATGCATTTTTTGCAAATTGTTAGCAATTGCAAGTAACTGGACACTCAGTGATAAGACGATTTCCGATCGATGGTAGCTGTCATTGTTTGTGAGGTAGAGTAGTTTGTTTATTTTATCGTTCATTTTTTCGAAGTTATCTTGCGTGCGTTGTTCAGACTGCTTCATGAGATTGAGGGTCGAATCGAGAAACGATGTTTGATTCCGCAGAAGGCTCTGCAAGTGGGCTTCGTTGTTTTTTATACTATTAATAGTATCGGTCATTTCTGCTGCATATTTGGAGTCTAGAACGCCAAACAAGGAGCTTGCTATATTTCCAACAACGTCTATTGCTCCTCGTCGCTTCCTTCTTATGAAATTTTCCAAACCGTGCTCCATTTCATCCCTGAGATTTTGAAAATGGGATAGAAGTCCGTTGCATTGATGATTAAGGGATGAGTAATCGCATGCCCTTTTCAGCGCAGATGTACCATTCCTTAAAAGCTTTAATTCGTTATAGAACGGAGTCAGTTCGAAATAAATGTGGAGCTTCCATTCAGAGATGACAGGTTTAACTTGGCCAATGTTTTCAAAATGTAATCCAGGGGTACTGATGATTTGGGTGTACGTCACTTGTTGACATAGTATTACAGGGAGAACTAACGCTACGAGCATTAGAAAACCTGTCGTGTTTAGAGTACACCGTTTTGAGGGTGGCTCATTTATGGTTTTGCTCTTGGGTGAATTGTCTCTTTTTCGTGTTGGTTTCTCATCTGTTGTTTCATCGTTAACATTTGTTCCTTGTGGCTCCACAGGAAGAGGAGCCAGCAAGTGAATCGCTCGCTTAACGATACCACCAGATGTTTTTACATCAGCTGCTGTGACGAATCCGTCTTGACCGGGGTATATTTCAGTTACTTTTCCAAGACGCCATTTCATAACTGGTGTGTTGTCCTTAATTATAACTATGGTACCCCGTTGCAAATTTTGAGCCCGGGTTTGCCACTTGTTCCGTTGCTGGAGTTCACTGAGGTATTCCTGCGACCATCGTTTCCAAAATTGATGTTTTATTTGTGACACTAACTCCCATCGCTTTGTAAGAGTGGTTGAAGGTGAACTGGCAGTTGCATCCACTTGTGCTGTAAGAGGTTCACCAATCAAAAAGTGGCCTGGTGTTAGTGCAGCCTCATCATTTGGATTACCCGGCAACGGTGCAATCGGTCTCGAATTAAGGATTGCTTCGACTTCTACGATCACGGTTTCCATTTCTTCATAGGTCAGAGACGCGTTTGCCATTTCTTTCACAAGTAATCTTTTAGCAGATTTGACTGCAGCCTCCCATAGTCCGCCGAAGTGCGGGGCTCGTGGAGGTATGAAATGAAAACTGATGCCTTTGCTGACACACTCTTGTTGAATTTTTTCTTGAGCAGCTGTGGCGAAAAGAGCAGGTGACAACTCTTCTAATTGATTGCGAGCTCCCACAAAGTTTGTTGCGTTGTCACAGTAGAGATGCTGACAGTGACCCCTTCGGCCGATGAATCTTTTGAGCGCTCCAATGAAGGCGTCAGTTGTAAGGTCTGTTACAAGCTCCAGATGCACTGCCTTTGTCGAGAAGCAACAGAATACTGCGATATACGCCTTTTGGGGTCGCTTTCCTCGTGTTTTGAAGTGAACCCAGATTGGACCACAGTAGTCAACTCCTGCATTAATAAAGGGTCTTGCTGGTATTACTCTTGCTTCTGGCAAGTTTCCCATAATTTGCTGCAGAAGTTTTGGTTTCGCTCGTCCACATTGCACACATTTGTGCACAGTTTCCCGAGCCAAATGTTTACCTTTAATGGGCCAAAATCGTTGTCTTACGATTGCTAGAAGTGCTCCAGAGCCACAATGTTTGTTTTCCCTATGTATCGATTCAAATATTAGTTTACTTATTGTATCGTTATAAGGAAGCAACATTGGATGTTTGGCATTGAACGATAACGTGGATGCTTCTAATCTACCTCCGACTCTTAGTATGTTATGTTCGTCTAAAAATGGGGATAAGCTTTTTATTTGACTCGATCCTTTAAGTTCCTTTTTCTGTTGCAGCTGTTTAATGTCTTCTGTGAACGTACATCGTTGGGTGGTTCGAACAATGATGGCAAGTGCTTCGTGAAGTTCAAGAGGCGTCAGAGTTTGTTGGGTTTCTCTCTCGGGCTTGCAAGTTCTGGCGGTTTTGATGAATCTTAAAATGTATCCTATGATACGTTGGAGCCTTTTTAGTGAATTTCGATGGTTGATGCTGTGCAAAAAGTTTTCACCATTGACAGCAATGAGTGAGTTGTAGGATCTTTGCTTCTGTTCAGGGGTGGGCAAATTAGGATTCAGGCCAAATCTGGGAGGCCAGTGCTTCTCGTCTCCATGCAGAAAAAATGGCCCATACATCCATTGGGGTGTATGCTGTAACTGTTGTGGATCCAATCCTCTTGATATGATGTCCGCTGGGTTATCTTTAGAACTCACATGTCGCCATTGCTCAGGTAGCGTGTTTTCTTGAATTGAAGCGATTCGATTTGCCACAAATGTGTGAAATGAAGAAGATCTTGAATGTATCCATGATAGTACTATTTTTGAGTCGGACCAATAGAATGTTGGCGTTGTATTCATATCTAAGTCTAGTTTCACTTTTGCAGCTAAGTTAGCACCCAATTGTGCGGCACATAGCTCCAGTCTAGGCAGCGTTTGCTGCTTGAGTGGAGTTATACGTGATTTCGCACATAACAAGTATACTCTTATTGTTTTGTTTGGTAGTATTGTTCTCATATAAATTGCAGCGCCATACGCCCATTCGGAGGCGTCGGAAAAAACATGAAGTTGAGTCTTGTTAGGAAGAACTCCTTTATAGATATGCCGATGCACTTGAAAGCTTTCAAGTTCACTTAGGTTGCTTCGAAAGGTTCGCCAGCGTGAGTCAAATTCTGAAGGATTTGCCTCGTCCCATGCAAGATTCAAGGTCCATAATTCCTGGATGAACATTTTGGCTCTGGCAATTACTGGCGACAGTATTCCTAGTGGATCAAAGATACGCGCCAAGTCTGACGTGACTGTTCTTTTAGTCACGGCTTTAATTGTTTGAATGTTGACCTTGATTTTAAGAAGGTCATCTTTAGGTACCCATACCAATCCCAGTGTTTTCGTGTAATCAGTTTCGTCGGAGAAGTCAAGACTGACTTCTTGGTCATAACTGGGAATGTTCCGGAGCAGCTGGGCATGATTAGCGCACCATTTTCGTAGATGGAACCCGTACTTAGCCAAGACGTCTCGCAGCTGGCGCTGAGTTTCCAGGGCTGTATTCAAGCTATCGGCTCCACCTAGCCCATCATCGACATAAAAGTTCTTTTCCAAGAAACAGGCTGCTAAAGGAGCTTGCATCTTATTATCCTTGACTATTTCCTTCACACATTTGATTGCCAGATATAGTGCTGGTCTAGTACCATAGGTAACGGTATTTAATTGGAAATAACTAATGGGCTCAGAGGAGTGATTTCGCCAGAGGACAATCTGGTACTGCCGGTCCTTGGGGTGGATATAGATTTGACGGTACATTTTCTCGATATCTGTTGTGAATACGAAACGCGGCAGCCGAAATCGCAATAGAACCGTAAATAGATCATTTTGTAGTGGTGGTCCAGTGTGCAGAATATCATTTAAGGATTTTCCTGAGGACGTTTTTGCTGACGCATCGAAGACGACTCTGAGTTTAGTTGTACTACTTTCGGGTCGCAAAACGCAGTGGTGAGGAATAAAGTATTTATGCCCCATTATTTCGTCTATATTGATTTTCGACATGTGCCCCATTGTTTCGTAGTCTTTCATGAATATCGCATATTGTTCCTTCAATGAAGCGTCTTTAGATAATCGACGTTCTAGTGCGAGGAACCGGTTGAATGCAATACTGTGTGAGGACCCTAATAACGATGTTTCAGCAAAAAACGGCAATCGTGCTATGAATCGACCTTCATTGTCGCGTGTGGTATGCTGATTGAAATGTGCTTCGCACTGTGTATCATTCGGTGATAAATTTTGCTCTCTTCCTTCAACCTGCTCGAGTTTCCAAAATCGCTCAATAGCTGTATTAATTTTATCCTCTTCAGTTAATACTCCGCAAATTGCTGTTGAGAGTTGTTCACTAGATACCTTTCCCGATACGATCCATCCAAAAGTTGTATTTTGCAGCAGTGGAAGGTCCTTGCCTAATTTAATTTGTCCGATCGTGAGTAGTTGATGATAATATTCCGTCCCTAACAAAATATCGATTTTTCTGGACGGTTGAAGGTTGGGTCCGCTAATGCTACATTGCTGGGAATTGACCACCTGTCGATTGTAAGCGATTGAGCGGGTTGAGGGGAAATAATTTGCGGCAATACGAATGCTTCAAGCAGTGTTGAAAAATTGTTAAGCCGAGATTGTAGCGTAATGTTGACTCGGTGTTGAACCTTGGTGCGGCTTTTTCCAATACCGTTAATTGAAACAGAAGTAGTCCTTGCTGGGAGTCCAAGACGGTTGACTCATCGTTCTGTGATCAAATTGACTTGTGATCCTGAATCAAGGATTGCCTTGCATTCAGTTTCCAAACCATTAGCCTTG
Organism: Linnaemya tessellans; assembly: GCA_951800035.1. NCBI lineage: Eukaryota > Metazoa > Arthropoda > Insecta > Diptera > Tachinidae > Linnaemya > Linnaemya tessellans. The sequence goes on from OX637536.1 coordinate 72,737,848, forward strand.
ACCTTTACCAACGCTGTACCCAGTAGAACATATGGTCTTTTGTTAATGTAACTTCCCGACATGCGTTCAACTTCTGTTGGTGTGCTGACTAGAGATGTCGCGTGTTGTGTCGAGGAGTTATTCCTGATAACTGCTTCATTGGTTGACTCTGTTTCCCCCTTTGATTTGTTACGCTTCCTGGATATTGAATTCTTTTGCGGGGCCTGTTCCAAGTGTAGCAGGGTGTTGTGCATTTTTCCACATTTTTGACAGCGGCCTGAAATTGTACACTGTTTGGTCAAATGACTGTGACTAAAACAATTAACACATAGTTTATGTTTCTGTATCAAATTTAGTCTGTTTGCGGGGCTTAGCTGGATGAATTCTCTGCATCTATACAATGGGTGGCATTCTTGCTTGCAAACTAGGCATCGTTGGTTCTCATGGCAGGGATACGCCGTAAGCGTGCATGTTTTGCTAGCAGGAGAAAATGTCTTCTCTTTGTGTCCCATTGCCTCCAGAGTATGGAAGTAGTTCTCCAGAAAGGTAAGAAATTGGCTGAGTGGTTGCATTTCCTTTGGGTTGGTGATCGATTGCTCATATTGAGTGTAGACAGGTTTGTCCAACTTTTTTACCAGAAGGTGTAGTAGGAGTGGATCCCATGTTGAGACTTCGATCCCCATATTAGAAAGAGCTGCCAGACATTCTTTCGTTGTATCGTGCAATCGCTTAACGGCCATTAATGTCGACGCACCCGATGGTTGATCTAGCAGTCTCTGAACCGCTGTTGCCACTATTAGTCGTTTATTATCATAACGATCCTGTAGTAACTGCCACGCGGCTTTATAATTGTCTGCAGTAACAGCGAGATGATTAATAAGCTTCGCTGCTTCACTAGTAACGTTGGTCTTTAGATAATACATTTTGTGAGCGTCTGACATCCGTTGCTCATGAACAGTTTTCCTAAATAAGTCAGAAAACGATGTCCATTTCATATAATCACCTTCAAATTTAGAGATAGTGATTGTGGGTAAAGGTAGGGTAGATGGTCTAGCCATAGTCTCTGTGGATGAGTGGTGGTTGTTGTTAGCCGTGGTAAGCTGGATGATCGCTAACTGAGCGGCTTGTTCGAGGTGGATGTATCTGCTTGTGTCATAACCAGCGAGGTCTGGATCGGGATATTTATCCAACACTTCATCATTAAGTAGTTCTAGCTGCTGCCATAGTTTGGTGATGGTGGTCTCTTTAACATCGTAATAAGGCCCATCCTGACCTGACTGCAACTGGAGGCCGTCTAGCTGTCTAGCCAGAGCTGCCATCTTTCCAAGGGAGCGGCTGATTAAACCATCGTGGCCACTTGTAGGTTGTGGGGGGTTGCTAATGACTTTGGGCTCGTCGCCCACCTTTGACGGTAGGTCATTAGGGTTTTTGGCGATTGCTCCATTGCCTTGGTAAGTGAGCTCGTGTTCCATTAGAGCTATATATTTGGATGCCATTGACTGGATTTGATTATAGCGGTCTGCAGTGAAGTATTCATCTTCCATATGAATATCCTTCAGAGTCCGTAATTTGGTATCTGCCTCATCAAATTCTGTCCAAGCTGTAGTCAGCCGCGACAATCGTTCTTTGTAGTACGTTGGGGTTTTGCGGCTAGCTGAGTCCTTGGTAAAGTTGCGGATGATTATGGCGATATGCTCGCCGGTCTCCTTCAGTTGGTGAAGAAGCTGCTCTGCGGATTCCATATTGCTTTGTTGATGCCTTTTGGGAGGTTATTTAAGAGTTGTAGTAGGCTGCTTGTTGCTTGTGATGCAACGTTGTCTGTGATTGGACGCCTGTAGTTTGTGGTTGGTCGCTGATGTAATGGTTGTGAATTGTTCACTTGAAGGACTTTTTGGTTTTCCTAACCTCGTGTCCTGTCACGGTCGCCAAAATGTTAAGCGCGGGCTCGTTTGCCTTGCTTAACCTTATAAAATGGGATAACTTGGTGATTCACCAAGTTATTAGGATGTTTAGTGGTTTATTATCCTAGTAGTTCACCAGGATAATGCAATGTCCAATTCAGTCGTTCAAGTGGTACACAAGAATAACAAAAATTGGCTTGTTGAAAATTAAGTAACAAGTTAATTTTAATGTTGACTGGATGAATGACAATAGTTCAATCACACATTTTATTAAAACCTTATTGTATTTAAAGAAAAATTACAAATACAAATAATAACAGAATATAAAATTTACAATACAAAATAAAATTAAGAAGTAAAAAAATTGGTTTCATAATAAATAAAAATTGCAATGTAATCAATAACATTTTAAAGTGTTAAAATGTAAAATGATACAAAGAATTTTTTAGGCCAGAGACCGTTCACTCTTCTGCTGCACTAATTACTTTCCCACCGTTGGCAGAAAACAGATATTGGATTTCATAACCGTATGGCTGGTGAATTAAGTAAACGAATTATTTTCCCAGTAAAAGCCAAACATATATTATATTTCTCCAATATCTGACTTGTTCTTTGCTTTAGCCCGTGTACGAGTAAATAAATATTTTGTTTTAATTTAGAACTGAATTGTGCAAACGCGGTAATTCTCACGGCAAAGTGTGGGAAAATAAAAACGTAAAAAGAGGTACGGATTTTGATCAAATATTATTAATTCTATTGAGAGTTTTTTTTTTTTTTTATTTTTATTTTTAATACGAAACAAAAAAAAACTCAAAGGAATTAACAATCATTTTTCAAATTAGTAACAAAAATTATTGAAAAGTATTTCGAAGTATTAAATGTCGCAATTAAAATAATTCTTGCAAGATTTGCAGTTAATTTAAAAGTGTATTGACAGCATTATTAATTTGGTTATTTCGAAATACTTTGACCTAATTACAGTTTTTAAATGTAAATGAAGTAAAAGTTCATTTACCTATTTCTTTTAAAAATTTATCCATATTGTCATTATAGGGTTTATATGTAACTACTCCCCCATTTAGATTAGAATTCTCCCGAATTCTGTTATTTAATTTTATTTTAATATTTTGATGTTTCGTTAATATTATTACTATAACTATGATTATTATTATAATTATACTTAACAGTTCGATGTTACAACCATGTGACAATTTGCTATGATATCATAATTCTTTTATATTTTTTATATAATAGTGTTGTTCATTTTTAATTTCTTCGAATGAGATTTTTTTGTAAAATTTTGAACTGAATGTGTGTACTGAACTATTTGTCTTTCTTCAATATTTTCAACTATATTAGAAAAATAGTAATCTTTAATTATTATTGAACAATTATTAAAATTTATTAAGTAATTTCCTCTGAGAATAATTTCTTCAGAATTGCATGTTTGATTGACATAAGTATTATTTGCATTTTACACTACAATTGTGTCTATATCTAATTGTAATACTTCAAAATCTTTGTTTTTTACCAATTGACAATTATTTTTAATTAGACAATGATTGCTTATTTTCAAATCTTTTAAGTGTTTACTTTCTTCAAACTTATATTTTTATTTTGCAATACAAAAATTTTTTCAATATTAGAATCAATTTCATTACTTTCTTTGTTTGGTATTGGCAGGATGAAACTTACTTTTACCGTTATAAATTGCTTAGGTATTTTTATTCCGAAAATTAGATAAGAGTTATTAAAAAATGCTGTGCCAAATTGGATATATTTTAATTTATTATAATCGATATCATATTTTTCTATTTCTTTATTGGTTAGAATACTTGGATGTACAATTCCATATTTTGCAGAAATTACATTGTCTTGGAGATGCTCTATTTTACTTTTTATCAATTGTATATTAGTTAATTGTTCTAAATATATATTGTTATTATGTTGTATTTCTAAAAATTTGTTCAAGGAGTTTAATTCCCTTTCCAATCTCTTTCTATTATTTATCGTTATCATTTTTAAATGATTGAGAGTTGTGTTAAAATAATCATTAATTAAAATTTGCTGGTTATTATTTTCTTTAATATCTTCAATGTTAGAAAGGTGCTTTTGTATACTCTGTCTATCTTCATCGTCCATTGTCCCGAATAACCATTTCGACATGCTTCCTATTCCGTTGATTAGTCCACGTCTCATTCTATTTTGTTTCGGTATCAAAGTCATTAACTTATTTTTAGTATCTAATAGTTCTAACTCGAGTAATTTTTTGTTTTCAGTTTTCATTAAGTGGATGTTATCTGTCATGTTGTTTAGGATTCCTTCTATTTCGTGAAGATTAATTATATGTAAAATTATATCTGATTCCTTAACAATTTCGTGATTTCTAATATTGATTTCTGTATATCCTGTCTGTTCTATCAAAAGTTTTGTTGTTATTAGTCCTTTAGTTTGTGTGGTCCATAGGAGAATCATTAGTATTGTCCAAATCTGAAAATTTTAAAGATCTTTTAATATTGCAAGGGTGTACGTTTTCCAAATTAGCTTTTTATACCCTCCAAAAAAGAATTTGGAGGGTATATTCACTTTGTCATTCCGTTTGTAACGCATCGAAATATCCATCTCAGACCCCATAAAGTATATATATTCTTGATCAGTGATGAAATCTAAGACGAACTGAGCATGTCCGTCCGTCCGTCTGTGGAAATCACGATTCAGTCCAAACGAAAAGAGCTAGACTCTTGAAATGTGGCATAAATATATTTTAAGACTTAGAGGAGGTTAAGTTCGAAGATGGGCTAAATCGGGCAAGAGGAAAAAAAGTTCCCCTAAGAAGAACTAAACCAACCCAGAAAAAACAACATAATTTTTAAAGTTTTTTGGTTATTTTGTTAAGCAAATGATATATTTTTATGTCAAATATGGTCCAGCGCCTTAAACTTGGAGCCATTAAATAAAATAAAAATATTGTTTGACCCCGCCCACTTCAGTGGGCGTTGTTATAGGCAAAACTAGCATAAAAATTTAACAAATTGTTTTACTTCAGCCTACATTCCTTAAAAATAACACTTTTAAGCTTTAATGACGAAGCTGAGACGAAACCTAGTACTACTCTGCCCTACCCCCTCCTTCCCCTTCGCCCCCTAAATGACCCTACCAAAAAAAAATTTTTTTTTTTTAAATTTTGTACATAATCATCCCAAGCATTTATCTTTAGAGTTTTATGACTGCCGATTTCTGCCCTACCTCCCCCCCCCACCTCTTCCTTTGCCCCCTAAATGACCCTACCAAAAAAAAAATTGTTCATTAAATTTTGTATATAATCATCCCAAGCATTTATCTTTAGAGATTTATGACTGCCGATTTCTGTCCTACCCACCCCCTCTTCCTTTGCCCCCAAAATGACCCTACCAAAAAAAAATGTTTTTTTAAATTTTGTATATAATCATCCCAAGCATTTATCTTTAGAGTTTTATGACTGCCGATTTCTGCCCTACCCAACCCCCCCCCCCCCTCTTCCTTTGTCCCCTAAATGACCCTACCAAAAAAAAATTTTTTTTAAATTTTGTATATAATCATCCCAAGCATTTATCTTTAGAGTTTTATGACTGCCTGTTGCTGCCCTACCCCCTCCTCCCCCTTTGCCCGCTAAATGACCCTATCAAAAAAAAAAAATGTTAATTTTGTATATAATTATCCCAAGCATTTATTTTTAGAGTTTAATGACAAAGGTGAAATGTTTCCCCCACAGCCCTTGCCAGAGCGACCCCGCCAAAATACAGTTTTTATAGCCTCCAAAGAGAATTTCGATGAAGTCTAAGACGGTCTAGCAATGCCCATACGTTCGTCTGTGGAAAACATGATTTTGCATATTTTTGAACCCCGCCCCCTTTAGTGGGCGTTGACGTACGATATTATATAAAGGAACTCTGTCCCACCAAGTTAAACATTTCAAATTCACTTACTAAATATTTGGAGGGTATTTAAAATTCGACCCGGTCGAATATAACGTTTTTACTTGTTTATATTTTGGTTTCTCTTTGTGTCTAACAGCTTTATAGTTCTTAATGAATCCCTCTTTTCTATTTTCTGTATAGTCTTCTCTATGTTCATTTAATTTATTTATTACTTTTCTTTTGTTATCTTCTAAGTTATTCTTAATTCGGTTATTCGTCGTATGGTGTACATTTAATACTTGAGTGGTATCGGTTATTGTAATTTCTTATTGTTTTTTTAATCAACTGTTTTACTGGTGTTTGTTTATTAGATTGGTATAGAATTCTGAATTTTTCTGCTATATTATTATGGAATCTTTCCACGTCGGCGTTTCCCGTGTGGCTATTTGGTTTAGTTAAGTGTAATTCAACATTTTCCTGTTCTAAAAATTCATTATCGGCTATTATCGCCTTCGGTTTTCCTATCTTAGCAAAATGCTCTTCAAGTTGCTCGATAATTGTTACATGATTTCTACCATTTAGTGGGTATGCTACGCCAAACTTAGAAAATTTGTCTATCATCGTCAAAAAATGAATTCCTTTTATTACGTACGTATCCATATGTACAATTTGATTTTTTTCAGATGGTGTTTCTGTATATGCAAATTTTGCCTTAATAGGTTTCCTATCATTCTTTACTTGCTGGCATACTTCACATTGGTTAATTAATTCCATTTGAATTAATTCCATAAGTTTTGGGTAATAGATTTTGTATTTCATTTGGTTGTATGTTTCAACTATTCCGGAGTGTAGGCTTTCTCGTATATGATAAAAGGCTATCTGTTTCACTGCCTCCACTTCGGTTTCTATGTCCTGTGCTCGCATCGTGCATTTTATAAATTCTAGTTGGTTGTCATTAGAGTACATTTCTATTAATTTTTCTTGAACCGTATTATAGATGCTTTCGCTTAGCTCTGAAAATATACCTATTTTTCCTTTCCCAATATATTTTCTGAAAATTTCTCCCATTTGTTCCAAATCACACTCTGCAATAAAAATAATCCTTTTTCCATGTATTTCTTGTGTTTCTTGTACCTTATTATTCGTTAATATTATTTGCGTTTTGTATTTGTTTATGATTTCTTCTTTAATGAAAAAATGGTCCTGTAGATTTTCTTCCGCTGAATGGACAGTAATCATTGATACGTTATCATTCTCTTCTCGATTGTTCACGATATTGTAGTTTATCTCATTGCACGGGCTTTCTTGAAGGTTTGTTATAGTTTCCTCATTATTTTTTTCTATCCTGCTCAGAAAATCTGCCACTTTATTCTCCTTGCCTTTGATATATTCTATTGTAAAATCGTATTCCCCTAATTTCAAAAGCCAACGTTGATGCCTTGGAGACATATTCTTACCTCTATATTTCGAATGCAAGAATTTTATTGGTTGATGGTCCGTGAGTATTTGAAATTTTCTACCGTATAGGTATGGTCTGAAGTAATTCACACTCCATATTATTGCCAAAAATTCCTTATCAGTAGCTGAGTAGTTTTTTTCATGATTATTAAGGGTTCTAGATGCAAAACAAACCGTATGTCCTTCTTGTGATAGGACGGCGCCGATTGCATAATTTGATGCGTCAGTTGTTAACACGAATTGTTTGTCATAGTTTGGGAATCTTAAGATGGGATGTGAGCTAATTAAATTTTTTCGAATGCCTCAATATAAGTAGGATCTTTCAAGTTTATCTTCACTCCTTTTTTTAAATACTTTATAATGGGCTGTGCTACTTTGGCATAATCTTTTATGAATTTTCTGTAGTAACCCGTTAGTCCTAGAAAACTCTTAATTTGTTTTTCTGTCTTTGGTAGCATTAATTCCTGAATTATGTTGATTTTATTTGGGTTAGGTTTCAATCCTTCCTTTGTCAGTATGTGCCCCAAGAATTCCGTCTCTTTCTTCATGAAATTACACTTGTCAATTTGAATCTTTAAGTTTGCCTTCTCTAATGTTTTGAAAATATCTATTATTGCGTTTATGTGTTCGTTAAGCGATGTACTGAAGATTAATATGTCGTCTAAATAGACTACACATGTCTTGTTGATGAAGTCCCGTAGTGTTTCGTTCATTAGTCTTTGAAACGTTGCCGGAGCGTTTTTTAATCCAAATGGCATCCGTATGAATTCGTAGAGTCCATGGGGGGTAACAAATGCGGTCTTTTCCCTATCTTTCTCTTCAATTAGGATTTGATGGTAGCCTTTGGCCAAATCTATAGTTGTGAAATATTGTGCCCTTCCTAATTTGTCCAGTATTGAATCTATGTTGGGTAATGGAAACTTGTCATCTATTGTCACTTCATTTAACTTCCTATAATCTACAACCAGTCTGTATTTCGGTTTCCCTGAATTATCTATTTTCTTTGGCACTACTATTAAGGGGCTGGAATATCTTGACCTACTTTTCCTAATTATTCCCTGCTCCTCCATTTCTTTTATCTGTCTTCTTACTTCAGCTTCATGCTGTGGCGGATATCTATATAGTTTGGCATTTATCTGCTCGTCTGTTGTCGTCCTAATTTCATGATGTATCCTCATGGTACTTGTCAATTTGTCTCCTTCTTTAAAGAAGAGATTCTTGAATCTTCTCAAAATTTTCGTTATTTCTTTATATTCTCCACTGTTCAAATGATTTAGGTGAATTCTATTCAATTCAAACGTAATTCCTTCTAACGTACAGCATTCAATATTTTTATAGGGATTCGTTATAAATCAACAAATATTTTTGTTAATTGATATATATCCATCTACTAAATTTATAATTGTGTCAAAATAATTTAATAGGTCGATCCCTATTATAAAACTATATTTCCTTTCTCTAAATTCCGTTATCTTCCATCTAATTTTTGCATCAGGAGGGAGATTGAATTCATTAGGAGCCTGATTTAAGGTTTCATACTTAATTATATCTTTCGTATTTATTGTACTGAAATTAATTGGTTGTTTCAGTAACATTTTTCTGAAATCGTTTATTTTTCTATCCATTAGACTTATGTTAGCTCCTGTGTCTATTAGTGCAATATAATTTTTTCCGTTAATTGTGATTTTTATGGTGGGTTAACAGTCCGATTTGGTCGTCGAAAAAAATGATCCTGGCTTTGTCTGACTTGACCCACATCACTATGAGATGGGTTTGGATCAGAGTGTCCTGCCATTGGAACACTATCAATTTCCGTATTCAATCCGTTTTGTACTTGATAATTTTTGTTTCTGTAGGGCAGACCAGGATACGATCCTGAATTTCTTGCCTGGGCGGATTTATAAAAATTTTTCTGTTTCATTTCGATGTTATCTATTTCCATGGGCTCGTTTTGATCTTGCCTAGGTGGATTCCAGCGGTATTGGCCGGAATTTGGCCTACGGTTTCCTATCTTCGCGAACCTCTGGCTATTATCTTTATTATAGTTTCCTATCTGGGCGAACCTCGGGTTATTATCTTGATTATAGTGGATTCCATATCTTCCTGAGTTATTAAAATTCTTACCAACATTGGTGAAGTTTTGCTTAAAATTTTTATTATTGTTATTACACCTGCTATTATTGTAATTGTTAAAGGAGTTTCTTTGTCCTTTACTCGTGTTGTAATTATTATTTTTTTCCTGTCTATATTTTCTAAATTCTGGTCTGATGCAACTGTCTTCGTACCTTCGTCTTGTCATGATATCTAATATGCTACCTAAATCCCGCATGTCGTAAATTTTATCTAGCAAAGTACCTTGTGTTATTTGTTTTATGGTGTTTATTAATACGCTATCAATATTGCTTAAATCTATACAATGATCTCCACTATGATATATTATCAACTCATCTGTTTTATATTTTATATTTTGGACTTCTATTGCTAGTTCACCTACCGAATTTACATAAAGGTTGTTAATTCTTCGGTATATTTGGTGTGGTTCCGTGTCTGGCCTGTATCTAAATTTAAGGAATTTTTTTATCAGTTCCCAGTCGTCCACTTGTTGTATGTTGATTATGGAGTTTTTCGCTTCTCCTTGTATACATCTGTAGTATATTGCCTTACCTGCCTCTTTTCTCATCGCCTCGGTGCTTATTGTGGATAACATATATTCGACATTGCTCATAAAGGAGTTGATAGTTACGTGACCATCTCCTGTAAATGTTGGTATATGTGACACATTTTTGAAGATCTGTTCTATTTCCTGTTGTTGTACCAGGGCTAGAGTTGCATGTCCTTGTGGCTGTTGTTGTTGTTCCTGGTGTTGCTGAAACTGTCCCTGCAGCTCTATGTATGCATTACGTAGACGTTCTAGCTGTGCATCTTTCCGGGATAGTTCCTCTGCCACATTCACTGATGGTAATTGAGCCTGTTCTTCCATTTTTCGTCTTTGGTCAAATATTCTCTGTCTTTTGGAGCACACTTTGAATTTTAAGTCTTATATTTTCTTAATTGTGTCCACTTTTTTTTTAATGTTCTTTATTTTTAGTGGTGTTCAGTTTTGACCACTGTTCACTGCACTTTTTAATTAGTGGCGTCCAATTTTGATAATTGTTCACTGCACTTTTTAATTAGTGGCGTCCAATTTTGATAATTGTTCACTGCACTTTTTAATTAGTGGCGTCCAATTTTGATAATTGTTCACTGCACTATTACTTTATTATCCTGGAGAGTCCCGTAGGATTCGCAGAATTGCTAAAGTAGTTGTTTCTCACGAGGGTTGCTAATCACTGAATTCTTTATAATAAAAGGATCCTACCGACTGCGCCAATTTTGTTTTTAGATTTCACTATTTAAAAAAAAAACACAAACTTTATATGTTTAGACTCAGTATGTTTATTTATTTATTTCTTTTATTTAGACTTATTTGTAGGAGTAGCGACTTAGACCGTTTCACTTGATGGAAGAACAAAAACTGATTTTACAATGTTTCTTAATCTAAAATTATAACTTGATCTTTTACTTAATTTTATTTATTTTTAATGTAATCATCATTTTTCAAATTAGTAACAAAAATTATTGAAAAGTATTTCGAAGTATTAAATGTCGCAATTAAAATAATTCTTGCAAGATTTGCAGTTAATTTAAAAGTGTATTGACAGCATTATTAATTTGGTTATTTCGAAATACTTTGACCTAATTACAGTTTTTAAATGTAAATGAAGTAAAAGATCATTTACCTATTTCTTTTAAAAATTTATCCATATTGTCATTATAGGGTTTATATGTAACTCGCGTGCCCCCGCAATGTTTTAAATTATGTATGAATTTTTATTAGTCGAACTTTCTTATGTAAATTGTTAATTTTATCTACGGGCTTAAGTTCGAATCTGCAAGACTGCAAACCATTTTTTATTATTTTATTAATTAATGAATTTGTTCAAATTCTATTTTATTAATTTATATTAAGATTGAAATATTAAGAATATTTTTCAATAATCATCAAACCAGCAGAACGGATCAGTACTGATTTCGAGGCCGCTACGCCATCTGATCAGCGTTCTTTGTTCAATTTTTCCACTTTTGCAAGTGGTGCTAGTTAGTAGAAATATCAACTATTTAACCAATATTTTAACGAAAATTGAATATGAGAAGTTATCACATTCATATTTTTAAGTTATTACATTTTTGGTTAGTACGAAATTCCCCAACCCTGACGATTAATATTCCCAATATTCGATGTATCTCTTTCGCTTTTTCCAGAGCCATCGGCTGCTGATAACTAAAGCTTCTTTGTTATTTATGTTCAAGTAATTGAATTTAGTTGCCAATTTATAATGAACAAGTGCGCGTGCCCCCGCAATGTTTTAAATTATGTATGAATTTTTATTAGTCGAACTTTCTTATGTAAATTGTTAATTTTATCAACGGGCTTAAGTTCGAATCTGCAAGACTGCAGCCCATTTTTTATTATTTTATTAATAAATGAATTTGTTCAAATTCTATTTTATTAATTTATATTAAGATTGGAATATTAAGAATATTTTTCAATAATCATCAAACCAGCAGAACGGATCAGTACTGATTTCGAGGCCGCTACGCCATCTCATCAGTGTTCTTTGATCAATTTTTCCACTTTTGCAAGTGGTGCTAGTTAAAATATTGGTTAAATAGTTGATATTCCTACTAACTAGCACCACTTAAAACAGTGGAAAAATTGAACAAAGAACGCTGATGAGATGGCGTAGCTGCCTCGGAATCAGTACTGATCCGTTCTGCTGGTTTGATGATTATTGAAAAATATTCTTAATATTCCAATCTTAATATAAATTAATAAAATAGAATTTGAACAAATTCATTTATTAATAAAATAATAAAAAATGGTTTGCAGTCTTGCAGATTCCAACTTAAGCCCGTTGATAAAATTAACAACGAAACCCAAAAAGTTCAGAGCGGCAGAGGATATACGACAGCATCTAAGGGACATCCCTTTTTCACTTGTTCCCGAAACGTTGGTCATTAATGAAAATCTTTCTATTCGGAATCTATTAAATTCAAAATGAGTTTGGAACACAAATTTTCCGAACAGCTCCATATACAAGCTGTTCAAACGGACAAGTTGAACGATTCCATTCAACCCTACAGGAAATAATTTATTGCTTACAAAGTGAACGAGTACATCGATCTTTCCAGGAATTATTAGAAAGAGCAGTAAAAGAGTATAACTTTTCAGTCCACACGGTTACAGGCAAAAGACCAATGGAAATATTTTTCGGTAGAATAGTAAGCAGCGATCCCGAGTTGCTAGCAAAAGACAGATAGGAAACAGTTAAGGAACTTTCGCAGAAACAAATTGCTGACCTGGCGTACCATAACAAAAACAGAACCATTCCCAAAGAATATGTAGAAGGACAGGAAATATTTGTAAAAGTAAACAGAAGATTAGGAAATAAGTTATTGCCTATATATCGGAACGAAATAGTGGCCCAAAATTATAATACGACAGTCAAAACTAGGAGTGGTAGCATTGTACATAAAAACAAGTAAAAGTCTCTATTCGGCTGTGCCGAATCTTAAATACCCTTTACAGATGTAATTCTTCTTTCTTTCTTGCTAAAACAGGAAATAGGTTTAATTAAAAGATGTAACATAGTTTTACTTGACAAAAAATTTAAACTGTTTGGTCACTTTCATGTACCATAAAATATATTATTTGTTCAACCCTGGAGTCGAAATTTTGAATTTTTAAGATTTTAATGCCAATTTTGTTTTTCCTGAACTATAAAATAGTTTTAATTAGCAAAAACAACAACGTCAATTGCCTATTTGGTTACTTTTATTTATTTCAATTTCCCAACCCTGGAAACGAAACTTAAATTTTTTTATCAATGCAACTCTTAATGAGGCATGAAATAGTTTTATTTAAGAAAAATTTCAAATTTTAACCATTTTGGTTACTTTCATTTACTATTAAGTATTGCACTTGTCCATCCCTGGACTCGAAATTTTATTTTTTATTATTGATACCAACTTTGTTCTTCCTAAATTATAAGACAGGCCTAGTTAGCAAAAAAAAGAAGAACATCAGTTGCCTGTTTGATTACTTTCACGTATAAAATAAATGCAATTTCCCACCCCTGGAAGCAAAATTTGAATTACATTTTTTTTTGGCCAATGTAAATCTTAATGACATATAAAGAGATCTTGTAAAAGAAAAACTTAAAATTTTTAACAATTTTAGTTACTACATGTACTACAAAATACGAAATGGTCCGAAAAAAAATGTTTAATTTTCCATCCCTGGAAAATTTTTTTTATTTTTTTAGTTTTTAATAGACCAATGAGGCTTCCCAAAGCAAAAAATAGGTTTAATTTACAAACATTAAAAAAACAATTGATTTTTGGTATAAATTTTGCGTCGAGAAATAGGTGTAAGCCTCCCAGCTCTGGAACCATACTTCGGATCTTTCTGAATTTCAACGGTCCAAGAATGAAGTCTCTAGCTCTTCTGGGGGCTTGGGAAAACCGTACAGACGGACGGGCAGACGGACATCGCTCAGTCGTCCTCGCTATTCATAAGGATCCAGAATATATATTCCTCATGGGGTCCCATTTGCATATTGAAGAAATTACACACGGAATGACAAACCTATATATAACCTTTCACTTTTTTGTGAAGGGTATAATAACATTAAACAATCCTGATAAAACACCCTTAAATATATTATATTTTAATACCTTTTGTTACAGGACGAAACATGATAACTATTATTAGCTTGACGATAGTAGTAACAGTGACTGCTCAACATTTTGACATACAGGACAAAGTTCTACACTTCATCAATTTGAAATCGTATGATGAATGCATGTCAGCAATCTCTGAAAATATTAATGCTTTAAAAACCGCAACCCTCGAGGACAAACGAGTTTTAGGAACTATTAACAAGGACTTAATACTATTACAGGTAAAACTAAATATTAGGAAAAGGACTGAAATATGTATATTGCAGAATATATGGACAATGACGATGAAGTACTGATAAACGAAGCTATAACTCAAATACGGGACAACAAACGGATTACTAATAACACACTTAAAAATTTAATTCATGTAAATAATTTCTTATCAGAACAAATCAATAACGTTACGCAACATATAAATAAGCAGCAAGTGCTTATTAGTGGTTACATAAATAATTTTAGGGAAGAATCAATGAATAGGATACAAACACTAGAAGACGAAGTAAAATTTATAGAACAAGCTTACAGAATTGACAGCGACATATCACTTTTAAAAAATCACATTGATGACATAGGACAAATAATATTTTCAAGTAAACTAGAGATAAGTCCTACCGACATTCTGACTCAAAAATTAATGGTCCTAATATCTGACTTTGACATCTGTAGCAGTATGAAAATTGCGGTAATTTTTGACAACTATAACATTATACTTACTTTACTCATTCCCTAATTCTCCACCAATATCTTATCCAAAATAAAATTTGAACCTCTCCCCAATGCCATCAATAAATCCCCTGTTTTAAGCCAATACGAGATATTAATTGATAATAATAATAAAATTTATAATACAAATATAAAGGAAAATTTAGAAAAAAAACTTGGTAAGATTAGAGAACAAATGTATATAGGGTCCGCCAAATAACCTTTTTTTTGAAAATGCTATAAAGAAACTACTGAATATTTTCTCAAATTTATTTTTTTAATTTGAAAGTACAATCCTTCCGGTTAATAATGGAAAATAATTTCATTCAAATGGCTGCATGGCCCGATAACGATCGCCATTGACGGCCACTCCTTGCTCATTTTTGAAGAAAAATATCCCAAAATCCCCACCAAACAGTGACGCGTATTGGGTGCGTCGACCTTTCAATGTATGCGTGCGGGGTTTCGTTGCCCCTAATGCGACAATTTTGCTTGTTTACATAACCGCCAAGATCAAAATAAGTTTCATCTGAAAAGATGAAACATTACAGGCAAACTTAGCGAAGCGAAAACGGATGGTCATATTTGTTCAGCGGAAGGATAAAACTAATTATCTGTCAAATCAGACATGAGCTAAGTGTTACCATTCACGAAATAAGCACTAGTTGAAACAAAAGTTAGATTGTGGACCCTATAGAAAACATTTTTAAATTTCAAGAAGCACATTGTGAATTAGAACTATTAGAAGAGTCACTGGTAACAGAAGTGGTGTCAGGAATATTAATTTTTAAGAATTTTGGTAATGATATTACCGATAATTGTAATAAATTAGAAATAAGACAAAAAGGAACATTCCTTGTAAAGTTTGAAAACTGTAAAATCAATGTATCCACTACTAGATACACAAATGTTAATATTAAAACGCATGAAGCAATTATATTACCTAATCTGATAAGAAAAATTAAAGAGAGAAAAAATGTAACAAAAATTGATTTAACATTAGAGAATTTATATATTAAACAAATATATCATGAAAATGATATTAAGCTACTAATGAATAAAAATAAACATTTAATTTCAGTTATTATCATTTCTGTAACTTTTATATTTTTTTCACTTGTAAAGTATAAACAAAAACTCTTGTTAACATCAAGTAAAGTAGGAAATGAGGTAGGCAAAATAATTGAACTATATCTTATAATTTCAGCATCTCAGTTTACCGATCCCCCTATTAAGCCACCCCGGTTGAGGACAATCGACTTAAGAGGGGAGGAGTTAACACAAAGTATTAAATCCTCCCCTCCTATGTTAATAAAAAAGCATAATGAAATTATTTCCCAATAATTGCAGTTGTGCAGTTATTGCTAAATAATCACGCCACTTTTCGATTTAAGTCAATATAAATAAAGTACTTTTAAGTTTAAGTGGTAGTTGATCTTTTGATTTAATAAAGTGCGGTCATTCTGACCAAAAAAACAATTTTTTTTAGAACTTTTATTTTACAAGTTCTTAATTTGTATAAGCTAAGAGGTTTTGTTATTTTGGAATTAGGTTGAAGTCTACTGATGATTTGGTGTAAGAACCAATGAAATGCAGGCATATAGACATACTTGACCACATAACAAACAAAAAGATCTAATTTAATTGAGACAATATGTCGAATAATCGATTTTAAAAAAGTTCGTTAAAATAATTATAACATTTTTTTTTATTTTATGGCTTCAAGTTTAACGCGTTGGACCTTCTTTGACATAAAAATATATCACTAGCTTCGCAAAATTACAAAAAAAAACTTTAGAAATTATGTTGTTTTTTAGAGGTTGGTTTAGTTCTTCTTTTTTCGGGAATTTTTTTCCCTTTTGCCCGATTCAGCCCATCTCTTTTCGTTTGGACTGAATCGTGTTTTCCACAGACGGACGGACATGCTCAGATCGTCTTAGATTTCGTCACTGATCAAGAATATACATATATACCTTATGGGGTCTCAGATGGATATTTCGCTGCGTTGCAAACGGAATGACAAAGTAAATATACCATCCATATTCTCTTTTGGAGGGTATACAAATATTGAACTACATGAAACACTATACATTGTAAACCATAAGCTTTCAAAACATACTATAATTAGTACCAGTAGTAGCCTAAATTTTACCATAATAATGTTTTCCATTTTAACTATAATTTACATTAAAACACGAAACAGAACTTATATAATTTTTTCGTCGGAGCCTCACTCTAACGATGGGGGAGTTATAGTAACCCCTAATAAAGTAATAATTTAAATATACTCAAATACTAATTCTATAAATAAGGTTTGTCCACATTAAAGTGAGCAAACATACTCACATACAGACATGCATGCATACTTAAGCCTAAAGTACACGGCATGTAAAAAGCCACATGCGTATGTGTCTGTGACGTCACTGGAATTAGCATTATTTTTTTTACATTTTTTAAAATGTAGCAATAGCTACATGCTTTAAAATTTTGATATTATACGAAATTTAGTTTTGTCCCAAAATGTAAATGTGACACATGTAGTCGAGCGTACACATTTGCAATGGTAGCATATGTACATATGTGTAAATTTTGAATTCGGTACATGTGTATTACCAGTACACGGCATGTGAGAAATGTACACATTTCACATGTCTATTTGTAGAACAGTCATATGTTTATGAGTTTTTTTTATAAGAGACTGCGAAGGAAATCCCAAAAAAAATTTTCCCAAAAAAAATATTAAATATTGAAAAAGATGTGGGCTGCTATAGCCGTTTTGGCCGCACACATTTTAAAAGAAGAGGAAGAAGATGAGAGGTTCAAAAATGAGGAAGAGGGTTCGTAGTGTGTGGACGAAACCGTGGATGGCAAAACGCAACACAGAAGGGTATTGCGCAAAATGGATGCAGGAGTTAAGAGCTGAAGAACCTAACTTATATCGAGGATTCGTTCGCGTGACTTCAGATCAATTTGAACATTTACTAATATTGGTTACACCATATATCCAGAAGAAGGATACTAATATGCGGCTAAGTATTTCACCAGCAAATCGTTTGACGGTGGCGCTGCGCTACTTGGCAACAGGCGAAAACTTTACATCCTTACAATATATATTCCGCATTCCGCAAACCACAATCTCGCGAATTATACCGGAAGTGCTTGATGAATTATACGATGCACTTGCCAATGAGTATTTTAAAGTGAGTTTCCTATTTGCAAATGCACAAGATTTTATTATTTTTCTTTTATATACAGCTCCCAAAAAATTAAGAAGAATGGAAAAAGTATCTGAACAGTTCAATACAAGGTGGTATTTCCCTAATTGTATATGCGCTGTTGACGGAAAGCATGTTGTCATGATCGCTCCGCCGAATTCTGGTAGTGTATTTTATAATTATAAAGGTTTGTAAAATTTGTGTGCGTATCTTTGTATGTATTCATATATTTTTCCACATACATACATAGGATCGCGCAGTATGGTATTGATGGGAATAGCGGATGCGGAATACAAATTATTATATATCGACGTTGGTCGTAACGGACGAAAGTCAGACGGTGGAGTATTCAATCATTGCTCTTTCTCTGAAGCATTGCACAATAACACAAAATTATAAAATAAAAAACTAAAACACACTCAGCTGTTTTTGTTAATCACTGTTGCCAGTGTTTGAACAATTTCGTTACCGAACTCTCACCAGAAAATTACCACGGCTATTTGTAGTTTTCTTATTAACATATATATCAGGGAATGACATCACTGTTAATTTTATAATAGAACTAGTAGTTTCTGTATGCGGTGGCGCAAAAACAAGAATATTTTTATATTTAATGTTATGAGCTAGTGAGGCTACGTTCTTATATAAATAAAACAATTTATTTTATTTCGTTTTCCCGACGTTTCGTCAATTACTTGTTGACTTTTTCTAGGGTATTTTGGAAAATCTATTTAATAATTAAAAACATAAGATAATTATATTGCACACTTTCGCTTATTATAATGGGAACTTACAATAATTTGCTTATTATAATTTACATATTAATTTTTTAAATTTGATTAAAATGCTATGGTTTTCCATTTAATATAAACACAAATTACAGCTTAAAGCTTTTTCACAGCTTTACTCAATAGCTAACTTATAATTAGTGCTTATGTTGTCCGTATCTTCTTTTAAATTCATCGTCCTTTTCCTTTTTTGTTGAATTCTTAAACTTTCTATAGTGTATCTTTTCTTTTCAATGTTTTCCTTGTCTAGTATCTTTACATTTTTAAAATCAGCAGTGTGATTGTTGTCCAGTATGTGTTGTGATAATGCTGTTGAGTGTTTCTTCTTTTCTATGTCTGTCCTATGCTCTCTTATTCTCATTTCTAAGTTTCGTTTCGTCGTACCTATGTATAACATATCACAGCTGTTATTGTTATTGCCATTGCATTTTATTTCGTAGACTACATTATTTTGTTGTTCCTTATTTATTGGCGCTTTAATTTTTGAAAATATTGTGTTTATTGTTTTATTTGGTTTATATGCGAACTTTGTGTTTATTTGCTTTATTGTGTTTCTGATGTTTGTGTTATCAGTTAGGCCAGGTATGTAACTTACACTATAATACTTATTTTCTTCCTTGTTGTTAGTATTTTCAGGTGTTGTGTTGTTAAATAATTTTGTGTAAGTTGCATTAATTAATTGCGTTATTACTTTTTTAGGGAAACTATTTTCAGTTAGTGTTTGTGTTATGTGCTTGATGTTCTTTTTGTGAAATTGGGTGTCGCTGAGGTGAAGGATTCTGTATATAATGTTCTTGGCAGTGTTGATTATTTGATTCCTTGGTTGTGTGGAATTGAAATTTATAATTCTTCCGGATGCTGTTTCTTTTTTGTGCCAATCTAGTATTAATTTATTGTTTTCTTTGTGTACTTTTGTGTCCAAATAAGTGATCGATTGTTCTCTTTCTATTTCCATGGTAAATTTGATTCTGGGGTGATAATTGTTGAACATATTTAATATTTTATCTTTATCTTGAATTTTGATTATGGCAAAAAGATCGTCTACATACTTTACTATGTATTTTAATTTTATGTTAACTAAGTTAAGCTTTTTTAGGGTTTCGTCTAATAAGTCATCTAACACAATGTCCGCAATGGTTGGTGATAGCGGGTTTCCCATTGGCATACCAAAAGTCTGTTTAAATATTTCTTTTTCGTATACAAAATAATTATTCTCGCAGAGACAAAATCGAAGTATTTTTGAGAATAATGATTTAGACATATTTGTGTATTTTTGAAGGAGTGTCCATTTTTTCAGTATAATATTAGTGGCCTTCCCTACTGGAATGTTGGTGAAAAGAGATATCACGTCAAGTGAAATTAATATTTCCCCATCCTCTAATGTGATGTTTTTTAGATCTCTTTTGAAACTTGCGGAGTTTAATACATTGTATTTGTCCGAAATGATATTTTTCAGAATTTTTCCTATATATTTTGAGAGTTTGTAGCACGGAACTTGTATCGAGGAAATTATTGGTCTTAGAGGTACATTTGGCTTGTGTATTTTGGGGAGTCCATATATTCGGGGAGCATTTGCAGCAGGGCAAAGTAGTTTTTTTCTAAGCCAATTGTCAATTACATTATTTTTATACAGTTCTGATATTATGTTGTTATTTTCTTTTTGTAGTTTTGTCGTTGGGTCAATTCTAAGTTTTATATATGTTGTTTTGTCATTCAATAATTGTTCCATTTTATTATTGTACTCTTCTTTGTACATTGCTACCGTCTTATTTCCCTTATCTGCTTGTACGATGATGATGTTGCTATGTTTTTTGAGAAAAGATTTTGTGTTCTTGTATACAGTCAAAATGAATTTTTCTTTTGGAGTATTTTTTAATTTTCTTTTAAATCGTATTATGTTGTTCGCCAATTTGTTTCGTGTTAAATCTTTATCCTGGTCTTCTTTATCTTCCATTTTCAAAATACATTGTTCTATGTCCGCAATTGTATGAAGTGCCGAAAAACAATTTTTGTCTACGGGTAGTGCAAACTTTTTTCCTAATGATAATAGCCATCTAGATTCAACCGGGAACTCAATATTAGTTTTATTTTCGAACGGTAGCAATGTACAAAGAAGAGTACAATAATAAAATGGAACAATTATTGAATGACAAAACAACATATATAAAACTTAGAATTGACCCAACGACAAAACTACAAAAAGAAAATAACAACATAATATCAGAACTGTATAAAAATAATGTAATTGACAATTGGCTTAGAAAAAAACTACTTTGCCCTGCTGCAAATGCTCCCCGAATATATGGACTCCCCAAAATACACAAGCCAAATGTACCTCTAAGACCAATAATTTCCTCGATACAAGTTCCGTGCTACAAACTCTCAAAATATATAGGAAAAATTCTGAAAAATATCATTTCGGACAAATACAATGTATTAAACTCCGCAAGTTTCAAAAGAGATCTAAAAAACATCACATTAGAGGATGGGGAAATATTAATTTCACTTGACGTGATATCTCTTTTCACCAACATTCCAGTAGGGAAGGCCACTAATATTATACTGAAAAAATGGACACTCCTTCAAAAATACACAAATATGTCTAAATCATTATTCTCAAAAATACTTCGATTTTGTCTCTGCGAGAATAATTATTTTGTATACGAAAAAGAAATATTTAAACAGACTTTTGGTATGCCAATGGGAAACCCGCTATCACCAACCATTGCGGACATTGTGTTAGATGACTTATTAGACGAAACCCTAAAAAAGCTTAACTTAGTTAACATAAAATTAAAATACATAGTAAAGTATGTAGACGATCTTTTTGCCATAATCAAAATTCAAGATAAAGATAAAATATTAAATATGTTCAACAATTATCACCCCAGAATCAAATTTACCATGGAAATAGAAAGAGAACAATCGATCACTTATTTGGACACAAAAGTACACAAAGAAAACAATAAATTAATACTAGATTGGCACAAAAAAGAAACAGCATCCGGAAGAATTATAAATTTCAATTCCACACAACCAAGGAATCAAATAATCAACACTGCCAAGAACATTATATACAGAATCCTTCACCTCAGCGACACCCAATTTCACAAAAAGAACATCAAGCACATAACACAAACACTAACTGAAAATAGTTTCCCTAAAAAAGTAATAACGCAATTAATTAATGCAACTTACACAAAATTATTTAACAACACAACACCTGAAAATACTAACAACAAGGAAGAAAATAAGTATTATAGTGTAAGTTACATACCTGGCCTAACTGATAACACAAACATCAGAAACACAATAAAGCAAATAAACACAAAGTTCGCATATAAACCAAATAAAACAATAAACACAATATTTTCAAAAATTAAAGCGCCAATAAATAAGGAACAACAAAATAATGTAGTCTACGAAATAAAATGCAATGGCAATAACAATAACAGCTGTGATATGTTATACATAGGTACGACGAAACGAAACTTAGAAATGAGAATAAGAGAGCATAGGACAGACATAGAAAAGAAGAAACACTCAACAGCATTATCACAACACATACTGGACAACAATCACACTGCTGATTTTAAAAATGTAAAGATACTAGACAAGGAAAACATTGAAAAGAAAAGATACACTATAGAAAGTTTAAGAATTCAACAAAAAAGGAAAAGGACGATGAATTTAAAAGAAGATACGGACAACATAAGCACTAATTATAAGTTAGCTATTGAGTAAAGCTGTGAAAAAGCTTTAAGCTGTAATTTGTGTTTATATTAAATGGAAAACCATAGCATTTTAATCAAATTTAAAAAATTAATATGTAAATTATAATAAGCAAATTATTGTAAGTTCCCATTATAATAAGCGAAAGTGTGCAATATAATTATCTTATGTTTTTAATTATTAAATAGATTTTCCAAAATACCCTAGAAAAAGTCAACAAGTAATTGACGAAACGTCGGGAAAACGAAATAAAATAAATTGTTTTATTTATATAAGAACGTAGCCTCACTAGCTCATAACATTAAATATAAAAATTTGGAAGTGGCTATAACAAATCAACAAGAATATTTTTAATTCAATAAAGAAAACTATTTTAACAAATTAAAATGTGATGTTTTTAAGACTTTCAAAATAATATAAAAAATACAAAATCAAAAGCAACTAATTTTTTTTATACTGTTTAGTGTAATAATGTAAAGTCAGTACGATTATATTACCATGGCCATGAAAACAAGTTTATGAAATTACATATTATAAATTAATGCTAATTATTATTACATTACACGTTACATTTAGCCTTCATAAAATTCGTATCGCATTTGATAGGAGAAACAAGACACTGGTAACGCTGCCAATGTCCACATGCTCTTGAAAAATGTTACAGCGAAAATTCTTGTCCCTACATATTTGTGACAGCCACATGCGCATGTAAAAATATTGCATATGCCCAAATTCGAATTTGTGAACGTAGTACACAGCATGTCAAAAATCCACATGCTTGCATGTGTCAACAAAGGTACTGTGGTACACATACAAATGTGTATTGCATGTGAGTGTCACAAAAACTGCAAGTACACGATATGTGGCCAATGTATCTTATTGTGACGTCAAATTTACGTCAGAGCCACATGCGCATGTGGCGTTTTACATGCCATGTACTATAAGCTTTAAGCTGCACTTGAAATCAAAATTATTATACCCTTCACAAAAAAGTGAAAGTGTATATAATGATTTGTCATTCCGTGTGTAATTTCTTCGATATTCACATGGGACCACATAATGATGACGATTGAGCGATGTTTGTCTGTCTGTACGGGTTTCCCAAGCCCCCAGAAGAGCTAGAGACTTCGTTATTGGACCGTTGGATTGGAAATGAGCTTAAATAGAGTGGTACTGAAATTCAGAAAAATCCGATACATAATTTAAAACATTGCGGGGCACGCGCACTTGTTGATTGTAAATTGACAACTAAATTGAATCACTTGAACATAAATAACAAAGAAGCTTTAGCTATCAGCAGCCGATGGCTCTGGAAAAAGCGAAAGAGATACATGGAATATTGGGAATATTAATCGTCAGGGTTGGGGAATTTCGTACTGTCCAAAAATATAATAACTTAAAAATATGAATGTGATAACTTCTCATATTTGATTTTCTTTAATAACATTGTTTAAATAGTTGATATTCCTACTAACTAGCACCACTTGCAAAAGTGGAAAAATTGAACAAAGAACGCTGATGAGATGGCGTAGCGGCCTCGAAATCAGTACTGATCCGTTCTGCTGGTTTGATGATTATTGAAAATATTCTTAATATTCCAATATTAATATAAAAAATAATAAATAGAATTTGAACAAATTCATTTATTAATAAAATAATAAAAAATCATTTGCAGTCATGCAGATTCGAACTTAAGCCCGTTGAAAAAATTAACAATTTACATAAGAAAGTTCGACTAATAAAATTCATACATAATTGTTAGTTTTTCTTTAACAAAACCTCTTTATACGTCATGAATATTAGCATTAGCCAAACAAAAATTTTTTAAATTCAAATTTTGCTTCCAGGGGTGGGCAATTGAATTTTATTTATACGTGAAAATAATGAAACAGGCAACTGATGTTTTTTTTTGCTAACTAAAACTGTCTTATAATTTAGGAAAAACAAAATTGGTACCAAAAATTCAAAAATAAATAATAAAATTTCGAATCCAGGGATGGACAAGTGCAATATTTAATAGTACATGAAAGTGATCAAAATGGTTAAAAATGTGAAATTTTTCTTTAAAAAAATTACTTTATACCTCATGAAGCGTTGCACTGATAAAAAAACAAAAAATTTAAATTTCGCTTCCAGGGTTGGGAAAATGAAAGTTTTTTTTGGTATATGCTGTTTATGACTCATCTGATTTGCAGGTCGGTGTTGTTTTGTCCGGGTGGAATCACCGGGACAATTATGCAGATAATACAAGTACTTAAACTTGATTGTTTTCGATATTGGAATAACGCAAGCACTTGAACTTGGTTAAAGGGAATTGTATAACACAAGCACTTGGTTATTGCGGAGGATTGGAGAACAAAATAAGACAACTGCTTTGTTTGCTTAAATAATTGTTTCTCAATTTATTTTAATTAAATCATTGCCTTAAATACTATTTTATTGCCGAATTGCAACAAATTATTTGAATATATTTATTAATAATTTAATTCTGTTTTTGGGCTTATGCATTTTCCCACACGTGTAAGAAATTCCAGGAAACATGAAACCTCAGACAAATGCAATACAAATAAACTTGAAAGTGGTTCAAGGGTGTTGCCAAGAATCTAAAGTAAATGAATTTAAAGTAACAAAAAACTACAGCAAAACTTGAAACTTAATTCTTTTCTCATAACTTAAATTAACTGTTGCATAAATCCAGCAAAAATAAAAGCAAATAATAGAAAAATTACATGAAGTCAGCAATTCAAGGTTGTTCAACTAATTTCGTGCAGGCATATGTACGTAAGTATGTTTGTACATTTATACAAACGTACTTATGCACTAATGAAAGAAATTCATTGTGAAAGTCTGAACATATACCCCGCCGTTGAGTCATGCTCAACAAAATTACAAATGTGATAACCTTATATTGCCCTTCATATGTCTTAATCTACTAATATGTCAAATTCTGGTGTTGGGATATGTTGACGTACAGCTGGACGTAAAGTTTGTTGATTTGGTTTACTTCCCTTGCAACGTGCCCTTTTTCAGCCGATCCTCAAGCATAGTATGATTACGAGAACGAGAGCAACGTAGGCAATGGTGCCGTGGTGATATTTGATGTGTTTAATTTGTGACGGAAGTTCAGCAGATACCCTTTGGTGTAATTTACTTTGGATTTCAGGGTTATTTTTAATTTGGTCGAAATAAATCTTGTTGTCAATTCTTGCAATTTGAACCTCGTCTGGATAACTGATATCACTTATGTTGCTCATTGCTTTGTATGATGTTTGGAGAGATGTGGAGACAGTTTGATGGCCTTTGATGATGAGTGAGTTGAGCTTGCCGAGGTGCGCTGTTTTTTAGGGAGTGGCCTTCCATCCAACGACTGTTTTGGTGATTGATTTTCTGCTAATATCTCACGATTATCTTTAGGTTCTGTGATTTGTGGACATGATTGTTGTTCTTTTTCTTCGGGTTCGTCACTGAGCTTAGGGAGTGGAGCTAAATATTGAATTGCTCGTTTAAAGATGCCTGAAGCTGTCTGGACATCCGCAACTTTTACAATCTCGTCGTGTCCTTTATATGTTTTTATTACGCGCCCCAGAGGCCATTTCATGACTGGAACGTTGTCTTCTTTTATAATAACTATCGCTCCTGGTTTCAGATTTTTTGATTGCTCTCGCCATTTGTTTCGGTACTGTAGCTCATTTAGATAGTCTCGTGACCACCTCTTCCAAAAATCGTGCTTAAGATGAGAAACCAATTTCCATCGTGTATCCAATTTAAGGTTTGTGGGCTTTGCTTGAGCATCAATTTGGGCTGTTAGAGGTTCACCTATTAAAAAATGCCCCGGAGTCAATGCGCCTATATCGTTTGCGTCATTTGACATGGGTGAAATGGGTCTGGAATTTAGGATCGCTTCAATTTCAACAACTATGGTTTCAAGTTCTTTGTAAGATAGAGATGCATTTCCTAATGTCCTTATCAACAGGTTCTTTGCTGACTTAACAGATGCCTCCCATAACCCACCGAAATGTGATGCTCTTGGTGGAATGAAATTGAATTGTATACCTCTTTCACTGCAGGCATTCGTAATAGCTTCTTTTGCATCTGATGAATGTATGATTGTGGAAAGTTCAGGTAATTTATTCTCCGACGAAGTTTGTTGCATTGTCGCAATATAAATTTTTGGCAATATCCACGCCAGGATGTGAAGCGTTTAAGCGCACCTATAAAGGCTTCAGTTGTGAGATCGCTCACGAGTTCCAAGTGTACCGCTTTTGTGGCAAAGAAAAAAATTACAGCAATGTAGGCTTTGTGTGGTTGTTTTCCCCTAAGTTTATAATATACGGTGATTGGGCCACAGTAATCGACTAAAGTATTGATGAATGCACGGGCTGGGGTGACAGGTGTCGAGGGTAGGTTCCCCATTATTTGGTGGAATAATTCTGGTTTGGCTTTACTGCATGTCGTGCATCGATGAACTTGCCATAAATTTTCCCTTTATTGGCCAGAAACGTTGTCGAACTATTCCTAATAATGTGTGCGGCCCACAATGTTTGTAATCTTCATGAACCATTTGGAATATCAATTTGGAAATGGGGTCATTGTATGAAATAAGAAGTTGAGTCATATTCCAACAAAGAAGCTTCGAGCCGACCACCGACTCGTATTAATCCATTCTTATCCAAAAAGGGGGTTAGATTCCGAACAGTGCTTGTTCCTTGTACTTGTTTGTATTTTCTTAGTTGTGGTATTTCTTCCTTAAATTCAGAGAGTTTCATTTGTGAAATAATGGGAATCAGTGCTTGGCTGAGTTCCGTTGTTGTCATTAATTTTGATGCTTTTCGCATATGCTTTTGACATCTAGTGTGGACAATGAAGCGCAGAACATATCCAACAATTCGCTGCAAACGATGGAATGTATTTTTATGGTTAATTTGGTAAGCAAAGGTGGGTTCCGTTGTTGTCATTGCCCGTGATTCAAGCAGCTTTGCCTTTCGTTCGAGATTTGTTGGAATGTTGGAACTTGGTTTGAATTTAGGTGGCCACACCTTCTCTACCCCATGGAGAAATATTGGCCAATAAAACCAAAGAGTACATTCTTTAATAGCCGCTGGAGACATCCCATGGGATAATATATCTGCGGGGTTGCACTTTGAGCTTACGTGACATTGCTCTGCGTGGGTTTCTTCTTGAATTGCTGAAATTCGATTTGCTACAAACGTATTGAATGACGATGATGATGAATTTATCCATGAGAGCACAATTTCTGAATCAGTCCGTAACTATACTGGGCTTGTAAATCGAAGGTCAGACGTGACTTTTGTGGCTAGTGGGCTCCAAGTGTGGCTGCACATAGTTCCAGTCGTGGCATTTAAGTGGAGCTATGCGAGATTTAGCACAGAGTAAGTGTACCATGATGGTGCCATCTTTGAAAACTGATCGGATGTAAGCCGCAGCTCCATACGCCTTTTCGGATGCGTCTGTAAAAATATGTAGTTGTTGGGATTCTGAAACTCTTCCTTTGAAAATGTGTCTTGATATTTCGAGATTTTTTAATGCATTCAGGTCTATGCGAAATGTGATCCATTTAGTGTGCAGCGGTTCAGGCAAAGAAGTATCCCAGTCCAGTTTTAACTCCCATAATTCTTGAATAAACATCTTTGCCGTTACTACAATGGGATATAGAATCCCCAGTGGGTCGAATAATCTTGCAAGGTCCGATGTGACTGTTCGCTTGGTTACCTTCTTAATGTTGCCAGTGTTAACCTCAATACTTAGTTTGTCAGTTTTCGGCAGCCAAACAAGTCCTAATGTTTTGATGGTGTCGGCTGCTGTGCTCTCAAAATCTAAATTTACTTCCAAGTTGTCTTCTGGAATATTGCGGAGTAATTGTGGATGGTTTGCACACCATTTGCGTAACGCGAAGTCGCCCTTTTTCATAATCTGCACAAGTTGCTCTTGTAATTGCATCGCAGTTGATAAGCTATTTGACCCGCCCAAGCCATCATCTACATAGAAATTTTCTTTAATAAATTGTGAAGCAAGAGGATAACGTATCTTGTTTTCTGCGGCTAGTTGATCAAGACATTTTGTTGCTAAGTATGGAGCAGCTCTTGTGCCATATGTGACCGTGTTGAGTTAGTAGTATGCAATGAACATTGTGGAATCCTTTCTCCAAATTATGATCTGAAATTGATGATCTTCAGGATCAACCAATACCTGCCGATACATTTTTTCAACGTCAGTGGTGAAAACGAACCTTGGCATTCGAAACCTTAACAGTATGGAGAATAATTCGATTTTAGTGTTGGTCTCGTAAACATTAGGTCGTTTAATGAGTAGCCTGATGATGTTTTGGCTGAGGCATCGAATACTACCCTGAGCTTAGTGGTTGAACTTTCTGGCCTTAGTACGCAATGATGTGGCATGTAGTAGTTTTTAGATCTTATGGAGTCTGTTTCCAATTTTGTCATGTGTCCCATTGATTCATACTCCTCCATAAATTCAGTGTATTTAGCTTTCAATTCCGGGTTCTTTTGCAATCGCCGTTCCAGAGCGAGAAATCGGTTGAGAGCTATTATGTGTGAGTTGCCAAGGGTATTGGGGGTTTGATGAAATGGTATTTTGACTATGAAGCGATCTTGATGGTTTTTAGCTGTATTTTGTACAAAGTGCTCTTCACATTGTCTGTCAGCTATTGAAAGTGATTTTTTAGTTGTTTTAACTTCATCTAGTTCCCAAAGTCGCGCTATGGAAGCTTCAAGCCCCTCATCTTCAGTACACATTCCACAGCATGCGTCTGTAAGGAATTCTCCACTTAGTTTTCCTGCTACAATCCAGCCAAGAACCGTGTTCTGCAAAATCGGAAGTTGTGGAGATAATTTTATTGGACCCCAGCAATATATCGATTTTATTAGATCGATTGAATGTTGGGTCAGCTAACATAAGATTTTTCGGTAATGGCCACTAATCAGTGTGGATAAATCTTGATGGTTGAGGTGCGATAATTCGAGGCAGGACAAGTGCCTCCAGGCGTGTTGAAAATCCATTAATTCCAGAATGCAAAGCTGTAGTAACTCGGTGTTGTGTTTTTGTTTTAGAGCCCCTGATTCCATTGATGTTTACTGATGACGTCTGTCATGTCGTTTTACCAAACGATCCGTAATTAAATTGACTTGTGAGCCAGAATCAAGTAAGGCGCGACATTCAATCTTTATTGTATCAGTTTTGATTTTTATTAGAGCTGTGCTGAGAAGAACGTATGATTTGGACACCTGACCATTTGCTGCCGCTAATGAGGATGCATCTAGAGGGCAAGGTGTCGCTTCATTGAAATTGGGTTTAACTATTTCAGGTTTATAGGTAGTAAATGATGATGTCATTTGGGATACCCTTTCCCTTGTTGATACTTGGTTTGATGACTGAGTGAAGCTCTCCAGATGAAGCAGCGAATTGTGTTTTTTCTTGCATGTCATGCATGATCCTGATTTGCAAGTTTTGGCTGTGTGTCCTGATTTTAGACAGTTTACACACATGTTTCGCTTCTTAATGAAACTGAAACGGTCTGCTGGCGACAGTTGATGAAACTTCTGACACCGATACAATTGGTAAAAGTTGTTTTTACAAAGTGAGCACGTGACTTCTGTTTGTTTAGCTGAAGTGGTGGAAACATAGACCTTTGATGATCTTTCTTTCTGGTTTATGGCTTCCAGAGATTGAAAACGATTTTCAAGAAATGTTAATAGGTCTTTAATTTTTTGTAGTTCTTTTGGATTGCTAATTGTCCTTTCATATAGAACAAGAGTTCTCCACTCCAATTTTTTAACGAGTACGTCAAACAGCATGGGATCCCAAGAGGCGGTATCGATCCCGATGTCGTTTAGCGCATGTAGACTTTCTTGTGTTGTATCATGTAATTGTTTGATAGCAGCAGCTGATGGTCCAGCGTTTGGTTGATCCAAAAGTTGTTGCATTAGCGTTGTTAAAAGAACGCGCTGATTATTGTATTGTTCTAGCAGTAGGCTCCATGCGGTTGCGTAGTTTTCGGCTGTGGCTGAGAGATGACTTATTAGTTGTGTAAACAAGTCGTGAAAGGATCTCCATTTTAAATAATCTCCATTAAATTTTTGGATTGTAACCTTTGGCGGAGGTAGCACGCTGTTTTGCATTGGTTCGAAAGCTCTGGAGTTCGGGAGCCTAGCTTGAAATTTTCAATGACTCACCTCTCCAGGGTTTCGTAGCAGTCCATGTCGTATCCGTCCTTCAGTGGGTCATCGCTTGAATCCCATATTCTAAAATGTATCTCTTGGATTTCTCCCCATAGTTTCAGCTTTCAGCTTCGTATTGGTTGCCGTAGGGTTCGTGTCGAGTAGCCGCTTTAATGATGACATCATGACATTGTGCCTTCTTATAGTAGCATTTGTTGAGGTACATGTCAAAGATGTTCTTGCAGGTGCTGCAGGCGCCTTACTGGTGTTTTCCAGTGTTGGCGTTTTCGATGTCTCATTTATGCCTGATTCAAATATGTTCCTGTACTTTGTGACGAGTTCCTCAAGGTTTTGATAGTAGTTGTTGCGGCTGCAACTTAGGCGAATATATTTATATGTGAATTATAATAAAAGGTTGTTGCGGCTGCAACTTAGGCGAATATATTTATATGTGAATTATAATAAAACACAAATTTTTATTAGTTCGACAGCCGAGAAGGCTGAGGCTGAGTTTTATTATTTAATTTTTCACTTGGCGTCTTCACTGGAATTGTCGTTTCTTTCAAAAATATTCTCAATATGAGCAGTCCAACAAGCATGTAACGATCATATATCTACCAATTACCAAATACAAATGCAGAGCAAGAATACCAAGTTCCAGAGTTGTAATAAATATAGAAGGTCATTTCTCTCGTGTAGACAAAGTTACAATACAAAATTCAAATATTTCAGTTACGACAAATAAGTTCACAACATCCCACCGCCCGTGAGACGATCAGAGAGTCTCACCACTTACGTCAAGAACAGCCAATTTGCAAGCCGGACGCCGTAGTCTTCCAACCGAGGTTGTTACCAACGCCGATCGTACCTGACCATCTTCTGCCGCAAAAGCCTCCTCGACTATGCCCTTTTTCCACTGCCCACGTGTTTCGTTATCGTTGCATATAATTACGACATCTCCAACTTCTATTGGCTTTACCGGTTTGTACCATTTCGTTCTTCTAGTCAAATCAGGAAGGTATTCAAGCACCCACCGCTTCCAAAAGGTCTGCTTCAACTGCTGCAGAATATGCCACTGCTTTTTCAGGACCACCCTTTCTCCCACAGCTGGGGTTTTCACGATATTGGGGCAACCGAGCAAAAAGTGATTCGGCGTAAGTGGTTCACATGGTGAGCTTTCAACGGGAAGATGTGTGAGTGGACGGGAGTTTACCAAGTTTTCTGCTTCCACTAACAGGCTATAGAACGTTTAAATTTGGTTCAATCTTTCCTTCAATGTGAACGCCAAGACACTTTTGACACTTCGCACCATACGCTCCGCCAGCCGAAGGATTTGCAGGGGTATTGAAAACCCACTCTATGCCACGTTTCGAGCATTCGTCTGCCACTTTGGACTCATTTATAACGAAATTTTCTTTACTTGCTGCTATAAAATTCGTTCCCCTATCACTTCTTATGCGTATCGGTACACCTCTGCGGTTAATAAAATTTCTAAGGCATAATATGACTGCGTCAGCCGATAGGTCCCTGGCGATTTCTACGTGAATAGCTCTTATTGTTAGGCACGTGAAAAGGGCTACCCATCTCTTTTCACATCGGCGACCAATGGACACATTAAAAGGTCCCATATAATCAACGCCCGTGTATGAAAACGGCCTTACATATGGCGTGAGGCCTTACATATGGTGTTGTCCCATTAACGGCGGTTCAGGTGCAGCGCTTCTGTTCATGCATTCCTGGCAATGTCTCTTAGCGGATTTTACAAGTTGCCGCAGACAGGGTATCCAAAACTTAGTACGTATGGCCGCACATATTGACTCCTGGTTTTGGTGCTTAAAATCGTTATGAAGTTGT
This sequence comes from Linnaemya tessellans, assembly GCA_951800035.1. Lineage (NCBI taxonomy): Eukaryota > Metazoa > Arthropoda > Insecta > Diptera > Tachinidae > Linnaemya > Linnaemya tessellans. The sequence goes on from OX637536.1 coordinate 72,770,351, forward strand.
TTTACAATCAATTTCGTAATAATGTGATTCTTTGGCATAATAATAGGCTCCTTTGTACTTTGGGGAACGCAGTCGGCTTTTTTAATACGGCCGGAGACTCTTATTAAGCCGTCGTAGCTCAATATTGGCGTAAGTCTGTATATATGGCTCTTATTCGATACGGGCATGTTCAATTTCAAAGCGGTATATTCTCCCCGGAATTCTTCCTGTTGAGCTATATGGCACCAATAAACTTCAGCTTCCTCTATTTCTCGCGATGTTAAATAAGCGGGATAGCCCACAACACAGTGTTTTTGATGAGACGCAAAACTTTTAAAAATATTGACCGCACGGAGAAACCAACATCTGACTCTTAACAAGGTATAGTATCTAGATTTTCCGTTGTAAGGCATAAGAAAATCGTTACCCATTATTGTTGATACAAATTTAGATCTAATCTCACAGTCGGTCTCCGATCTCTTAACATTTTCTGGTAAAGTTGGCCAATCCATTTCGTCGGATTTCAAAAACGTAGGGCCATTCAGCCACCGGGAATGTGAGTCGCCGGGAAAGTATTTGGATCTTGTCGCCTCATCTGCAGGATTCTGAGAACCTGGAACCCATCTCCACTGGCCCATTACTGAGTTTTCCAATATTTCGGAAATACGATGTGAAACAAACTGCTTGTATACACGACTGAATAAATCTACTTTATCACTGTTTTAGAGTCAGACCAAAATATTATTTTTTGCGGTATAACGTCATGGCTGGAAATAATCGCCTCTTTAAGTCGTATGCCAAGAACAGCTGCCTGAAGCTCGAGCCTTGGAATAGAAAGCGGTTTTATTGGAGCACATTTCGATTTTCCGGCGACAAATACAATGTTGACATCGTCTTCATAACAAATTCTAAAATAACTTACGGCAGCAAAAGCCACTTCGCTTGCATCAACAAAAATGTGCAAGTCGACAACAGTCAAAGCATTGCCAAAGTTCAGTCCATAGCACCTAGGGACCTTTACATACTGCACATTTTTCAGTTCCTCGTACCATTCGTACCATTTTTTGTACACCGGTTGTGGAATTGGTGAGTTCCAATCAATATCATACCTCCACAATTCCTGAAGCAATATTTTAGACCTTATTACCATGTCCGCCAAGAACCCAAATGGGTCAGATATCGACATTGTTATACTCAGTACTTCGCTCTTAGTTGGCCTTCGTTGGCCACTCAAAACAGCTTCTGCCACTCTGGCAAATTTCAAAATGAAACAAAATGCATCCTCTTTTGGTGACCAGAACAAACCCAGGATCTTTTCAGTTTCTGTTTCAGCGCTACACAGATTCGTCATATTCATATCATGATCATTGGACTCACCAACGGCGATGGCAGTCTGAAATTCAATAGAATTGGAAACGAAGGACCTCAATTCGAAATTAGCCTGTTTGTGTATGTTGATAACATCCTTTGTGACTGATATCGCTTCATCAACATTGTCAAAACTGTCGACATAATCGTCCACATAGTGGCAGTCCACACTCGCCTTGTAAGCCCTAGGACACGTTTCCTTATAATTCTTAGCATTGAGATTTTTTATATACTGGGATGAGCATGGCATGCTAGCCGAGCCAAAAATCATGGCTTGCATCACGTAAACATCCGGCTGCCTTGACTCATCACAATTTCGCCATAAAAATCTTTGGGCGTGTTGATCCTGTTCCCTTATCTTGATGCGGTGAAACATTTCCTTAATATCCGCGCATACGCCAACCTTAAATTGTCGGAATCTGAACAAAATCGATAAAAGTGGCTTAGGTTGAAATTTACTTGGGCCCTTTAATAACCTTGAGTTAAGCGATTCACCATCGATAACAGCCGCCGCATCAAAAACCAGACGGCGTTTATTACCCTTGTTAATATTTGTGACGGCAAAGTGTGGCAAGTACCAAGTATGCGTATCCAAAATGCAAATCTCTTCAGAAGAAAGTTTTCTAGCATAGCCCTTAGAAATATACTCATTAATTTTATCATCATACCATATCGACAACTGTTCGTCTTTCTTTAGCTTACGTTCCACACCCTCCAGGCGTCTCAATGCCATAGAAAAACTTTCTTTGAAATGAAATTCGTTTTGTTTCCACAGTAGGCCGGTTTCATATTGCATCTCGATTTTGATAGTAGTTTTCTCCAAAATTTCCTCGGCTCTTTTATCATCGTCGGACACTACAACATTGAATGGCTTCATACCAAAATTCTCCAATGCAAAATATTCTGCAACTTGTTGTTGGATGTCGTCAAGACCATTCACGTCGATAACACAAACCATTGTTTCAGTAGATTCCTCATTCGAGCCAAATAATGTATTTCCTAGTCTTGTCTGATGTATCGAGAAATTTTCATCAAGATATATGATTCCATGTGGACGGACCAATCCAATATGAGGCAGACCAATCAACAATTGTGGAGCAGCATCACTATAATCATTGATTTGAATTTCATTCAATTCAGTAAAAACGTTTTTAAATCTCTTAAGTTGAAGGCTTTGTTGTGGAAATCGTAAGCTTTTAGTTGTTCTCACATTCTTCATGGCAAGAGCATTTTCATCATCATTTATGCCGCAAATCTCAAAATTTATTTTTTTTTGATATCTCGTTAGAGGTCTTGCCGCCAATCCACACCAAAGATAAGTTACTTGTTGGTCCTTTTACTCCTATGACTCTGGCAACACTTTCCTCCAAAAGAGATATTTTAGACCCGTCATCAATAAATGCAATAACTTCTACGCAACCTTTAGGTCCTCTTAATTTGACTGGTAAGTATTTAAACAATGTTTGTTTGTTACGGATATCGTCAACAACTGTTGTAACAAAGTTTTCTTTGTTATCGATGTTAACATCTTTTGTCGGTATATTACCACCACTAGTAGTTGCATTTGATTTCTCACATTCTGTAGAGTTGGCATTCTGATCAACACATCTATATTCTTCATGAAGTAGACGATTGTGGTATCTTATACATTTCGATAAACCACACTGACGACGATTACTGCATTTCAAAGAATTGTGACCACTATGTAAACAACAGAAACATAGACGTTTTTCCTTCACCAATCGCCATCGTTCTGCAGTTGAAAGATTTCTAAATTTTGTGCAATTATGCAGCCGATGATTTTGCTGGCATAACAAACAATTAACTTGGCCTCGATTACCAGACATAATGGCAAATGAGGGTCTTATCTTGTCTCCTCTGTTAGAGGTTGTTTCATTTTTGCTAAAATCTGCTTCCGTAGCAAGTGATACATAAGTAGCTACATCTTGAATCCATATACTAAATTCGCGTATACTAGGGTACTGGCCCAAGTGATGCAGTGAGTATTTCAACCACTCTTCGCGTTTGCCAAGTGGCAATTTGCTGACCAATTCATCTAGCAATGTGGGGTTGCACAAATGAGGAGTAGCACCTGCGTTTTCCAAAAAGACAGTAAGATTTACCACCATTGTACTAAAGTCCACAATGTCGCTGAGCCTTCTTCCAGATATTGCCGGGAATGCTCGTACCTTCGAAATTTGGCTGCGTATAATAGTCTGAGGGCGACCGTAGTGAAACTCCAAGGCTCTCATTACCTGATCTATGCCTTCAGCATGAATCAAATAGGCTTCAACCTTTTTTCTAGCGTCGCCCTTTAGTGCTTTCTGCAGACGCGTCAGATTTTCCAGTCTTGTATAGTTATAGCATAGGCTTGTTTCCTTAAATGAGGCAGCAAACATTGGCCATCGCTCTGGGTGGCCATCAAACTCGGGCAGGTCGTGCAGTTTGCGTATTGAGCGGTGTCCATATACATTCTGTAGCGTGGGAATAGACATGGAAGGGTTTGAGTTCGTGAAATATGAGTTTGCGGTTGTCGTGGCAGACATGGCAGGTGGCGAAATAGTCGGTGCTTGTATCGATGGTGGCGGCATACGAGCTGTAGACGGCATATAAGTTGGTGATTGTACATAGCGCAAATTCATTGGTGGCATATAATTTGATGAAACAGACTGCGACGGCATGTAGGTAGGCAAAGATGTCTGTGGCACATGTGGTGGGGGCTGTATTGAAGGCATAGGTTTATATGAAGTGGTAGGTACAGGCGTCGGCATGTAAGAAGAAGAATAATAAGGCATATACAAATTCGGCTGATATGATGACAAAGAAAATGGATCAATACTTAAACCTTGTTGTTCGTGCTGATGCAATAAATTTGCATCCATCCTCGACTCCAAGAGAGCGGTACTGACTGCTGTAGTCGGTAAAGTTGACGGCAATAATTGAGAATCTGACTTCATATGGGTTGTGGAACCTGTAGTAGATGGTGTTGAGTCGCTTTTTGACAGTAGCAAGTTGAGTGCATCTTTCAGTGCACGAATTTCTTCCCTCATATCCGCAACAGAGTCATGTTTGATCATAGTTGTCTCAGCGTCTCCATCACTGTGTACGCTGTTGTTTTCACCTTCTTCAGACATCGTTTTATTCTTCAAGCGTTTGCTTCGGCGTAGCATAAATTCAATTCCACGAATCAAAAATTGAAAATCCAATTAAATAATAAAAGGTTGTTGCGGCTGCAACTTAGGCGAATATATTTATATGTGAATTATAATAAAAGGTTGTTGCGGCTGCAACTTAGGCGAATATATTTATATGTGAATTATAATAAAACACAAATCTTTATTAGTTCGACAGCCGAGAAGGCTGAGGCTGAGTTTTATTATTTAATTTTTCACTTGGCGTCTTCACTGGAATTGTCGTTTCTTTCAAAAATATTCTCAATATGAGCAATCCAACAAGCATGTAACGATCATATATCTACCAATTACCGAATACAAATGCAGAGCAAGAATACCAAGTTCCAGAGTTGTAATAAATATAGAAGGTCATTTCTCTCGTGTAGACAAAGTTACAATACAAAATTCAAATATTTCAGTTACGACAAATAAGTTCTCAACAGTAGTTTTCGGTGAAATATTTGTCGTCCAACTGGAGCTTCTCAAGATATCGTATTCTATTATCGGTGTGCTCGAATTCTGCCCAAACGGGCCTATTTCGTACTTTGGGAAGCCTCAATGGTCTATTAAAAACTAAAAAATAACAAAACTTTTACCAGGGATGGGAAATAAAATTTTTTTTCGGCATATCCCGTATTTTGTAGTACATGTAGTAACTAAAATTGTTAAAAATTTTAAGTTTTCCTTTAAAAAACCTCTTTGTACGTCATGAAGATTTGTATTGGCAAAAAAATAAAAATTTTAAATTCAAATTTTGCTTCCAGAGGTGGGATATTGAATTTTTTTTATACGTGAAAGTAATCATACAGGCAACTGATTTTGTTTTTTTGCTATATAAAACAGTCTTATAATATAGGAAGAACAAAATTGGTATCAAAAATTCAAAAAAAATTAAAACTTCGAATTCATGGTTGGACAAGTGCAATATTTTATAGTATATGAGAGTGACCAAAATGTTTAAAAGTTGTAAATTTGTCTTAAATAGAACTACTTTATACCTCATAAAGAGTTGCATTGGTAAAAAAAAACAAACAAAAAATTAAAATTTCACTTGCAGGGTTGTAAAAATGAAAGTATTTCTTGGTACATGCAATATTTTGTAGTACATGTAATAACCAAAATGTTTAAAACATTTTTATTTTTCTTAAAAAAACTACTTTATACCTCATGTGGATTTTTATTGATAAGGAAAATTTTAAAAATTTAAATTTCGCTTCCAGGGTTGGGAAATTGAAATTTTTTTATACGTAAAAGTAACCAAAAAGGCAATTGACGTTGTTTTTTTTTGCTAACTAAAACTATTTTATATTAGAAAGAACAAAATTGGTATAAAAAATTAAAAAAAAAAAAAATTCGAATCCAGGGTTGGACAAGTGCAATATTTCATGGTTCATTAAGGTGACCAAAATGGTTCAAAATTGTAATATTTTCTTAAATAACACTACTTTATAATTCATAAAGAGTTGCATTGGTAAAAAAACCAAAAAAAAAATTAAATTTCACTTCCAGGGTTGTCAAGTCGAAAGTTTTTTTGGTACATGGTACATGTATTGTAGTACATGAAAGTGACCAAAAGTTTTTCTTCAATAAAACGACTTTATACCTAATGAAGACTAGGATTGGAAAAAATTAAAATTCGCTTCCAAAGCTGGGAAATTTAATTTTTTATATACATAAAAGTAACCAAAAAGACAACTAACGTCGCTTTTTACTAATTAAAACAATTTTTTAGTTCAGAAAAAACAAAATTGGTACAAAAAATTAAAAAAATAAATTAAAATTTAGATTCCAGAGTAGGATAACTGCAATATTTTGTAGTACATGACAGTGAAAATATTGGTTACAAATATTAAGTTTTTCTTATATAAAACTATTTCATGCCTCATTAAGAGTTGCATTGGTAAAAAAAATTAAAATTTCGTTTCCACGGTTGGGAAATTGAAATATTTATTCTGCATAAAAGTAACCAAATAGGCAATTGACTTTGTTTTTTGCTAATTAAAACTGGAGCCAAATTACCGCATTCGATATCGATCGAAATATCTATACAATTTAAATACAAATTTCGTTCGATATCGAATGCCATAATTTGCCTCCTGTTTTATAATTCAGGAAGAACAAAATTGGTGTTAAAATCTTAAAGAATCAAAATTTAGACTCCAGAGTTAAACAAATGAAATATTGTATTGTACATGAAAGTGACCAAAAAGTTTAAAAATTTGAATTTTTTTGTCAAGTAAAACTATGTTACACCTCACTAAGAATTGCATTGGTAAAAAAATAAAAATTCGCTTCCAGAGTTGGAAAATCGAAATATTTTTGGTACATAAAAGTGCCCACATAAATTCCAAACTTTTTGTTTTTAGTGAATTAAACCTATTTTATATATCAGAAAAAATTAAATTAGTATGAAAATTTTAAAATTCGGGTCCAGGGTTAAAAAATCGAAATTTTTTTAGTACATACATTTGGTACCCACATAAATTCCCAATTCTGGGTTTTTTCAGTGAATTAAACACATTTTTTACTTCGCTAAGAATTAAATTGGTATTAAAAATTTTTAAATTAAAAATTTGGTTCCAGGGTTGGAAAATCGAAATTTTTTGGTACATAAAAGCAACCATATAAAATCCCAATTTTGGGTTTTTTCAGTGAATTAAACAAATATTTTTGTTTCGCTAAGAACTGAATTGGTATTAAACATTTTAAAAACTAAATATTCGGTTCCAGGGTTGGAAACTTTTCTGATTCATTAAAGTAACCATATAAATTGCTATTTTTGATTTTTATGATGAATTATACCTACTTTATATATCAGGAAGATATAAATTGGTATTAAAAAATCTAAAAGACTGTTCTATGGTTAGACAATTAGAACTTTTTGGGGTACATGAAACGGATTTTTTTTGTTCTGTTTATAAATTAAACATATTTAATATTTTTGAAAGACGTTCAGAGGTATTAGAAATAAGAAAAGCCAAACATTTAGTTTCCTAGCCGAAAAATTTAAACGAAAAGAATGACATCTGTGAAAAGTATTTAAGATTCGGCACAGCCGAATATAGCACTTTTATTTATTTTATTTGACAAATACTGTATTTAATTTTTTAAAAATTTATCTAAACATGTATTAAAACAAAGAATTTTGAATTAGTTCTCAATAAATTGAATTTCGTGAACAAATTTGTCCCTTACTGTATATATGTATGTATGTACATATATATATATATATATATATATATATATATATATATATATATATATATATATATATATATATACTATATATATGTAGTTAAAAGTCTACTGCTGAGTTGGTAAATGCATGTAGACATTGCTTAACCACCAACAAGTAAATTCCATTTATATGTATGTATATATATATATATATATATATATATATATGTATATATATATATATATATATATATATATATATATATATATATATATATATATATATATATATAGGATACAATTTAAATGAAGGTGTTACAGTATTTTTTTTAATAAAAATTTTACTGATATATCAATTACACATAAAAAGTATTATCGATCTATTTCACCAAAGACAATGTCTAGCGTACCAATAATTGCCACAATATCAGCCAACATGTGTTGCTTTCCTATGAAATTGAGAGCTGCTAAATGAGCGTATCCAGGTGCTCTAATCTTACAACGATATGGACGACTTAATCCATCGGATACCAAATAGACACCAAATTCTCCTTTAGGAGCTTCGATAGTTGTATACGTAGAACCAGGTGGAACGCAAAATCCTTGTGCAAAATATTTAAAATGGTGTATCAAAGCCTCCATAGAATTCTTCATTTCTCGACGATTAGGTGTAGTCATTTTACAGTCATCTGTTTTTATCTCTCCGGTAGGCATTTGATTAAGACATTGTTCTATGATGCGCAATGATTGGCGCATTTCCTCAACACGACACAAATAACGATCATAGCAGTCTCCCTTAGAACCAACAGGTACATCGAACTCAACCAAATTGTAAGCATCATAGGGCTGTCGTTTTCGCAAATCCCATTTTACACCGCTACCTCTAAGCATAACACCACTAAAACCATAATTAATTGCATCCTCAGCTGACACAATTCCTATACCAACTGTGCGTTGTTGCCAAACTCTATTTTCAGTTAAAATATCTTCCAACTCATCCAATCGTTCAGCGAACTTTGCTGCAAATTCGTAAATATCATTCATTAGAACCAAAGGAATGTCTAAAGCCACACCTCCCGGGCGAATGTAAGCAGCATGCATACGGGCACCTGATACTCTTTCATAGAACTCCAACATCTTTTCACGCTCTTCAAAGAGCCAAAACAACGGCGTAATAGCACCAATATCAACACCATGTGTGCCAATGGACATTGTATGATTTAGGAGCCGAGTTATCTCTGCAAATAATGTACGTATATATTTAGACCGAATCGGGACCTCAATGTTGAGCAGTTTTTCCACAGCCAGCGAATAACATTGTTCATTGCACATCGTAGATACATAATCTAAACGGTCGAAGTATGGTAGAGCTTGTAAATAAGTTTTATATTCAATTAGTTTTTCAGTGCCACGATGTAGAAGCCCTATATGAGGATCACAACGCAAAACCATTTCACCATCCAATTGCATTAGTAAACGTAAAACACCGTGAGCCGATGGATGCTGAGGTCCTAAATTTAATGTTAGATTACGTACCTTCTTCTCAATTGGTAATATTTGGTGATTCCACGGTGGCAGTTTCCATTTTGATGTAACATTGTCAGGGTAGAAGACCGCTGATGAAAACTGTCTCATAAATTCTGGATCGGGGTACCATGTAGCAGAAAAGCGTTTTTGAGTCGCAATTATTGATTTGTATGTGGAAAATTTTTTCAAAAAAAGGTTTCCGCAGTTTAAAAACATTTTTCTTTGATTAAAAGTGGAATGCTTACTGCCAGGGCACACTGATACAGGTAGGAGCGGTTTTACAAAAATAAAAACCTACATGTATTTTGTTTTTGTGAATTCTAATTCAAACGTCACAATTAATTGTGTAGAGCAAAGCCAGGGCACACTGATACAGGTAGGAGCGGTTTTACAAAAATAAAAACCTACATGTATTTTGTTTTTGTGAATTCTAATTCAAACGTCACAATTAATTGTGTAGAACAAAGCAAAACGAAAAAGTACAAAAACAAAATATACATGTTTGTTTCTACATTTGCTTTTAAATTTTGTATGTATGTAAATATGTAAAGAAATTTTGACGTTTGTATTAGAATTTCTCCCAAAAACAAAATAACCGTATGGGCTATCGCTCCTACCTGTATCAGTGTGCCCTGGCTTACTGCAACTTGCAATGACAAAAGGGTTTACTTATTGAAATAATTGCAGTATGCTATGCATCTACAGTGTTTATAAATGAAATGGGGCCATTCATATATATGTTCATATGTACACATATATGCAAGGTATAAAAATATTTATTATACCATGCATATATGTACATATATCTTCATATGGGTAACAGAAATATGTTATTATGTTTAAAAAACACTATTTATTTGTTTTCCAGTTTAACTTTATTTTACGAATCAAAGAATATGCCTGACTAAAATTTACAATTTTCTTAATAATAAATACAATAATAAAATACAATAATGAAATGAGAATGCTTATTTCTATAGTTTTTTGATTCTTAAGAAGAATTTCGAAATTGATTTTTACAGCTAGATCCAATTATAGTTTATTGGTTTTGTATGCTTGGCCACCCACCAAATGTAATATTTTGGAAAGCCAAGCATTCTTTAGAAATTCATAATTTATAGGTCAATCAAAAGATAACCCAGTGGTATAAGCAGAAACCATTGCCAAAAGTGGCTAGCGAAGTGGTGGGTGTTTCCTCTCTGTGCACTAAAAGTGGTAACGAAGGGGTGTACCCCTTAGCTACTACATCTGTGCCTACACACCAGTAGTTGTATCAATTGCTACCCATTATTCGATAGCTAATTCGCTATCACTAGGTAATGCATAGCACATATATTTTTCTACGACGCATTTGTTACTGAGGGCAATTATAACCATGTCCACACGATGAAACATTTGCTGCAGAAACATTTATTAATTCCCTTTTGAAGCTGCATTCGTGTCCACACGATTGAAACTTTTGTTTTGCAGCATACATATATTATATTCGTTTTCTCTTTCTTCTTCTTTTAATTTTTTGACGGAGAATGGCGTGCTCAACAAATGTTTCATATACATGAAACACCGTACCCTTTTCCACTCGTCTTTCCCCTCTCATCATCAAACACAATGTTTCTGCAGCAAATGTTTCACCGTGTGGACATAGTCTATGTGTTCAGAAAGATCCCGTTATTAAAACAACAAAAAGTCTAAGATCATAACATTCTCTTTGCTGCTTTTGTTTATTTTAAAATAAACTTCAGTAGCACTTGAGATTTTAAAGAAGCAAGAAGAAGTGAAATTCGAAAAATTAAAACTTAAATAAAAAAGGTAAATAGAATACTTAATTAAAAAAATGAGCAAAAGAAATTTTAAAAGATTAGTAAAGTCAGAAACTGAAAAGTTTTTGGAAAATTAAGCGCTATCAATGTAATTGCGTTGAATATAAGAAGCAATTAAATAAATTAAATAGTAATTAATAGTTTCTAAAAATTTTATTTTAATAATTATAAATAACAATACAATTTTTTATTATTGGTACCGTAGACGATCTCAAAAAAAGAGATACAATTATTCAAGGTAAATATTTATATACATAAAAAATTGCTTTTGATTTTACAACCTTCATCTTTAAAAGATCAACTAAAGTTCGTTGCCGAAGTTTTGGCTAAACAGCTAGTTTTGCTAAATAGGATGGCCACAAAGCAAACAGAAATTCAGTGTTTGGCTAAACAGTTTCCGCTTAAAAATGAGGAGTCGCTTAAAAATTTGAACAGAAGTATTTCCGCAGAAAATAGAGATGTATATGTAAGTTTTATTGTTTTATTTAATATTTTTTTTTTGTTTTTTTTCTATAATTTTTTACACTTTTCAGATTAGTGCCATCAAAGCTATTATTACACCAAGTGGAGTAATAAAAAACCTTGGAAACATATTATCTACGGAGATAACACACGAATTTAATATAGAAGGTGTGCAGGGGAAAAAATCGCTTAAATCATTTGAAAACTTTTACAGCGTTCTTTTAGGTAAATATCTATCATATACTATTTTTTAGATTCGCAAACATCATTTAAACATTTTTTAATCACATGTTTTATTTTCTTTAATTTAAGATTCTATTCCAAATAATTCTGAAGAACAGCTAAGGAAAGCTATTCAGCTACAGTCGCAAAGCAGCTCTGAGTCAGTTAACATCAAGCCTCGTTGGCAATTATCTTTTAAGTGCAGCCAGACCACTGATTGTTTACTCTCTTTCGAGAGTTTTGCGTCTCACTCGCACTAGTTAATTTCAACCAGGGCTGTGGAGTCGGAGTCGAAGAGTCGGAGTTGCACTGTTTTTGCCGGAGTCGGAGTCGCTAAAAAAAGTCGCGACTCCGACTCCGGCAAAGAATTTTTTAAATATTTTTCATAATAAAAATTCTGCGAATTTTTTTTTTTTAATATTTTCTATTTTCAAATATTTGCCTTTTTACAGAAATTGACTTAATCTTTTTAATGAATTATTATTTAGTTTATTTAATTTGAATTATTAATTTTTTTGATTTTTTGTTGTGTGTTGGAATAATAAAAACGTAAAAATGTGAGACTTTTCGTTTAAAAAAAAACGACTATTTTGCTCCTTTTTCAAAAACTTCAACATTAACCCTATTTGTCACTCATAAACTTGTGCTTTTATTTTCCCATGATTGAGAAGAAACCGAAGCAAACAAAAGCATTAACGTTCTCTCCCAAGTAAAAGCAATTTTGAAAAGTCACGGTTCACACAGTGAAATTTCATTACAAAAATTTCAGTGTGCAGACACGGATGAAAGTGTAGAAGAGAATAAAAAAAAAATTCATAAGAAATATTTCACTCCATATAAGTTAATAATTAACATATTTATTTTTAATAAAACTTCAATTGCTGACACATTTCCCTTAGTTGCAATTAATAATTATTTTACTTACTTTAATAAAGTTCAATCTCCTCTGTCGCAATTCAATTGCTGACACATTTCCCTTAGTTGCAATTAATAATTATTTTACTTACTTTAATAAAGTTCAATCTCCTCTGTCGCAATTCAATTGCTGACACATTTCCATTTAAATTTTAATTCACGAATTTTTTTTGTTACAACATTTATTTAAAGTGCTGACGACTTATTTGCACTGAATGCAATTGGAACAGCTCACGTTGCATTTCAAGGTGATGATTGCTGTTCGACAATTCTTAAGTTTTATAAAGTTTAATATTAAGTAAAAATAATAATACGAATAGCAGTAGTTAATAATAAGAAGTCCGAATAAGAAGACATAGTCTTCCGGAAAGTTAATAATAAGAAGTCCGAATAAGAAGACATAGTCTTCCGGAAAGTTAATAATAAGAAGTCCGAATAAGAAGACATAGTCTTCCGGAAAATTAAATAATTAGAAATAAGAAAAGGATAAAGAAGACATAGTCTTCTCCTCTAAATAAATATAAAATTTTTTAAAAAATTTAAATAATAAAGAATTTTATTTACTGGCGCCCGAGCAACCGGTACAAAAATAGTGTACTAAAAGAACCCTAAAAATAAAAAAAATATTAATTAAGCCTGTAAGTGTCCGTCCGCAGGCGACCGTCCGTATAAAGTGTCACAAGTGAATCCTTAGTAGAAGTACGAAAAGGACAAAATTCGCGTGATCGGGACGGTATAGTTTAATAAGTTTACAATTTAAAATAAGAAAATAGACACAACAAATAAAAAGAACAGTGAACAAATAAAAAGAACAGTGAACAAATTAAAAATTATAATAACAAAAAAATATTATAAAAGGAAAAACTATATTAATTAAAAGGTAATAAAGACATAATAGAAAACACTAACCAAGAGAATTTTTAACAACAAATGAAACATAAAGACTTTAGAAAAGACCTAAAAACATAATATTCAACAACAGCTTTGTCCTTGCCATTAAAAGCTGCACCGTAGAAGACAACCATTCAAATATCTGGCCGACATCGATAGCTGCAACAAGATCAACAGAATAACATCAGTCAGTCAACACAATGTGTCCAATTCATCTTATACTGTAAGTCATTATATTTCAGAATATTTTTAAGTTATTTCATAAGTGACAAAAACCACCCTTATATAAGAAAAGAAGAAGAGAAAATAAAACAAGATAATAAGAAAGGAGGAAATCTTTTATTTACTGTGAATATCAAAAGTACCCATTTTTATAAATCATAAAATAGAATTTTTTTTTATCTTACAAAAATTGTTCCAAAAATTTGCGAAAAATCATGGCTAACCCCAATAACCTAATAAGACCTCCCGTTATTAACGCTCCAAATCCTATTCCCATCCCAAATCCAGCAGCGCAACTCAACGAAGAAGTAGAAAACAGAATAGCCGCTATTTGCGCGCAACAATGCAGAAACATAGTTCAATCTCTGATGAATCCAAATAATGACCTTAACCACGGGATAGACCAAAACATTGAAGACAGATATAGGAATGACTTGAGTGAATTAGATAAAATACCCGACATAGTAAGAAGTCTTAGAGATTTCTCGGGTAACCCCATGGAATTTAACTCATGGAAAAAAAGCGTGGACAGAGTGTTGCAAATTTACGATTCTAGCAAAGGCACACCTAAATATTATGGTATTTTAAGCGTCATCCGAAACAAAATAACAGGCAACGCTGACATTGCCTTAGAATCCTACAATACTCCATTAAATTGGAGTTGCATTGTAAAATGCCTATCTATGCATTACGCAGACAAACGAGATTTAGGGACGCTTGAGTATCAAATGACTTCCTTAATTCAAGGAAGAAATACCATCCAAACATTTTATCAAGAAGTTTACACCAATTTGTCCCTTATACTAAATAAAATTGGTTGCATGGAAATGGGCCAAGAGTCCTTGCGACTTTTAACGCAAACCTATAGGGACAAAGCCCTAGATACCTTTGTTAGGGGCCTGAATGGAGATCTACCAAGACTCCTTGGCATCCGTGAACCTGCGGATCTCCCGCAAGCATTACATCTCTGCTTAAAGCTGGAGAATCAAAGCTACAGAACAGAATACGCGAATAAACATCAAAATCATAGACAACGTCAACCACCACCCCTTCCAATACGGAATGCAAATACAATTCATAGACAACCCTTTTATCCAGAATTGACATATCAAAATTTTAACCAATACAATAGACCAATGAATAATATGCAACAAAATGCATTCCAAAATCGTCAAACCATCCCCAACATTAACTTCCGACAAAATCCCCAACCGCGTTTTCAATCGCACCAATCTTTTCAACAAAATTTACAACCACAAAGACCAGTTGCACCGAAACCTCAAAGGCCTCAACCTATGGAAGTTGACGAATCAATTCAAACAAGAAGCGTAAATTATCAAAACAGATCACGTCCTTTTAATCAACACCAATTTAATAACAAAAGACCTCCATCCCTAAGCTACGTTCCACCACCACATAAACAACAACGCAATTTTCATATAGAAAGTAGACAAGATCTTTCCACGGTACCGAATTACCAGGACGAACAAGATGGAAATTATAATGAAACTGAATACGAGCAATTAATCCAAAACCAAGGAATTGACGAGTACGCCGAATCCTATGATCAAGATCAACAAGATGAAATACCCACTCAAAATTTCACAGATATCCATTTTTTAGGTTAACGAATTCTTCGCTCCCGTATTTTGAGTGCAAAGCGAAGAATGGTAAAATTCTAAAAATTCTTATAGACACTGGATCTAACAAAAACTACATTCAACCATGCCTCGTTAGCAATCCTATCAAAAACGAAAACACCTTTTTTGCAAACTCAGTGTCAGGAGACATTAAAATTACGCACCACACATTCGCAACTTTATTCAATTTACCCGACCACCATATAAAATTCTTCATCCTACCTTCTTTGAAATCGTTTCATGGCATCCTTGGTCATGATAGTTTAAAGGAATTAAATGCAACTATCCATATTAAGAAAGAATATTTGTTAATAAACAATACAACTAGAATAAAAATTCATCAACACACTTCCCAATCAGTTAATAAAATGGAATTCAGAACAAATCATATGAACGAAACTCAAAAATTTCAGTTAGATCAAACTATAAACGAGCATCCCAACCTATTCACGGATCCCAACAAGAAACTTACATTCACTTCTCGAGTTCAAGGAGAAATCCGAACACATTCAGATTCACCAATTTATTCTAAATCATACCCCTATCCCATGGCATTGAAAAGTGAAGTAGAAAAACAGATTAATGAACTCTTAAATGACGGAATTATCAGACCCTCCAGATCTCCGTATAATGCACCCGTTTGGATCGTTCCGAAAAAAATGGATGCATCCGGGGAAAAAAAATATAGAATGGTCATCGATTACAGAAAACTGAACGCAGTAACTGTGGCCGATAGATATCCCATTCCAGAAATTAATGAAGTTCTAGCAAATCTAGGTAAAAACAAGTACTTTACAGTTATTGACTTAAAGAGTGGTTTCCACCAGATTCCTTTAAAGGAATGTGACGTAGAGAAAACCGCCTTTTCAGTCAACAACGGGAAATTTGAGTTTGTAAGACTCCCATTCGGATTAAAAAATGCTCCCGCAATATTCCAACGTACTTTGGACGATGTCTTGAGAGACCACATAGGGAAAATCTGCTACGTCTACATAGACGATATTGTCATCTTTTCAAAAACTGAGAAGGAACACTTCGAAAACCTCGGAAAAATATTCAAAACACTAGAATCGGCAAATTTCAAAATTCAACTAGACAAGTGTGAATTTCTCAAAACAGAAGTTGAATTTCTGGGATTTATCGTAGGAGCCGCAGGAATTGAAGCCAACCAAAATAAAATAGAAGCAATAGCCAAAATACCACCACCGAAAACCCTAAAAGACCTGAGAAGTTTTCTAGGCATGTCAGGTTATTACCGTCGCTTCATCAAGGATTATGCGAAGCTTGCCAAGCCCCTGACATCCCTTTTAAGAGGGGAGGAAGGACGCATTTCGAAAAACGCGTCCAAAAATTTAAAAATTACTTTAGATCAAAATGCTTTGGACGCATTCCAGAAATTAAAAAACTCACTCATCTCCGGTGATGTCATGTTATCTCACCCTGATTTTGAAAAAGGCTTCGATCTGACAACAGATGCCTCTGATTATGCGATAGGCGCAGTACTTTCGCAAAATAGGAAACCCATTACCTTTCTTTCAAGAACGCTCAGCAAAACTGAAGAAAATTACGCTACCAATGAAAAAGAAATGCTAGCGATAATATGGGCCCTCAATTCGTTGAGAAATTACCTGTACGGTTCTGGGAAAGTAAACATTTATACGGACCACCAACCTTTGACGTATGCCCTCAGTAGCAAGAACACAAACAGCAAGATGAAAAGATGGAAGTCCATCTTAGAAGAGTATAATTACGAACTCAAGTATCAGCCAGGTAGAACGAACGTAGTTGCAGATTCACTATCTAGACCACCACAGATAAATTCGATGACAGCAACGCAACATAGCGATGAAAGTTCCTCAGATAATATGATCCCCGCAATAGAATGTCCAATTAACGTCTTTAAGAACCAACTCCATATCTTAGTTAGTAACGAAGACAACTACAAATTCGAAATTCCATTCCCAACTTACCATAGGCACATTATTAAAAAACTTTTTTACACTAAAGACACCTTAATATCAATTTTTAAAAAATATCTTAACCCCAGCGTAATCAACGGTTTATTTACTACCGAAGCAATTATGGGGCTAATTCAAGAATTCTATCCCGAACACTTTAAAAACTTCAAAGTAAGATTTACTCAGTCACAAGTCAAAGATATCGTAAGTGAAACAGAGCAAGAGGAAATATTGATTAATGAACACCGACGAGCTCATAGAAATGCCAACGAAAACAAAAATCAGGTAATACAGAAGTACTACTTCCCCAAAATGATGGAAAAATCCAAAAGGATAGTCAAAAATTGTCAAACCTGTAAAGAACAAAAATATGATCGTCGACCCAACAAACCGCAATTTCAGCCTACACCAATTCCAAAAAATCCTGGAGAAATTATTCACATTGACATCTATTCAACCGAAGGAAACCTAGTACTCACAGCAATAGATAAATTTTCCAAATACGCCTTAGGAAAAATTCTGAAATCAAAGGCAGTCGAAGACATTAAAGAACCATTGAAAGAAATAATTTTAGCATTTGGCATCCCTAAGTTTATAGTCTTAGATAATGAAAAATCACTAAATTCCGTAACGATAAATTTCCTTCTTAAAGACCAATTCGGCATACAAATCTACACTACACCCCCTTACGCTAGTACCGTCAACGGCCAAGTAGAGAGACTTCACTCTACTCTTTCCGAGATGATGAGATGTCTTAAGTCAGACAAACTTCACAATTCATTCCATGACTTACTCACCAAAACATTATACGAATACAATAAATCAATCCATTCTACCACTGGTAAAAGACCGATTGATATATTTTTTAATAAAAACTTTAATAGTGACCCAGGAAAAATAATTTTGGAAAGACAAGAAATAATAAATCGCTTGACTGAAAAACAAAAACAGGACCTGGACTACCATAACAAAAATAGACAAGCACCCAAAACTTATTTACCAGGAGAGAACATTTTCGTTAGGATCAACAAGAGATTGGGTTCAAAATTAACCCCAAAATATAAAAAAGAAATAGTCAAAGAAGACCGAAATACAACTGTATTAACAATGTCAGGCAGAACGGTTTATAAGAGTAACATTAAAAGACAATGACCTATTTTTTTTTTCTAGATTATTCTTATCCTACGCACTGACGGAAATCCAAATCATGGATTACACGTCCTCCTACGTTGTCACCATAAATAAGGGTACAGCTAAAATTCAGCAGGGAACCTTCACTATCATTCATCCAATAGATCTGGAACAATACGCAACATCCATAGCCAACACCCACACCTTTATCCAACAAAACATCCCAAATAACCATAACCTATACCCTATCCTCAATCATGAACTCACCCAAATTAACAACATCCTAGAGAATCTAACACCCCTAACAAGAAATAAAAGAGCCATAAACACTTTAGGAACAATTTGGAAATACGTCGCAGGGTCTCCGGATCATGACGACTTTGAAATATTAACTAATAACGTTTACGAATTAAATAAAAATAACAATAAACAATTTTATGTTAATGAAGCTTTCAATAAAAGAATAAACAACTTAACCGAAATTATTAATAGAATGTCAAATTTTGTAAGAAAGAATGTTTACTTAGAAAATGAAATAGTTATTAATTTACAAAATAGAATAAGATTAGTCAAGGAAGAGTTAGTAAATATTGAAAATGGAATAGAATGGGCAAAAATTGGAATTGTAAACCCATTAATACTAAATAAAAAAGAAATCGAAGTAGCTATGAAAAAAATCGAAGAAGAAAACATTCCTTTTGTAAACCCAGAGGAGGCACTTCAATTTGCCAAAGTGTCAGTTTTGTATAACAAAAATAATTATAATAAAATATTTTACATGGTTAAAGTACCATTGACAAAAAAGGATATGTATGAAAATGTAATTTTAAGACCAGTAAAAAAGAAAACATGTAATCAAACTTGAATTCCTAGAAATTTTAAAGAATGAAAAAACAATTTATGCTATTAAAGAAAAATGTGAAGAATATAACGATATTATGATTTGTAAGGAAAATCAAATAATTGACATAACAAATAATACTTGTATCCCTAATATTATTAATAATAGAAACTCTTCATGTGTAACGAGCAATAATCATCACATTTCACCAATTGAAGAAATTGAGTCTGGCATGATCTTACTAAATGGTTACAATGGATCCATTTACATAGACGAAACATATAGATCTTTATTTGGAACCTTTCTCATTAAATTTCACAATTGTACCATAAAAGCTAACAATAGAACTTTCAGTAATATGGAGGCTTCTCCTCTAAAAATGATACCCGCATTACTACAGCCAACGCCTTTCGAAATTGACCATATCAATCTCTTATCGCTCGAAGCTCTAAACGAACTTCAAATCAACAACACTGAGACAATCTCAACTATCCAAAAAAACCTAGAAATCGGAGGTTGGTCAATATCAACGACACTTTGCCTAATAATCATATTAATTGCGTGTCTGGGTTTTTTCCTTAAACGCACCCGAAAAGTAGTAATTTGGGAACACCAAAACCCACTCACTAGTAGCAAGTTAACCCCGAATATACTCAGTTTACAAACTATTCGCGACCCTCAAAACCCAATAGAGCTTGAAGCTCCAGTCAAACCTCCTAGATTAAACAATATCCCATTTTTCTGAATGATTGGGGACAATCAAATTAAGAAGGGAGGAGTTAATAATTAACATATTTATTTTTAATAAAACTTCAATTGCTGACACATTTCCCTTAGTTGCAATTAATAATTATTTTACTTACTTTAATAAAGTTCAATCTCCTCTGTCGCAATTCAATTGCTGACACATTTCCCTTAGTTGCAATTAATAATTATTTTACTTACTTTAATAAAGTTCAATCTCCTCTGTCGCAATTCAATTGCTGACACATTTCCATTTAAATTTTAATTCACGAATTTTTTTTGTTACAACATTTATTTAAAGTGCTGACGACTTATTTGCACTGAATGCAATTGGAACAGCTCACGTTGCATTTCAAGGTGATGATTGCTGTTCGACAATTCTTAAGTTTTATAAAGTTTAATATTAAGTAAAAATAATAATACGAATAGCAGTAGTTAATAATAAGAAGTCCGAATAAGAAGACATAGTCTTCCGGAAAGTTAATAATAAGAAGTCCGAATAAGAAGACATAGTCTTCCGGAAAGTTAATAATAAGAAGTCCGAATAAGAAGACATAGTCTTCCGGAAAATTAAATAATTAGAAATAAGAAAAGGATAAAGAAGACATAGTCTTCTCCTCTAAATAAATATAAAATTTTTTAAAAAATTTAAATCATAAAGAATTTTATTTACTTATACATTTAGCATTGGAGTTGAAGTCGGAGTCGGAGTCGGAGTCGTACTTTAAAAATTTCGGCGGCTGGAGTCGGAGTCGGAGTCGCAACTATTTTTTCACGACTCCACAGCCCTGATTTCAACACCTCAGATAACTGTATAGTTTTACAGTTCTTCTGAGGAATATTCCGTGGTTAACTACGTTGCTACTTCCTATGTGAAGGCATAGGTCGTGTACAGTCAGTCACAGTAACGGAAGAAAACACGGGTTAATAACATCGCCGGCATATAGTCTAAGTCACTCCGTCGGCATCTGTGCACCAAATACTTTGCAAATTTACTTTGTAAAGTATTTCAACATACAAATACAAATACAATATTCAGCTACAAAAAAAAAGCGTCATTTTAAGCAAGTGGGAAAGAGGAAGAAAACCGAGCAATTAAATTAAATGAAAGAGTACCTATACGTAATACATATTATGTACATACCTTAAAAACATATGTATGTGTATTAAAATTTAAATTTATGAATTAATTTTTAATTTACTTTTACCATAAATTTTAACTGAAATGAATTGTTTTACTTTAAAAAGTCTAATTAAAGAAACATGTAAGTGTTAATTTACACTTTTTTTTTGCAAAATTGAACTGTTTTAATATGGCTAGCGAAGGGATGGGATAATAGGAGTGGCAGAATTACCACCGAGCAAGGGTGGCGAATGTGTTAGCTCTCCTGGGTTAGTTCTTTCGTTGGCTACTAGTGACTAGTACAATACCTGTACCTTAGGACTAGTACTTTAGACAGAAACTAGTAGCACCCCTTTCGGTGGCTAAAGGTTATGCAGAGACGGGTCAATCGCCACCTCTAATGACAAGCCCGTGTTAAATTCGCCACTCAAATGCATGTGAGCTAGATTGTAGCAGGGCTAGAGGTGGTGCCAAATTAGCTAGCGAATCTCCACGTACGGAGGTAGTCCCTTATACCACTGGGAATCAAATGCATTTGAATGTATGTGTGCACATTGTTGTGGACGAACATACATATCAGAAATTATACATTTTTATGAAAGCAATTAAAGCAAACTAAAAACAAGTGAAAGTGCTATATTCGGCTGTGCCGAATCTGAAATACCCTTCACAGATGTCATTCTTTTCGTTTAAATTTTTTGGCTAGGAAACCAAATGTTTGGCTTTTCTTATTTCTACTACCTCTGAACGTCTTTCAAAATATTAAATATGTTTAATTTACAAACAAAACAAAAAAAAATCGTTTCATGTACCGCAAAATGTTCTAATTGTCCAACCATAGAATCGTCTTTTAGATTTTTTTGGTTTTTAATACCAATTTATTTTTTCCTGATATATAAAGTAAATATAATTCATCATAAAAATAGCAATTTATATGGTTACTTTAATGAATCAGAAAATGTCGAATTTCCAACCCTGGAACCGAATTTTTAATTTTTAAAATGTTTAATACCAATTTAATTCTTAGCGAAACAAAAAAAATATGTGTACTTTGTATGGTTACTTTTATGTACCAAAAAATTTCGATTTTCCAATCCTGGAACCGAATTTTAAAATTTTAATACTAATTAAAATTTTTCTGATATATAAAATAGGTTTAATTCACTAAAAACAAAATATTTGGAATTTATGTGGGTACTTTTATGTACCAAAAATGTTTCGATTTTCCAACTCTGGAAGCGAATTTTAATTTTTCTACCAATGCAATTCTTAGTGAGGTGTAACATAGTTTTACTTGACAAAAAAATTAAAATTTTTAAGCTTTTCGGTCACCTTCATGTACCATACAATATTTCATTTGTCCAACCCTGGAGTCGAAATTTTGATTTTTTTAAGATTTTAACACCTGAATTATAAAACAGTTTTAATTAGCAAAAAAACAACGTCAATTGCCTATTTGGTTACTTTTATGCAGAATAAATATTTCAATTTCCCAACCGTGGAAACGAAATTTTAATTTTTTTTACCAATGCAACTCTTAATGAGGCATGAAATAGTTTTATATAAGAAAAACTTAATATCTGTAACCAATATTTTCACTGTCATGCACTACAAAATATTGTAGTTATCCTACTCTGGAATCTAAATTTTAATTTATTTTTTTAATTTTTTGTACCAATTTTGTTTTTCCTGAACTAAAAAATTGTTTTAATTAGTAAAAAGCGACGTTAGTTGTCTTTTTGGTTACTTTTATGTATAAAAAAAATTAAATTTCCCAGCTTTGGAAGCGATATTTAATTTTTTCCAATCCTAGTCTTCATTAGGTATAAAGTCGTTTTATTGAAGAAAAACTTTTGGTCACTTTCATGTACTACAATATATTCCATGTACCAAAAAAACTTTCGACTTCACAACCCTGTAAGTGAAATTTAAACTTTTTTTCGTTTTTTAACCAATGCAACTCTTCATGAGGTATAAAGTAGTGTTATTTAAAAAAAAATAAAATTTTGAACCATTTTGGTCACCTTCATGAACCATAAAATATTGCACTTTTCCAACCCTGGATTCGAATTTTTGATTTTTTGTTAAATTTTCGATACCAATTTTATTCTTTCTATATAAAAATGTTTTAGTTAGCAACAAAAAAAAAACAACGTCAATTGCCTTTTTGGTTACTTTTATGTATAAAAAAATTTCAATTTCCCAACCCTGGAAGCGAAATTTAAATTTTTAAAATTTTCCTTATCAATACAAATCCACATGAGGTATAAAGTAGTTTTTTTAAGAAAAAATAAAATTTTTTAATCATTTTGGTTATTGCATGTACTACAAAATATTGCATGTACCAAGAAATTCTTTCATTTTTACAACCCTGCAAGTGAAATTTTAATTTTTTTTTGTTTGTTTTACCAATGCAACTCTTTATGAGGTGTAAAGTAGTTTTATTTAAGACAAATTTACGACTTTTAAACATTTTGGTCACTCTCATATACTATAAAATATTGCACTTGTCTAACCATGAATTCGAAGTTTTGATTTTTTTTTTGAATTTTTGATACCAATTTTGTTCTTCCTAAATTATAAGACAGTTTTAGTTAGCAAAAAAAAAGAAAATCAGTTGCTTGTTTGATTACTTTCATGTATAAAAAAAATCCAATTTCCCACCCTTGGAAGCAAAATTTGAATTTAAATTTATTATTTTTTGCCAATGCAAATCTTCATGACGTATAAAAAGATTTTGTTAAAGAACAACTTAAAATTTTTAACAATTTTAGTTACTACATGTACTACAAAATACGGGATATGCCGAAAAAAATTTTTATTTCCCATCCCTGGTAAAAGTTTTGTTATTTTTTAGTTTTTAATAGACTATTGAGGCTTCCCAAAGTACGAAATAGGTTTAATTTACAAACATTAAAAAAAAATAATTGATTTTTGGTATAAATTTTGCGTCGAGAAGTAGGTGTAAGCTTCGCAGCTCTGGAACCGTACTTCGGATCTTTCTTAATTACCACTCTATTTAAGTTAATTTCCAATCCAACGGTCGAAGAACGAAGTTTCTGGCTCTTCTGGGGGCTTGGGAAACCCGATTTCACGTACAGATGAACGGACATCGTTCAATGGTCATCGCTATTCATAAGGATCTAGAATATATATACTTTATGGGGTCCCATGTGAATATCCAAGAAATTACACACGGAATGGCAAACCTATATATACCCTTTCACTTTTTTGTGAAGAGTATAAAAACTTGTTGACTTAAAATACATTTATTATACAAAAATTTATCTGTGAACAATTATGTCCACTGAAGAACAAATTCACTTTTTACGGGATCTAATATTTTGTGGGCCCTCCGCGTGCCTTTTATACTGCTTTGATTCTCTTTGGGTTGAGGTCTAGAGATATTTTTGATATCAATGAAACGGTCTTTATTGGATAGAAAATTTTATGACATTAATGTTTAAATTTGATTTCGGTCATGTGGCCGCCACGGCTGTCGCATACAAGGCGCAATCTGGAACACCAATTTTCACAAATTTTCGCAGCATTTGCGGCAGAATCTCGCAGATAACTCTTCGAGTCTTGATTTCCGGGTGTTCAATTGTTTGTGGTTCATCGACATACACAAGTGGCTTTACATAACCCTAAAGAAAATAATTCAATGGGGTTAAATCACACGATCTTGGGGGCCAATTAAATTGGCCATTTCGTGAAATTATTTTTTCGTCAAAAGTTTTCTTGAGTAAATCAATTGCAGCGCCCGCTTTGTGGGATGTGGCTCCGTCCTGTTGGAACTAGAGTTGTGTCACTGAGCTATGAGCTAGTTCAATTGAACGTTTCAGTGAGCTGAGCGAAATGAGCGCTCACTACAATAGATGATTTTAGCTCAGTACTGAGCGCTTTTGTGTCAGAGCGCTTTTGTTTCAGAGCTCTTTTGTTTCAGAGCTATTTTGTTTCAGAGCGCTTTTGCTTCAGAGCTGAGCGGTTTTGATAATTTCTGTCATAATTGTAATGATACCACAGTTTCTTAATATGCTGCCAGACAAATATAAATACGTCATTGAATATGTTATTGTGGCATGTCTACAGAACCAATCTTTATGCATAGAAATTTTTTTACAAATAAAACTGGTGCGATGAAACCATGTTTTGAATAATACCAGTACATGGGAATTGTTTTATTATAAATATATATATATTTATATATATATATATATATATATATATATATATATATATATATATATATGTATATATATCTATGTGCATATGTATATATATATATGTATATATATATATATATATATATATATATATATATATATATATATATATATATATAGATATATATATATATATATATATATATATATATATGTATATGTATATATATATATATATATATATATAATAATATTTAATAAAACAATTTAATGTGTATTGTGTATCATGTGTGTGTGCCATCTGTTTTGTGTCTGCACCTTCGCCGCAAAAATTGCCAACAGACACAACTGCGTTACCAGACTGCTGGCTGCGCTGGTTTTCTGGCGGTTGCTCCGGCTAGAGCTCGCCGTCTTGGGTGGGATCTTGCCAGCCAGTCTAGTAACCACAACACGTATATATATAAAAAAAAACCAGCATTGTGGTGCAAGCTGTTGTGCACAAATGAATAATTCCTTTTTCTTTAGAGGTAGAGCCCGAAGCATACACACGTTTACTCCCTTTCAGTACACTTACACATACATACCAACATGAAACCCTCTGGCGGCTGGTCTGCCAGGAATTCACCCTCCCCTTAGGAACCTTGCGGCTCCTCCGTGACATCTCATTGCTCCGTATTGGATGTCCCAACGACGATTCCTTGGTATCTTTCCTGTCCCTTACTTACCGCATAAAATCAGATTAAAATCCCATTTTAGAAACTACTCAAAAAAAATTCAAATTAAAACAAAATACATGTTTATTATATATTAAAAAAGGTATTCAAGCAAAAATTAAAAAAAAACAAATATGAAATTATAAAATAGCAATTTGAACAAAATTATTTAAATTTAAATTAAACCAAAATTAAAAGAAATTGCAAAAAAAAAACAATTTTTTTTTTTAAATTTAAATTTACCAAAAATGATTAAAATAACAAAACCAAAATTACAAAAATTAAATCGGGCTCCAAAAGGGAGACGCCAAAAGGAAAAAAAAACTGAATTCATCCAGGATACGGCCGTCCGTAAGTGGCGTGTCCTAGTTTAAACGTTCGGTCGTCTTAGGTAAAAAAAATAAAAACTATATATATATATATATTTGATGATGGCGCACCTTGTTTTAGGAATTCTCGGAACCTAATACTATGGCGACTGTTCCGATGAGCTCACCTAACGCGCCCTTTTTGCAAAAAAAACGCAAGCGCGGCAAAAAGGTAGGTCCCGCGACAAAACTTTTCCCTCCACAAAAAAAAACCTACCAAAAATTACATACATATACGTATTGTCGTCAGTCTCAGTTTTCTGTCCTGTACGGGTAATAAATGATATGGCACGATACCTGGTTGACGATATTCGATTTCTTGGTTTAGCTCTCTATCCAGTTTCAGCTGCAGCTCCAATAGACCGTCTCCTCAAAAATATAGCTGTTGCCGTGTCACTACCAGGTTTCCTGCGGCTTTCTCTTATAACTTTTGATACTTGTAATTGTCTGTTTCTGTTTATATGTAGGTTGGGTTTGGGGTTTTCACTTTGTTGTTTTTTTTTTTGTTATCCACATAAAAAGGTTGGTTTTACGTTCTGGTTTTGTTCCTTTTAGTATTTGCACATAGAGATAAGTTTTCTTTCAAAGTATATGTTCATGTAAAAATGTAAGTTTTTCTTTGCTTTTCCTTTTTTTTCTATTGTTCTTTTTTTAAAAATTATTTTTCTCAGTTTTCTCTCAGCTTCCACTATTATTTTAAATTAATTTCTTTTTCTTTAACATCTAAATTTCCGTTGCCTTGTTTTTTTATAATTCCTTCAGTTAAATCCTTTTATTCCACTTAACTCCAACTTAAACTTCTTCACCAAACAAAACGTGCCAAAAAAACTATATATCTCAAAATTCGACTTCAAAATGGGCCCCTTCCATCTATCTAAAATCCCTTTTATACCCCTTCCTCCTTATTTACATAAATTTCCATACATATAAACAAACAAAAATCCCGCCTTCCCATATTCGTAAACAAAAAGGACAAAAACATCAACAAACCATTTGCCTATTCAACACATCTACACAGCTGATAGCCACTGCATTACCACTCATAGGGTGCACACGACAAACCCAACCACTCCTGGAAACCCACGTCTGGTCCAGGATGGGAGGGCTAATAGCTTCCCGGTGTCTGGGATTTTGGGGAATGCTCACCTCGCTAAAACCGAAAACGCTGGAGTAGCATTACTAAAGTTTTAGTTTTGTTGATCTGGCATCCCTATACTTTTGATGAATGGCCAATCATGAATGAATTGTACGGCGAATTCAATTCTCACTATTGGCACTCATGCTTAATTTCCGCAAAAATAAAAGTGAACAAGTGGTAGTGCAATATTGGTGAAAAGTTAATTAATATATAAATAATTAACAACAAAAAAAACTCAGACAAATTTGTGGCCAGGGTAAGTAATTTATTTTACAAAATCGGAAAATTCATAAACAATGACTTCCCCTGTAGGTGGATGTACTATTGAACTGCAATCCAATGCATACGCCGATATGCATATTGGCGTGCTCATCCCCACATCACCGCTAGGACTCCTGGACAGCCAATCATCAAAATGAAAGGCCTTCATCATCACCGGTGGATGTCAGGTAAGTCCATAGATTGTGTGTTAAATAAAAAGTTCAAAATGGAAAACCTTTTGTACCAATTTTGTGCCATCAATCCCGTGCCGATTGGCCAACGGCGGCAATGAGCCGTCGGTATCTACGACACAAAATTGGTCAAAAGTGTATGTTTTTACAGTCTATCGCTGTCCATTTGTTTGCCTACGCCTCGGAATGTAGGGACTAAGACCAACCGAGATTTATATGGCTGGTGCCATAAATCCCGGCTGAGAAGTACCCCCTACAAACCTACCACAGAAAGTAAATAACTTGGAAGGAAAAAGGAAATTAAAACAAAAGAAACCCAAACAGATTAATAAAGCCCTCGCTCCAAATTTTGTCCCGCCCAGGGATATACTCGACTTCAGCCCCACCCACCGTAAGGGATGTCTGCTGAGTGAGTCAGAATCTACTTTATTATCTAAACTACCCTATGCCGTATAAATACTAAAGTCCCATTCTCTCTTCCAGACATTCTATATCAGCTTGCAGCCGACCACATTCATTCATCTCACCACTCCTCCAAGCATTCTCACCTTTAAAAACTACCCTACACAACAGCAACAATCTCAACAATAATTTCACCCTGTAAGTGCTAACTCTATATTATAAAATAAAACTAACCCTATTTTAATTAATCACCTAATTACTAATTATATCTATAGTTAAAACCATTCGCACATTGATTCCCCCTTAAGTTCACATACATACTCTATACCTAGGCCCACGAGTATATACATATACACATATACATGCATATATATACATACACACACATATATATATATATATACATATATATATATATATATATATATATATACATATACATATATATATATATACACATACATGTATATACCCATATACATATATATACATACATATACACATATACATACATATATATATACATATATATACATACATAAACATACATACGCACATATATAGTATAGTTATTCATTCACTTATTTGGCCTTCCTTTCTGCAAAACAATATAACATTGTGGGCACCTGGCTATGGGGAAAATGGCACTATCATACAATTACAAAATAGTAAAGTTATTAGAAAATAAACTGCCATCCCTTAGAAATATCAATTTTGTTTTACAACTCTGCCTCGCTGCAAATTAAAAAAAAACCTAAAGTGAAACAATGTTACCTGTTTTGCAGAAACGAAGCCGCCATTCGTGTTTCGTTCCCCTGACACACACCACGCTCGACTGGAACATGCTCAGCCGCAGAACAAAACTGACCATTTGTGAAATGGTCTATACTAGATTAATTATAATTTTGCCTTAGCTCGCTGTAAGACCGGACTCAGATGCATATTATTACTCTAGGTGCCTAAGAACCTTTAGTCCTTAATGGCATAGTTCCCCAGGATCACGATAAGGTTCCACCAATATTGTAATAATAATTACAAATGTAATTGGCTTAGAAACGTAAGCTCAAAGTTAATGGCAAATATAATCTCTAATTCTGTGGCAGGACTGAACCAACTCGGACGAGGTAAGTGTCACTGGAACGAACACTAAAATAAGAATGAAATGAAAAACTTTCATCCAATCGGGTCCTGCAATTACCCTATTTGACCCCTAATTGTAGGCCTCCTAATTTTATAAAAATAACGTTCTACCTATATTTATACTAATAAAAAAAAACGTGCAAGACTATTATTTAGTATCGGTGTTAGGCAAAAAAAAAAAAATTTTAAAACGATTTTCGGGGAAAAAAAAATTATTTGCGTGCGTTGCGCGAAAGCGTGTGGCATACAGCTTATGGGAATCGTTGGGACTAAGCCTACCAAGAACATTAAAGCCTATGGCTTCAAGTCCTTGGCATGAAATACCCCCAACGACTTTCCTTGAAGGTTTTCTACCTCATACAAGCTCCTGCCAATCGGTTTGACTATGCGACATTTCAAAAATTTTCTTGCGAGCTTCGCGTTAAAATTATTTTTGAAATCACTCTGTTGGAAATTTCGGCGATAAACTTCTTGCCCAGGAATAAATTTGACCTCTCTACTACGGGTATTATAAGTTTTTTCATTTCTTAAATAGGCTCGATGTAGATTCTCTCGCATCTTTTTTCTGGTGAGGGACATTGACTCTGTCTTCGTGAGTACATTCAACTCAGGATCATTCAGGCTCTTTAATTTTCTGGCTAATTTATAAATACTACCATGTCCTATCATATTCATGCCAAATAAGGCAAAATATGGTGTAACTCCAATTGAGGACTGCACAGACGATCTGAGGGAAAACTCAACTTCAGACAAATGTCTATCCCATTCAGACTGATCGTCTTGTAGGTACGCGCGTATGGCAGCCAAGATCGATTGATTGACCCGTTCCGACGCATTTGCCTGCGGTGCGTGAATAGCCGTACGAACATGTTTGATGCCAAAATTTTTCACGACATCTGCAAATTCTTTACTTATGAATTGTTTACCATTGTCCGATACTATAGTTTCAGGTGTACCGAACTTATGGAACACCTCGGCAATCAAAAACTTAATGATGTTCTTGCTATTGGCCTTCGGCAATGCTTTAAGCAGAACGAATTTCGTCAAATGGTCTAACACTATAAAAATATAGCAGTTACCATTTTTAGAACGGGGATAAGGACCCAAAAAATCTACAAATATGCGTTGAAAAGGGCGTTCTGAAATTATTTCAGCACCCATCGGTGGCCTTAGAATCCGGTTCGTCGGTTTGGCCTCCTTGCAGATCTGGCAATTCAAAACGAAATTACGTACTTGAGCGTTCTGGTTTGGCCAATAAAAGTACTCTTTTATGCGTCGAAGAGTCTTACCAACGCCTCCATGAGATGCCTGCGGTGAGTTATGTGCCTTTTCTATGATGTTTTTGGTCAATTCTTGAGGAACCCATAGCTTCCATGAGAAATCCTCATTTAAGTCCACTCCATCATAGGGTCGAACTCGCTTATAGGCGATGCCTTCAATTACTTTCAAATCTGGCAATTGCTCTGAATTTGCTTCAATTGTGGAGACAAGTTCAGAATAATCACTCGATTTGAAAGCAATTGAATCGAGATCGATCAGACCTTCTACATTTGCTGAAACTTCATCCATTTCGTAGCGTGATAGGGTATCGGGTACCACATTTTGTTTTCCCTGCCTATGTTCAATGGTGAAATTAAACGACTGTAAATGTAGACTCCACCGGGCTAACCGGCCACTTAGGTCCTTATGTGACATAAGCCACTTTAGACTGCTGTGATCAGTTATCACAGAGAAGGGCATAAGTTCTATGTAGGGCCTAAACTTCTTAATCGCCAGGACCACAGCCAGACATTCACGTTCAGTAACTGAATAATTCTTCTGCGCCGATGTTAATTTATGGGAAAAATATGCAATTGGATGCTCATTATCAGATTCGTCTTTCTGAAAGAGCACTGCGCCAATGCCTACATCGGACGCGTCACACTGGACATAAAAATGTCGGCTGAAATCCGGGTGACTAAGCAGCGGACTTGAAATTAGAGCGTTCTTGAGGCGATCGAACGCTACCTTAGCTTCATCGGAAAACTTGAATTGCTTACCCTTTTTCAGCGTGTCAAAGATTGGAGCCGCAATAGTAGCATAGTCAGGTATAAATTTTCTATACCATCCTGCTGCTCCCATGAAACTCCGCACATGCTTGGCCGTTTTAGGATAAGCAAAACGAGTAATCGTTTCCACTTTGGCAGGATCAGGCTTAATTTTGCCACCTCCGATAATGTACCCTAGATATCTTAACTCCTTGAAACAGAATTTAGATTTCGCTACATTGATTGTCAGCCCTGCTTTTACCAAACTATTAGATACTTCGATGAGCAACTCCAGGTGTGTCTCGAAATCTGGAGATACTATCAAAAGGTCATCTAAATAGACAAAAACTCTATCACGAAGTGCTGCGGGGATCACTTTATCCATTAACCGACATAACCTTTGGGCTGCATTACACAACCCAAAAGGCATGACAGTAAATTGATACAGTGGTCGCCCAGGCACCGTGAATGCAGTTTTTTCTCTACTTGACGGCTCTAGTGGTATCTGCCAGAAAGCGTCTTTTAAATCGACACTAGATATATATATCGTGTCCCCTAGACGACTTAACAAGCCCTCAATGTGTGGCAAAGGATAGGCATCCTTGACCGTCAATGCATTGAGCTTTCGAGCGTCCAGACACAAACGGTTCTTTTCACCCTTACGGACTAAAGTCACCGGATGATTCCAAGGACTCTCGCTAAGCTCAATGACACCGAGATCAAGCATTCTATCTAGCTCTGCAAACATAAGTGCTTGTACCGCCGGAGAGACAGGATAATGTCTATCTTTTACTGGGGTAGCATCTCCCGTATCTATAGAATGCGTTTCTAAATGTGTTTTACCTAAACCTTTCTTTGTATAGCAGGGGAATCTCGATATAACAAAATCTAAGTTCTGACGCTGTTCAGGCGTCAATGTATGAGACAAGATATCTATTGTACCATCGGTTTCTTCGCTAAGATTTATGCCATTTGTCGTAAGGCTATCTATATTGGCAAATAGTTTAAAAGCCTTCATAAAATCGACCCCCAAGAACAACTCACGACTCAAGGTAGGCACTAAATAAAAACTTATGACCTGCGTTGATTGACCAAACTTAACACTGGCTCTAACACGGCCCACAATGGCATGCCGAGTACCGTCCGCTGTTTTGATTATTGTAGAAAAGTCGTGGATTTTAAGTCCAGCCTTTTCTACAAAATCCATACAGTCGCGGCCCAGACATGTCACTGTAGCGCCACTGTCTAGTAGCCCCTCAATTTCATGCCCATTTAAATTAATTCTTGTATACAAGCGCGCATCTTTACCCTCATATAGAGATGCGGACGAAATCTCGTGCCTCAATTGCTTTCGCCTCTTATATCTCTCACGCGCCTTTTTAATCTTATTCGATACTAACCCTAATCTAATCTTAGCCTCATTATATTCACGCATCCTTATATGCAGAGGCTGAAGTTCCCTAAGCTGTGGTTCCCTAACTACACTAACTCTATCTTTATTTTCTAAAATCTTAACTAAACCTAAACTATGTTGCTGTTGTGGCCTATCAACTGGGCCTAGACCGGTGTCGAACGCGCCTGCCCAGCTCGAGACGTGTTCCGGGCCCTGTTTTCCGCGCACCTGGGACACTTCGGAGCAACTACGTTGTCTAGCCCACACCTAAAGCAGAAGATTCGTGTCACTGGCTGAGGACAGTCCATGAACGCATGACCTATTGCCTTACAATTCCAGCACTTATACTGCCCTGTAGCACGTAGCGCATCCACCTCCAACTCTGCCGACACACCAACATCTTCCTCCCAGTTTACCTCATTCACTCTGTGAGTGAAATTAGATCGCTGGGGGTAAAGCTGTCGCTGTGTCATCAGCAAATTCTCAGCCCTTCTCACTTCCCGACAGAACTCTGATAAGGTGCGGAGATGAACAGAAAACATCATCTGGGCCAATGCAGGTTTAAGGTTGCCTCTCATAATTTCCACCAGTTGTTCTTCGTCATACGGTGTCTGCTGCTGGTTTCTTAGTTTGATTACCGCATTATAAAAATCATCAAAAGGCTCCTGGGGTAGCTGCCTGCGACTTAGAATTTTCATCTGCACCTGGTACTCCTTTTCATAACGCCTATACTGTGCCAGTAGTGCTTTTTCTAAATCTTGCCAGGTATCAAGTCGGGCTATTTTGCGGTAGTCCCAATACCACTCCAATGCTGGTCCTTCCAATAACAAATGGAAACTGCGCAAAATTTCGCCATCCGGGCAGTTATAATCCGCTCTCAAAGCGCTTACCCGAAAAATGAACTCCTGGACATTCATCGATTTAGACGTGCCATCGAATTTCAATCCCCATTTGTCCAGTTTAAATTTATCTGGTACCTCATATTGCCTTGGCATGGACATAGCCAAATTATAACTTTGAGGCTGATTGCTTGGCGGCTGATAAATTTGTTGCGGGTGGTTTTGCGGTATATAATTTTGTTGCTGGTGATTGGCAGACCAAACGTTTGACGGGTACCCAGTTGACGGGTTATCTGAGACTGGACGATACGGTGGCGCTAGATTTGGTTGTACTATATTATTAGGCAAATGGTTCATGCCCGATCCTATTTGTGGCTGTGATGATAATTGCCTTTGTGCGGTTACGTTCGACGGTGGCAAATTGTACGCCTGATATACAGTCGGTTGTTGCTGGCGTATACCATCTGTATTTATATTTGGTCGTTGCAAAGTATATTGCCGTTCATTTGGCTGACGATGAGTTACCTGCATTGGTTCTGACTCCATATTTAGGTTATGTGGTGCTGGTACTAATGGTGGCATTTGTGCTGACGGTTGCATAAACACAGTCTGTCTCTGCTGCGGTACATATTCATTAGTTTGCTGTTGCTGATACGTGCGTTCATACCCAGTCACAGCAGAAGGCCGGAAACCAACTGGTGGCTGGGGTACTGTTGTTTGAGCCTGATTCTGGATAAAAGGCAAATTTGCATTCTCGGTAACTCCCATAGCTCGGGATGTCCCTGGTCGATCTGCTGCTGCTGCTACTACGGCCTGTCGCACTTCCTCTATGGCTTTCTGTATTTTGAGGTCGATTTCACGTGACCACTTCGCTTGACTTAAGCCCACAGCTGCCTCTACCATTTGTTGCAGTCCGCTGGGGTCTGTTGACATTTCAGCTATCGGGCTAAAGACGACTTCTTCGTGATCTCGGTTTCCTGCCGTAGTGCTGTTAAGCGATGAAGAATCTCTTACGTGCTGAATAATTTCCGGACTGACATGGCGTTCGTGAGCAGTAGTAGCCGTAGTTATGGGGTTACTCATCGTAGCGAACGTTGTAGTGGTGAATACGTGCGCTGACTGATTTGCCATCGTAGACATCGAAGTTGTGGTGGTTACAACCGGGCTACAGGTAGTACCAGCGCTTGTTGTAGGCATATTATTTGCGTCGGTCATCATCCTACTAGCGCTACGTGTCCACACCATCGAATCTATAAAATTTTCCTACGAACCTTTACCTCTCCTAACAAACCAAAAGCTCAAAATTGGAATAATTGGTACTAAAATAATTGAAATTAGCCACTAAAATAATAAAAAAATTTATGTATATATATATTGTATAAAGTTAAATATCAAAATAACTAATTCTGTCCAAAATAGACCATTAATTCAATTCAAAATGTCTTAGTTATTTTGCTATTATCTATAAGTAAAATTCAAGTATGTGCTTATTAAGTAGAACGAAAGAAAGGAAAAAAAAATATATAAGTATGATAAAAAACTAGATCTGTAGACAAAATTATAAAGTGGTATAAAATAAAAATTTCTTTTGAGATTCAAGTTTTACCAAAACGCGGAGCTCTATCTTGCACACAACAAAACAGACAGTGTATCCACTTAAATCTCTATTTAATTATCCAACCAAAAAAAATTACAACGATGTTTACTTAAGTATATCTATAAAAAAATATATGTATATAAAAATCTAAAAAAAAATGCTATATACGACTACTAAAACTTATACCCGAAACGATTAAATGTTTCCCGGTTAATTCAATATAACAAGTATAACTCCCGACTTGTTAACAGAAAACTTTAGCATAAGACAAAATTCTATAATATGGAAAAATAAAAAAAAATCTGAAATAAAATTACATATATATAACAAAATAAAAACTACTATTATTGTGTTACATGAAGAAAAAACCCAGAGGTAACTATTAAAATAGACACCAACAGAATTTGCTGATCGTCAAACCAAGCAGATATATACTTAGGCGGAAAATCCCTGCTCAAATTTACTAAATAATTTGCTGTTATGCGGTATTTTCAGGATACAAGAAAGATAACCAAGGTATTTGTTACATTTGTTAGGTTTCATATTGATCTGTATGTGTGTGTACTCTTATTAATATATTATTTTTGCTGTTTGTTTCAGGAGTAAACTGATAAGAAGATGAACTAATCATCCACTAATTGTTGTGCTGCGACTGGAGTAAAACCAAATAGAGATAGTACTGCCAGGACTAGCTATCAACAATTGTGGACCTCTGACCAAGTAAGACTATGTCTAATCTTACTTAAAAGTTCTCGTTCCCCTCATAACACCATTTTTCTTTTATATCAACCTTTTTCTCAACAACTTGCGCAATTAAAATTCTATTATAAATTACTAAATTATTCTAAGTCTCAAGTTGTGAAGAAAAGGGAGACTGCTGATTCATCAAAACTCTATGACAACATTACAGTCAGCCTATGTCGCAACGCGATCCAAGATACTTTGTCTTGCGAATCGGGACTTACATAGGTGCTTGCAATGTATGTCATAGACGTTTCTATGAATCACTTAAAAGCAAAAATGTGTTGAACAGAAATCAACTGGTTTTCCGCAGAAAGCGTCGCTACTGTCTAGGGACTCTTGAATGACCTAGCAGGTCATACGCTCCTGATGGATCACCCGTTAATCACTGTTGCGGAGGAACCAACTTCTTATGTACCGTCTGCTTCGGGCCCCACGTTGGGCGCCAATTATATATATAATAATATTTAATAAAACAATTTAATGTGTATTGTGTATCATGTGTGTGTGCCATCTGTTTTGTGTCTGCACCTTCGCCGCAAAAATTGCCAACAGACACAACTGCGTTACCAGACTGCTGGCTGCGCTGGTTTTCTGGCGGTTGCTCCGGCTAGAGCTCGCCGTCTTGGGTGGGATCTTGCCAGCCAGTCTAGTAACCACAACACGTATATATATAAAAAAAAACCAGCATTGTGGTGCAAGCTGTTGTGCACAAATGAATAATTCCTTTTTCTTTAGAGGTAGAGCCCGAAGCATACACACGTTTACTCCCTTTCAGTACACTTACACATACATACCAACATGAAACCCTCTGGCGGCTGGTCTGCCAGGAATTCACCCTCCCCTTAGGAACCTTGCGGCTCCTCCGTGACATCTCATTGCTCCGTATTGGATGTCCCAACGACGATTCCTTGGTATCTTTCCTGTCCCTTACTTACCGCATAAAATCAGATTAAAATCCCATTTTAGAAACTACTCAAAAAAAATTCAAATTAAAACAAAATACATGTTTATTATATATTAAAAAAGGTATTCAAGCAAAAATTAAAAAAAAACAAATATGAAATTATAAAATAGCAATTTGAACAAAATTATTTAAATTTAAATTAAACCAAAATTAAAAGAAATTGCAAAAAAAAAACAATTTTTTTTTTTAAATTTAAATTTACCAAAAATGATTAAAATAACAAAACCAAAATTACAAAAATTAAATCGGGCTCCAAAAGGGAGACGCCAAAAGGAAAAAAAACTGAATTCATCCAGGATACGGCCGTCCGTAAGTGGCGTGTCCTAGTTTAAACGTTCGGTCGTCTTAGGTAAAAAAAATAAAAACTATATATATATATATATTTGATGATGGCGCACCTTGTTTTAGGAATTCTCGGAACCTAATACTATGGCGACTGTTCCGATGAGCTCACCTAACGCGCCCTTTTTGCAAAAAAAACGCAAGCGCGGCAAAAAGGTAGGTCCCGCGACAAAACTTTTCCCTCCACAAAAAAAAACCTACCAAAAATTACATACATATACGTATTGTCGTCAGTCTCAGTTTTCTGTCCTGTACGGGTAATAAATGATATGGCACGATACCTGGTTGACGATATTCGATTTCTTGGTTTAGCTCTCTATCCAGTTTCAGCTGCAGCTCCAATAGACCGTCTCCTCAAAAATATAGCTGTTGCCGTGTCACTACCAGGTTTCCTGCGGCTTTCTCTTATAACTTTTGATACTTGTAATTGTCTGTTTCTGTTTATATGTAGGTTGGGTTTGGGGTTTTCACTTTGTTGTTTTTTTTTTTTTGTTATCCACATAAAAAGGTTGGTTTTACGTTCTGGTTTTGTTCCTTTTAGTATTTGCACATAGAGATAAGTTTTCTTTCAAAGTATATGTTCATGTAAAAATGTAAGTTTTTCTTTGCTTTTCCTTTTTTTTCTATTGTTCTTTTTTTAAAAATTATTTTTCTCAGTTTTCTCTCAGCTTCCACTATTATTTTAAATTAATTTCTTTTTCTTTAACATCTAAATTTCCGTTGCCTTGTTTTTTTATAATTCCTTCAGTTAAATCCTTTTATTCCACTTAACTCCAACTTAAACTTCTTCACCAAACAAAACGTGCCAAAAAAACTATATATCTCAAAATTCGACTTCAAAATGGGCCCCTTCCATCTATCTAAAATCCCTTTTATACCCCTTCCTCCTTATTTACATAAATTTCCATACATATAAACAAACAAAAATCCCGCCTTCCCATATTCGTAAACAAAAAGGACAAAAACATCAACAAACCATTTGCCTATTCAACACATCTACACAGCTGATAGCCACTGCATTACCACTCATAGGGTGCACACGACATATATATATATATATATATATATATAGGTATATATTTATATATATATATATATATATATATATATATATATATTTATATATATATATATATATATATATATATATATATATATATATATATATATATATATATATATATATATATATATGTATATATTTATATATATATATATATATTTATATATATATATATATATATATATATATATATATGTTTTATTTTCTTTTAAAATATATATATTTATATGTATATATATATACATGTATATATATATATATATATATATATATATATATATATATAGATATATATATATATATATATATATATATATTATATATATATTTTATTTTCTTTTAAAATATATATATATATATATATATATATATATTTTACTTTCTTTTAAAATATATATATATATCTATATATATATATATATATATATATATATATATATATATGTATATATATATATATATATACATATACATATATACATATATATATATATATACATATATATATATATATATATATATATATATATATATTTAGTTAATGGTCCACCTCTTCAAAAAGTCACATTATTGACTGATTTAAAATATATTGAAGGCAATATTGGATTGTATTTGTCTCTGAAACTCCACGAAATTATTATTATCGTTTTTGCCATATTTAATAAATATGGTTACAATGTCTTTAATCACCCTTGGTGTATCATTATAACTGAGCTACTGAGCCACTGAGCTACTGAGCTATTAAATGAACTAGCTCAGTAAACTGAGCTGAGCTAAAGTGAGCGCTCAGCTCACTGAGCTAAAAAGCACAACTCTAGTTGGAACCACATATGAGCAAGATTAATGCCAGCTAATTGAGGTACGAAAAAACTTCAAGTCATGTTCCTATACCGTTCACCATTGACAATAACATTCTGACCATCATCGTTTTTGAAGACATATGGGCCAATGACTCCGCCAGCCCATAAAGCGCACCAAATAGTAATTTCCTATGGATGTAATGGTGTTTCGACAAAAGCTTGTGGATTCTCCTCACTCCAAATGCAACAATTCTGTTTATTTACGTACCCATTTAACCAAAAATGGGCTTCATCGGAAAATAAAATTAATATCAATTTGTGCTTCAGCCCATTCGCCCATTTGTTTGGCTTTAATTCCTGCACAAGTTGAATCTTGAAAGCTTTTAAGCCAAGATCTTTTGCGTAAAATATTCCATAAAGTGGAAGAACACAAACCCAGTTGATGAGAACGGCGACGAATTGATTGATAAGGATAATCTTCAATGCTTTCCTGTACAGCGGCTATAGATTCTTCAGTGCGCACTAGGGTGCACCTTATTTAAAAAAAAGCGAAATAGCACCTTAACTCCCTTCATAAATGTTCTCCGTAACAAAAAAGTATGTTATAAAAAATTTTAGGTAGATTGCATCAGGGGAAGGCGTGCCGCATCCACCCATAAATTGTAAAAATTTTATAAATTGTTATAAAATAACCATTAATGTATTTTCAAGATTCTCTAAACTTATAAAAAAGGAATAAGGAGTTTAATTTAGTTTTTACCAACTTTTTTATTACACTTTAACATTCATACAAAATTATTTATTTTTTGAATTTAATTTCGTACTTAAATATATTAATTTAAGTTATTTCATATGCTTAATAAAACCGATTTGTTTGCATTTGGATATTGTTTCCTATAATCAGCTACAATTTGCATTATGAACTTTCTCCTCTTCATCACGCGACAAAACTTGATTGTATTCTTCCATAAGCTTTACAGCCCTTTCTGCAGTATCATTGACAACTTTCAATTTACCAACCATTTCCAAGCCAATTTTATACGATTTATCGTTTTCCCATTCCCTAGGATCTTTCTTCAAAAAATCCGTTGGGATACAACATCGGTTGAAAAAATTTAAAGTTTTTTGCGAGATAAAATCTTTAATATTTTTATTAACGTACTGTTATATGTAATGAGGAAGAATTGTAATTTTTTTGTTGTCATCTTCATGGGCTCGATCTAGCGCTGCAACCATGAGTCGTTTTGACTTGTTTAAAATTTGAGTATCATAAAATGAAAGCGCTACTATTTCTGGCGATAGGTACCATAAATGATTGCAGAATTTTCGAATTAACTACCGACTTAAATTTTCATCAACTAAATTGTAAAGATATAAACTTTTTAGCAATGTCAAATCTTGGTTAGGAGCTTCTGCGGCAATGGCAGCTTTGATCCAAACTTTTAAATATATTTTTATAATAAAAACACATATATCTCTAATTCCATTCAACTCACAGTCAGCCAAAATGAACTGGTTCCGAAATAAGTAAATTTTTAAACTATATATTGCTTTGGACATCCAACGTGCATGGTGGAACGCTCCAGGAAATGAAAAATTTGTAAGTGACCCGCTTACGAAAATTACCGCCAATTGAAGAAGCTCTTTGTAATCTTCCCGTGGTTGCATATCTTTTAAACTCTTTAATGTAAACTCTTGTATCTCCCTTGTATCCCCAATAACATTTTTCACATGTAAGTTTTCAACTCCAGACTTAAAATTACTTTTGTCTATTTTAGTCCAGGCATCTTTAAATCTATGAAATATTTTGACACTAGGACCCGAAGATGTTGATATTTTTGCATCAAATACACTCCGTAAAAGTATTTCAAATATATAATGACGACATGGATAATACAGAAGATCTTTGTTTAGTGTTTGTTCTAAAAGCACACATGCGCCTTGTATTCGTTCTGTGTTTGATGCGGTGGTATCGCAGCACAGGGCTTCCACTTTTTCATCGAGATCCCATTCTTTGAGTAAGTCAAAGACAGCCGTTGCTTGCTGTCTTCCCGTACCTGAAGTTATCGCTGGGATGCCGAGTAGCTGATCTGTTCCATTAAAAGATACAACTACAGGCAGACGATCGACGTGTTCACTACCCATCAATGATGGCAACATTTTACCATCCCAGTGAACAGTCACCGCCTTAATTTCTTTCTTTTTAAATGTTTCGCGGATTCTTTTTCCTGCATCAAATCGAAACTTTGTATGCGATCGGCGAATTGAAGTGCAATTTATAATTAAATCGCTATCGTTATGTTGCAATGCTTGCGCAGTTGCTATAAGGATTCGAACGGCATCAAGGTCACTTACTTTACACCTATCTAATACTGACACAAGCTTTGGTGTGATAAAATTATGTCTACCTCGTTTTTTCTTGAAGTACTAGCACCTACTTCATATGCTGACTCTGGAATTTGTTGCACTTCACAATCTTCAATAGTCTCTTCATCACTTGATTGCCATTGGACGGCTTCACATTGATCTATAAAATTTTATAAGAAATATTGCAGAATAATATAATAGATTCAAACTGAGGACTTGCAAGTGAAGACATGACTGAAATCGCACTACACCTTCAATATTTACCTTGCAATACGACTGTATGTTTCTCGTGGAAACGTTGTTTTTTCTCTTCCCTAAGCGATTTTGCCTTTTCTTTTTTCGCCAAGTTGCAGTCACAACCTATCATTGCACCAGGTCTTCCCTGTTTTCTTTGATTTGTTAAAAAAAGCTTATCTTCTGCCAGAGTGATAATATCCAATGCATCGGCATGTGCGACATCAAACAAATCATCAAATTAGTCTTTTTCGCGTTTTCCCTGGAGTAATGTCCGAATGTTTCTCCATTCTAAATACAAACCTTCAACTTTTGAGACACATTTGTCAAGTGGTATTCGTGCTTTGTTCCATAAAACTTCTACCTCGTGCACTACCACGCAAGTCTAGTTTTACTTTTCGCATATTGTTAAATAAAACACGCAAAACTTGACCATATGAACGCAATTTGGCATCGATTATTTGGCAGGCATCATAGCCGAGAAGGTACAACTGCTCCTGTCGTCTTATGTTCATATTTATTTTTGATATTATTTTACAAACTTGATTGTTTTATCGCTTTATTTCTTTTAATAACACTTATTTTTTCACTTGTATATGTACTTACGCCCATTCGATACAAATATTATTTAATTGAATTGCGTTTGCTTTTATTCGGGAATTCACCGTTTTGTTTAGCAATTGAAGCGATACTACACAACTGGGCGTTATTGAACTTCAAAAGATGCCGGACTTAACTGACCACATATTTTTCAGTTGTTGTCTGAGCTCACAAACGATATATTACATTTGCTGTTAAAATCACGATATTCTTAAAATCATAATAGCCCAATTCACAATCCTGTGCAAATGGTCTTGCATTATAGCATTTGCAAATTAAGAGAGTATTGAGAGTATTTTCAATGTATTTTGTTGGTGTAGAGTACAATTATTTTGCTCATGCTACGATGCTAGACTACTTGGTCGAGATTGTGAACTGGGCTAATATATATTTTTAAAGTATTGCTAAACATTTTTCCTCATTATTATTAATTTGTAAACGGAAAAAGATTCAGGTCGAATAAATTAATTATAATTTATATCAAATTTACCAGTGTTTTATTAAATGACCCGCAAATTAACATCTTAACTTATTTCATATGAATTTAGCATATATAGCCAACTTGTGGGCGGATACGGCACGCCTTCCTGTATTACAATCTGCTTATAATTTTACACAATGCATTTTTTTAATACGTAGAACATTCTTGGGTGGAGTTACGATCTAATCTGTTTAAAAAAAATTGTCCCATACATATAAGGCGCACCCTAGTGCGCACTTACGCGATGCACATTATCAGTAACAGTAAATGTGGATCGAAAACGATCTATTGTTCTTCAAATTAGCAGCTCTGAAGGACGACTATGTACGCTATAAAGTGGACGAAGTGTACGATACGTTTGACGAACAGAACCATTATTTTGTACGATACGTTTGACGAACAGAACCATTATTTTGATTAAAAATGTCCACAATTTGTACGAGTTGCTCTGGTGTAGATCGATTCATAATGAAATGTCAAAGCAAACTAAAC
Source organism: Linnaemya tessellans (assembly GCA_951800035.1). Lineage (NCBI taxonomy): Eukaryota > Metazoa > Arthropoda > Insecta > Diptera > Tachinidae > Linnaemya > Linnaemya tessellans. The sequence goes on from OX637536.1 coordinate 72,813,866, forward strand.
AAAAAGCAACTATCAGCTGTTAAATGGGTGTTCAAATGAAGCAGTGATAAAAACTCAAAGTTGTATCACTCTATAAAAAACACCCGATATATAATTTTAACCCGTCTCCAAACCAAATATATCGAGGCTTGGTAGATAGGAGTCTTCCAAAATGGTTATGTAATTTTTCGCACACATAATGCCTCTTATACGTCGAAGTACCCCAAGATGATTTCCACGAAAACATCCCAAAGCCATCAAAGACCCACATCAAAATTTCTTCGTTTGGCATATGTATCATTCCTTTAGCCCAATACGTTGGTCACCCCATGTCCATTGACGCCCATCTGAACCGATTCGGTTAATTTTGGGCTCATCTGATCATGTTACTTACACGCATCCAGTCTAAACAGTTTGATTTAGATTTTGTTTTTCATTTTGCCTTATAAATACTTTTCTTGTTATCCTGATTGTATAAAGGTGTAGAAAAATAAAATAGATTCATATCGAATATAATTTATTTGTTGGTTTAGTTTTGTATGAACTTCAAGGCCTACTATGCTTATTCTGTTGTGATTTTTGAAATTAGTTTGTAATTTACAAATTGTGAATTTTCAGATGTGGTTAAAGTCTATTGCTTATTTGGTAAAGCACCAATGAAATGCATATAGACATTGCTTCACCACCAACAAATAAATTTCGTTTAAAAATTTCAAGTTTTTCTTAAATAAAACCGATTTATGCGTCATGAAGACAAGCATTTAGGAAGAACAGAGTTGGTATCAAAATTTAAAAATAAATGAAAATTTCGAATCCAGGGTTGTAGAAGTGAAATATTTTCTAGTACATGAAAGTGACCAAAATGGTTAAAAATTTTAAATTTTTCTTAAATAAAACTACTTTATACCTCATGAAGAGTTGCACTGATTAAAACAATAACAAAAAATTAAAATTTCGCTTCCAGGGCTGGGAAAATTAAAATTTTGTTTGGTACATACAATATTTTGTAGTACATGTAATAACCAAAATGGTTACAAACCTTGAGTTTTTCTTAAACAAAACCACTTCATACCTCATGAAGATTTGCATTGATAAAATTAAAATTTTTTTAATTAAAATTTCGCTTCCAGGGTTGGGAAATTGAAATTTTTTTTATACATAAAAGTAAACAAAAAGGCAAAAACTTGCGTTTGTGCCTTGGATTATTTATCATATCTTTCTGAGATTTAAAATAAAAATTTTCGAACAATTAGCCTATAGAATCTTAATTCAATTTAATATAGCAATATAAAATGTTTGTTAAAATTCTTACTACATACAAATTTAAGCTATGGCTTGAGCTACCAATAATAAATTGGAAAAAAACGTTCACATGTACTTAAGTATAAAATTCAAACCAAAAAAGTTTGGCTTAGGTATGATGGAACAAAAAATTCAGAAAAATGGGACATGAAGAAAAATAATCAAACGGTAACACGGGTATTATAACAATAACATGTTAACATCAGCTTGATACAGTTCTCGTATTCTTTTTCACAATAAAATTTGTGTAAATAGGAACTGTTACCACATTCAACTAAGCCACCTAATAAGTGGTGACAAACACAATACACATGAGCACTGATGATGAAAGGGTTGCGTCTTTCGAAAACAGCTGTTCTGCTCTGCTGTGTAAGTTGAATAACAAAAAACTGATGTTGACTTGCCTTTATGCATTGGATTATTTATCATGTCTTTCTGAGATTTAAATTAAAAATTTTCGAACAATTAGCCTATAGAATCTTAATTCAATTTAATATAGCAATATAAAATGTTCGTTAAAATTCTTACTACATAAAATAATTTAATATTTTTGAAAGACGTTCAGAGGTGTTAGAAATTAGTAAAGCCAAACATTTAGCTTCCGAAAAATTTAAACGTTTTCTTATATATAAAAGTAACTTGTCGTTTTAGCAAGGCAGAAGGAGAGAAGAATTACATCTGCGAAGGATATTTAAGATTCGGCATAGCCGAATATAGCACTTTGTAGTGCCATCACAGTCTACTACTGTTTGAATATGAATAATAAAGAATTAAGAATATGAATAATAAAGAATAAATGCTGAAGTGATTGGTTTCAATTTATTTACCGCGTCTTTGCACGCGCTATATGGCGACCGTGACTATATTTTTTTTTTTACCCTTGTCGTGCCAACTATTTTGTTCTCTGCAAATAATATTAATATATTGGTGATTTTTATCAAGAACTTTGTAATTGAATAAAAGGATATTATGTAGTGAATTATTAGTTTTCAAGAGCTGAAAAACTATTTGAAAAAGTCACAAGTGTAAAGGAAATGAATAAAATAAAATTTATATACATACATATACATATGTATATGAAATTATGTCTTAACTTGTACTGTGTAAAATTTAATATACCGTGTTAGCAAATACAATTTGCTAAAAATGTATAAAATGACTTAAAATAAAACATCAAAAATGTAAATAAGATAAAAGATGTAAAACATTTCTTATAAAGTGCTAAAATGTATAAAATTACTTAAAATAAAACATCAAAACAAACAAAAGATGTAAAACATTTCTTATAAAGTGTATTGCAATAATAATTTGTTGAAATAAGATTGTTTTCAAAATAAAATAAAAAACTTAAAAAGAACGTTTAATATAAAAAAAACTAAGCAAACAGTGGCTCCAGTAAAACATCTATTAACCAAAAAAAAACTCATAATATTGGCTAGTGGTTCATCAAGTAATGAACGTAACAATCAACCACATTTAAGTAGATAGACTATAAATTTTCCATACTTGTATGAATTGCTATAAATCTATTAGGTGATATCATTTTCTTTAATTCGCTTACTAAATTTTCATTATTTGTATAATTGACTGTGTATCGAACTTTTCCTGGAAATATAGTTCGTATTCTTGTTTCCACTATGTTATCTGTTGGTACCAATTCTATCTGTATCCCGTATGAATTTAATGGTTGTGAAACTGCTTTAATTATATTAGTATGTGAACTTTCGGCTGAATGTATTGTATTAATTGATGTGTGTATAACTTGCCGGGATAGTGCGTCGGCTACTACATTTTGAGTTCCAGGTTTATATTTTATCTTGGCACCGTAGTCTTCAATAATGGCTTTCCAGCGCTTAAGTTTGTGGTTTGGATTCTTCTCCGATATTTTTTTTTTTAGGAGTAGGACCAGCACTCAGGGGATGACCCCTATATATGCAATGCATTGGGCCGGAACTGAAAACGAGGGGATAGTATTGAGGATACAGATTAGGAAAGATGAGAAGATAGACAGTTGTTTTTTTTAGCTATTTCAACCTTTTACTTCTCCGGCTGATTTTTGTTACAGGACCGACGAAGGTGGGTGCTGTTACTCTGCTTTTTAGTACATGATAGTGTCAGTCGCTGCCAATTATGTTCAGTGACCAGTGACTATGCCTTCATCATTGAAACAGGCTGGCAACAACTAACACAACCACGCACTAATGCTGATCAGAAGAATTCAACACAATATTTCATGACTCAGAGCGGGCTTGAACTCACGACCCTCCGTTTCATAGTCTCGTGTTCTACTACTTCAGCCAACAGCACCCATAGCGTAAATTAGCGATTGGTGATCCGTATAGATTGTTAAATCGGCGATGCCGTATATATAATTCCTAAGTTTTTTTAAAGCCCATATTATTGCTAATAATTCCTTTTCATTTGTGCTATATCTCTGTTCTGTTTCACTAAGAGTTCTTGATAAAAAATAAATAGGATTCCTATTTTGACTTAACACGGCTCCAATAGCTATGTTGGAGGCATCCGTTGTTAGTTCAAATGGTTTTTTAAAGTCAGGTTGGAATAATTCCACCTGCTCTTTTAGTTTTAACTTCAATATTTCTACAGCTGCTATGGCTGGTTGGTCTAATATAATTTCTTTATTTGCGCTTTTATTCTTACCTATGTGTGCGTTTTCACCTTTTAGGTGTATGGTTAAAGGCTTTGCAATCTGAGCGTAGTCTTTTACAAAACTTTGATAGTATCCTGTTAATCCTAAAAATCCTCTCAAATCCTTAAGGGTTTTAGGTGTAGGGAAATTTTCAATTACTCTGATTTTTTCTGGGTCTGTGGTAATTCTATTGTGTTTTATTATATGTCCTAGGTATTCGACCTCCGACATAAAGAATTTAGATTTTTCGTTTGAAACTTTCAATGTAGCCTTATTTAATGCATCAAAAACAGTTTCAATATGTTTCAAGTGTTCCGTAGGTGAGAAGGAATATATGAGTACATCATCTATGTAAACATATACAAACTTGCCTATATAGTCGCGTAGAATATCGTCCACACAACGTTGAAATATATAGGGGGCGTTTTTTAGCCCGAAAGGCATAAGAACAAACTCATATTTGCCTCCATTTACGCAGAAAGCTGTTTTTTCACAATCGCTTTCTTTGATTTTTATTTGATGAAATCCGGATTCAAGATCCAGTGTAGTAAAGAATTTTGCTCCTCCTAAATTTTGTAATGTCGTAGTAATATCAGGGATAATATACCTATCAGTAATGGTATGTTCATTTAATTTTCTGTAGTCTATGACCATACGTCTCTTTGAGTTACCGTTTTCATCCGTGCCTTTTTTGTGCACTGTGAGCATCGGTGAATTATAAGGGCTATAACTTTTACGAATTATTCCATCCTTTAATAATTTGTTTATTTCGTTATTAACGAATTCTATATCATTCATATTCCCTGGATATTGTTTAGTCCATATGGGATCATTGGTAGTTGTTCTGATACTAGCTTCTATTGTTGAGGTAAATGGTAAAGGACCTATTCCGTTATTGATTTTCATTAGTTCATCTATTCTGCTTTCAAATGTCCTATCTCCTATGGAGTAATTAATTTTGTGTGTCACTTTTGGTACTATAAATTTTCTATTATCTGAGTCTATTAAGGCTTTTAGTGTTAATATGACTTCTAGTCCTAACATAAGATCATATTCATTATTATTATTAATTTCATAAAATTCTAATTGTGTGTTGAACAATTTTATCTTTTGTTTAAAATTTAAAATAGATTCTCCGTGAAAGGTTATCATTCTTAGAGGTTTAATATTTTCTCTTATACCTAATCTTAAATTTTGGTTAATATAATTGTGGGTTGCACCGCAGTCTATGAATTTCTTATAATTTTCATTTTCCTGATCATTCATAAATATGTAGAACAACCCATCTATTAGTTTAAATCTTTTGTAATACTATTCTGATATTTCGACTTACTATGGTTACTTTTGATGCTGCATTTGTCGCCTTCTTGGTCTGCTGATTTCATCATGTTGTGTCTCTGTATCTTGTGCGGATGAATAAAGTTTCCAGTTTGTGATTGTAGTCGTTTCCAAGGTTGGCTGTGAAAACCTTGCTGTGGCTGTCTAACGTTTGCTGAAGTCGTGTCCATAGGCTCTGGTTTCTGTTGTTGCCAGTTATTTGATTGTTGCCTGTTGTTTGATTGTTGATTTGCAGGGTTGTAAAGAGGCCGTCTAAAGTGTTGTTAATGGTTATGCTTTTGCACTTGGCTATGCTGAGGTTGCCTTCTTTGCATTCTTTCTTGTTGCTGCTCATTGTTGAATCTGGTGCACCTAGCATTATGTTCCATTGTTTGTGCTACTGCGTAGGCGTGCTCTAAGTCTCTTATAGGATTACCGTGTAGTGTCTGTCTTATTGAGTCGTTATTAAGCCCATTTTTAAATATTTTCACGGCGTTTTCCATTTCAATCTCCATTAATTTTTTTGTGAATTCATTAGAGTCTTCTTGCATGGTAATTTTGGTAATAACATTTGCCAATGCTTGGCTAATTTCATCGTGAAATTCAGATATTGTTTTTCTTCCTTGCGTAATTCTTGCGAGTTCATCTTTAAGGACATATAGTGGCCTTTGGTCACTATATGTATAGTCGAGCCGATTCATAATGGCTTTATAGTTGAATTTTGTTTTAAAATTTGCCAAAACTTTTGCTGCTGGTCCCTGTATTTTGGTTTTAAATATTACTAGTGCATCTCGATAACGGCTGGAGGTCCTATGTTGTTCCATTCCCTCCATTAGTTGGCTTGTCAAATCTCGCCGTGTTCCTTATTCATTTATGTCACCGTTGAATGTAGGAAGGGCTTTTAATAGATCCAAATTAATATCATCTGGAGTACTAAATTTGATAGGGATTGCTTGTAAAGATTCGTCTTCAAATTGGGCGACCATTGGGTTAACCGGAATTTGACTCAATTTGTTTCTTATGATGTGGTTCTCTTGTTTCATGTCTATATTTTCCTTTTGTAAAGCTTCTAAGGCTAGTTGCAGGTTAGCTAGTTGCTGTGCAATCTCCGAGAGTGCTCCTTGATTCATAGCTGGGTTTTTTAAGGGTCTATTACCGTCAAATGTAGTTTGTCTTTTACTGACAAACATAAGTTTAAAAAAAAAAAATGTTTTGTTGTTTTTTTCACCATAAAATCCTTGCTGCGACAAGAATAATTTTTGTGGTCCGCTCACTGGAAGGATAATAGAATATCCTCCTGGCAGGATCGCCTGTTAAGAATTTTATTTCTTTTGGTTTTAAAAATAGATAACTTCAAGATACTAACTGTATCTTGAAGTGTTCTTTATTTAAATATGAAACTATTACTTTTTTGTGAACTTATGAATCCAGTTTACTAAGTATAGTTATAGTCTGAGTTTTCTTATGAACTGCTGAACGAGAGTATTTACAGTCTATTTATACTCTTCGTTCGTGTAGGTAAATAAGGGATGATATGAGTCTTACTTCTATGTTAGGTATATTTTGTTATCATAAGGATGATATATTTTTATGAGTCTTTGTTCTTACATAGAGTTATAAACATTTGTGTCCTTGTTCTTGTTTATCTAGAACTAATTGATATTTCTTTGTTCTTACAATAGATATATTTATGATTTGTTTATGATCTTTATTACTTATGGTTAAGGGTGTTTACGGTATTTCCATTCTTACAATAGATATCTTTATTACATATGGTTAAGGGTGTTTAAAGAATTTTTATTTATGATTACTTATGGTTAAACGTGTTTACGTATACCTGTGCTTGGGTCGACCTTAACTCACGCACCTTATTAATAAATTTTGTATGAACATTTTTAAAGCAAAATTATGATGTTAGTATATCTTGATTTAATGTTTCAAAATTTATTAACACAATACAACATTATACAACTAACTTTAGTCTATATTATTATAAATACTTTGCTTTATGTAAATTGATTGCGTTTTAGCTATGGAAATTCCTCTTAATAAAATTAATTCTAAACATATTAAGATGTAGATCTTTTCTTTGAACAAATATTTATATCATAAAATAGATTAAACTATTTTACGAAATAGAAGATTTGGCATATAAAAAATAAATATGAATATAAAATGATTTAAAGAAAAAAAACAAGTATCGATTACTACCATATTCTTTAGTGTACAAGAGATTAAGAAATTTGCTAAAAATTTAAAAGCAATATTCATTTTTGAATTAAATACTACATTGGATTTTTTTTTATATTATGAAATCGCGTTTCGACTTGATATTTAAATTTCATCGCTTCTCTACATATCTTGCTAAACCAAATAATAATAACTTTTTATATACTTTTCTACAATAAATTAAATTGAATTCATAATAACCTTAAAATGCGTTTGCTTTACCTTGGCTTTAATTCAAGTTGCTGCTACCGATAAATTTTTTTTATATACTTTTGCAGAACCACGTTTAGGATGATTATTTTAATGTCATGGCAATGTCATATTTTTGCAAAAACATGAAATAATTGAAAACAGAAGTGCATCATAATATTGTTTAACACATTTCGATTACGCAACCAAGAGTGTTGTTCGAAGAATTAAATGCTGTAGAAATTTAAACAGAAAACAAAAAACAACATGATATTTTATGACGATTACCAATTAATAAGTTTAATATCCAAATTTAAAAATTTTATCATAGCAAAAAACTACAAAAATATAGAAAAAAAGTTTAATGTCATGATTTATTAATTGTCAGGTTGTTTATTTATATTGGTTATAGTTTGTTTGCTCGGATGCCTGGATCGAAGGGAAAAGAACTTACAGGGTCGGAAATAGTACTACAGTTACAAGAGGATAAGAATTTGTTTTAGCAAAGGGCGAAAGTAAACAGGTATAGGAACTCATTTCGGGTGTTAGGTCAAAATTAGAGTATATTTTTTCAAGGCTGAACATTGAGGTTAAAATCCCTACTGAATTGGACGAATCTTTTGAATTTAAGCTGGAAGAGGATAGTGAGGAAGAACAGTTTCCTTGGGATAGTAACGCAACGCTAGATAACACTTGTATACCCACAATGGCAGACCAATTGAAATTCATAGAGTTAGCATGCAAAATATTGCCAGATTTCGATGGCAGGGTGGAAAATTTGCAACGATTCGTTGACGCTTTGACATTGCTGAACACGTTAAAAGGTACGCATGAGGCGATAGCCATCCAGTTAATAAAAACTAAATTGTTAGGTACAGTAAGGAATTACATAACTACGGAAAATACAATTGAAAATGTTATAGCTAAGCTTCGTTCGTCAATAAAAGGTGAGAGTGAAGAGTCAATCACTTGCAAAATTTTGAATACAAAACAGTTTAACAAAAGTACAACGGATTACACAAAGGAAATGGAACAATTGGCAAAGGCACTGAACAACGCATATCTGGCAGACGGTTTAGGACCGGAGACGGCGAATAAGTACTCGACCCAAATTGCGGTACAGTCTATGGCAAAGAATGCTAACAACGAAAAGGTTAAACTGGTCATGGAGGTAGGAAAATTTGATAATATTTCGGAGGCAACAGCCAAATTTACTAGCGTAGCGAACGATAGCACAAGTAGCCAACAAATTTTTCACGTCAGAACGCAAAATAACGCAAACAATAGATATCGAGGCACGAATTATAATAGGTTTAGAGGCAGAAACCGAAATAGTTTCAATAATAATGGCAGCAGTGGTAACAACAATTCACTTCACGCTCGGAATTACCAAGGCCCTAGCAGTAATACTGAGAATTTCCGCAACAGTAATCATGGTAACCGTCGGTCACAGCCTAATAATTTCATACCTAGTAATAGAAATGTACGCGTTATAGAACAGGATTCGGGAAACCAATAGGACCCCCACAGGGGAGGGGGCCCGAAATTCACGAACACATACAGGATTTTAGAAATACAAATAACACTAAGCGTTTCACCCCTGAATATGAGGCAATTTACAGTTTGAATTTAAATTTTTGTGGTTATATTAAACTAAATTTATCGGGCATTTCAAAAAGCACTTTCCTTCTGGACACTGGTTCTGATATTTCTTTAGTTAAAGTGGAGCAAGTACGAAACAGCACAGAGATAAATAGAACTCAGATCGTTTCTATAAAAGGCGTTGGTGAAGAAGTTTTTAGTAGCATTGGTTCTATATTTTGTAATATTTTTATTAATGGCAATGTAATTGGTCACAGATTAATTGTAGTTGACAATAACTTCCCTATTCCGTGTGATGGTATTATAGGTCTTGACTTTTTAAAATCTAAGAATTGCATTTTGAATTATGGCGATGAAAATAGCGTTTTAATAATCCGTACAAGGAATTGCCTTATGATGTCCAAATACCAATCATTGATTTGCAAACAGCTAATGAATTTACTGTGCCCTCACGTTGCGAAACCTTTCGGAAAATTTATGGTCTAGACCACAACCAATTCTATTTCATACCCAATTAAGAGCTACAAAATGGCATTTTAATACCAAATTGTATAATTTCAGGATCTAATCCGTATATAAAAATCCTAAATACCACTAGCACTAACACAACGATTAAAAATAAGCAAATTCGTTTTGAAAATTTAACCAATTATAACGTTTTTACAATACAGCAGTCCGATGGATATAGAAATGATGAAGTAATTCACAAGTTAGAAAATAATTTTCCTAAATTTGTTTCCGCCAAGTTAGTTAAACTTTGTACAGAATATACAGACATTTTTGCATTAGAACATGAAAATATCACAGCCAATAATTGTTATAAGCAAAGACTTCACGTCAAAGACCCGACACCGACATACATCAAGAATTACCGTATTCCGCAAACTCAAAAAGAGGAAATCGATAAGCATATCAATAAGTTACTAAAAGATGAAATCATTGAACCTTCGTTATCCGAATATAACAGCCCACTTCTTCTCGTTCCGAAAAAATCACTTCCTGGAGATAATAGTAAAAACTGGCGTTTAGTTTTCGATTTTCGCCAAGTAAACAAGAGATTAGCAGCCGATAAATATCCATTGCCAAGGATAGATGATATCCTTGACCAACTTGGGCGTGCAAAATATTTTTCATGTTTAGACCTCATGTCAGGATTTCACCAGATTGAACTGGATGAGGAATCCAGAGATTTAATATCATTTTCCACACAGCAAGGCTCATTTCGTTTTAAGCGTCTCCCGTATGGCTTAAAAGTCGCACCAAACTCATTCCAAAGAATGATGTCGTTAGCATTTTCAGGTCTTAAACCAGGCCAAGCATTTTTGTATATGGACGATTTAATTGTTATAGGCTTTTCTGAGAAGCACATGATCAATAACTTACGTGATGAAGAAGCCAAACGTTTTATTGCATTTTGCAACTAATATAGAAAAGTCGTTCCTAACTTCGCGAAATATGCATTGCATATAACAAAACTTACTCGTAAAAACGTCGAATTCATTTGGTCAAAGGAGTGTGCGAAATCATTTCAATATTTAAAAAATGCGTTACTTAAACCGAAGGTACTGAAATATCCTGATTTTGACAAACTTTTCTACATAACAACAGACGCAAGCAAAATTGCTTGTGGTGCTATATTAAGTCAAGAGTATGAGGGAGAACAAATGCCTATCGCATTTGCTTCACGTTCGTTTACAAAAGGAGAATCACATAAATCTACCATTGAACAAGAGTTGACAGCAATTCATTGGGCGATTAATCATTTTAGACCCTACGTTTACGGTAGAAAATTCGTAATCCGCAACGACCATAAACCACTTTCGTATCTCTTTTCACTTAAAAACCCATCGTCTAAATTAACGCGCGTGAGACTAGACATAGAAGAGTATGATTTTGAAGTTCAGCATATCAAAGGCTCTGCAGCCTTTGATATGCGGTGCAGATGCACTATCAAGAATTGATATAGACTCCATTAAAACCATAAATGAGGCAAATGTGTGCATAGTAACAACAAGAGGTCAAGCAAAAAGGCAAAAATCAAAACAAGAAAATAACAAAGTTACTGACAATGAAGATTTAAATATCAAATTTTAGAGAAGCAAGAAGAATTCCATTACTTAAATTTGAATTAAACAGAACACATCTGAGAGCAATTTTGAGAAAGGGCAATATTACATTAATTAAATTTGAAATCGACGATTACATTTTAAATGACAAAATCGTTCAGAAACGATTACTGTCAAGGCTGCAAAATGAGGCCAAAAATGCAAAAGTCCGAAAAGTTCAAATATCGCTAAACGACGACTTGTTCAGCAACTTGTCGGTCGAAGAATTCAATTAGGAGTCAGAAAAGTATTTGGATACACTGACTATTATACTTACGCCCAGAATAAGGTATGTGAAGAATAAAATTGAAAAAGATAAATTATTATATTTTTATCATAATGAACCCTTAACGGGAGGACACTCAGGTGTAACTAGAACTTTAAACAAACTTAGAAACTATTGCTACTGGAAGAATATGACAACAGACGTCATCAGACATGTTAAATCTTGCTCTCTTTGCCAAAAGAATAAATCCATGCCAAAACACGTAGAACCATTGACAATAACTCATACTCCAAATAAAGCTTTTGATACGGTCATAGTTGACACAATAGGACCATTTATAACGTGTAATCGTGGTAACGAATATGCTGTTACAGTCATGTGTGATTTATCTAAATATTTGATTGCCATACCAGTTCCTTCGAAAGATGCGAAAACCATAGCTAAAGCAATTTTTGAGAATTTAATTTTAACATATGATCCACCAAAGAAAATTTTAACGGATCAGGGTACCGTGTATAAAAATCAGCTAGTGAGTAACATGTGCGCATTACTTGGAATTAACCAAGAAACGTCTACAGTATACCATCATCAAACACTGGGGTGTGGAAAGATCACATAGAACGTTTAATGAATTTGTTAGAAGTTATTTATCAACAGATAAAGTCGACTGGGATGACTGGTTGAAATATTTTACGTATTGTTTCAATACCACTCCGTCTAGTGTTCATGGGTATTGTCCATTCGAATTAGTTTATGGCAAATTGCCAACCACACTTTCATTTTTAGAACCAAACGTGATAGAACCTACATATATACAATATAGATGCGTATGAAAAGGAAATTAAATTCAGACTTCAAACTGCACATGCTAAAGCAAAAACATTGATTGAGAAAGCCAAATTGAAGCAAAAGAGTTACTATGATGAAAATGTGAAAAGTAGCGTAATGAAAATTAATGATTTGGTCTTATTAGAAAATAACGCAGGGCATAAATTAGAATCCCTATACACGGGTCCATTTAAAATCACTGACATTGATGAATATGGTAACTATATTTTAAAAATTTCAGAAAATAAATATCAAAAAGTACATAAAAACAGATTAAAGATATATAATGATTAACAGTATTAATTGACCACAATCCTTAATTCTTGAGTATTAAAAATAATTCGTCAACCTTTTATCTTTCAATTTACAAATACTTACGCACAAATTATATTTCATAATCAATACACAACACAAAAAGAAAAACATTTGCATAAATATAAACATAACGATCGCTATTACAAAATTGTTGTTTTCTAAAGTCAAAAACAAGAATTTTCGATAAATATTTACCTATATATTTAAAAATTCTTTTTCTTTGTTACAAAACTTCCGAAAAAAAACAAAAAAAAGAAAGGAACATTTGAAATTGTATTATTTAAACAAGTAAACTAAAACTTTTTGTCATTATAAACAAACAAATAGCTATGTAGTATATTCATATGTAATTAAGCAAATGAAAACAAGTGAAAACGTTATATTCGACCGGGTCGAATCTTAAATACCCTCCAAATATTTAGTAAGTGAATTTAAAATGTTTAACTTGGTGGCACAGAGTTCCTTTATATAATATCGTACGTCAACCCCTACTGAAGGGGGCGGGTTTAAAAATAGACAATATCATTTTTTCCAGACGAACGAATGGGCATTGCTAGACCGTCTTAAACTTCATCACTAATCAAGAATATACATATTTACTTTATAGGGTCCAATTCTCTTTGGAGGGTATAAAAACTGTATTTTGGCGGGGTCGCTCTGGCAAGGGCTGTGGGGGGTAGGGCAGCAACAGGCAGTCATAAAACTCCAAAGATAAATGCTTGGGATGATTATATACAAAATTTAAAAAATTTTTTTTTTTTGTAGGGTCATTTAGGGGGCGAAGGGGAAGGAGGGGGTAGGGCAGAGTAGTACCAGGTTTCGTCTCAGTTTCGTCATTAATAAAGCTTAAAGATGTTATTTTTAAGGAATGTAGGCCTAAGTAAAACAATTTGTTAAATTTTTATGCTATTTTGCCTATAATAACGCCCACTAAAGTGGGCGGGGTCAAAAAATATTTTTATTTTATTTTATGGCTCCAAGTTTAAGGCGTTGGACCGTATTTGACATAAAAATATATCATTTGCTTAACAAAATAACCAAAAAACTTTAAAAATTATGTTGTTTTTTCTGGGTTGGTTTAGTTCTTCTTAGGTGAACTTTTTTCCCTCTTGCCCGATTTAGCCCATCTTCGAACTTAACCTGCTCTAAGCTTCAAAATATATTTATGCCAAATTTCAAGAGTCTAGCTCTTTTCGTTTGGACTGAATCGTGACGGACGGACGGATATGCTCAGTTCGTCTTAGATTTCATCACTGATCAAGAATATATATACTTTATGGGGTCTGAGATGGATATTTCGATGCGTTACAAACGGAATGACAAAGTGAATGTACCCTCCAAATTCTTTTTTGGAGGGTATAAAAACAGGGGAGGTGTAGTGCCATCACAGTCTACTACTGTTTGGTACAACGGTGGTACTAAGTCTCCACACAAGAATACCAATAAGAATATGAATAATAAAGAATCAATGCTGAAGTATCGGCATTAAGAGTTTGAACTTACAAGTGATTGGTCTCAATTTATTTACCGCGTCTTCGCACGCGCTATACCTTTTACTTGTTATACTCTCCACAAAAAAGTGAAAGGGTATATATAGGTTTGTCATTCCGTGTGTGATTTCTTCGATATGCACATGGGACCCCATAAAGTATATATATTTTGGATCCTTATGAATAGCGATGACGATTGAGCAATGTCCGTCTGTCAGTACGTGAAATACTGTACGGTTTTCCCAAGCCCCCAGAAGAGCTAGAGACTTCGTTCTTGGACCATTTTATTGGAAGTAAATAAAGTGCAATTGAAATTCAGAAAGATCCGAAGTATGGTTCCAGAGCTGGGAAGCTTACAGCTATTTCTCGACGCAAAATTTATACCAAAAATCAATTATTTTTTTTAATGTTTGTAAATTAAACCTATTTCTTGCTTTGGGAAGCCTCAATGGTCTATTAAAAATTGAAAAAAAAAGAAATCTTTCCAGGGATGGAAAATTAAAAAATTTTTTTCGGCCCATTCCTTATTTTGTAGTACATGTAGTAACTAAAATCGTTAAAAATTATAAGTTTTTCTTTTACTTCATGAAAATTTGCATTGGCCAAAAAAAAATTTTTTTAATTCAAATTTTGCTTCCAGGGGTGGGAAATTGCATTTTTTTATTCATGAAAGTAATGAAACAAACAACTGATGTTTTTTTTTTGTTTTTTCCTAACTAAGCCTGTCTTATAATTTAGGAAGACCAAAACTGGTATCAAAAATTCAAATATAAAAAATAAAATTTCGAATTCAGGGATGGACAAGTGCAATATTTAATAGTATATGCAAGTGACCAAAATGGTTAAAAATTGTAAATTTTTCTAAAAAAAAAATTACTTTATACCTCATGAAACGTTGCACTGATAAAAAATAACTAAAAATTGAAATTTCGCTTCCAGGGTTGGGAAAATTAAAGTTTTTTTGGTACATGCAATATTTTGTAGTACATGTAATAACCAATCTGGTTACAAAATTTCAGTTTTTCTTAAACAAAACTACCTTATACCTCATGAAAATTTGCATTGATAAAACAAAATTTAAAAAATTAAAATTTCGCTTCCAGGGTTGGGAAATTGAAATTTTTTATACATAAAAGTAACCGAAAATGCAACTCACGTTGTTTTTTTTTGCTATCTAAAACTATTTTATATTTTAGGAAGAACAAAATTGGTATCAAAAATTTCCAAAAAAAAATCAAAATTTCGAATCCAGGCATGGACAAGTGCAATATTTTATAGTTCATGAAGGTGACCAAAATGGTTGAAAATTGTAAATTTTTCTTAAATAATATTACTTTATTCCTTATGAAGAGTTGCATTGGTTAAAATAAAATACAAACAAAATTAAAATTTCACTTCCAGGATTGGGAAGTTTAAAGTTTTTTGGTACATGCAATATATTGTAGTACATGAAAGTGACCAAAATGGTTGCAAATCTTAAGTTTTTCTTAAATAAAACGACTTTATACCTAATGAAAACTAGAATTGGTAAAAAAAATTTTAACTTCGCTTCCAGGGATGGGAAATTGAAATTTTTTTTATACCAAAAAGGCAACTAACGTCGTTTTTTTACTAATTAAAACTATTTTTTAGTTCAGGAATAATTGGTATCAAATATTAAAAAAAAATCAAAATTTAGATTCCAGAGTTGGACAACTGCAATATTTTGTGATACATGAAAGTGACCAAAATGGTTACAAATATTAACTTTTTCTTAAATAAAACTATTTCATGCCTCATTAAGAGTTGCATTAGTAAAAAAATTTTAATTTCGTTTCCAGGGTTGGGATATTGAAATATATAAAAGTAACCAAATAGGCTATTGACGTTGTTGTTTTTGCGAATTAAAACTATTTTATAATTCAGGAAGAACAAAATTGGTATTAAAATCTTAAAAAATCAAAATTTCGACTCCGGTTTTGAACAAATAATATATTTTTAGTACATGAAAGTGACCAAAAAGTTTAAAAATTTAAATTTTTTTGTCATGTAAAACTATGTTACATCTGTTAAGTAAACCTACTTCCTGTTTTAGAAAGAGAGAAAGAAGAATTACATCTGTGAAGGGTATTTAAGATTCGGCACAGCCGAATATAACACTTTTACTTGTTTTTTAATACACTTACACAAAAACTGTATTCCTAAAGAAAAATTCACCAACAAAAATTTTTATTTATTAAAATTAACAGAAGAATTTAATATTTTTATTAAACAGGGACAATCAAAATTGTGGGTGCTGTTGGCTGAAATAGTAGAAGATGAGACTATGAAGTGGAGGGTCCTGAGTTCGAGCCCGTGCTGAGTCATGAAATATTGTGTTGAATTCTTCTGATCAGCATTAGTGCGTGGTCGTGTTAGTTGTTAGCAGATAAAGGCATAATCACTGGTCACTGAACATAATTGGCAGCGACTGACACTACCATGTACTAAAAGCAGAGTAACAGCACCCACCTTTGTCGGCCCTGTAGCAAAAATTAGCCGGCGAAGTAAAAGGTTGAAATAGCTGCAAAAAAAAACTGTCTATCTTCTCATCTTTCCTAATCTGTCCCCTCAATACTGTCCCTTCGTTTTCAATTCCGGCGCAATGCATTGCATATATAGGGGTCATCCCCTGAGTGCTGGTCCAAGATAAAAAAAAATACTGATCACACACGTGGTTTTAGTTTTGTTTTAACATTAAGAAAAAAGCTAACGGTACCATGGAAAAGAAGTTGCCATACAAAAGATAACTTAATGCCATATGATCTAAGAAATTCACAGTCATGAATGCCAGACTCATGAATTTTAACCCACTCATATAGGTTTTACCTGGAATTTCGTGAACGGTCCCTTACTGTATATATGTGTGGTGTGTGTGGGTATAATTCTGGTGTGTGCAGTATTTCTAAGCTTTGCAGTCGCTTTTCTTCAGCACCAGAAGTACCGATTTTGTTTTAGAAATAAAAAAGATTTTGCGTCTTTGCTTAATCAATTATTTCTGTCTTTATTTACAAAAATTACCCACTTATATACATACTAACTTATTCTATTGGTCAGCATTATTCTGGGGTACCAACAAATCAATGGTTGATTTGCTGTTCCCACGGTCTGAGCAAATTTTACTTTAGTTCCCATAAACCATTGGCACGTGAAAAACATTATTGCAACAAAGTTAAATATGAAACTCTTTTGGGTGTCAAGTCCAGCAACAAATCAATATATGAAAATTTCAATATGAATTTCATATTACAATTATTCCCTTGCCAACAGTATATTAAACTTAAACAGAGTTCATGTTACAATTTAATTTTCATACAACTTATTTTATACAAACAAAAAACTCAAATTCTTATTATTGCTGACCCAACATAAAATAAATAAAATTCTTAAAAAATAAAAAATAAATAAATAAAATTCTTAAAATTCTTACTCTATATATACATATTACAGTACTAATTCTATATATGCATTCACTACACCCTTACCCTTTTAGGTATGGGTATTATTCAAAATGAAACAAAGTTATGATCAAAAATTAAACATACATGCATATTTATAAAGTGTATTTTTAGTATCTACTCTATATATTTCTTATTCATATTGTTACATATAATTTCTTAGTTCTTATAATTCTTTATATTTCTTATTTGCATACTTGTGTGTTGATTGAGATATTTTTTTAGTAAATTTTTATGTACTATTTTTGTTTTTGATTTATTAATTTCTATGACTACATTTAAATCTTCTACGTCTACCACTTTGTATGGGGGTTCATATTTTTTTCTATTTATAACTTCAACTAAAACTAAATCTCCTATTCTAATATCTATCCTATTTTGATTCTTCTTAGATTCTAATCCTCTTTTCTTTTTTACTTCGAGAATTATTTCTCTTGCTCTTTGTAATGACTGATGAAGTCTAATCTTTAGTTCATTTAAATAATTGTCAGTATTATAATTTTTTCTGGTGTCACCTAAAATGTCGTTTGGCAGTCTAGGAAGTCTACAAAAAATTAGTTCAAATGGTGAATAGTCTGTATCGGCATTTGGTGTCGTATTAAAAGCAAAAATATAATATGATATCCAATCATGCCAATTATTAGCTGTGTTCCAGATGCAGCCCGAAACAGCCGGAACTCGCCCAAAGTTACCCAAATGCGTTCCAGATAATAGTTTTTGTGCAATTTTGAGAGAAAATGAGAGAGTAATTTTTTTCATTTCTGTACAAAGTCGCCCGAACTATTACTTTGGGTAAGTTCGGGCAAGAATTATATTATCAGCTGTTTTTTGTTTACATTTGAAAATAAAAAAGTAAAAAGAATATTTACAAATAAAGGAAAGAAGTTGTTAATTGAAAATTGGTTAAAAGTAAAATGGAACATTTTTCAAAAAAACTTGAAGTTGTTAGTACATTTGCGCATATTTGCCCCTTTGTTTAGTATACAAAAATGATTTTTCAGATTAGTGAACAACTTATGGACACATCAAGTTAGTCCGATGAAGACGACATGTTACATTTACAATGATGCTAATCTTTCTGTTGAATTGTCAACGTCGAAATAAGTTGAACACCAGAGGTTTCCTGTGGAATTCAGATTTTTGTTTGTTTAGAATTGGTTTAGCCCAGGTAGAAACACCTTGTGCTGATATAAAATATAATTGAGCTTTAGTAGAATCACTAAGACCCGTGAAGCAATGAAAAGAGTTAATCTTTGTTTGCCTGGTTGTCTTTATTTTTGTCAGTCTTTTATACAATTTAATTGCTTACGTCTAACTTAAAATTAATAATAATAATATTCAAAGATCCGATTTCAGTAGTTATAAAAAATGCCTTTAATTGCATTATTGCAGTATTGCCTAAAATATTCTAAAGGTGAATGACATTTAGTTTTATTATTGTAACATTAAACGATTCTAAAGGTAAATTAAGTTTTATATTTGTTATTATAATATTAAATGGCTTTAAAGGCAATGACTAAATATTGTCGTATATGCATTTTGTAGTTTTTAGTAATACGTGAAATCATTTTTGCTTGTTGTGTCTTTTTTGATTTCTTTTAGTTTTTAAGTTATGGTTTTTTATTATGGTTAACATTCTCCGCCACGTTGAGCGGATAGCGAAAGGCAAAATTTATATATGAGAGAAATGAATTAATAATATAAGAGTTAATAAATTGGTATATTTTTTTTATTTTTTAAACCTCAGAGTTTAGCTGTCGTGGTGTTGGTTGTGGGGCTGATTCTGGCATCGTTGGGGACAAGTTCATTGAGGCTCCCTTGCAGCATTTAATTTTCCGGCCTATTAGGATGACTATGATCAATAATGACAGAAGTAGCGCCAACGAGCCGATATGTGGATGATGAAGCACTGGGTACTCTATATCTCTTGGAAGATTCTTGATGTTTGATAGCTGTCTTTGGATGTTGGTGAGCTCATCTAATTTGATGTCCAATTCGATGTTTGGTGCTAGTAGCCTCTTGACCTCGGGAGGTTTGCCAATTGCCGTAATATTGCCAAACATGGCAAATGAAGTATGAAGAGGAGTAATACTCGTTTCATGCCCATGGATAGTTAGTAAATTTCCCTTGATGATACAGGTTGGTTTCATGGACATGAGGCCAGATTGTTTGACGGTAAAATAAGTCCACTTCTCCTCACACCAAAACTGTTAAGAACAGAGATAGCTAAGATTAAGGGCCACCTTCCCATTGGTCGCTCGTTACCAATTGAAGACACTGACTTTAATTACCTTCAAACCAATGAAGGTGCCAGCAGCTGCATACAGGGAGAATCACAACTTGACGAAATTACAAGTAAGGTTCTTCGTAATCAACGGGCGCTAACAAGAGCACTAAGACGAACAATGGACGAAGCCATGGCCGAAGAAATTCATGAGGTAGCACATGCAAAATTAACTCTCATTGATAAATATATGGGTGATCTCTCGAGAAACAATGACATGTTATGGCAATTAACCACTAAAGAACAAATAGATGGGTACACGGTGGATGACTTCTACAAAACGCAAGCCGAAGTGCACAACATTAAATGTACTCTACAACAACATGGCAGTCTTTCCAATGATAGTGCTCCACAACACATCAACAGAATTGAGCAGTGTCAACCACACCTGCCAAAAATTCAGATTCCAAAATTCAACGGCAGTTATCTCCAATGGGTAGCCTTCAAAGACCTGTATACTCAACTAATTCACAATGCAGCAATGAGCGAAGTTGAAAAAATGTTTTATTTGACAACACATCTCACAGATGAAGCGAAAAAGCTAATAAACCATTTGCCAATTGCAACAGCAAACTATGCAATTGCATGGAATATTCTCGTCAATAGATACGATAACAAAAGGCTCATTGTGACAACATTACTCAACAACTTGCTCTCTAATCCACAAGTGAAAAATGAATCGGCACAATCCCTAAAAAATATACATGACCTCACAAAGGAGTGCATCCATGGCTTGAAAGCACAGGGACTTCCAGTGGACCAATGGGACGCAATAATCGTCCACATACTATTGAAAAAGCTTGATCTCTCGACTCAAACACTATTTGAGCTATCACTCAAAGACAACAAAAGCCTCGTAAGTCTCGATGAACTGCTTAAATTCATAGAGCATAGGTTCCAGGCATTGGAAACGCGAGGAAGATCGGGCGAATCTGGAGGGGGGAAGGATAGAGCCAAAATCATAACATCAGCTACATCAAATCCAAATTGTAAGATATGTGGATTAACAGGACATCCCATATATTACTGTGAAAAGTTCCTGAAGATGTCCCCAGCCGAAAGACTACAATGGACACAAAAGATGAGACTTTGTGTCAACTGTTTTAAATCAGAGCATACCACCAAATCATGCACATCACGGTCATGCTCAAAGTGCGCAAAAAAGCACAACACATTGCTGCACTTAAAAATACCAAGACAATATTCATCAAAAACCTCCGCTGGAAGCTTCGAAAAGACACAAAATCCAGCCATTGCTTCAAATAAAAATTCCCCAATCGTAGCTGCAACAAACAAGCAACTCAGCGGCAACACCTATGTATTACTCGCCACAGCAAGAGTAAAGGTGATTGGAAACAATGGCCGCACCGGCATATTCCGTGCTCTTCTAGATTCTGGATCACAGATCAATCTGGTTACAAATCGAGTGTTAAACAATCTATCATTGGATTCTTCAGATTCTTCTTTGAGCATTGAAGGAATAGGCCGTAAGGTTCACAACACATCCCGACGAACCAATGTAGAGCTACATGCATGCTCAGGCAATTATGCTACCAGAATCGAAGCATTTGTACTCCCAACCATTGTATCACCTCAGCCTACAAAATCGTTCAACACATCAGATTGGAATCTTCCTGAGAATATTAATTTAGCAGATCCATGTTTCAATCAAATGGATAAAATTGATATGCTGATCGGAGCAGAATTTTATCACCAACTAATGCGGCCACAACAAATAAGGCTCAACAAGAACTTACCAATTCTACAAAATACAGCTTTGGGTTGGGTCGTAACAGGTAAACTACAAGAAAACAACGACAACAACTTGGTTACTTGTGCAGTATTTACCCCAGAACAGCAAACAACAAACGAGCTGATTGAAAATTTCTGGAAACTTGAAGAGGCAAATACTTCAGAACGTGCACTATCTTTAGCTGAGAAACGATGTGAAGATCATTTTGTGCAAAACTTACAAAGAAACAAGGATGGGAGACTCGTTGTCCGCTTACCATTTGCAGAAAATCCATCAATTCTCGGAACCTCTAAAACAATGGCTTTCAATCGATTTTTGTCATTGGAAAAACGGTTGAACCTTAAGCCAGAACTTAGAGCAGAATATAATAAATTTATGGAAGAATATGAATCCTTGGGGCACATGGAAGAAATACAGGAAGACGACATTCCCGATGTACATTACGTCATGCCGCATCATTGCGTGCTGAAACCGGAAAGTTCAACAACGAAATTGCGAGTAGTGTTTGACGCCTCAGCCAAAACATCCAGCGGGTTCTCACTCAACGACATCCTTCATGCAGGACCAACCGTACAAAGTGAGCTATGTTCAGTTCTGCTGAGATTTCGGATGCATAAATTCGTCTTCACTGCAGACATCGAAAAAATGTACCGACAAATTCAAGTCAATTATGCAGACCAAATGTTCCAGCTCATAATTTGGAGATATAACAAATATCAAGATATCAAATATTATCGTCTCAAAACTCACCTACGGCACTTCCTCAGCTCCATACCTAGCTACCAAATGCCTTCAACACCTAGCAACACAAAACACCACGAAATATCCACTAGGAGCCTCAATATTACGTGATGATTTTTATGTGGACGATTGCCTAAGCGGAGCCGACTCTATCAGTACAGCATTGGAATCACAACGACAACTCAACTTAATCCTAAAAGAAGCTGGTTTTAAACTTCGGAAATGGTGTTCAAATCATCCCCAGCTGCTAAATGGTATTGCATCTGAAGACCAGGAGATCAATTTGGAATTAGACGAAAACTCAAACTGCTCTATTAAAACACTTGGACTAATATGGTTACCAAGGTCTGACCAGTTATGTGGACGAGCACAAGTACCAACGGCAAATTATTCAAAAGGTGTGACAAAACGAATAGTTAGTTCAGAACTTGCCAAGATATTTGATCCATTAGGAATTTTTGGGCCGGTAGTCGTACGAGCCAAAATATTTTTGCAGGAGCTGTGGCAATTACCACTTTCATGGGATGACGAATTGCTCCTGGATCTTCAAAACGTATGGAATAAATTTCGAACGAGCATAGAAGCACTAAACAAAATTAATATCGATCGATCCGTACTAAAACCCGAAATTCCAGTAACAACGCAGCTTCACACGTTTGTTGATGCCTCGGAACGAGCCTATGGAACGGCAATCTACATTCGTTCAACATACAAGGATAAAACTGTATCAACAAGATTAATATGTTTTAAGTCCCGTGTAGCACCCATTAAAAAACAGCCGCTGCCTCGGCTGGAATTATGTGCCGCAGTACTAGGGGTGGAACTGACAAACAGAGTAAAGAAAGATCTTCGCCTACAAAATACTGCAAACTTTTTCTGGACAGATTCAAAGATTGTCCTTGCGTGGATAAATTCGACTGCAGCATCCTTCCACACTTTTGTGGCAAACAGAATAGCCAAAATACAAGAATTAAGCGAATCAAATCAATGGCGACATCTCAGCTCCAAACAGAATCCAGCTGACGCAATATCCCGAGGACTGGCACCAGAAAACTTATCACAACATTCAATTTGGTTTTATGGCCCACTATTTCTATCAGGACAAAAAAGTGAGTGGACGAACTCATCTCCACAAGTTTTTGATATACCTTGCAACGAAGAACGCAAAATGTCGAAGATTGTTTTGACGATATCAACCTCGCAGCAAAGGTACGAAGACATTATAAGTCGAATAAACCGTCGAAACTCTTTCAAGACTCTTCAGCGCACGATCGGCTATGTCTTGAGATTCATCACAAATTCCAAAACTGCGAAAATTTGTCCTCCATCCAACAGGGCGCTCGATGCACATGAAATGGAAGAAGCTCTGAACGTTATCATCAAATTCATGCAAGCCACGGAATTTGGGGAAGAGCTAGAACGATTATCAAACAAAACACCTGTACATAAATCCAGCCCTTTGGCCTCATTAAATCCATTCTTGGATGAATACCAGATAATGCGTGTAGGTGGTCGTCTGGAGCAAACAACATTACCATTCAAGGCGAAGCATCCAGCAATTTTACCACACAGTCATTTTATGGTAGGGTTATTGATGCAAATGCTACATGACGAAAATCGTCATTGCGGCCCACAAGCATTGTTGGCTGCGTCCAGGGCGCAGTTCTGGATCACCAACGGAAAATCAGTCGCACGCAGTACCGTCCACAAATGCATACGATGCACCAAGGCAAGGCCAGTGCTTTTTAAACAATTGATGGGAAATCTACCAGCTGACAGAGTGACGCCAGGACGTCCATTCATCACTACAGGAGTTGACTACTTCGGGCCGATTTGGATACATCACAAAATTAGGGGCAAAAGACCAGACAAGGCCTATATCGCAGTATTTTGCTGTTTTGCAACCAAGGCCATTCACATGGAAGTTGTGTCCAATCTGTCCACAGAAGCCTTTATCGGAGCATTACGAAGATTCATCAATAGAAGAGGCCATTGTCAGACATTATATTGCGACAATGCTACTAATTTCGTGGGAGCAAACAACAAAATAGCTGAATTAAAAGAATCAATATATTCTCAATCAGCCCAAGAAAAAATTACACGAGTATGCAGCAATCAATCAATTACCTTCAAATTTATTCCACCCAGAGCCCCTCATTTCGGTGGCCTTTGGGAAGCGGCAGTTAAATCAGCCAAACATCTTCTGCTGAGAAGTGTGACCGCTGCATCACTTACATATGAGGAGTTGGAAACAATAGTGGTTGAAATAGAAGCCATCCTAAACTCGCGACCTTTAATTCCTCTCTCATCAAATTACGAAGATCTTCAAGCTCTCACACCAGGCCACTTTCTAGTAGGTGAGCCATTAACATCAGCAGTGGATGTTAACGCCCAATCTCCAAAATTACTATTAGATGCAAGGTGGAAAATAACTTCAGAGATTAAACACAAATTCTGGAAGGAATGGACACAAAAATATTTACATGAGCTACAACAAAGAGGAAAATGGAAGTCTCCTTCACCGAACGTCATTGAAGGCATGCTTGTCATTCTCAAAGAAGACAATACTCCTGTACTACAATGGCCACTGGGAAGAATCAGCCGAATTTACAAGGGAGATGACGGACGTATTAGGGTCTGCGACGTCAAAACAGCGAAGGGAACTTTCAAAAGGCCAATTCATAGATTAGCGCCCCTGTTCAACGATTTTCACACAGAACACTCCGAATATGACAAGCCAATATCGCAAAAGAGACAACACTCATTAGAAGGCGACTCTATACAGCCCAAACGGAAGGTAGTATCATATGCTTCGCAAGGAATCATCAGTACAATATGTATTTCGCTCCTGCTACTGCCGATAATACTAGCTTCTCCGATCAATGTCACAGAGTTTTCTTCCAACCCAGGATTGTATTTCGAAGGCATAGGGCCGACAAAATTGGTAACTGCGACCTGGAAATTCATCATATATTATGATCTCACACCGATTTGGGAGAGGAACAAGGTTCTGGAAACCGGAATAACAGCATTTTCAAAGTTCTGCAAACAATCAATAGCTACTAAATCATGTGAAATACTCT
This sequence comes from Linnaemya tessellans, assembly GCA_951800035.1. Classification (NCBI taxonomy): domain Eukaryota; kingdom Metazoa; phylum Arthropoda; class Insecta; order Diptera; family Tachinidae; genus Linnaemya; species Linnaemya tessellans. The sequence goes on from OX637536.1 coordinate 72,839,435, forward strand.
ACCTCGAACTTCAGCATACCTGGGACAATCTCATTCAAGAATCAGACCTTTTAACTCCAAGAAGAAACCGAAGAGCTGCACTAGATATTGTGGGGAATATGGCTCATGCTCTATTTGGAGTCCTGGATTCGGAGTATGCAGAACAAATGGCCCAAACTATAGCCAATGTGAAGCAAAACGAGGAATATCTGCACCTGTTACTCAAAAACCAAACTTCGGTGATAAATTCGACGATTAATATTCTCAAGCAAGGCGAGAATAATATGAAGGTGCACTTCTCAGAGCTTAAAACCAGCATCTATAATGAGTTAAATACAGTTAGAAACGAGAACTCAAATTTGCGACAAACCCAAAATCTAATGTCCCTGGCGATTCAATTAAATACACTGGCGGCAGAGTTACAAAGAACTGAGACAGAGCTGGTCGCTGCCCTCACGCACTCAAATCACGTCGGGGTCACCAAATGTTGAATTGTCAACGTCGAAATAAGTTGAACACCAAAGGTTTCCTGTGGAATTCAGATTTTTGTTTGTTTAGAATTGGTTTAGCCCAGGTAGAAACACCTTGTGCTGATATAAAATATAATTGAGCTTTAGTAGAATCACTAAGACCCGTGAAGCAATGAAAAGAGTTAATCTTTGTTTGCCTGGTTGTCTTTATTTTTGTCAGTCTTTTATACAATTTAATTGCTTACGTCTAACTTAAAATTAATAATAATAATATTCAAAGATCCGATTTCAGTAGTTATAAAAAATGCCTTTAATTGCATTATTGCAGTATTGCCTAAAATATTCTAAAGGTGAATGACATTTAGTTTTATTATTGTAACATTAAACGATTCTAAAGGTAAATTAAGTTTTATATTTGTTATTATAATATTAAATGGCTTTAAAGGCAATGACTGCAATAACAAGTTCAAGGGCAAATGACTAAATATTGTCGTATATGCATTTTGTAGTTTTTAGTAATACGTGAAATCATTTTTGCTTGTTGTGTCTTTTTTGATTTCTTTTAGTTTTTAAGTTATGGTTTTTTATTATGGTTAACACTTTCATTTCATGATGTTGAGCCTTATTCAGTGTATAAAACCACTAAAATAAAAATTAATTTAAAAAGTAAACAGCACTAGCTTTTTAAAAGATATAATTATGGTTTTTTGCGTTCCAGCAATTTTGGGTAGATTTTGCACTTTGAGAGAGTCATTTTCATTTTACTCTCATTAGCCCAAACTTGCCCGAAATTACTTGGAGCAGACCTATTGTCATCTAGAAAATATTAATTTAGAACGCGATGATTTCGTTCTATTGTGCCTAAAGTTTCATGATGGTAAGGTGTTGAGTTTTGTTTTATTTTTAATAATTCACAAATCTCTCTCATCAGCTCACTGGTAAATTCAGTACCTCTATCTGTTTTGGGAATGTTATATAAACCGTATTTTAATACAATGTGTTCTATTAAAGCTAGTAAAATGTTCTTTTGAGTTTTTTATCTGTTTATGTTTTTGGCATGAATCACATGTTGTTATGTATTTTTAAACGGTTTTATTTAGCTCATCCCGTTTGTTTTATTATTTATTCTTGGGTCAAATTTAGTAATTCAAATTTCACCCTCTTCCTGTCAACCGATTAATCTGAAATTTTGTATACTCTTTGGATTTTGGTGACAATACAATTATGTTTATTCATTATCATTATAAATTCAAGATGGCCGCCGCTACAAAATGGCGGATAATTTATGTTTTATTAATCCCTTCAATATGGGTATCAAATGAAAGGGCTCAACAAGCAGAATACAATATACTATAAAAAAATTGAAATTCAAGATGGCGGTCGCTACAAAATGGCGGATAAATTAGGTTTTATCAATCCCATCAATATGGGTATCAAATGAAAGTGCTCAACCAGTAGAATACAATGTACTATATAAAATTAAAATCCAAGATGGCGGCCTCTGCAAAATGGCGGATAACTTAGGTTTTATCAATCCCATCAACATGGGTATCAAATGAAAGGTATCAACAAGTAGAATACAATTTACTATGCAAAATTGAAATCTAAGATGGCCGCCGCTACCAAATGGCTGATAACAATTTTTTATCAATCCCACCAATATGGGTATCAAATAAAAGGGCTTGACAAGAAGAATACAGTGCACTATACAACCTCAATATTTAAGATGGGCGCAGCCACTAAATGGCGTATAATAAAACCAAATTACAAATTCATGAGGTAAACCAAAATCTAATTACTCCTTTATGTTAATGTATTATTTTATATTAATATTTGTGTATGCTTGTAATTTTTTCATTTTAATTTTATGTCTTTTTATAAAAATTTGTTTTTCATTTGAAATAATATTTTATAAACAAAAATACGTAAAAAAATCAGGTAAAAAAAAGTAATTTTGTAATAAAATAATTTAGGTGGGGTCGACCGTTTAAATGTCCATTAATCGTGGGAACAAAATGGTAAAAAAAATATAAAAAATACAAACACAAATAAAACAGAAACTGCAACACAACGTAAACGAAGGCTTCAAAAAGCGAAAGAAAAGTATAAAGCAAAACGAGCTAAAGAAAGTGAAGGTGATAGAAATAGTCGATTACAGAAACGACGGGAACAATTAGCGTCAAAAACACCTGAGCAATATGAGGCCAGGTTAACAAAGCAACGTGAGCGATACACACAGATGATAGCGTCAGAAACGCCTGAAGAATATAAAGCCAGGTTAACAAAACAACGGGAGCAATATACACAGATGGTAGCGTCAGAAACGCCTGAAGAATATGAAGCCAGGTTAACAAAACAACGGGAGCAATATACACAGATGGTAGCGTCAAAAACGCCTGAAGAATATGAAGTTAGATTAATACAAAGCCGTGAAAGACAAAGACAAAAACTGATGTTGACTTGCCTTTGTGCCTTGGAATATTTATCATGTCTTTCTGAGATTTAAATTAAAATTTCGAACAATTAGCCTATAGAATCTTAATTCAAATTTGACGTCGCCTGAACATCGATACGAGGTTAAATAAACAACGAGAGCGTACCCAGCAATGCAGAGCTAATAATCTGCAGGCATTCGAGAATGCTATTAACACAATTTGTATACATGTTTGTGATATTTGTACCAAACGTTGTTATCCTAATCAAGTTCGTACAGTTCGGTACATCGCTGCTGCATTAACATACTTACCTGTGGAGTTAACTTCGAAAATATCATTGTTATTATGTTCCCGCTGTCAAACACATGTTACTAGTAATAAAACAACAGCACCACCAAAAGCTTACTGGAATAATCTGGATCCAGGTTCTATACCAGACGTTATTCAAACATTGACACAGGCGGAAAAACGTTTGCTGTGCAGAATTATTCCCTTTGTTAAAATCGTGAAATTTAGTGGCCTCTATGGGCAGTACGGTTTTCGCGGACAGGCAGTTTTATTTGCCAAAGATATCTTTGAAGTCAGTGAAAGACTGCCTAGTATGCTACCAAGATCTGCAAGCCAGGTAGGCATTATTGTAGTAACCGAACGATTAGAAAATTTGAACATCACCAGGGAATTCACAATATGTCGCGAAAAAGTCTATAGTGCTTTAAGATGGTTAATCACAAATAACCCGCTTTATAAAGATGTACGTATTGACGACAATGCCCAAATTAGTGACCAGGAGTTAGTACGACTTAGTGTGCCCGAATTGTCTGAAGATGAAGCGTCCGAAAGGAATAAAAATGAAATTCGAAATGCATTCATTCCAATTAATAATGTTGCAAGAATTATTCGAGCTTCATGGTATCAAGGTGACTACAACGTCTTTACTTCGCGATATGCTGGTGTACAATGCAGTGCTATGTCGTTGGCGAACATTGTCCGAGCTGCAATCCTAAGCCCTAATCAATGGGACGTCAATATTCTGAATGCTAATATGTTAGCGGGTGACTCCTTATATTGCTGGATTCGTACCCAGCTTGATCCTACTGAACTGGATGAAACAGGATATTTAGAGCAGGGCTCCTCAGCCATTACACTCCAGATACGAGTGCCAATCGGATTTTTTTACACGTATTCACATACGCAACACGAACAGTAACGAAATTCACATCAATGAGAGAAGAGAAAATAAAAATTTTATTCATAGACAACAAAAAATGCATGACTAAATTTTCAACCCGCGTTGCCATCGTTCGATTTTTTGTATTCTTGGATGGATGAATTTATATATATTATGATTTTTAGTAATTTTGTATGATACAAAAATGGTTCTATAATATTTTATATCTCCATTGGAAGATAGTATTGTCTATAATAGAATATTTTAATATAAGCCTATTAAAATACAAATTTTGTTTAATTTTGCAGTAAATTTTTTTTTTCATAAAAAACATGCGACTTGCCTCGTCGAACTTTAACAGTCAATTAAATTAAATTTTTGTGTGCGCTTAGGAGGCCAAAAAATTATACAAGGGCTCACAGCGATAAGGCCGGTACTCTGTTTAAATTTTCGAAAAATATTTAGCAAAATTGTGTTCAGAAAAATTTCACGTGTTTTTCATAGTAAACTAGTTTTCCAAATTTTTCCACGCTTATTTCGACTAAATACTTTTTATATGGGCTTTGATAGCATTTCGGTCGAAATTGTGAATAGAACATAGGCTATAGAAACAAAAATCAATTTCACACATTTATACATAAAAGTGAAAACTAATTTTGCCTTCTTATATTATTATCAATTTGATTTTGTGATCAACGGCAACACCTTTAAATGTTCTTTCTTGTTCACATAGTTGCCAGACAAAATAGATGCAATATCGCCAAGTTTTGGAGAAAAAACATCAAAATCTTCATATTACTTTTTCAAATCGTTAATGTGAAATTATTACGGTAGTTTTATGAAAAATACCTCAACATTTCTACAGAATTAAAAAATGCTTTCAATTTTTCATATAAAACAGTGTTATTTTGACAAAAATATTTAAAAACAATGAGTAAGTTCAATTTGAAGTATACGTAAAATAAGAAATTGCTTCTGTTTAATATTTTTGTTCCTATAAATTTTTTTATTGCAAAAAGTTTTATGGGGAGAAGAGGGTACATAAAGCTATTTTCTCCGAGGCTCTATATCTCAGAAGTTGCATTGCCGATTATTATTATTTAGATTTTTTAATTAGCTTTAATGTAGCTATCACCTATTACTAATATTTTACGAATTATATTGCTAGAAGTACGAGTTTCAACGTCTAGTAGCGTCCTTATATAGAATTTTTTCAAAATTACAAACATTTTAATAGATGAATTGACTTGAAAGCTAATTTTTTGATTTGTAAGTCTTTTTTTATTAAATATGTTTTTTCTCTTAATTAAAAGTAAGAAGCAAAATGTTTTGATTCCACATACATATTTAGATTTTTTTACTCCTCTATTATAATTTCCTGGACTTGGTCTTTTAAATATTTCGTTCAAATTTAATATTTAAATCACGTTATTTTTAAACAGAAATAACGGAACACAATGTTTTTATGTCAGATAAAATGGCAATATATAAGTAAAAATATTCCAACATAATGTACATTAATAAATTCGGAAAAAAATAAAAAATATTTTGGGCCTTACAAATATCGCGTGGAGTGTATAATTTATTCACTATAAGGAAGTTCGCCTGTATTAATTAAATGTAAGGAATACATATTAATGAAAACTTTATTTAAATATTTCATGTAATTTTATTTTTGGCATAAAAAGTCGTAAAAATGACGTCGTCTGGCAACATTATTTGTACGCTCTTGCTTAAAAAACAGTCACTAACACATGAAAAATTCACAAATACATTATACTTAAATATTTTCTCCCATTGAGGAGCCCTGATTTAGAGATACGAAACTTTCATATCGTCAGGCAAAGTTTACAAATGTATGAATGCCGATTTTCTATAGAATATGATGAAGACACTGTTTTATTCGGGAGTCTCCAAGATTCTGTAAATACCAATAATATTGGCATTACATTACATACAGCTTTAAATAGATTATTTGATAGTCATTCTTCAGGAATATTGACAGCGTCAAATAAATCTGTTAGCGTATTTCGCGGTGAAGACAAATACTATTTTGCTGACTCCCATTCTTGTGGCCCAAAAGGAAAACCAACACCAGAAAATGGCAAAGCCTGTGTTATAGAATGCGACAACTTACAAGAACTGTGCCGCATCTGTAAAAGATGCCTCGGATCCCGTAATATCGCTTACACCCTTACACGCGTAGACGTACATTTGAGGGAAAATATTATCACTCGTCAGGGTGTTCAAGTACAGCAACAGGAAGATGCCATCACTCATCAGGATGTACAAGTACAACAACCGCTTTCGAATCTGAGATCTGAAACTATACCTATACAAACATCTGTAATGTTGCCTATTGATAGCGTCCAACCTGATGTTGAAGATGAGCTAAAGGTATCTGAAAATGTAAACGAAATCAGAAGAAAGACGAATAATAATATTGTGAATGAAGCTTATGAGTTAAAAGCAGAAGAGTTCGCATGGTATCAGCTTTTCCCGTATGGTAAAAATGGTTTGAAAGAGCAACGGCCCGTAAGTATAAGTCCTTTGGATTACTATCAGTTTCGTTTATTAGGTGCTGATGTTAGATTTCAGCGCAACGATTACCTATTCTATGCTCTATCAATGTTTGAGTACTATCGAGTTAAATCAACTATTGCAGCTTGTGCTAGAAAAGTTGAAGGTAAAAACGGCAATCGAGTGGAAGACCTGCACTTATATTTAAAAAATCTAAGAGGTTCCGCTGCTTATTGGCGTAGTGCTCTTAGTGATCTTATAGCACAAATCAGATGTTTAGGACCTCCCACTTATTTTGTTACATTGAGCTGCAATGATCTTCACTGGAAGGATATGAAAAGAGGTCTCCTTGTTAGTGATGGTAAACAGCACATTGACCCAGATGACAGATATTCAGGAAACTCAGAGACTCATCGAGATGTATCCAGTTGTTGTGAGTAGACATTTTATGGTACGTGTTAATGCGCTAATGCAGTTTCTTAAAACTGATACTGAAATATTTGGCGGTAAAGTTAAAGATCATTGGTGGCGAATCGAGTTTCAGAACAGAGGAAGTCCTCATTTGCATATGGTTGTTTGGATCGAAGATCACCCGTCTGTTGCGACACCTGAAGGAATAGCTCGCATTGATTCAGTCTGTAGTACTGCCATTCCTCCAGAAACTTCAGAACTATATGAATTAGTTAAAAATTGTCAAATACATCGACACACTAGTACCTGCACGAAAAATAATTCTGTTTGTCGTTTCAACTTTCCACGCTCGGAATGCTTAGAGACACATGTTATTGATCCTTCATCTAACGAATTCATCTACAACGGTGGTCGCATTTGCGTTCTGAAAAGAAAAAGTGAAGATGGTTGAGTAAATAATTACAGTCCTGCTTTGCTAAAAATGTGGAAAGCCAATATGGATATACAACCGTGTGGTACAAATGAGTCGATTGCGTATTACATCGCTAAATACGTGTCAAAATCAGAACCTACAAACCTAGATGGTGAAATATCTCGAGCTATTCAACAAATTAGAAGAGAAGAAACTGACGTCTCGCGTAAGCTGTTTAAAATATGCATGCGCATATTAAGAGAACGTCAAGTTTCAGCCTGTGAATGCGTATTCAGGCTATGCCATTTGAGTATGCGTGACAGCTCGAGAAAAACAATTTTTGTCAATACTCGTAAAGCGGGACAAAGGTATAAAGTGTTGAAGTTTAATGAAGCTGGTCAAGCAGCAGGATATTGTGCCAATATTTTCGAACGATATGAAAAGCGACCAGCAGAGCACCCCAACTATGATTTTAACAATATGTGTCTCATAGAATTTGCGATGTTATTTGAGCCACACTACACAAAACCGCCAGTTATACATGAAGAGAGCATCGATACCGATGCTTATGCACCCCACGAGCAAACAACAAGAAGGCGTCTTATAACTTTAACAGACAACACCAAAATGACTATTAGAAACACGCCAGCTGTAGTACGGGTACCAAACTTCGTAGCAGCTTCTGATCCAGAGTCATATTATTACAGTTTACTAATCCAGTATATGCCGTATCGCAATGAGGCCGAACTTTTAGGAGAATTTAATAGTGCCAGAGATGCGTTTCTCGCCAACGAAGAAAGTTTAAGACAAACAAACGCCTACTTGGAACGTGACAGGCAGCTTGAAAATGCATTCGCGCAAGTGCACGCATTTCAGATACTGGAACACGCAGAGCCGATGGAACTAGACCATGAAGAAGAAGTTCCTTATTTGCCAATGAATGAAGACCAGTTCTTACAGGCTAAGCAGTCTATGAATGCAGGACAAAAGGAAATTTTTACATTAGTTACCCAGTCCATACAAAATCAAATGTCAGGTGCTGAAGAACGTTTAAAAATATTCTTTACAGGAGGAGCTGGTGTGGGCAAGACTTTTCTATTAAAGTTATTACGAGACCAAATTAATAGGTGCTACGCAAAGGATGCGGTTAAAGTCTGCTCACTAACAGGAGTTGCAGCTAGATTAATAAATGGAGCTACGATACACAGTACTTTAAAATTGCCTGTACAGAAAGACGGTCGCATAACAGGTATGTCACCACTGTCCGGAAACTATTTGCGAATAATGAGGCAACAATGGCATCAGACAGAATTTTTGGTTGTCGACGAGATTTCCATGGTGTCTTATCAAATGTTATGCATGATGGACGCTCGATTAAGACAAATTAAGAACTGTGAAAATGAGTTTTTTGGAGGAGTAAACGTATTACTTTTCGGTGATCTTTTACAACTGCCTCCTATAAAATGATCAGGAACACCTGTTTTCAAACAGCCAGAACATCTCCAACCAGCTACACATCTCTGGCGTTTATTCACGCTGTGTGAATTAACTGAAAATATGCGTCAGCAAGGTGACCAGACTTTTATTGATATTTTGAATGCTTTGAGAGTCGGTGAGCTAACAACCCAACATTTTAGTATTTTAATGGGAAGACTTCTTCAAGACACGAGTGATAAGTTTGCAGTAGACAAAGCATTAAGGGTATACCCCACAAATCAACAAGTTAACGACCACAACTCTGCTGTATTGAATTTGTACAGAAATAATGGTGCTCGCATTTACAAAATAAAAGCGCAGGATCAGCTAGTACACGCCACACGAAATGCATACAATGTGGATATAGCTACTATAATACCAGCTGATATCAACAAAACTGGGGGTTTACCAGCGGAACTGGAAATATTTGTGGGGGCAAAAGTCATGCTACGGTCCAATATTGACGTTTCAAAGGGATTAGTAAATGGCGGTATAGGCTACATCAACGAAATCGTTTGGCCTCAATTTCGTCGAACTCAGATGTACCTTCCGTCCGAATTGATTTTGCAAGAGACGGAGTACATCTTATACACCCGAAAGCAATACAGTTTCCAGCTAAGTACAATTACGGGACGGCTGAAAGAAGAATGTTGCCTTTAATACTATCATGGGCTTCTACAATACATAAAATGCAGGGCAGCACTGTGGATCACGCAGTCGTATACTTAGGTGCGAAACTGTTTGAAGAAGGTCAAGCCTACGTGGCTCTTAGTAGAGTAAGATCTTTGCAGGGACTACGTATAGAGGAGTTGGACTGCAATAAACTAACGGGCAAGAAACCTTGCAATAATGAAGCACTAAATGAATTAAACAGAATGCGAAATTATAGTGTAACATTTCAAAACAAACATTTTAATCAACGATTGTAGACAATTGACGTGCCCCACGGTTTTATTTTAGTCTAGTCTATGCATATGTTTATAATTCCCACGACTGTATCTATTTTATTATTTTTTGGTTTTTAGTACATTTATCTTAAACATTGCAATGTATGTTTAACATAAAACCGTTTAACTTAAAAAGTTTTTTTACCTATTTTTATTAAACCATTTTCTTCCTGTTTTTCCATATATATCTTTGTTTTAATTTGGAAAGTGTTTTCCTAATTCCAAAATGCCCTCCATGTGGTGAGTCATGAAATTCTTCTATCAGTCTATATTGTGTTATATTATCTTTTATTTCTCTTGGCATTCTGTATATAATTAATTCTATATCGTTTTTCTTTATATTGTTATATATTTCTTTCAATTCTTTGGCCGTTATATATTTCATCATTATCGTATAGTACGTATTTTTTAAATTTCAATTTCTTTAATCTCAATAAAAGTTTCAACATAGGATTTTCGCTTTTATTGCATATTATGTGCGTTATTTTATCATTTTTCTCTTTCAATTCTTGCTGCAGGTTATTATCATATGTACATAAATTCAATCTTTTGGGTACCCTTAATATTATTTATTGACGTACATTCCCACATATGGAGGTGATCAGCCTCCTTCCGAGATATGCAGTTTTTTATAATATTTTCTTTTCTATGAACGTTATTTTTATTTTTATGTTCATTATTAATTTTATTTTTTATTTCTTTTTATTGCCAAGGTTTTCTTTTCTTTTTCATCAATATAGATTGGAATCATGTCTCTTAATACTTGTGAGTTTATTTCTACACGCGATAGAGCGTCTGCGTTTGTATTATTCGCTCCCTTCTTATATATTATATCAAAGTCCTAATCTGATAGTTCAAGTCTGATTCTGGTTAGTTTTGAAGACGGGTCCTTATGGGTAAGCAAGGCAATAAGAGGTATATTGTCTGCGACCACTGTAAATTTTCTACCATATAGATACGGTCTAAAAAATAGATCGTTTCCTATTTCACCCTGTGAAAGAATTGCTCCTAGAGCCACGTTTGAAGCGTCTGTCGCTAAAAAAAATAGTTCGTCAAAGTTCGGATATCGTAATATAGGCGGGTTTTTTAATTTGTCTCTGAGAGTCTCAAATGCTGTTTGGCAATCTTCTGTCCAATTGAAAGTTACATTCTTTCTTAATAAATTATTAAGAAAAGTTGCCGTTTTGGCGAAGTCTGGAATGAATATTCTGTAATAATTGCAGAAGGCTATGAATCGTCTAACGTCGTCTGATGTTTTTGGAACAGGATATTTTTCAATTACTTTGTATTTTGTCGGGTCGGTTTTTATACCATTTTTTGTAATCAAATGTCCCAAATACAAAACTTCTTGTTTTAAGAAACAACATTTTGCTGGATTCAGCTTCAAATTGTATTGTTTCAGTCTTGCTAACACTCTTATGAGGTTCTCATGGTGGTGCTTCAAACTGCATCCGAAAATAATGACGCCATCAACGTACAAAAGTGCTTCCGAATCCAAACTAGATAATGCTATTGTCAACATTCTTTTGGAACTGTTAGATGATATTTTTAAACCAAATGGTAGTCTTGTATATTGAAAGCAACCGTTCGGTGTTGAAAATGCTGTTAGTGGTCGTGATTGTGGTTCGAGTTCTATTTGGTGAAATGAGCTTGTCTAAAGTGGAAAACTATTTAGCTCTACCTAATCTGTCCAATACATTTTCAAGTCTGGTTAAAGTCATTTACTATTTTATCATTTAAACGTCTAAAATCTACAACCCAACCCAATTTTTCCGTGTCCTTTTGTCCTTTTTTTGGTACTAATAATAATGGGGAATTATATGGACTAATAGATGGTTCTACTATGTCTTTTTCTAATAACTCTTGTACTTGTTTACTTATTTCGTCTAATTGTGTTTGTGGCAGTCTGTAGTTTTTAACGTAAGTGGGTGTGTTATCATTTAATTCAATACTTTGTTTATAAAAATTGTTTACCGTTAATGGTTCGTCTTCAATATGAAAAAATTCTCGATATTGTCTTATTTTATCACATATGACTCTTTTATTTTCTTCTTCAATGTTCTTGAAATCTAGTTTTTCTAGTCATTTATTAAATCTTTGCTCTGAATGTTTATTGTTATTGCGCAAGTTAGTTTTATAAATTGTATAATTTTTTAATCGTATTGTTGTGACTTCTAGCTTTTCTAATCGCACTGGTTCCTCTAATGTATTCAAAATTTTAACGTAGCGTTGGCCATCTTTGTGTATTATAGTGTTTGCTAAAAATATTCCGTTTATTATTTCTTTACTACATGTGACACTGTCTTCTTTTATGTCAATGTTTATAGGTGCTATCTTCTCTGTTCTTGGAGGTATAATTATATTATGTATTCTTTTTGTGTTAATCTCTATTGGGATTGTTATTTTCTCTCCCTCTATGCAAGTATTTAAAGTCAGTGTTTCATAGACAATCTGACAGTTGTATTTACAGAAAAAAATCTATTCCTAGAATTCCATCAGTAAGGATTGGAAATGCTTCGCCCACTAATTGAAATCTGTGTGTTAGTGTTTGTTCTCGTAATATTATCTTCAAATCAGTGGAATCTACAGTTCTTTGTAGATTCCACTGCCACTTAATCGGCAAATATTGTCAGTATTTTTGTAATAGTTGTATATTACATTTTCTTTACAGAGTGATATCTCTGAACCTGTGTCTATAAGAAATGTTAATTTATAGATAATGTTTTTTACTGATAAAAAAATAAAGTTTGATGTTCCAATATGTATTGTATAAACCCTTAGTTTTCCCTGTTCGGAGATTCGTACTGAGTCTCCAGGGTTTGTACGTTTCCCTATTGTTGTATAGTATGAACATTGGAATTGCTTCTTCCTCTTGAATAATTATTGTATCTGTTACCTATGTTGGATGTATTGTTGTTGTATCTATTGTAATTATTGTTGTTATGGTGTCTATTATTATTATGGTTTCTGTCGTTACTGTTAAAGTTTCTGTTGATATTGTTATAATTTCTGTTTTTGTTGTTATAGTTTTTGTTATTTCTATTGATGCTAAAATTTCTATCCATCTGTGGATTAAGATAATTTCTATTTCTGTTAAACCCTGAATTGTTTCTATTTGTGTTATTGTAATAGTTTCGTCTATTATTATTATTTATTTGTAAGGTTGTAAATGTATCTGATAGTTGTAATGATCTTTCTTGTGTATTTGCAATGTCATAGACTTGTGCCAAAGTCTTGGGTTGTGCAGCTATTACAGCGGTCCTTATGAAATATTTCTAGAGCAAGTTTTCCGTTCATAGTCTTAATCGTAGAGAGAGCTACTTGATTTGAACTGTCCTCTAGTTCTGAAATTTGTGCTAATGTCAAATCCGCCATCAAAGTGTTAATCCGTTCTTTGTAATTTAGTACACTTCCTTTTTGTTTAGTATTCTTTAATTCAAAATATATGCTGCTTGCCGTTCTTGTGAATTTGAAATATTTTGTTAGAACTTTTTTAAGTTCTTCGAAAGTTTCAGGTGTGTTTTCTATAATTAAAATATCCCTGGCTCTGTCTACTAATTTTATCGCCAATACATATGTTATTAGGTTCTTTTTTCCTTGCTCATTTAGTTCAGAATGAACCATTTCTATCATTGAAAGGAAAATATCAATATGTTTTGGCTTTCCGTCGAAGATTGGAATTGTATCCGAAGCCTTTTTACTGTTAAAGTCCGACATGATTTGGGGATTTTCAACTTCTTGCTCTATTTCTAATTTTGCTCCTTTATGTTCTGTTAATAGCTGAATTGCTGTTTTTCTCAAATCTCTGAATTGAGTAATTTTTTCTTCTCTTAAGGGATTCGCCAAATGACCTACAAGTTTCCCGAATTTCTCAATTAATTGTTCTATTGATTTTAGTTTTTCTTGTATAGTTTCTTTTGTGTATTTCTTTGTTATTGCTTTTTAAGCATGTACAATTAATTTTTCTAATTCTTCAAAAATCTGTTCCATTTGTTGTATTTATTTCTACAGCATGAGATAAAAACAATTTTGTATTTATGTAGATTTTCTTTATTTAAATTTTGTTTTACACATTTTGTACAGAATTTCTTACAACCTGTTTCTTTATATAATGCTGTAATAATTTAAATATGGCTGCTAGTATGAAAATTATCAACAAAATTATTACAATTTCTTGATCTATTCTTATCTTATTTGTATTTATAGCATTGGCATTCGCATGACCTTCAACTTTTGCATCTGCGATGCTCATTTTGCGTTGTTGTAATGTATATTCTATTCTATCTTCCTCGGTTAGCTGAAAAGTATGTAGTCCTGGATTCATTACCTATTTTAAAATCTAATATTGGGGTAGAAAACCAAATTTCCTGATTAGTAATATTAATTTATTCGAAAATGTGTAAAATATAGAAATTAAGGAGAAGTTTTGAATTGAATTGAATTGAAAGTAAAAAATTTAATTTTTGTTTATTTAGGTTGATGAGTAGTTTCTCTAACCGGTTCTTCTGAGTTCTATTAGCTGCTGTATTTGGTTCCCCTGACTAATACCTATTATTCGCTGCAGGTCCTTGAAGGCTTTTTGAAATTTCACCTTTTTTCCACCTTTCTTCTTCTTGTTTTGTGGTTGGTTTCTGAAATTTTGTAGTTGTTGTTTATAATATTTATGCCTACCCTGATACTGTTCTATTATAATTGGCTTAGGGCCAGCGGACTTTGGAGTTGGTATATATATTGGTGGTTCTTCAATAGGTGTTCCTTCTGGAACGTACTCCTCGTACTGTTGCCACCGTTTAAAAATTTCGTTGACTTCTTTTTGAGTCATTTAGAAAAAATAACTTTTTTATGTAAATTGTTAATTTTATCAACGAGCTTAAGTTCGAATCTGCAAGACTGCAAACCATTTTTTATTATTTTATTAATAAATGAATTTGTTCAAATTCTATTTTTATTAATTTATATTAAGATTGGAATATTAAGAATATTTTTTTAATAATCATCAAACCAGCAGAACGAATCAGTACTGATTTCGAGGCCGCTACGCCATCTAATCAGCGTTCTTTGTTCAATTTTTCCACTTTTGCAAGTGGTGCTAGTTAGTAGGAATATCAACTATTTAACCAATATTTTAACGAAAATTGAATATGAGAAGTTATCACAATCATATTTTTAAGTTATTACATTTTTGGTTAGTACGAAATTCCCCAACCCTGACGATTAATATTCCCAATATTCCATGTATCTCTTTCGCTTCTTCCAGAGCCATCGGCTGCTGATAACTAAAGCTTCTTTGTTATTTATGTTCAAGTAATTGAATTTAGTTGTCAATTTACAATGAACAAGTGCGCGTGCCCCCGCAATGTTTTAAATTATGTATGAATTTTTATTAGTCGAACTTGCTTATGTAAATTGTTAATTTTATCAACGGGCTTAAGTTCGAATCTGCAAGACTGCAAACCATTTTTTATTATTTTATTAATAAATGAATTTGTTCAAATTCTATTTTATTAATTTATATTAAGATTGGAATACTTCCCGAAAGATTTCAAAGTAGCAAAAGTTATTCCAATAAGAAAGCCAAATAAACCCCCGCAGAATCCAACCTCATATCGGCCAATAAGTTTATTGTCCTCCATAGGTAAACTATTTGAGAAAATTATCAACGAAAAATTAATGAGTTTTATTGAATCAAACAATCTGTATCCTCAACATCAATTTGGATTTCGTAGGGAACATATCACTACACAATCATTACTACGAATTAAAAATATGGTATCCAAAAATTTTGACCTACAAAAGTCTACGGGGATGGTTCTGTTGGACGTCAGGGTAGCCTTCGACTCGGTATGGCACGAAGGCCTAATTTATAAAATGATTCGTTTCAATATCCCTAGTTTTCTGATTAAAATAATCGATAGTTTTCTGAATAAGCGTTCATTCAAAGTTCACGTTGGCTTGTCATGTTCTAAAAGTTATGACATAGATGCGGGATGTCCACAAGGATCCTGGCTATCTCCCTCTTTATATAACCTTTATACCTCAGACCTACCTCAATTGGAAGGTTGTACCCTATCGGTTTTTGCCGATGATACGGCTGTACTATGCTCGCACATACTTTCATCCAATATAGTTTCTAATTTACAACGCGCACTAGACAAGCTGACACAATATTTTAATGAATGGAAGATTGGTTTAAATGCAGACAAAACCCAGGCAACTTACTTCACCAGAAAACGAAAAGCTTGCTATATTCCCCAGAACAACATATTGCTCATGAGTAGAGAAGTTCAATGGGAACATAAAGTTAAATATTTGGGAGTTATACTCGATCCAAAAATCAAATTTAAAGAACATATACAGCACATTATTAACAAAGTGAATGTTCTCACTCGCATACTATATCCCTTTATTAACAGAAACTCTAATCTTAGTATAGGAAACAACATGTTAATGTTTAAATTGATTTTCCAGGCCGTAATGTTTTATGCAGCTCCAATGTGGGCAAAAAGTGCAGGATGTCACATTGGCAAACTTCAGGTTGCACAAAACAAGTTATTGAAATTGATACTCAACCTTCCGTGGTTCTTTTCTACATCAAGGCTTCATTCTATTTCAAATATAGAACTCGTTGCAGATAAGCTAGATAAACTTAGTACCAATTTTTACTCCAGGTGCTCTGGATCCGAGATTCCTTATATTAATGAACTGTCTTCATCTTAGGTAGTTAGTAAGTAAGTAGGTATTTAAGTTGTTTTTAATTAAGGGGGGAAGGAAATTCAAATAGGTTTTTTCAAATTTTGACTCCAATAGTATTATAAGTGTATATAGCTTACATCAATTGTTAAAATTCACTACAAACTTTTAAGAAGAAAAAGTACAAAACTTGAACTATTTATAAATAATTTTAAGAGAAATTGTAAACTAACATATTATCTGAATAAAATTTAAATTGAATTGAAATATACTTTATGGGGTCCCATGCGCATATCGAAGAAATTACACATGGAATGACAAACCTACATATATATATATCCTTTCACTTTTTTGTGAAGGGTATAACAAAAATGTCGGTGAAAAATGACAAAAATTCAAGGAAACGGACAAAAAATTATACGATTGAAGAAGAGGTACTGCTTCTTTTACAGACCAGAAAATATGGAAACTTCAAATTCATAAACCTTACGTTAAAAATTAAAGTTCAAATCGGGTTCACTTTAGCTTATTATACACTTTTAGCTTGAAGTGTACTCATGATAATGAAAAACGAATTATTTGTCCGATAACACCTTAACTTTATCTAACTTACATCTACTACAATAATGAGGCTCTTTCATATAGTAGCTTTGTTGAAATCTTACATGCATATCATATAGAATTGCATAACGTTCATTTTTAAATTTTATGTTAAGATCATCATATGGGTAAGAGGTTGAATTTAAATGTACTTTTAATTTAGTCAGGTCACAGTGAACAAATTTGTTATCTCGTAGAAATGCGACCAATACAAAACGTGGTCATCCTTTACTTGCAGCTAATTTAACTTGTCTCTGTATCCAACTGTGGATTCATATGACAATCCCAGCTACGAAATGCCATCGGTATAGAAGCACTATTGTTAATAATTTTAATCATATTCAACTTGCTCTGATCAGATAATTGTACGTGTGGAATTCTCCAGGAGATGAGTGAAATTGTAAGTTTGGATTTTTCAGTAGAAACGGGCGAGTGTACAAGAGCTTCATCATTTTTATTACGCAAGAGTATCAAGTCATGCTTTCCATTAAGTACAACTTTGTTGTAGTCTTCAGCAAATCCCAAAAGCATTTTTAGTGGTACATAAAAATTAAAATCTCCATTCTTAAGATTCAAATCATCAGTTTTATGCCATCCACCATTCTTGTTGTACGATTGTAGATATGGTATGTAGGAATGATAGTCCTTTTTTATTGTATTTTCGTCAGACAATGGCTTATCCAATACGTTTATTATTGAGCTCATTTTTTTGTTTTCAGTTTGAAATTCAAAGACTTGAGAAAACTTTTGTTTGCTGTTGTAAGTGACCTTTGACGAGCAGATATTTTCAGTTGTGGTTTAGGTTGTAATATCTGTGGATGAGACGTGACTGCCGTATTTTGTGATATACTTCTATTGTATATTATCATTACTTAGTTGGCCTTAAATGTATTCGTATTGTAATTTCCTCTCCTCGAAAATTAATTAAATCACCGTTCTGATCAACCACGCGCAGTGATAGAGAACTTATCTCTTTGGTGTTTACAGGTAAATAAATGAGATTCCTTGGAATCTCATCTATTTTATAGCCTGCAGGTACATTATTCGGAAACTCATGAAGTGTATGTGATTTTGAATTGTTCATATGTATATGTATTAGTAGCGATACTACTTTCAATTCGCAAGAGATCTACTTTAGAAATATTAACTGGAAGATCTAAGTAATGATCATCGGTCGGTGTTAAGACTTTACTTTTGAATCCTAAAAGATTCCCAATTGTTTTTTCTCTATTAAAATATATCGGATCTTTAGAACTATTTATTTTGACTTGCATCGTATTGTTGTTAGCTTCTATAAAAATATGCTCTCCAGGACTAAGTCGTTTGTATTGCTCTTCTATGTAGTCATCTATATTTTTCAAATCGTAAGATGCAATTGGTATTTCAATTACATTTTTCCCTATATGAAACATATTGTTATAGGAGTCTACATTTGGAATACTGTTGTATGAATGAAAATCAGTTAGCGCACACTCATATGTATCGTTTAAGTCAATGGGAGGAAAATAATTAGCATATAGCGCTGATGAGTTAGAGCTCAGAGTAAGTGTTATTGACATTATAACAGCCTGTTCACAAATAAATAAAGTTTTCTACACAGCATGGCTTATAAGAATGATTTGCATATATATTTCATAATCTTATTTTAAAATTAACTTTAGTTATTAAAAATATTGATATTATTGTTGTTATCATTGCGGATGGCGATTTATTTCGTTTTCCAACTATAGTATTTCATCTTTGCTTATTCAGGAATTGTGTTGATTAGAAAATCCCAACCAGTCGAATTACCTTTTCAACTAGATATGAATTTGGAAATCTAGTTCTAACAGTTCTTTCGTATAGAAGCCACCTTTAATAGGATTTCCAAGATAATCTTCTAATATGTATATTGTAGGATATGTATTTTGAACTCTTTTGATTGTGAAAATTTCTGTTGTCCAATTCGGAGTATAGCCTTTCTCAAAAATATTTTTATATTTGCTAATACGTACATGGTCCCCTCCATTAAATTTTGACATTTTGTACATCTTTAAATGGCTGTATACTGTATTTAGAAGCTGTTTTTCATTTTTTGTGTTGACTTTAATCGGTGGCATTTTAATGGTGCGATGAACTTTTCTATTGTATGCATTAAGTAAATCTTTGTATATATCAAGCCAGTTGTAAGAACCATTAAAACTAAACTCTTTCCACGTCATTCATTTTAATGTTCTATTGAATCGTTCTACTATTGATGCTTTCATGCTGCTATAGGCTGAGTAGTGATTGACGTTGTATTTATCCACCAATTGATTAAAGTGTTTATTGAAGAATTCTTTACCATCATCTGTTTATAAGTTTTTTGGCACAGGCCCCAATTGAAAAATAGTCTCCATTGCTTGCGTTGTGTCAACAGCTGTTTTTCTTCTCAGAGGTACTTCCCAAGCATATTTGGAGAATGTATCAATTACAGTTAGCAAAAATCTATAATTTTTATTGATTGTATGTAGAATAGTTCCCCATTTCAACTAAATCCGCTTGCCAAAGATCGTCTATTCCTTTCATAACAACTCTACGGCGTCCAAACATTTTTCAAGCTTCCTTATGGAGCTCATTCACTAAACTTCTTTTTATATCCATGTCTAAGCTTTAAGAAGTCTTTTGGGTGTGTTGTGATCTATCTGATGCGCTTTCAGCAATTGACACAAACATGTAATTTTCAAATCTATACATTTTCTCAATTAATCTTTCAATTTCTTCTTCGAAGGATGCTCTGATCTTGGAAATGCTTTCTCGCAATTTTGTATTTTTTTCCAACTGTAATATTACTTCATGTTGTTGCATTTCGATTTGATTTTTTAGAGTATTGTACATTTTGTTGTTATCTTCTTTAAATTCTTTTAACATTTTGTGTTCTACTTCTTCGATTTGAGTTTGCAAAAACAATTTATTGATAGCATAGTTTTCCTCCAAAGCTTTTGCAACATTTTTGATTCTTTTGTTTTGGACATCAATGTTGTTGTTTGCATCCAAAAAGAACCCCAACAATTTAGGTGCATTTTTCAATGAAAAATGCTAGTGTCGTTTAGATAATGTCCGAATTTATTAACAGACATGATTTATATTTAAAATGTGTGTGCGCTTATATAGTTTATACTATTATATTAGCTTCACGTAGTTCTTAATAATTGAGACAATCTCGTTGTTGTGATTAGTATGACCAGCAGGCTGTGATGCAAGCAGTAGTCTAAGTCGATCTACCAAATCGTCCATATTTGACCACCAACTTGTATTTTATCTTGATTTAACTCGATGTTGCCAGTACCAAATTTCCATTCGTTATTATTATCTCCATGTGGGCCAAAGTTAGTATCTAGTTCATTTCTCGATTGCAATAGTGATAAGTCAGGATAACTCTCGTCATGATTAGAATGTTGTGAATAAATCATCTGCATTTACTGTTAGACTGTTTAAACATTGATTCTTCAATTAGTTTCTTAGGGGTACTTGTTTCCAACTTCATTGTTGAGTTCTGTGGATGAAAACTGGCACTGTCCTCATATTCAGTTTTCTTATCATTCTTTTATTTTTTATTCGGTATATCAATATGTTTAGTGCTATTTATAAATTATTTTAAAGGTTCTGTTATGGGCTTGAATGTATCTCTTAATTGCTGATGTGTATCTATTTCACCAGTTTTTATACTACGAATCTTTTTCTTCAATATATTTCTTGTTGTCACCAATTCTTTCAGAATTTTTTCATTCATTTTAGCTATTAGGTATCAGAGCAGCTTATCAAGTATCAGATCAGGTTATCAGATCAGGTATCAGATCAGTTTATCAGATCAGGTATCAGATCAATTTATCAGATCAGGTATCAGATCAGTCTATCAGGTATCAGATCAACTTATCAGGTATCTTATCGGTTTATCAGGTGTCAGATCAGGTTATCAGATCAGTTTATCAGGTATCAGATCAGCTTATCAGGTATCAGATCAGTTTATCAGGTATCAGATGGGGTTATCACATCAGCTTATTAGGTATCAGATCAGATTATTATGTATCAGATCAAGTTTTGCTCAGATGACCAGTTATAACAATCATATGTATAATGTTTAAAGCCAGATTATGTACAAAGCGATGCCCTTGATGAACAGTAATTTATATTATGATGAAGTAATCAAATGATTTTCTATAGCGACCATAGTTTAGTTCATTATCTTTACTTATCATCAAAAATCCATATTTATCCTTCCAACATTCTTGACATATATACTGAAACTTTCCAATTAAATTGGCATTATCTCTTATTAAATGTTTTGGAATTCTTGTAGGTTTGACACAAGTAAAATGAATCTACATTCTTATGACGCCCCATACAAAAATATGCACTATGTTGTTTTGGTTTTGACATGCAACATCATCGAAAATAATAATTGAATTGCTTTTAGCTTCGCTAGGAGGAACAACGGACTCATTGTCTGCGAATGTGTAGCATCCCATTCCTTTAATTGGCGAAATTAAATTCTTTAGGTATTCATATTTAGATTGATACAGAGATTTTGCGTACAAATAGGACTTTCTAGCAAAATGATCATTACATTAGTTTTTCCACAATTGGTGGGACCCACTATTAATGCTCGAATAGAATTTGGTAGCATGGAACTATGTCTTATTTTTGTACTGTCATTTGAAGATACATCCACATTACGAACGAATTGTTGTGTTTTTTTACTAAGCGCATTTCAATAACTACTTGTAAAATTCACAAAGCAATATCTTTTATTCTAGAATAAAATAATATGGTTACGTTTTATAAAAAAAAAAAATCTGTCATAAGAAAACTATCGTTGGAGAAGGTTTACTTAATAAAACAATAAATTCTCTACCTTTTGAACTACATCTTCCTGTATATCAGTACTGTGGACCTGGCACAAGATTACAAAAGTGTTTAGCTAGAGGAGATAAAGGAATTAATTTATTGGATGCTGCTTGTAAAAATCACGATATAGCTATTCCAAAAACAAAGAATTAAAAAGTAGATACCAAGCTGATAAAATTCTTGAAAATAAATCTTGAGAAAGAGTTCTTTCAAACGATAGCAGTCTTGCAGATTTTTTTTTTTTTTTTTGCATATATGGTGACCAATGCAATGAAAGCAAAAACTAAATTTGGTATGGGTATGGAGAAGAGGAGCAGAAATAGGCAAAGACTATCGTCACGAACTCATTTAAATGACATAAAGCTGTTCAATTAGAGCATTACGGAAGGAAAAACCACAAGACATTAACTCGGCCATTAAAATCGCTCGTAAAGTTATCAACAGATCACTTAAGGGGAAAAAAGGCACGCGTTGTAATAATACGCATAATCAATGTTCCAAAAATTGGGGGATTTTTACCGCTAATTCCCATTCTAGCTGCTCTAGGTGCACTTGGTAGTCTAACAACTGGAGGTGCCGCTATAGCTAAGGCTGTAAATGCAACAAAGAATGCAAAAAAAAAAAACAACTTGAGGAAGCCACCAGACACAATAAAGCAATGGAGGGTATTGCTGTGGGAGAAGCACTGTACCTTAAACCATATAAAAAGGGTTATGGACTTGTTTGTAAAGATCATTAAAAAAACTATTAGATATCCTACCCAGCAAACCATTATCAGAATTTGATCTAAGAAAACTTTCAAGAAATATTCCACGCTTTGGAGGAGTTTTCATGTTGGAGTCGCTGCCAAAACGTGCAAAGAAAATCGAATGTGGAATAATCAATTTCGATTTGTCAACAGGACCAGGTACTCATTGGGTATCATACTATAGAAACAATGATGAAAAACAATATTTCGACATCTTTGGAAATTTACAACCTCCTTTAGAGAAAATCAAATACCTAGGTAGAAATATTGAATACAACTACAATCCACATCAAAACTTTAATATATTTAATTGTTTGAAATTTCTTTATGAAATAACTAAATATATCAAATAAAACACAATCATATATCTGTATAGTTCAAAAAAATTCCGTTTGTTTTATTTTAATATTTTTTGTTAATTATGAAATATATAACATTGTTTTAATTTTTTAGTGCCAAACGGCGTACTGGGAGTTTGGTATAAAAAACTCGTTCATCTCGCTTTCTAAGATCAGGTTTCTCTCTCCTTTTCTTTGTAGTCGATATTTATCATTTGAAAGATCGTCTAATTCTACATCTGTTAATATATTGTATCGGTTGGGGAGAAACAGTATATGGTTTTCCAGTTCAAGTTGAACTGTTTCCCCGTACTTTGTTGTTACTTGCTTTGCACGTACGATGACGTATTTGGATGATTCATCTAAATCCTTTATATGGATTAAGGATTTGGTATTACAGGAATTGAATTTGCTTATTAAACTTATTGCGCTATTAATATTTCACAACTTATAAGTTTGAAATTAAATTTCGAAGTTATCACGATATAAACTTTCTAGACACTAAGAAGTCTCACTGAAAATTGATAAACAATGATATTTGATTTGTATGTAAGAGAGAGAGAGAGAGAGAGCGAACAAAAGACGAATAGATGAATAATGAAATCTATACTTAAAACTAAAAAGTTGGAAAAAGATAGAGTGATATATGTGTACATTTTTGAGTTCTTCACTCAAATTTTAAATTTGTTTTGGAGTGAAACGCAGATTTAGTTTTTTCAATTGTATATCATTTATCTTACAACTGATTTATTACTAGAGAACTAATAGTCAAAAAGATCGTAAGATCGCAAAAAGTAACAAAAATTCAAATCCTGAGCCAAATTCGAAACAATGTTCAACAATTCATAGCCTATTTTGAAGGATGTCAACTATATGAACACAAGGAAATGGTGAAATTTTTTCTTCATATGTTGGATGAAAACCATGATTTTGGTATAATGGAAGATGAGCACATGGACGATGGTCACTTCAAATCTTGTCCGTGGCGTCATCCAGATTGTGAGCAAGGTCCAGATACTTGCCGATGCTCCGTATTTTATTTGAGAAAAATGGTGAAAAATAATTTTATTTATTTATTTCATTGAAGCTAAATAAAAAACAAAATAAAACAAATATCAATATTTTTTTTCTCATTTTTAATATATGTATTTGAACAATTTCTATTTATTTCTCTTAAAAATAAAACAATTTTTTCTCTTATTATTAGATATTATTCCATTTGCTCTTCTTCTTGAAGTTTAGCAATCTCTGCTAAAAGCATATCAAGTTCGTAATGAGAATTGGTTTCTTCTATACGAAAATGATGCCATGCTAAAGTATTTATGTTATTGTTAGTAATTTTTCTCTTATCGTCTTCATAACTTAATACTGCTTTACTTAATTTACTAGTATAAATTTGATGTAATTTGGACTTAAACGTTAACATGGTATCATATACAATGGACTTATCAAACAAACAATTTCTATATGACAATAAACTATACTTATTTAAAACGCATTTCTTTACCCCCTTCGATTTTTTTACATCATTTTCATTTAGAATGCTAAAGGAATACATCTTAGATCGCTGCACAACAAATTCTTTCATTATTTTCCCGCAGTTTTCGTCTTTCATCATACCCAAAATTTTTTTGTTCAAAAGAGGAATGTCATACTTATTATCTAGAGCATAATCTGATGTATCCAATTGTTGTTCGATGTCAGGCTTTATGTCCGCGTAAAAGTCTTCTGTTTGTATTGTATAAATGAAAGAGTCAATGTCAATGTTAATGATAAGTTTTTCTTGAACTTAGGTTGCATGTAGCCGTAATTGAAATCATACATTTTCCATTTAGAGAGTTCAAGTACACAAAATCCTAAGTAAATGGGCTTATTGTAAAATGTCTTAACCTCTATTCAGTTCGATAGCTACCATATCTTCCGAAAATATTGACAAACTATGGAAATTGGATTTTGATATCCAGTCTTGAGCCCCCGAATGATTCCGATTAGTTCTGCTCCAATTGGTTACAATTCTTACATTTCTTCTCTTGTCCAAATTCTCCATCGTCTTCCCATACACTGCATTATTAAGCAATTTGAAGAAATTTTTCTCAAAAGCATTTTTAGCAGTGGCTCTATGCTGGGTATTTAAGTCGATATAACCTTTTAGGCATGGAGATTGTTTAATGTTTGAATACGATGTATTTTCTTTAAAACTAACCCATATTTCAAGCATTGTTCTGAGAACTCTATAATGTATAACGTATGTAAGCTTTGTAGAGAAATCGGTTATCAATTTGCTGTGCTTCAATTGCAAAGTTTTTTTATTTTCAGCACAAAAAGGAAGGTCATTGTGTAAGTCGTGTAGGTTAAAAGGGTAAGCCTATGTGACTTCAAACACATAACCATCTGTTGCATTATCGGCTATGCTTTCCGGATCCAAATTCAGCTCCTCATTCGATAACCATCTGAATCCTCCATATGGGAGATATTCAGAAATCGCCCAACCGTACAGGTTATTTGCATCTAAGTATACAAGAAATTCGGACGGCTTCTCTTTATCAAAATCTTCTAAATCTTTGTTGTTTGCTTTGGAATATCTTTTACTACACTGTACAACTCCACCACGTATACCCTTTTTCATAGAATTGTACATATCTATGTCTGTTAATAATTCGAGCTCAATTCTTGTATATTTCAACATTGCATCCCATGAAAGTCCAGGAGCTGTGTAATATGGACATGGATCCAACTCATATATACTTTTACAAACTTTTCTGAAGTTCTCGAAAATATCTGTTAGTAAAAGCACATCTGTTTTTATATATTATTCCATGTAATCTTTCATGGTTTTGCAACCAAAAGTATTCCAAACCTCTTCGGCATGTGAGTGTTCGTCTAAAGAACATTCTTTGTTGTTCAGTTTATTATATATTATATTATATTATATATATATATATTGTACGGGCTTTGTTTTATATTGCAGACAATTGCCATAACGAGGAAATAAATAATATTATCAAACAAGATTTCTACATGGACGATCTTATGACGGGAGCTGATACAATTTCCAAATGCAGGCAAATACAAAATGAGGTACAAAACCATCTTGCAACTTATGGCTTCACATTAAGAAAATGGTTATCAAATGACATGAATATAATTAGTCACGTGTGCAACTCTGACAATAATGTAATAATTCAAATGAAGGATGATGAGCCAATCAAAACATTGGGGCTGCGATGGGATCCACTCATGGACGATTTTCGGTTCAACGTTAACTTTTCAGCAGGCGACAAATTGACAAAGAGTTAAGCTCTGGCAGAAATAGCAAGAATCTTCGATCCAATGGGATGGTTATCACCAATCAATATTGTGGCCAAATTATTTATACAAAAATTATGGCTTTTAAATTGTAAGTGGGATGAGCTTTTATCAGATGACATAAGAACAGAATGGCAGCAGTTTATAGACGATTTACCTAATTTAATGGAAATCCGAGTACCTCGATGGTTTCAATTAGAATCAAAACAGAACTTTGAACTACATGGGTTTGCTGATGCTTCAGAAAAAGCATATGCAGCAGTTGTATATATAAAGGTTAGTGAATCAATTACACTTGTGGCTTCAAAAACAAAGGTCAATCCTATAAAAAATAGGAAAACGTTGCCAAATCTGGAATTGTGTGCACCAAATTTGTTAGCGAAGTTACTATTTAAGGTATCAAATGTGCTTAAAAGGCAATACTCGATATATACCTGGAACGATTCAACAATTACCTTAGCGTGGATAGCAAAACACAAAAACAAGGATAAGTTTGTGAGAAATCGAGTGAATGAAATACTAAATCTTATTCCTAACGCTAACTGGAATTATGTTTGTAGCAAAGAAAATCCAGCAGATGTAGCATCTCGAGGAATCAGTGCTCACAAGTTGAGGAAGAATTCGCTATGGTGAAATGGTCCTGAATGGTTGATACTTTTATCGGAAAAATGGTCGAAAAAAGAACAATTAGAAACGGTACTTGGTGGCGTTACTCTAAAGAAACAATTTAATCTTTTGAAACAGTTGTTCGAGAAATACTCAAGCTTTTCGGAATTGGAAAGAGTGCTGGCTTATGTAAACAGATTTATAGATACACTGAGGAAAAAGTTTTACTCTTCACAATGTTTGACAGTCGATGAATTAAGAAAACCAGAAAAGACAATATTGAGAGCTCATCAAGAAAACGAATTTTAGGAAGAGATTATAAGTCTAAAGGGAAATGGAACAATACACAGAAATAGTAAGATAGTGAGCTTGTTCCCTTTCATAGACGCAGACGGGTTACTTCGCGTTGGTGGCAGATTACGAAATGCAAGTCTACCATATGATCAGCAATATCCAATCATAATAAAGAAGTTATTTTTGGCTACATGGTGGAAATCGACTGGTTGAAGCAACGTTGAGAAAAAAGTATTGGATTCTTGACATGAAAAACTGCATTAAAAATATATACGAACCTGTCATAGATGTATCCGCTATGGCCAAAAAGCTTCAAAGCAACTAATGGGAAGCTTACCTAAGCATCGAGTAACGATATCTTCTCCATTTCAACATGCAGAGGGAAAAAGTCATATAAAGGCTATATAGCTGTGTTTGTATGTATGACAACTAAGGCGATTCATCTGGAGGCTGTCAGCGATTTAACATCAGAAGCGTTTCTAGCGCATTGAAGCGATTTTTCGGAAGAAGGGGCGAAAGTTCTGACCTCTACTCTGATAATGGAACGAATTTTGTTGGCGCAAACCAGAAGCTGGATGGGGATTTCAGAACCGCAGTTCGTAACAACCAGTCTATAATTCCTATACTTGCTTCACAAAGAGTACGATGGCATTTTATTCCACCGGCAGCTCCTCATTTTGGTGGTATATGGGAAGCGGGCGTGAAATCAGTTAAGTTTCATTTGAAAAGAACCATCGGAGAAGCTAAATTTACTTATGAAGAAATGAGTACTCTGTTAATTCAAATTGAAGCAGTGTTAAACTCTAGACCTCTAGTTGGGATCAGTGAACGTGATATTAGCCAGACGGATGTGTTGACTCGTGGTCATATTTTAATAGGTAGATCATTAAATGACTGCCCTGAATATGTGGAAGAGGGTAATATAAACTCACTAAACAGATGGAAGTTGATTCAGAAGTTAAAAAAAGATTTTTGGACAAGGATTTTGGACAGCAACGTAATAAATGGAAGGTTCCGAATGAAAACTTGAAAGAAGGTACGATTGTACTGATAAAAGATGAAAAACTAATCCAGCGAATTGGCCGCTAGCGAAAGTTGCAGAAAGCCATTACGGGAAAGACGGTAAAGTAAGAGTTGTCACGCTAAAAATACTTAACGGCTTGGTTAAGCGACCTGTTAACAAACTAATTCCGTTGGTTGCTGTGGATGAAAAGACCAATAGTCCTCCACCAGTAAAAACCTGTTTAACAGAACTAAAAAAATCAAAAAAGACAAAGCAGAAGTGGAAAGAAATATTTCCGCAAGTGGTGTTCCTGTTTTTACTGCTGATGAAATCAGGTACTAGTCTACCTATTGGAAATAACGAAGACGTGTCAGTTAATGAACTTTCGCCAAATACCGCTATTTATCTGGATCATGTAGGACGAGTAGATTCAATCGATTCGAGGTGGAATCTCGTGGTATATTTCGACTTATCGTTCTATTTTGAAGAGATTCTTAGAATTGGGAAGCTTATAACGAAAGTAAATGAGGTGTGCCCAAATCTAGAAGTATATGAAGAATCGTGTCAAATGGTTATGTCAGCAATGAACAGAAGGTATACCTTGCTTATGCAGAATAACGAGCTGTTTATCGGAAAAACTAGAAAGAAAAGAGCTCCATTTGAGTTTGTTGGGTCAATATATCACATCCTTTTTGGAATGATGGACGCTGATGATCGCGAAGAAATGGAGGCAAATATGAAGAACATCTTAAACAACCAAGAAGACTTAGATAAGTTAATTAAACAGCAAACATTCATAGTTGATTCAACTTTAAATGTTTTAAAGAAGACAACTGATGATGTAAACGAAAACTTCAAGAAGATGTAGAATCAACTGAAAAATATATTAGAAGGAATAAAAAATGAGACAAAGGCAGGTCACCAGACGCTAATATTTTGGGTTTTGTCAATGCAATTAAACTTAATGATCGACGAGTGTTATGATTTACAATCTGCGGTGATCAATATGCTGATTGACGTAAATCATGGACATGTAAATACTAATCTATTGACGCCATCCCAGCTCCATGAAGAATTAAACAAAATAGAGAAAATGATGCCAAAGGATCTAGTTTTACCAGGGAAGGCAGCGGGTACTGAACTTAAGGAAGCGTATCATGGAATAAAAGCAAAGGGTATGACAATTGAGAAGCAGTTGGTCGTTCAGCTTGAAATTTCCTTGATTCAATTACATAGCTCTGATATATATGAAATAATCAAACTCCCAGTTAATATAAATGGTACCGTGGTAATGCCGAAAGTGGAGGATAAATTTATAGTATACAATTTTGCTACTAACATGTACTATCTGACTTCACAAGCCGAATTGAACACCTGTGAGAAAGGTCTGCAGGGACAATACAACTGTGTCGGAAATATGCCTTGGAAACCGGCCGTTGAGCGCTCTTGTGAGGTATCTGCTTTAAAACAGTCTCGAAATGCAGAATGCACGTTTGAGGAATTTCCAAGGAAGGGAATCTGGAAGAAATTATCCACGGACAACAAATGGATCTTCACGGTTTTTGATGGCATAATTTTAACGGTGGATTGCGGCCAAGGTAATCGGAGTTGGGTAACATTGCCAATGAAAGGGATATTAAAGCTATCATTTGGCTGTACTGCAAAATACGAAGGAGTATCCATGACGGCATCGCGGAAGCTAGGCTCGGTTGTAAGGTCTTCAATTCAAGCATCATCCTGGAAGCTAGATCCTGAGAAGATAAATGCTACCTTGGTAAGGTCCCTCAATTCCACTTTGATTGACAATACGGAAGACATAAATCATCTTAAAAATGAGGTTCAGAACATGAAAGACAACACCATCAGTTTAAGAGGTCTCCACTTTCTTACTGCATCCGGGCATATATCATTAACTTTAATTATTATTATATTAAATTGAATAAAGATTCTATAGGCTCATTGTTCGAAATTTTAATTTAAATCTCAGAAAGACATGATAAATATTCCAAGGCACAAAGGCAAGTCAACATCAGTTTTTGTTATTCAACTTACACAGCAGAGCAGAACAGCTGTTTTCGAAAGACGCAACCCTTTCATCATCAGTGCTCATGTGTATTGTGTTTGTCACCACTTATTATTATTATTGTTATAATTTTGATTAGCTTCATAATTAAGAAAAAATGCTGTAATTCAAAAGATACTGTAGCTGTAAGGTTTTCTACTCCCTTACCGTTGCGTAGCCAAGTAGATTCTAGAATTCAAAATAACTAAATATAAAGTAAAATCCATTAAACATTTAGCTAAGTAGTCGTATGAGCTAGGCGTTCTGCTCGGCAGAATGTTCAATTTAGTTGAACATGTGTTAACAACTTTAGTAACAATATAAAATTGATTTTCGTTTTAAGTGCTCAGTCTAAGTACGGTTTGAACATATGACGTTTAGTTTTATTTTTACACATCTTATCAAATACATGTTGCGGTCCATATTTGTTTAGGCTACATATTTTCTATTTTAATCAGTCTAGACACATTTTATTGATTCATATTTGTTTAGGCTACATATTTTCTATTTTAATCAGTCTAGACACATTTTATTGATTCATATTTGTTTAGGCTACAAACATCTTATCTTAGACATGTTATCACTTTAAATTTCAAGAAACGTACGCATGAGCATTTTAATTTTCAGTTTTAAGATTTTATTGTTAGTATTTAAGTAAAGATATTGTTTAGAATAAACTAGTGTCTTACAAACATTCGAATAATTATTTTCTTTTATAAGAGAGTAACACCTCTAAATTTTCCACTAATGTGACAGTGATCTCTAACACGATCATTACCTAAACTCTGTTGACATATATGGCAAGTCAAAGCATTATAAAAATTATATGTATCTGAAGGGGATAACACATCCATTTTCTTATTATTTAATAAATAATCATTATAAATATCCTCACAGTCTTTAATTAAAAATTCTACGTCTTTACCCGTATATATTCTTAATTTATCTAAGTTTCTCTTATGAAAACACTTAATATAGTAGCTAAAAGCACAGGGGATATGTTTCTTAACTAATTTTGTTTTATTACTTACACTAAAATCAATCTCCTGTAATATGCATTCGAAGTCTGCATAAACAACGAAGGGCACATCTATTTTCCTGTGATACCCTTTAAAATTAAGACTATTATTTGGAGCTGACGGCATAGTGGTAACGATTTTACAACATTCAACTTTATGTTTCATCATAGTGGTTTCACTATGAGTATGTTGTAGACAGCTATTGCAGAACAAAAGTGTGTATTTACGTTGGGTAGTCTGGAACTTTAAAAGTCTAAAAAAACGATAAATAAAAATGGAAAATAAAAAATTTAAATTAAATTGTAATTTAATTTACCTTGATATATTTTTTATTAAAATATAATGATGACACTCGCCTTTATCCAGAAGAAGTAACTTAACATGTTTCTTTTTTTCTTCTTTTGTCAGGTAAAATGGTCCAACAATCATCATTATTAGTTCCTCTATGTTATCTCCTAGAGTAAGCAACGTCATTTTGGCTCTATGGGTTATAATGCTTAACTCCAATTCTTCTTCAATAATTTTAATGTATTCTGCTAAAATACTTATATTGAATTTTAATATCTTGTGTTTATTCAAGTTATTTTGAAGCCATTCAACAAAAATACTTTTCTTCTCCTTAACAAACTCTTCCTGATCTTTTTTATTAGGGATTGCGTATGTGATGATATTGTTTTTGAATGCTTTCGATATTTCATAATATCCTACATTATCTTCGGTATTTTCCTCTGAGTTAGCATATGGAGCACTTATCGAATTGGATAACGTTTCTTGTTCTTTTATTTCTTCTCTGTCAGGGGAACATTCATCAAAGTAGCTCCATAGTGAACTTCTTCTTGCTGTTGTTGATGATGTTGTTCATACTGCTGAAACTGATGTGGTTGTTGTTGGTATTGCTGCAACTGATTATTCAAAGTTATGGGGTAATACATGTAGCTTGGCAGAAATCGGCAGTCATAAAACTCTAAAGATAAATGTTTGGGATGATTATATAAAATATTTAAAAAAAAATTTTTTTTTTTGGTAGGGTCATTTAGGGGGCGAAGGGGAAGGAGGGGGTAGGGCAGAGTAGTACCAGGTTTCGTCTCAGCTTCGTCATTAAAGCTTAAAAGTGTTATTTTTAAGGAATATAGGCTTAAGTAAAACAATTTGTTAAATTTTTATGCTATTTTTGCCTATAATAACGCCCACTGAAGTGGGCGGGGTCAAAAAATATTTTTATTTTATTTAATAGCTCCAAGTTTAAGGCTTTGGACCGTATTTGACATAAAAATATATCATTTGCTTAACAAAATAACCAAAAAACTTTAAAAATTATGTTGTTTTTTCTGGGTTGGTTTAGTTCTTCTTAGGGGAACTTTTTTCCCTCTTGCCCGATTTAGCCCATCTTCGAACTTAACCTGCTCTAAGTTTTGAAATATATTTATGCCAAATTTCAAGAGTCTAGCTCTTTTCGTTTGGACTGAATCGTGATGTCCACAGACGGACGGACGGACGGACATACTCAGTTCGTCTTAGATTTCATCACTGATCAAGAATATATATACTTTGTGGGGTCTGAGATGGATATTTCGATGCGTTACAAACGGAATGACAAAGTGAATATACCCTCCAAATTCTTTTTTGGAGGGTATAATAATGCATACACGTTTAACAATTTCATAGTGAAAAAAACTCCTACGTAGACAAAATTTATGAAAACATAAAATTTTGGTATTTGTACCAATCTCTCTGATATAAACCGAATACAGAAACATGCTTCAGCGTGCAGGTACGTTACAAAGTTTTGAACGGAATGTGATGTATACAGAGTACAGAGACATGCTTATGCTTGCAGATACAATACAAAATGTTTAAAGGAATGAAACTGCTACGTAGACAATATTTATGTAAACAAACATTTTGATAAGTGATATATACAGAGTACACGGGCATGCTAATGCATGCCTCTACGATACAAAATGTGTAAGGGAATGAAACTGCTACGTAGACAATATTTATGTAAATGACAAACTACAAAAGTTTTGTAGCTAAACAATTTTTCAAACGCAGAATTATTAAAATTTTAAGTTGATTCCTATTTGTAAAATGAAGCCCTTCTGGTACACACCATTGTATCGCAGACTCCAGCGGCACCATTTAAAGGATTATCTGAGAAAAGCCAGACAGGAAGAGTTCGAGAGATATATTGAAGGATATGAGGAACTTTTCCTAGAGCTGTCATCGCAGCCAACGTCTGACGCAGCCCCAGAAAATGCAGCATATGAAGAGATGCTAACAGGCGATGAGGATCTCTTTTTAGCGGTGTCTTCGCAGCCAACCACAACAGACCATCAAAATAATCCAAAAGAGGTAGCAATCAAACCTCAAATAGAAATATTGAGTTTTCAAATACTCCCAAAAATTGATATACCTGTTTTTCTTGCGATGTATGGAGACGATCAACTGTTGGTAGAGGCAGCGGACGTAGTAGAGGCAAATTTACATTAAGATATAAATAAAAATATATACATAATTTGATACATATTACTTATTAATAACAATTAAAACAATGCATATGTTTAAACAATGGTTCATTCATTCAAATGGTCAAGGGAATATTTGGACACAAAGAATAAACGCTTATTATTTGTTTGTATGTATATGCGTACATAAATATCTACAAATTTATTTCATTTCATACTGACCCACTTGCGCTAAAACCAGGAAAGCAAAAAAGCGGACTGTCATACAGTCTCATGAATCGTCACACACACAGCCTGTCTGACAGGCAGACAATCCAATCGCAACTCAGAACACAAAAACACACACTTAAACATATCATAAATATTCATATTCTACAAAATACAGAAATGGCACCACCATCCAGATCCCCAAATAAAATCCATGGATGATCGTCATGTATAAAATAAACAAAATATCAGATTCAATATTTATGCAATAGTAAATGTTTTTCAAAACGTCTTCAAGATCAGAATAATCAAATTATTCCCCCGCACTCAAGCATTGCAAACAAAAAAGAAATAACTGAATTGCTGGACAAAATATCTTAAGTAAACAAACACCAAAATTAAAAACAAGCAACAAATAAAGGAAGAAATCTCACTCCAGCAAGAAGAAACAAACCACAAACATTAGGGCCATCCATTTATACAACACTTTTGAAATATTGTACTTCCTAAAACAATGTTGTGACAGATACTAAAAATTTCTTATTTTCTATTAGGCCATAGCACACACGGACAGACAGAATTCCTACGCTCACATATGGACAGACACAAATTCCCACTAAGGGTGTTCTTATTTTTAAATGTCGGATTTTTATAATCCGCCGGCCCGATTTAGGTTCCTTTATGTTTAAAAATTATTTAGGTAAAATTTGGAGCGAATCCAATAACTCTTAATGGACCCGGAAACGGCTTCAATATACCTCTATAGAGAAATTTTTTAAAAATTTTCGACACAAAGTCAAGAGTTTATATTTTTACCATCCCCGATTTTAATGAAATTTGACGTATGTACGCTACTCTTACGTACGTATCGCATGGCGAAGGAATGAGTTCGATATTTTTTGTGGCGAGGCTCCATTCTACACTAGTATATATATCGGCTGCAAGAAATTTCCTTTGAATATTTTAGTAGTTGAAATAACGGTAAAACTTCAAAAGTTAAAATATTTTAAATATATTACTTTAAAACTCTTTACTGTTTGTGTGAGCTATTCCTAGAAATTGTGTATTTCTCAGCTACAGACGCTGCTGATAACGGCACATATTTGCAAACATTGTGTCTAAAACGACAAATGACATTGTTAAAAACCGTTATTTAGTTTATTTTTTTAATTTGTAATGTAAGTGTTAATCGGAGTGAAGAGAGTTCTTAAGAGTGAAATTAACTAATTTGCAATTCAAGTGGTGTTAAGTTAAAAAATCATATACATATAAGAATTAAGATGTCGAAAACGACT
Organism: Linnaemya tessellans; assembly: GCA_951800035.1. NCBI lineage: Eukaryota > Metazoa > Arthropoda > Insecta > Diptera > Tachinidae > Linnaemya > Linnaemya tessellans. The sequence goes on from OX637536.1 coordinate 72,874,752, forward strand.
GCGGAAAATTCACCAAGCAATTCAATCGTTACAACACGTAAGGCCATTGAAAATTTAAAAAAAAATTGATTTGGTTGGAAATGTTTGTCACCAAATTACTGGCGCAAAACTTCCGTCAAATCGACAGGTCTTACAAGTCCTATTTTACAATATGCGCTTTGTTAAACTTTTAGCAAAGCAAAGTGCAAAATTGGCAATCGATGCAGTTCAAATGTTTTGGCATCAAGTACGTACACCGATTCGAGAAGGTCATAAGTGTGTTGGCAAATTATTAAAATTATATGAAAAGTGGAAAAATATTCAAAAAACACTCCCAGAGAAAAGATCAAATGCCCAAAAACAAACTGCTGAAACATTTCTAGAACACCTGGACGAGTTATTTGATATAGCCAGCATCGATGTGTTAGACAAAATTCGGATTGCAGAAGATAGACAGTTTCCAGAAATGCAAAGACAAAAAGGACGTCCTGGTTGCATGGCTGGTGTCGATGTGGTTTTGTGCGATCGAGAAAAAAAGCACATGAACGCAAAGATAAAGAAGCTGCACGTAAAAGGAAGCACGAAGAGGAAAAGTCGAGCGAAGCAGGTAGGTTTTGTATATTAATAAATTTAAGTTTTTAATTTCAGTTTTCCATTTTCTATAGATGGTTCTCAAGTTATGGAGTGGGCTGATGAAAATAATGTTATCAACTTACCAATCAACACAACGACTATCGAGCAAGAAAACCTTAGCTTAAGTTCTGTATTAGGTCGGAAACGAGGTAGAAAAACTTTTATTACATCACGTTTAGTAGAAGCGCTGGACAATGCCAAAGTGTCTGATGGAATGGCAGTTCACATTATCATAGCAGCACCTGAAGCATTAGGACATTATGTAGAGGAACTTGTCATTAATCGTTCAACTATTCATCGTTTACGTCAAGAAAACCGTATAAAAGAATCTACAGAAATTTTAGCTGGCTTTACAGAAAATGTAAGCTGATTTTATTTTTTAATTTTCAACAAACTATAGTATTAAACTCTGTAACAATCTTGCTATCATTTGAAGGTTAGTCAAATTGGTTCTGTGGTAGCTCATTTTGATGGAAAGTTCATGAAAGATTTAATCGGATCCAAAAAAGTTGAACGCATTGCAGTTTTGGTAAGCTACAACGGCACATCGAAGCTTCTTGGTGCACCGAAAGTAGAATCTTCAACTGGCGCAAATATTGCGGATGCAGTTAATGAAAGACTAGTTAAATGGAATATTGTTGACCAAGTAAACGCCATGCCGCCATGCCGCCACCATATGTACGAAATAATATTGCGCAGTGTTTTTGAAGCAAAGTTATATTCAACCAATGCACCAGAAGTTTCAATATTTGAAAGATTTGCCAAATCATGGCAAAGTTTTAACAAAGAATTATTTAGAAGTGGCAATGAAGATGCGACAGTTTCTTCACAAATAAGTCCAGCTGAACAAGAAAATTGTATAAAGCTTTATTATGATCAACTGACTAAATCTCAAAATCGAGAAGACTATAAAGAATTGCTTCAATTGGTATTAATCTTTCTTGGTGCAGAGCGGTATAACTTTCGAACGCCTGGTCCAACTAGCCATGCACGCTGGATGTCATAAGCCATATATTCTTTAAAAATATTTATGTACCGTGATCAATTCCCACTTACGAAAAATGAATCAAATGGATTACGCGATATTTGCACTTTTATAGTGAAACTTTATATTAAAGTATGGTTCAAATGTACTAATGCTATAGACGCACCGCTTCAAGATTTAAGTTTTATTCAAGATGCTATAAAGTATTTGGAAACTTGCAGAGAAATTTCAGCAGTAATTCTTAAAAAAATGAGCAACTATTTATGGTATATTTCTGAGAAAACAGTAGCTCTAGCATTTTTTGATTCAAATACAAGCTTTCAAGAAAAACGTAAAATGGTTAAAAACCTTAAATTAAAGGATCCAATTGTAAAATTAAAAAACGGTCGATACTATTCGAATTTATTAGACTTTAAAAAATACTCCTTATGTGATTTTGTATCAGAGAAAACAAAGTATTTCTTCAGTCGGTTTAGTTTATCCCAGAAATTTCTAGACTTTGATCCTTCAACTTTTGGAAACACCATTTGAATTTCAGGAAGGTTGGACATTCTGTAAGGACTTATTTGTTGTAAATGATACTGCTGAAAGAGGCATTAAATTCATACAAGACTTTAACAGAATATTAACCAATGATGAAGAGGAAAAACAATTGTTGCTTCAGGTTATTGAGACTTACCGACAGAAATATCCATCATATAAAAAATCTGATCTAATATTAAATCCATAATTTTAAGAAATATATATTAAAAACAAAACACTTATACTAAAATTCAGTAAAAAAAATTTATAGTAAATATTTCCCTCGGCTCAAGTAAAATGTTAACTTTAAATCCTGTAAAAATTAGTAAATTTTTCTAACTCAGTAAATTTTTTTTGAGAATAGATGTAGAAACCAATTTTATTCAAATCAATAAAAATTTGTTCGAAAATAATATTCAAAACTGTCATTTTGTTATTTTTACTTTTTGCAAATACATAACAACGACATCGCAAATGAAAAATAGAAGATATGTCATTTTAAACAAAATTTGTTGAATGTAGACTGACAGCTTTCAAATGACACCAATATTATTAATATCTGATGATAAACTCTAAAGTTATTCAATCTTGAATATGACGAACTTTTCGCAAAAATGGCCGAGATGCCGAATAAACAATAGGAACCATAAGAGGTATCGAACTCATTCCTTCGCCATGCGATACGCACGTAAGAGTAGCGTATGTATATACGTCAAATTTCATTAAAATCGGAGATGGTAAAAATATAAACTCTTGACTTTGTGTCGAAAATTTTTAAAAAATTTCTCTATAGAGGTATATTGAAGTCGTTTCCGGGTCCATTAAGAGTTATCGGATTCGCTCCAAATTTTACCTAATTAATTTTTAAGCATAAAGGAACCAAGATCGGGCCGGCGAACTGGAATCAAAACATTTTGAAATTTCGCCATACTAATAAGAACACCTTTAATTCCCACGCTAACATACCGACGGACATGTATTCCCAAGGTCACATATGGGCAGACACAAACTCCCAAGGTCTCATATGGACAGACACAAACTCCCAAGGTCTCATATGGACAGACACAAATTCCCACGCTCACATACCGACGGACATGTATTTCCAAGGTCACATTTGAACAGACACAAATTCCCAAGGTCTCATATGGACAGACACAAACTCCCACGCTCACATACCGACGGACATGTATTCCCAAGGTCACATATGGACAGACACAAATTCCCAAGGTCTCATATGGACAGACACAAACTCCCACGCTCACATACCGACGGACATGTATTCCCGAAGTCACATATGGACAGACACAAACTCCCAAGGTCTCATATGGACAGACACAAATTCCCACGCCTACCCCAACATTATAAAGCAAAAAACAACAACAATGTGAACACCCATATTAAACGTGGGAAAAAATATACACACACAAACATTAAACTATCAAATTACAAAAAAAAAACAATTTAACATCAAAATTTTGCAAATTTACATGCTAATTTTTAAAATTTTGGCAATTAACGTCAAAATTTTTAAAATTTAGGCAATTAAAATCAAATATTTAACGACCGCAAAACCCCAATCCCTAACTACTGATTTTTTCTTTTTGTTTGTAAATTAAAGATATATAATATTTTTGAAAGACGTTCAGAGGTATTAGAAATAAGAAAATCCAAGCATTAAGCTTCCTAGCCGAAAAATTTAAACGAAAATAATGACATCTGTGAAGGGTATTTATCGGCACAGCCGAATATAGCACTTTTACTTGTTATTATTAATTTTGTATTTTTGCCGTCATAAAACTCATTTATAACCACTTTTAGGACACTATATGGGAAAATTTTTTTGAAGAACTTTCTTTCACGCCAACCCCCAGATTGGTTCGAATTCCTAAAAATAATAGTCCCTTGAAAATTTTAACTCCATCGGATGAGGGGATAGGGTGCCCCTGGCCACCCTAAAATTTACAAAATACATGATTTTTGGCTTTGATTGTCAATAACTTCGTTTATATTTATTGTACAAAAAAAAATGTTAGTAAAGGTTATAGATCAAAGTTAGAGGAAAAACTTTTGTTCCCAAATATTTTTCGTATCTCTAATATCTACTGAACTAAAAACAAGTAAAAACGTTATATTCGACCGGGTCGAATCTTAAATATCCTCCAAATATTTAGTAAGTGAATTTGAAATGTTTAACTTGGTGGGACAGAGTTCCTTTATATAATATCGTACGTCAACGCCCACTAAAGGGAGCGGGGTTCAAAAATATACAATATCATGTTTTCCACAGACGAACGTATGGGCATTGCTAGACCGTCTTAGACTTCATCACAATTCTCTTTGGAGGCTATAAAAACTGTATTTTGGCGCGGTCGCTCTGGCAACGGCTGTGGGGGAAACATTTCACCTTTGTTATAAAACTCTAAAAATATATGCTTTGGATAATTATATACAAAATTAAAATTTCTTTATTTTGATAGGGTCATTTAGAGGGCAAAGGGGGAGAGGGGGTAGGGCAGAAACAGATACACATAAAACTGTAAAAATAAATGCTTGGGATGATTATACACAAAATAAAATAAAAAATTATATTTATTTTTAATAGGGTCATTTAGCGGGCAAAGGGGGAGGGAGGGGTAGGGCAGCAACAGGTAGTGATAAAACTCTAAAGATAAATGCTTGGGATGATTATATACAAAATTAAAAACAAAAATTTTTTTTGGTAGGGTCATTTTGGGGGCAAAAGAAGAGGGGGGGGTAGGGCAGAAATCGGCAGTCATAAAACTCTAAAGATAAATGCTTGGGATGATTATATACAAAATTTAAAAAAACATTTTTTTTTTGGTAGGGTCATTTTGGGGGCAAAGTCATAAAACTCTAAAGATAAATGCTTGGGATGAGTATACACAAAATTTAAAAAAAAAATTTTTTTGGTAGGGTCATTTAGGAGTCAAAGGAAGAGGGGGGGGGGGGGGGTAGGGCAGAAATCGGCAGTCATAAAACTCTAAAAATAAATGCTTGGGATGATTATATACAAAATTAAAAAAAGAAATTTTTCTTTTGGTAGGGTCATTTAGGGGGCGAAGGGGAAGGAGGGGGTAGGGCAGAGTAGTACCAGGTTTCGTCTCAGCGTCGTCATTAAAGCTTAAAAGTGTTATTTTTAAGGAATGTAGGCTTAAGTAAAACAATTTGTTAAATTTTTATGCTATTTTTGCCTATAATAACGCCCACTGAAGTGGGCGGGGTCAAAAAATATTTTTATTTTATTTGATGGCTCCAAGTTTAAGGCGTTGGACCGTATTTGACATAAAAATATATCATTTGCTTAACAAAATAACCAAAAAACTTTAAAAATTATGTTGTTTTTTCTGGGTTGGTTTAGTTCTTCTTAGGGGAACTTTTTTCCCTCTTGCCCGATTTAGCCCATCTTCGAACTTAACCTGCTCTAAGCCTTAAAATATATTTATGCCAAATTTCAAGAGTCTAGCTCTTTTCGTTTGGACTGAATCGTGATTTCCACAGACGGACGGACATGCTCAGTTCGTCTTAGATTTCATCACTGATCAAGAATATATATACTTTATGGTGTCTGAGATGGATATTTCGATGCGTTACAAACGGAATGACAAAGTGAATATACCCTCCAAATTCTTTTTTGGAGGGTATAAAAATAAACGAAAAACCATGGATTTATTCATATATTTATTTATATGGGTGAATTCATTACATGAGAAAAAAAATTATGCGTTTATATATTAATTTATATACGGCAAATATATAAATTTTTTTGGTTATGGCTTTGGTTTTTGCTTAGTTAAAAAAGGGTTTCTTTATTGCAATTTGGAAAACATAAACGGTAGTCTGTAACAATTTGCAAAATATATGGTCTTTGTTCTTCGCTTCTTGATAAAATATTATTATAATCCTGCATTAAAGAGTGGTACTGGGAGAGCACAATAAATGGCTATTTGCAAATCGCTTTTTTTATCTTGGACCAGCACTCAGGGGATGACCCCTATATATGCAATGCATTGCGGCGGAACTGAAAACGAGGGGATAGTATTGAGGGGACAGAATAGGAAAGATGAGAAGATAGATAATTGTTTTTGTAGCTATTTCAGCCATTTACTTCGCCGGCTAATTTTTGCTACAGGGCCGACGGAGGTGGGTGCTGTTACTCTGCTTTTAGTACATGATAGTGTCAGTCGCTGCCAATTATGTTCAGTGACTATGCCTTCATCATTGAAACAGGCTGGCAACAACTAACACAACCACGCACTCATGCTGGTCAGAAGAATTCAACACAATATTTCATGACTCAGCGCGGGCTCGAACTCACGACCCTTCGCTTCATAGTCTCGTGTTCTACTACTTCCGCCAACAGCAACCACCCCAACACCTTTTTGAATGTGGTCTATAAAATTATGTAAAAGCTTTGGTTTTCGATACAATAGCAGTTAATACTGGACTATTCAATGAAACTTGTTCAATAATTGAAAATACACTAGAGAGGGATCTGTTGTATTTTGCTAGTTTTCAGACCACACTAAACATTCATTCTCCAACGCACAAAATTCTATCTTTCGGATGTGTTTTTATTAATTTGGAACACTTTTGATATGGTCACCCCATCAGCTGTTAAATGAAAAGTATATTTTTATTACATATTTTATTACATAACAAAATTCTTTCTTTTAAATAATTACAAAAACGAATTTGTTGTTATAAAAAGAACACTACCGAAATAATTATTGAGAATATGTAGCAAAATTAATGTCTGTACAATCCGGGATCAAAAGATTACAAATATGTTTACCAAATTTACAATTTGTTTTGTCCATTTCCTTTCCACAAATTTGCATAAATTTCCTTTGCACAAATTTTTTAATTCAGGAAAAACAAAATTGGTATCAAATATTAAAAAATAAAAATTTCGATTCCAGGGTTGGATAACTGCAATATTTTGTAGAAAATGACCAAAATGGTTACCGCAGATTTATATCCTCAGATTATTCGTGATGAGGTTCGAAGAAATATTGGCGGATCGTTAATGGCCCAGAAAAATATTTTCGGGTGAATTTTAACGGGTCCAGTTGAGAATTAAAGGAATGATTCAATTGACGTTTTTTCCACTGCTGTAATTTTTACTGAAGAGGATAATTTAGACCAAAATCTTTTGAGATTTTGGGAGTTGGAGGAAGCTCCAAAGAGGAAAATTTTATCGCCTTCTGATAAGATTTGTGAGGAATTGTATAGGAAAAACGCGACTAGGGATTCCAATGGCAAATATATTGCATCGTTACCCTTTAGGCTGGAATTTAGGCTGGAATTTTTGATATATGTTTAGGCTGGAATTTTTGATATATGTTTAGGAATATCGAGAACTGATGCCTTTAGACAATTAATGAGAATAGAGTCTTCCTTTCGAACAAACCGGAAATTAAGAGTATGTATCACGAAGTATTAATGGATTATTTACAGCTAGATCATATGCGAGTTGTAAAATCCTATAATCAATCTGTCACAGTATCATGCTATTTGCCACATCACTCAGTGATTAAGCCGGAGAGGAAAACCACTAAACTCAGGGTTGTTTTTAATGCTTCAAATACTACTTCGAATGGTAACATTTTAAATGATTGTCTGTTTATAGGACCTACATTGCAAGCTGATTTGGTAAATTTGATTTTACGTTAGAGGCTGTTTAGGTTTGTCTTTAATTGTGGCATTACCAAAATGTATAGGCAAATTCGTGTCCATTCTTCCCAAACTCCTTATCAACGAATTCTTTATAGATCATCGGAGGGTAACGTGATTGATTACGAGTTGCAGACCGTAACTTTTGCGCACCGTACTTGGCAATCAGAACTTTGTTGCAGTTGGCAGATGATTGTGAAGAGGAATCTCCGATGGCTGAAGAAATTTTAAGGAAAGGCATGTATGTTTGATGTACTCACTGGAGCTCATGACGTGTCGGTGGCCAGAGATCAATTAACTGCTGCTTTATTATCAGCTTGGTTTGAATTACGTAAATGGACAGCCAATGAAGTATCTATTTTGAAAGGATTGATTACTTAGTAGATTCAAAAGTTTTGGCTTTTGAAGAATCTAGCTGTTCGAAGACATTAGGTATATTTTGGAACGCCCAATTGGATTCTTTTTTTTTTCAAAGTTTTTCCTTTGGAGACAATGACGACATATACGAAAAGAGAGTGTTTAAGCTGAATTCTACATTTGATATCTTTGTTTATATTATTGACTTATTAGTTTTCCGTCTATGTAATTTATTGGAATTCTCTGTTGGGATCCAAATATTATTCCTTTGTTATCAACATTGTTTGGCTGGAATATTTTCTTGGATTCAAACGAGTAAACCGCTAACGGGTTGGTTAAACATTGTCTTCGCCATCTTCAATTTTTACTAGTTATAGCACTTGCTTTGTGAACTTTTTCGGAACCACATATCGCTATTCAAGGTAACAAAAAGTTGAAAAAATAAAGGAACTCATCACAAACTTTAATTAAAATACTGTGTTTTTATTTTATTTCAAAAATTTTATACCACACACGCAAACATTTGGTCCTTCGAGCCGGATTTCTTGGAAATTTTTGTAAGAAATTAACTCATCGTATTTTCTTTTTCTCACTTGCATCAAGGAATTTCATCGTTGAGAATTCATCAAAACCACCGAAATATTCTTCGTTTATTTGGAAAATATCGAACATTTACATTAAAGGTGCGTAAAATAAGTTCTTATTTTAATGGTGTTAAAGTGAAAAAAGAAAAAGTGTGTAAGGTAATAAAAGAAATAAAATACACACATACATATTATACACTTGTATATACATATATAATTATATGCTTCAATTGTTTTTGTGATTGATTGCATTTCATCCCTCATTAGTAGAAATAATTAACCATTATTTTTGACGTTTGTTTTAATTAATTTTCGGTCGGTACGGAAAAAATCTTCTGTGGTTTTAATTATGCGGACGGGCGGAATTGCAAATAAAAATAATCATTTATAAAATATTAGCACTTTCTATCTTAAATTACTGAGTGTTAAATTAGGTATTTCAATTAAATTAAATAATATTTATTATAATTTATATATTATTATAACGGAGTGCAACAACAAGTGTGAGTTTATTTTTGCTTAATTTGTAATTAGAAAGTTGTTTATTTGTTCATCTTGTTCTTTTTACTTTATTTGGTATACACCCTACCGTTGGTCAGTTTGACTATTATATCGTGTGTGCATTAATTTTATCCCATAAATTTGCGCCTAATTTATATATTCAAAAATAAATCATGGCGAATAAATATTTAAATAAATTTACGCGCGTATCGGATTCCCTCATTAAATTCGCAGCAAATTTTAATGATTGTCATGAGGATTTCGATACGGTTTTTACTCTACAAATTCAACGCGACGAATTAAAGAATTTATGGGAAAAAGTTAAGGATGCATATGAAGGGTGGGTCGACTATGTTGACGATAATACAAAAGTGAACTCTGAAGATGTAAATGTGGCTGCTTCTAAATATCAGAGTACTTATATGGCTTACCTTAATTGTTTAGCCTTGATTAATGAAAAGTCTCAATATTTAGAGGTTAACACGCCAAAAGTAAATGAATCTTCTGTTAAAAACTCACACTTCGGCAACTCAGAACATAATTTAACACTACCTCCTTGTGATGTAAAAACATTTGAAGGAGATTATATATCATGGCCTGCATTTAGAGATTTATTTACAGCCATATATATAAATAGTTCGCGTCTTAGTAATATACATAGAACGTCTTTGCTATTTAATACGTAAAACCGCCGGTGAAGCGAATGAAATCGTGTCTAAGTGCCCGTTAAGTAACGAGGGGTTTGATGTTGCTTGGCGAAACCTTAAGGAGACATATGAAAATCCTCGTATGTTGGTTAATAACCAATTGAAATTATTATTTAACCTTCCCTCCGTTGATAAGGAATCTAGTGCCGGTTTAAAAAATTTGCAGCGCGGTATTAATAATTGTCTCACATCGTTTTCTATTTGCAAAGTTTCAACAGACAATTGGGATCCTATTTTAATTTTCCTTTCGATTCAACGTTTAGCCACTTCTACCGTTAGTTTATGGGAACAAAGTGTTCGTAATAAATCGGTTTTGTCCTCGTGGAAAAGTTTCGATGAATTTCTAAAGGAAAGGATTCAGACTTTGGAGTGTGTTCATGATCTTAAGGGTTCGCAGCAATCTGAAAGGAATTCGGATCACAGAGTCAGGGCTCATGTTGTAAATTCTACTTCTGCTTCAACATCTTGTGTTTTATGTCGGAATTCAGGACACCTCTTGAGGGGATGTAAGCGATTCAAGAATTCTTCAATTTCAGAAAGATTTTCAACGGTGAAAAAATTTCATTGTTGTGTGAATTGCTTATCACGTGAACATGAAGTAAAGAGTTTCAAAAGTGCTTTTAATTGCAGTATTTTCAATAAAAGGCATCATACTTTACTACATCGAGATAATGCTACCTCGGAAGTTGCGCCTAGGGATAATTTTGCTCCCACGTCTGGCAATTTGGCCCAGGATGTTCAAGTAGATTACACCCTGCCTTCTACATCGAGTGGCATATCTTCGAGCAGTAATCCTACTCGACATGTATTTCATGTCTCTCAGAACCGAAAAGTGCTTCTGGGAACAGCTATGGTGATGTACTTTTAGGCGCTGATTTGTATCCACAGATTCTTTTAGGCGAAATTAATCGTAATATATTCGGATCTTTGGTGGCGCAACGGACCGTATTCGGATGGATTGTTACAGGATCTGTTCAGGAATCACGCGTTCAGACTTATTCGACCACAATAGAGGCGTCTCTGGAAGATAATTTAAATAGAAATCTTCTTCGCTTCTGGGAACTTGAAGAAACTCCTAAAAGGAAAATTGTTTCACCGATGGATAAATTTTGTGAGGATAATTATAGGAAAACGACGCGGCGCGACTCCGACGGTCGTTATGTAGTGACCCTACCTTTTAAGCCGGAATTTCCTCATTCTATCAGTTTAGGCTTTTCGAAACAGAATGTCATGGCACAATTCTTGAGAAATGAGTCCTCTTTGTTGCGTAAACCTGATGTCAAGGAATTATATGATGATGTGGTTGAAGAATATTTAACTTTAGGTCATATGAAGCCTGTATCGGATAATTTTGCTAAACCTTCTCTTTCATGTTATCTTCCTCATCACCCAGTGATTAAGCGTGATAGGAGAACCACAAAGTTGCGTGTGGTGTTTAATGCATCGAAAAGAACCTCTAATGGAAATAGTCTAAATGATTGCCTCCATGTGGGACCCACTTTACAATCAGATTTAATTCTGTTGATTTTGCGTTGGAGACTCTTTCGATATGTATTTAACTGCGATATCACTCAGATGTATAGACAAATTCGTCTCGATCCCGCTCATACGCCATTACAGCGTATTCTTTTTCGATCTTCTCCCGTGGCAGAGGTAATGACGTATGAGTTACAGACAGTGACGTTTGGCGCCAACTGCGCTCCTTACTTAGCCATAAGGACATTGTTACAGTTGGCAGAGCATTCGGAGGCTGAGTACCCCCTTGCTGCTGATATTTTACGCAAGGATATGTACGTTGACGACGTATTGACGGGGGCTCATGATATTTCATCTGCTTTGAGGGCCCGGGATGAATTAAGAACTGTTTTGTCTTCAGCTAAATTTGAATTGAGGAAATGGACATCAAATGAGATCAAAATTGTTGATGAATCCGCCAGATTACTTGGTGGATTCAAAGCTTTTGACCTTTGTGGAGTCTAGTAGTTCGAACACACTGGGTATTCAGTGGAATGCTCAGCTGGATTCATTTTATTTCAAAGTGGAGCCCATTATTGAAAGGTCTAGGTATACAAAAAGAGAGGTTTTGTCTACGATTGCAAAGTTATTTGATCCTGTAGGTTGGTTAGTTCCAGTAATTGTTGTCGCAAAGATGATTATGCAGAAGATTTGGCTCGACAATATTGATTGGGATGATTTCTTGCTCTCGTCAACGGAAATGGAATGGAGAAAATTCGTTGATTTTTATAAGGATGTAAACAGTATTCGGATACCGCGATGGGTACATTATTCTCCAGATTCTATAGCAGAAATTCATGTTTTTTCCGACGCCTCGGAAAAAGCATACGCGGGGGCAATTTATATTCGCATTGAAGCATTTGGCCAAATTTATGCACACTTACTCTCTTGTAAGACGAAAGTCGCTCCTATTAAATCTAAACGATTTCAAGTGATGAAATATCGAAGGTGAAGTTGAGATTGGAGATTTTGGCTCAAAAAGTTCATTATCCTGAGGAATATCAGTGTCTTTTGTTGAATAAATCGATTTCCGCAAAAAGTTCGTTACAGTCCCTTAATCCCTTTTTGGGCAGCAATGGAGTAATGAGGTTGAATGTTCGTTTGGTGAAATCTCCCTCTTTATTCTACACTGAAAAACATCCAATTATTCTACCATATTCAAGTAGGTTTACGATTTTGTTGTCCGAATTTGTACATATGATTTCGATTCATGGCGGGAATCAGCTGATGCTGCGGATTATACGCGTTGAATATTGGGTCCCACGGCTCAAAGTTCGCACTGTAGTGAACCGCTGCAAACGTTGCATTTTGGATAGGAAACGCACATGCAGTCAGATCATGGCGGCACTTCCTCCAGAGCGAACTACTTTAAATCGTCCTTTTACCACTACTGGCGTGGATTTCGCAGGTCCCTTTAACCTGAGAAGTTTTACAGGTCGATTTTGTCGAATAACAAAGGCCTATGTCTGTATCTTTGTTTGTTTCTCCACCAAGGCAGTCCATTTAGAAGCTACGACGGATTTGTCGTCGGATGCCTTCTTGGCTGCTTTTCATCGTTTTATTGCTAGGCGAGGTTGTCCACAAACAGTATTTTCTGACAATGGCACAAATTTCGTAGGTGCTTCTCGGGAGATTGAAAAGGATTTTTGCACTTTTTTTGAAGGAAAGTCAGGCTCGTATGTGTTCAACATTTGGAGTTCAGGGTCTTTCGTGGCAGTTTATCCCAGCTGGTGCGCTCCATATGGGGGGACTTTGGGAGGCGGCTGCCAAAAGTTTTAAACATCATTTTCGTAAGGAGGCTCAATCTGTTAAGTATACATTTGAGGAGCTTTCGACTGTGCTTGCGAGAATAGAGGCGTGCCTAAATTCGCGCCCACCATGTCCTATGTCGGATGGTCCTAATGAGCCAGTCGCTCTTACTCCGGGTCATTTTTTGATAGGCCGGCCAATATTGGCGCCCCCTGAACCTTCAATATATGAGTCAGCAATAGGTTTGATACATACATAGATACCGCAAAGTTAAGGCACTTACGCATGATTTCTGTCGCCAATGGAAAGAAGAATATTTACAGAATTTGCATAAACGTTATAAATGGAAATTTCCTGAGCGTGATATAGCTGTAAATGATTTAGTTGCTATTCGTCATGAGCAACTTTCGCCCACTGCCTGGAAGTTAGGTCGGGTCGTGAAAACGTATCCAGGTACTGATGATCGTGTTCGCGTCGCCGACGTTCGAACACAAAATGGGATTGTTAGACGACCAATCACAAAACTGGTCATTTTGACCGCCTAATTTTATCCCATTTACTAAACTTCATTCTTTCGTAGTAATATGGACGCTTTACCCATTTTTTCGGAAGCTGTATTGCTGGAGGAATACGAAGAGGCGATGGAGGTATCGGGCCTATCATTAGAGGCACCGCTGTCTGAAGGGGTTTCTGCGGTCATTCCCAAGGCGGATGGTCGTGCCACTTCAACGAATACCATCGAAGTCGCCAGCCCATTGACAACTCCGACTCGTCGACGTCGCCGAAAGTCGTAGAAAAGGTTAAGGCCAAGCAATGCAAACTTTGCAAGAAACCGCATCCCTTACGAGGGTGCCTTCGCTTCAAACGCTTGGCCCATGACAAAAAAATTGCGGCATATCCTTACCATTGGTTACTGCTCGCGCTGTTTGTCAGAGCACCATACGAGGAAAGATTGTCCTAGCACTCGGAAGTGTAATAGATGTCAGGGTGAACATAACACTCTGCTGCATTCTCCGGGTGCGAAAGACAAAAAATCCTCCACCATCAAATCGAAGTCAGTGCCTGCGTCTTCACGGCCGCTCCCAAGCACCTCGGCTGGGCCTATGCTGCCTCTTCGCCACGTGATAGCGTTCTCACCAACATCTCATAAAATTGCGCATGGGGAATAAAAAGATTCAATTGCGAGGAGTAATTGACCTTTGCTGCAGTCACAGCTATATTTGCCAACATTTGGTGCAGCGGTTAATGATTCCTGTTGCAGATTCATATTGTCGTGTGAATATTGAATCGATTTATGACCCATTAAAGCGGATTTCATTAACCGCTAAAGTTTCTGCGATGCGTGGTGTGAAAACGCCCGTCGAAGACGTATCGCCAACAATTGGAAATCAATTTCCTGATTTCAAGTTGGCGGATCCCACATCTTACCACTCCGGTCAGATGGCACTGGTTTTGGGGCCAGAAATAGTTGCCCAAGTATTTATAGGCCAATCAACGACAAGTACGGGTTGTCTGATGGCTCAATACTCGATATTTGGGTGGGTCATTTCTGGCCAATCCCCGTTTTAATATCGTTCTTTAACACAGTTCATGGATCTGACCAATACCATCCCGCACGGGTTCAGTTTATGGGTCTGTGGTAAAAACCATATTCAGTTTATGGATCTGCTGAAAACCATGCCGCAAAAATTAGTTGATGGATCTGTCGTAAAAACCATTCGCATTTTGTATTATGAAGAAATACACTTTTATTATAAATTTATACTTAAAATTCACTGTCTTGCATGTAACTATGTTCCTGCAAGAAGGCCGGCAATGTTTAAGCTGAATTTTACATTTGATATCTTTGTTTATATTATTAACTTATTAGCAATGAAATTTTTTATTTGACACATTGTTGTCACAATACTACTATATATAAATGAAGTTTATTTGTTGGTGTTTAAGCAATGTCTATATGCATTTCATTGGTGCTTTACCAAATCGTCAGTAGACTTTAACCACGAGTTTTGAAAAGTATATTCGATATGAATCTATTATAATCTATTATATCTATAAAAATGATTCATATCTAATATACCTTATTTGTTGGTTTAGTTTTGTATGAGTTTCAAGGCCTACTATTCTTATTCTGTTGTTATTTTTGAAAATAATTTGTAATTTACAAGTTGTGAATTCTCAGATGGTTTTCGGAAGTATATGCATAAGATAAGAGGTTTTTAACTTTTCAAAACTGTGGTTAAAGTCTACTGACGATTTGGTAAAGCACCAATGAAATGCATATAGACATTGCTTAACCCCCCAACAAATAAATTTCGTTTATATTATTAACTTATTAGTTTACCGTCTATGTATTTTATTGGAATTCTCTGTTGGGATCCAAATATGATTCCTTTGTTATCAACATTGTTTGGCTGGAATATTTTCTTGGATTCCAACGAGTAAACCGCTAACGGGTAGGTTAAACATTGTCTTCGCCATCTTCACTAAACTAGTTATAGCACTTGCTTTGTGAACTTTTTCGGAACCACATATCGGTATTCAAGGTAACAAAAAGTTCAAAAAATAAAGGAACTCATCACAAATTTTAATTAAAATACTGTTTTTATTTTATTTCATAAATTTTATACCACACACGCAAACAGAGAGGTATTATCAAGTATAGATAAGTTTTATGACCCGGTTGGTTGGCTGAGCCCGGTAATTATTAAGGCAAGGATTAGTATGGAACGCATTTGGGTTGATAACATTAATTGGGATGATTCTCTTCCGTCGTGGACAGAAAAGGAGTGGCTACAGGTTATTGAATCTTTTAATCAAATAAATTTTATTAACCCTTTGACGACCAAACATTTTTGGCTGAAGCGATTTACTTTTTTGTTATATTTTCGCGATTTATGGTCCAATAGTAGTTATAAAAAAAATTGCCCTCCTGGGAACCCCCCAAATCCCCCATTTTGCTTGGCAAAGTTGCCTATGGGTTGAAACGAAACTTTTCATCCCAATTTATTTAATTGCAGAAACAATTTAAAAATCAGTTTTTATTTAAAACGTAGAGAAAAATACAAGAGATCACAAAAATTTATTATAATTAGTGTTGTTCGTGATAGATTCCAAAGCAATCACGGGACGTAGTGAAGCAAAGGAACACATTACATTGAACGCAAAAAACATTTGTGCGACTATAGTTATTATTGGAAGCACAATGAGAAGACCGTTTCCAACTTTCACGTTTTTCCATTCTATGGAGAGATTTGGGTTTGCTTATAAAATTTGTTCTCATTTGGTTGCGGCTGAAAAGGCACGCTTCCTTGAGTTGAAGCTGCTTATCAACTCTTTGGCTAACGCTGTCCGAAATTCAATGGAGGTCAAAATGATTGAGGCACTGTTGGCCAATATGAGTTTTTTATATATTAAATTGCTATTGTGAACACATAACTTGAAAAGGTCGAAGAACAAACGTAAGTAAAAACACCATTTACTTCTACTCATAATATACTTTTTTTGATCCATTAGATCGACACCTCCCGTTCCTTTGTTATAGTGCTGTATAATCAGGGGGCAATCAATATCTATTTTACCAGCTTGTCCAGCTACACGTCACTTGAGCTTGAATACCGCTGTTGGGTCAATAAAATTTGAGACGATGTAGACACCACGGTTATCCATCCATTTGACTACGGAAATGCTATCCGACATGAAGTAACTTATGTCCCCTCTTTTCATATATTTATCCGCCGGAAAATTCTTCGGTATGTGCTTTCTATTACATCGGATGGTTCCGCACGCCATTATATCATTTTGCTGGAGAATGTGCATTAAGTTCAGGCTTGTAAAAAAATTGTCGAAGTAAACTTCAACCCCTTTTTTGCCAGTGGCTCGCATAACAGCAAAACAACAGCCCCGCCAAGACCGTGCTCAACAAATGGTTTTTTTCCGGTGTAAATGTCAATATTATATAAGTACCCGGTTTCTGCCTCACATAAACACCAAAGTTTGAATCCCCACGAAATAGGTTTGTCCTTCATGTACTGTTCCATAGCATTATGTCCCTTGAACTTTACCATATTGTTACAAAGTTTAAAAATAGATTCAAATATAACGACAATGTGGCTATATGTACTTGGCAGCACTGCCAACTCATCTCAAGTTGTCAAAATGTTACAACCCTGGTCAACACAATGCAGATAATATTTGAATTAACGGAAGTGGAATATTCCGGATACATATTCGAGAATATACAAGATCATTTGAGGCTGTGCAATAATAAGTGTAAATAACAACAACGAAAAACCTAGCAACATCAATGCTAAGAGATGATGCTGTTATTCTTAATGATCTTGTACGCAAGTATTTGCTGCTAACAAAAGCTAAACATGTACTCCAATATACACAGCAACATACACACAAATATACACATAAACATACCCACATAGCACAAGAAGAACCAAAACTACGCAACACACAGAACACTCATACATACAACCACACATAGTTACAATAAACAAAACGCACAAGACAGCATTGTCCTATAAACAAACACACGTATGTATATAGCTACATGCTAAGTAAAGCACAACCAACAACAACTATGACCAGATGCTTCGCGAAGTTACCAGACGACGTCATTTTGCTATATAAAGTCGCTGCCAGTGATCAGCGGGATCAGTGTGATTTTAAATCTAGACGTGTTTACATCGCTAAGTGTTTAGTAGTACAAATACTCGTGTTAATAAAGTAGTAAATAAAGTGTTGTCGCATTATAATTCTAAAATTAATTGTCTGTGTTTTTAATTTGATGCAATTAAACGAATCCTTGAAGGATAAGTAAAAAGCGTTTTTACGAAAAGGTCTAAAAACGTAACAATTGGTGTCAGAAGTGGAATTGCAAAAATAATTAAAAGGACATTGCAATTTAAGGAAAAAAAGGATATTAAAAACAACAAAAAATTATAAAAAATAATCATGAAATTTGATGAGCTAAAAAAGGAGCTTAGTAAGCGGGAATTGCCAACAGCAGGTAACAAGGCTGAACTCCAGAAGAGGCTGATAGATGAGTTTAAGAATCGCGGCATGGACATCGGGACATACGAGTTTGAGGACAAAGACGATGTAGAGGTATGTCCTCCAGCTGCGACCAGCAGCATGGACATAAATTCAATTTTCGCTGCTATGATGATCCAGATAAAAGCAATCAATAATACACAAACCGAAATAAAACATAACTCTCAGCAGACGCAAGAAGCATCAGCACTGAAAAGCTTGTAGCCGAAATACAGGGAGTGGAAACAAAACTGTTGGAGTCAAATAGAGCCATGAACGAGACTCTGGTAGAGGTTTCTGAGGCCATTAATAGGAGGGTGGATTCTATTGAGAATAAATTCTCAGAGCTGGCAGATAGAGTCCAACATCTAGAAAGCGGTGGCCTGGAACAGCATGCAAAAGAGGTCGAAGAAAAATTGCATGCTCTAGAGGACAAAGTGCATAACCTTGAGTATAGTGGCGGGCCAGTACGATCAGCTGCGGAGGTTTCTGCGCGAATAAAAGCGCCATGCTTTGACGGCAGCGTACCGTTGGGCATCTTTAAATTCCAGTTCGAGACGGTTGCTAGCAGAAATAGATGGGATACTGAAGATGGTGGTGAGCACAAGCGCGATTTAAATAGAATGGAATTGCGATGTAGAGTTCAAAAGCCTAACGAGTCTCTACAAGATTTCGCAATGGAAATCGAGCGTTTAGTGTAGCTCATATATCCAGGCGAGAGTCACCCGTTCCTGGACCACTTTAAAACTGAGGTGTTCGTTAATGGCATTCGCGACTCTGATGTTAAACTGGCTGTACGCGCTACGCAGAAATCCACTTTTGCTGAGACTGTTTCATTTGCGCTGGCTCAAGAGACTGCAAGGATGGTTTTCAAGCCACAGATATGTAAGGTGCGGAATGTGGAGGTTTTGTCCGAGAATGATAATAACCTGGTCGCTAGTGTTAAGGAAGCAATGCGACAACTGTTGGCGGAAAGTGCTACCAAAGAAAAGCCTAAATGCTTTAACTGTGGAAAAATCGGTCATTTTCAGCGCAACTGCAAAGCACCAAGAAAAAGAGGTAGATCTGTTTCGCCACCAAGAAACAGCAAACGGGTGAACCAAACAACAGCACAAGAGTCCCAGTTAAACTAAAACGAGCTAGCACTAAGGGGCAAGAGCTAGCTCCCACAAACGAGGGCCCCACAATCTCCATATGAGTGATGCAGCAGAAAAATAGCAACCTTACTGCGACTGGACACATCCCGTTGAAAAGCACTTACCATAGACACAGGGGCGTCGCAGTCAATAATAAGGAACGATATAGTAAAGGGGAAATGCGATCGTTTATGCAATATACGGCTACGTACAGCTAATGGAGAGCCTGCCACTGTCTATGGTAAGATTGAAGTGAAGGTGACTATAGCCAACATCAACGTGAGGCATGTTTTTATTGTTGCCGACATTGTCGATGAAGTAATTATTGGAGCCGATTTTATTATTAACCATGGCATTAATCTACACATGGATATTGGATATGACAGCAAGCCGCAAGTAACAAAAGTATTTGCTATTGAGTCAGACGTTACCGCCGCAGTCTGAAAGAGTTATATGGGTGCGTATGAAGGGAGATTGTGAGGACAATCGGTCGTGGGTTGTAGAACCAGCAGATCTAAAAGTATAGCTTTCAACAGCAAAAGCTCAAGTAAAAACTAGTAAAGGAGGAATAGTCCCTATTAGACTGCTTAACTTGGCAGAACATGAAAAAGTCATCAAAGAAAATTGCGATATTGGCCAGTGTACTCCAACAGAGGCAATAATAAACTGCGAGAAGAATATAGAGCCTACCAATTTGTCCGCAAAAGAACGCGAACAATTCTGAGGAATACGTAGGGAAATGGGTAGCAGAACTGTCAGCGACAGATAGAAATAAAGCCAAACAGTTGCTACAAAGGCATGCCAGTATCTTCGCCATGGGAAACCAGAGCCAGGGTAGAACTGCATTGGTTAAACATGAAATTAGCACAGGCGAAGCTAGGCCGATTAAAGAGCCACCCAGAAGTGTACCCCTAGCAAAGCGAGATGAAGTCAAAGAGCTTGTAAGAGAAATGGAGCGTGAAGGCGTAATTGAGCCATCTTCTGCTCCTTGGAATTCGCCAGTAGTCTTAGTTAAAAAGAAAGACGGCAGTACTAGATTCTGCGTAGACTACAGGAAGCTCAATGACATAACCAAGAAAGACAGCTATCCGCTTCCCAGAATCGATGACACTTTGGACACGCTAGCTGGTACCAGATGGTTCCCTACGCTAGACTTGCGAAGCGGATATTGGCAAGTGGAGATTGCAGAGAAAGACAAGGAGAAAACTGCCTTCAGTGTCGGTAACGGATTATGGCAGTTCAAAGTTATGCCATTCGGTATCTGCAATCCTCCGGCCACATTTGAACCCCTAATGGAAAAGGTACTGAAAGGAATCCACTGGAAGACATGCGTGGTATATCTGGATGACATAATCGTGATGGGGAAAACTTTTGATGAACACCTCAAAAACATGGCAGAAGTTCTTCAACGGATATCGTCAGCTGGATTGAAACTCAGCCTGAAAAAATGTGCATTGTTCCAGAAAGAAGTAAAGTATTTGGGGCATCGTGTTACAGCAGACGGAATCTCAACAGATGAAGATGAAATACAAGCAGTAAGGAACTCGCATCAACCTAAATATCTTCATGAATTGCGCAGCTTTTTGGGCCTTTGCACATACTACAGACGCTTTGTGCCAAATTTTGCCAGTGTAGCTGCAAGCCTGCATGAGCTGGCAAAGAAGTTGAGACCATATCATTGGGGTGAGCCACAGGAAAAGGCATTCCAGAAACTTAAAGGATTATTGTGTACGTCACCAGTATTAGCGTATCCCATACCTGGAGCAAAATTTGTGCTGGATACCGATGCGAGCGGCTATGGCATAGGGGGCGTGCTTTCCCAATTAGTTAATGGCACTGAGTAAGTCATAGGATACTATAGCCGTGTACTCTCAAAACCTGAGAGGAACTACTGTGTGACACGACGTGAGCATCTGGCAGTATTGGAATGCATTAAACATTACCATAAGTACCTGTATGGTCAACTTTTACATTAAGGACTGACCATTCTGCACTGAGATGGTTATTGCAGTTTAAAAATCCTGAAGGGCAACTGGCAAGGTGGATTGAGCGCCTGCAGAGCTACGACTTCAGTATTGAGCATAGAAGGGGCACAAAACAACAATGCGGATGCTCTTTCAAGAAGACCCTGCTGTTTAGAGTGTAAACATTGCGTTAGAACCGAACAAAAGGAAGGCGTTGTTGATGTTCGGCTAATGCACATCGACTCTGATGGAGACTGGTCAGCGGCACAGAGGGACGACAGTATACTGGGGAAAATTATAGTAGCCAAAGAGGAGGACAGAAGACCGTCCCGGAATGAAATTTCGGTTGAGAGCACACTCGCCAAATCTTATTGGGCTCAGTGGAACAGCCTCAAGGTAATAAAAGGGTGCCTATACCGCGTATGGGAAAGTGTAGATGGCAAAACAACTTCAAATTTAATAGTTGTGCCATGTTCCAAGATAAGTAAAGTTCTGCAAGAATTTCACAATGGACCTAGTGGCGGTCATCTTGGAGTAACAAAAACACTTGAGAAACTGAAACAGCGTTTTTATTGGGTTGGATGTCAACAAGCCGTAGCCGACTGGATAGCAAACTGCCCCCAGTGCATAGCAGCCAAAGCCGGGGACAGCTACAGCAATACAACTCAGGAGCACCATTCGAGCGGATCGCAATGGATGTAGCAGGTCCTTTCCGCGTCACTGAAGCCGGAAATCGTTATGTTCTTGTGGTAATGGACTATTTCAGTAAATGGCCAGAGGTATATGCTATACCTAAGCAAGAAGCAAAGACAGTTGTAAATGCATTCGTCAACAACTGGGTATGTCGCTATGGTGTCCCAATAGAATTACATTCCGACCAAGGAAGGAATTTCGAGTCTGCCATATTCAGGGAAATGTGCGAACTATATGGGATAAAGAAAACCAGAACGACACCGTTGCATCCACAGTCTGATGGCATGGTAGAGAGGTTCAATCGCACCTTAGAAGAGTACCTGCGAAAAGTGGTAAGCAACCATCAGAGGGATTGGGACGAGCACATTCCCAAATTTTTGATGGCATATAGGTCAGCAGTACACGACTCAACATCGAGAACGCCAGCCAAAATTATCTTCGGGACGAAATTAAAACTGCCTGGTGACTTGGAATTTGGTGTTAAGCCAGCTGTAGATGAAGGAGCCACTACGTCCCAAGAGCAGGAAGACTTAAACGAACTGCATGAGTTCGTGCGTAATAGAATCAAGATGGTCAGTGACAACATGAAGGCTAGATATGACCGAGCAGCAAATTCGGAGGGATTTATGGAAGGTTAATTGGTTCTACTTTATAACCCACAACGGAAGAAAGGATTGTCCCCAAAATTTCAGACTCACTGGGATGGCCCGTATAAAGTGATTAAGAGATTGAATGACGTTGTGTAGCGGATACAGAAGCACAATAGCCCAAGGTCGAAAATGAAGATAGTACATCTCGAACGTTTGGCGCACTATGGAAGAGGTGATTGTATGCCTATTCGGGTCGAACAGGCTTAAATGGGCGGCAGTGTTACAAAATTTTAAAAATAGATTCAAATATAACGACAATGTGGCTATATGTACTTGGCAGCACTGCCAACTCATCTCAAGTTGTCAAAATGTTACAACCCTGGTCAACACAATGCAGATAATATTTGAATTAACGGAAGTGGAAAATTCCGGATACATCTTCGAGAATATACAAGATCATTTGAGGCTGTGCAATAATAAGTGTAAATAACAACGAAAAACCTAGCAACATCAATGCTAAGAGATGATGATGATATTCTCAATGATCTTGTACGCAAGTATTCGCTGCTAACAAAAGCTAAACATGTACACCAATATACACAGCAACATACACACAAATTTACACATAAACATACCCACATAGCACAAGAAGAAACAAAACTACGCAACACACAGAACACTCATACATACAACCACACATAGTTACATTAAATAAAACACACAAGACAGCATTGTCATGTAAACAAACACACGTATATAGCTACATGTTAAGTAAAGCACAACCAATATATCTAAGATATATGTATAAACAGCAAGTCAATATTGTCTCAAAATAGCAGAAAATTTTCGATTGATAAAAACTTACCTTAAAAATTACAACCGCTGTTGAACAATTAGAGGTTATAATTGTAAAGTTTTTTAGAAACGTTCATTTTCGTTTGAACTCATAGGCAAACATAATTGCCAAACATAATTTGATTAGTTGTAGACAGCTTGGAGTTTACGCAAACTTGTCCATTATATTTTTTGATAGATTAAGGTTGAATCCAAAACATAATTGACTCTTATCCCCTTGCGCCCTATTTTCACCCCTTGGGAGCCCTCGTCATAAATACTTTTTTTGACCAAATTTGGAGCCTCGTAGGGAGCAAGTGGGGCCCGATGGGGACTCGTACTCAACCACATTCTTGTTGCCCCAATCCTCTTCTATAAAACAGTATTTGACAAATTTGCTGTATGTTACCTGGACAAATATATAATCTAAAGAACCCCGGGCAAGCATACTTGCCTATGGTCGTCAAAGGGTTAAGGTGCCTTAAGGTGGGTAAATTATTGCAATGGGGCTGCTACAGAAATTCATGTTTTTTCGGATGCCTCTGAGAAGGCATATGCGGGGGCAATATATATTCGCACCGAAAGCCCAGATGGAAAGATTTACACTCATTATACTCTAAAACAAAGGTAGTGCCGATCAAGTCAATATCCTTACCCCGTCTTGAATTATGTGAAGCTGTTTTGGCCTCAGATCTGCTGAAAAATATTCTCCTGGAAATTGAGATTCCAATTAGGCATGTTTATTGTTGGACAGATTCCACGATTATGTTAGCTTGGTTACGGAAGACGCCATCTGCGTGGACTACTTTTGTGGCAACTAGGGTTTGTCGCATTCAGGAGAACACTGGTAATCATAATTGGTTTCATGTTCGTTCGGAAGATAATCCCGCTGATTTGAGCAGCCGCGGTGTAGATCCGCTCACTTTATCGAAAAGTGAACTCTGGTGGCACGGTCCTTTATGGCTGGCAGAAGATAAAAATTGTTGGTATCAACATAATCTGGAGAATTTGGATACGGACATAGAAAGTCGGAAGATAAAAGTGCATGCTTTATTTTTTTCCAAATTTGAATATATTTTAGACAACTTTTCGTCACTTGATAGAGCTTTACGAGTTATATCATACATATTTCGTTTTTTTTCACTCTACGCATCAATCGCATAGGGGAAGGTTCAATTATGAGTCGAGAATTATTTCCAGCGATGAACTTAATAGGGTCAAATTACGTTTGGCAATTGTTGCTCAAAAGGCATTTTATGCTGAGGAGTATAAAAGTCTTTTGGAAAAGAAATCGTTGTCTGCAAAGAGTTCCTTGTTGACGTTGAATCCATTTTTGGATGAACAAAAGGTAATGAGATTGAATTGTCGATTGGTTATATCTGCCTCATTATCGTATCGCGAACGGTATCCTATTATTCTACCGTATGGCTATCGTTTTGCAAAACTTCTGGCAGAATTCATACATTTGCTTACCATTCACGGTGGTAATCAATTAATGCTGAAAGTCTATAGATGCGAATATTGGGTACCGCGATTGAAAATCTTGATTCGTACCATTGCAAACGTTGTACAATTGATCGACAACGTACTTGTAGTCAAATAATGTCTGCGCTTCCCTCTGAACGTACTACTGTTAATAGACCATTTCTTAACACAGGGGTTGATTTCGCTGGGCCTTATGATGTAAAGAATTATAATGGTAGATCTTGCAAGATTACAAAAGGTTATGTGTGTATTTTTGTGTGCTTTTCTACGAAAGCACTTCATTTAGAAGTTGCCGCAGACTTATCAACTGACGCCTTTTTACCCGCCTTCAATAGATTTATTTCTTTAAGAGGTTGTCCTCATACTATGTTTTCGTTTGAGGTGGAGTTGTGCTACTGAGCTATGAGCTAGTTCAATTGAAAGTTTCAGTGAGCTGAGCGAAATGAGCGCTCACTTCAATAGATGATTTTAGCTCAGTACTGAGCGCTTTTTGTTTCAGAGCGCTTTTGTTTCAGAGCGTTTTTATTAATTTATATTGCCATATTTGTAATGATACCGCAGTTTCTTAATATGCTGCCAGACATATATAAATACGACATTGTTTATGTTATGGCCGCATGTGTAAAGAACCAATCTTCAAGTTTAGACCATTTTTACAAGTTTTGAAAAATACAAGTATATGAGAATGGTTTTATTATAAGTGTAGAATTGTTGAATGTCAGAGGCAAATATTCACTAATTATGCTTAAATATTTTTCACTTTGCTATAACAATATGTATATATATATATATATATATATATATATATATATATATATATATATATATATATATATATATATATATATATATATATATATATATATACATATATTGCTGTACAATATGTATTATGTAAATATTTATGTTTTGCTATTATTTTATTGTAATGTAATAATTTATCGAATTATATATACGGTCTTAGTCTGTAAGGATTATGTTGTCATAGACTAAAATATATAAATAAATAAATTTATTTTAATAATACATATTTATACATATTTACATATATGTATATATATATATATATATATATATATATATATATATACATATACATACATATACATATATACATATATACATATATAAATAATATATATATATATATATATATATATATATATATATATATTTAGCTCATACTCCATCTCTTCAAAAAGTTTCGTTATGCTTTCGATTGATTTTTGATAGGTTAAAGGCGATATTATCGTTACAGTTTCTGGCATCTTTGAATATGGCTAAGGTGTTTTAATAAGGTACTGATATAATAGTTAGAACTTTTTTAATCACCCTTGTTTGTAACGTATTCTGTTAAAAGCTAAAGTTTTTTTTTTCAATAAAAAAAGTTTGCCAAGTTTGTCTCTGCGAGAAATTCATTATTTTAAAAAAGTTTAAACTTTAAATAAAGTATTATTAATAAAAAGTGAATAGTTTTGAAGAAGGATGTTTTTATATATTATATTATATTAATATCTAAAAAACTTTTTATAATTTTCCTTTTCAGCATAATAAAAACTTTTCATTTCCAGCATAATCAAAATTTTTCATTTTCAGCTGGTGTATAAGTGATGTTAAATTAAATTTATATATTAAGTGTATTTATCGTTTGTAATAAAATAATTAAAATATTAATATATAAATGAAATTTATTTGTTGGTGGTTAAACAATGTCTATATGTATTTCATTGGTGCTTTACCAAATCACTTGTAGACTTTAACCACAGTTTTGAAAAGTTAAAAACCTCTTATCTTATGCATATACTTCCGAAAACCATCTGAGAATTCACAACTTGTAAATTACAAATTATTTTCAAAAATAACAACAGAACAAGAATAGTAGGCCTTGAAACTCATACAAAACTAAACTCATACAAAACTAAACCAACATATTTCATAACATACTGTTATGAAATCTTTTTATTTGACACATTGTTGTCACAATACTACTTCATATAAATGAAATTTATGTAGAAAAATAAAATAGATTCATATCGAACATACTTTATTTGTTGGTTTAGTTTTGTATGAGTTGCAAGCCTATGTTCTTGTTCTGTTGTTATTTTTGAAAATAGTTTGTAATTTACAAGTTGTGAATTCTCAGATGGTTTTCGGAAGTATATGCATAAGATAAGAGGTTTTTTAACTTTTCAAAACTGTGGTTAAAGTCTACTGACGATTTGGTAAAGCACCAATGAAATGCATATAGACATTGCTTAACCACCAACAAATAAATTTCATTTATATATATATATATATATATATATATATATATGTATATATATATATATATATATATATATATATATATATATATGTATATATATATATATATATATATATATATATATATATATATATATATGTATATATATATATATATATATATATGTACATATGTATGCGTATATATGTATGCGTATATATGTATGCGTATATATGTATGCGTATATATGTATGCGTATATATGTATGCGTATATATGTATGCGTATATATGTATGCGTATATATGTATGCGTATTTAGCTTTGTTATATTTTGTTTTTTAATCTAAAAATGGTTTAGGCCTACTGGGGATGCCAGCCATTAAAAAAAATTGGCAACGCACTAAGTGTAGTACCTCCGTGGTAGTGTGGAAACCACAACACTAAAAACAGTTAATTAATTAATTTCAATAGGTATAAATAAAAAGCCAGTCTCCGCCGCAAAGAAACCATCGGGTGCAAAGAAAGCTGCTGCAAAGGTTAAAGCAAATCCAGTCAGAACAACAGCCACCATGAAAGCAAAACAAAGGTAAGAGCAACTAAACCAAAAGCTAATTGTTATAGCAGCGAAACCGAAAAAGATAGCCCTTGAAAAAACCTGCATCAAAGAAGTAAATTACTTTCCCTTCTTTTGAGGGCTACAATGCAATTTAAAAAAAATGTCACGAGATTTTTTTTATTTGGCTTTGTTTGCGTTGTATAATTGTTGTTGACTAAATGTCTTTAGCTAATTGCGGCCTAACTTTTTCTTTATGTCAATAAAAATTTCTTTTATTACATATTTTACCCGACGTTTCGTCAATTTTTTTTTGACTTTTTCAAGGGTACGTCTATTTGAAATTGAAATTAAAACTTAAATAATTACAATACATACACACCAAAGTAATTTTACATCGATACTTACAATTATTCAAAAATATATTAGAAACATAAATAAAAATTCAAAATTAAAAATGATCAGAATTACATTTTTTAACATTTATTTATTGCTTAAAGCTACTCTGTAACTTGTGCTGATGTTATCTGTGTCCTCTTTCAAGTTCATAGTGCTGTTGATATTTTGTTGTATACGAAGAGTCTCTATGGTGTATCTTTTTCTTCCCTTTTCTTCTTTATCTAATATCTTAACATTGTTAAAATCAGGTATATGACGACTTTCTAGAGCAGATACGGGCGTTTCATAGCACAATTGTGCTGAGATCATTCACACGTATTCTTACCCTCTTTAATTTAGTCGTCGATGAGACAGCGACGAATGAATATCAGGCGGATGCTTACGAATTCTTTTATATATTTTTCCAGAATATTTGCCCAGCAAACAATTTGAGTCATGATGATATGCGAAAAATTTTTTGTCATAAACAATCCTTTCGATAACATAAAATGCCTTTTATACAATTTTTCTCCAATAACGGACTATATTAATTCTCCTAATTTAGTAATACACTTATCTATGTTTCCCATATGAAAATGATCTCCCTTGCCGACAAATATCAAAGGTTATTAAGATTGATACATCCAACCGCGTATATTTTTTGGCGAATATTCAGTGTTATGCTCCAGCAAGCAACCATTCTTTTATTTATTTATTTTTTCTTATTATGTTTTAATAAGTTATTGTCCTATCTTTTTTAAATTTTTTCATTTGACTGTTTACGTAGAAAAAGTTTTATTTTTAATTAATAATTTTACGTCATCAACGTTTTTTTTTTCCAACTTAGAAAACATTGCTACTTCTGCATAAATATATAATGCAGCATTATCTTTCAAACGCTTGGATTTTTGTTTGGTGGGTAGCTCGCAAGATCAACCCATACACAATTTACCAATACATTGACGGTGCCCACCACTGTTCTAGAGTGTGTTTGGCTAATGCTATTGTTTCTTTTTTCTTTAAAATATCATTGCTATGCTCTCACATTCTCGTCTCTAAAGCTCTTTTTGTTGTTCCAATGTATATTAAGTTGCAGTTTTGTTTATCATTCCCTTTACATTTAATTTCATAAACTACATTGCTTTGTTGTTTTATGTATGTCTACTTTGTCTTTGATTTTCGTAAATATTGTGTTCAATGTAGAGTTAGGTTTAAATCAGTGATGTCAGCGTCATACACAATTGTGGAAGCAAAATTCACATGTACGCTTACGCTCTTTTATTTTGAGAGCGTAAAATATAATTGTTTACTGAAGAACACTCTCATTCAGCGGGAAGTATCGCAAGTCCTGTTTTGAGGCCTCTAAACAGAAATAATATATTTATATAAATATATATACAATACATCTAAGACAGCGGTTCCCACCAAGTATTGCTTCACGGACCCCTTGGATATTTCTACTAGCTCACGGACCCCAAACATTTTTTTTGTCAAATATTAAAATTAAAATGTAAAAGTACAAAACAAAAATAAATAAATAAATATATTATGTTTAATAAAAAAAACGTTAAAAAACAAAAATTTTAAAATACATATATTAAAAGTATATTTTTATTTAAAAATTCATTAAGAGATCATTTTTAGGTTTTTACCCCCAAACATTTTTTTGTCAAATATTAAAATTAAAATGTAAAAGTACCAAAACAAACAAAAATAAATTTATTATAGTGGTGTTTTTGTCGATCGCTATAATCGCTTAGATAAAATGCTTCGAAAAAAACGACATAACTGCTTAATTTCTTTAACTTGATATTTCTTTTAATTTTGAAGTTTGAAAAAATATAAAGAAAATAAAAAAAAAATTCTTAAGATTTCAATATTTTTTTAATTTATGAAATGTCATTTTGAATTTATACTAGATAACGTCATTAGATAATTTTTTATAAATGCTTAATTGTTAAGCACTAAATTTTTACTGCTTAGCTAAGCGAATATATACTAAAATTTGTATGAAATTTTTATATTTCGGTCGAGAAAAACACCACATATGTTGAATAAAAAAAAACGTTACAAAACAAAAATTTTAAAATACATATATTAAAAGTATATTTTTATTTAAAAATGAGATCATTTTTAGTTTTTTAAAATTAAATAAAAAAAAACACTTATTTCAAATTCAACAATAAAAAATAAATAAAAATAACAAAATCAACTTTTAAAGTTGTTACAAGCTTATCAAAAAAGGAACAAAATAGAACCTAATAAGGTACAAAATTTTAAAGACTGGTACCCTTTTTTTGCTTGATAAGATCTGTAATATTTGGAGATATTTCAGAAAGTGCACACCTAATATCACTTTCAACATCCAAACGCGATCGGTACTTAGTTTTAATACATAAAAGGGCGGAGAAGCTGGTTTCACACAAATATGTTGTTGAAAATTGTATTAAATTGTATTGATTCAGATCCAACAAGCGGGTAAGTTTTGTTATACTTCAACCAGAATGTCTCAATTTCCATATAATCGAAGTCATTAATTGCACATGAATTGCACTGCAGCTCTATAATTTCTTCTTGAATGGCATCTGGTATGTCAGAAATAGTTATGTTGAAAGGGTTGCGAAGTAAATTTACTTGCCAAGATTCTGTTTTCAACTCCGGAAAATATCTGGTGAATTCATCATGCAAGGCATCTAAATGTTCGATGATTACACTTTTTAAGTTCATATTTTGGATATCGGAAGAATCCATGACATCGTTAAGAAGCGGAAAAGAAGAATATTTTGGAGTAGGTGTTTGAAGGCGGCTTTTCCATAGTGAAATTTTACACATAAAAGCATTAATTGCATCAATCGATGTTAAAATATTTATTTGGTTTCCTTGTAATTTTAGGTTAAGGTTGTTTAATGCCTCAAAAAAGGCAGTAATATATGCGAAATAAAAAATAAATGTTGGAGCAGAAAATTTTTCATAAAGATTGTCTCTGTTTTCTTTCAAAAGAAAAATTTCTACCTCAGTTTTTAATTCGAACAATCTTTTCAGCATGTTTCCTTTTGAAAGCCAACGTACTTCTGTGTGGAAAAATAATTTTGTTTGCTCTGCATTAAGATCTTGACATAAGGCTCCAAAAATTCTTGTCCTCAATGCACTGGTCTTAACAAAATTAACGACATCTATTGCAGTCTGAAGAGCTTTTTTAAGTTCATCTGGCATGGTTTTTGCAGCTAGTGCTTGACGATGTATTATGCAGTGTGAACCTATTATATTTTCATTCATGTCTTTGGCCAACTTTAAAAAACCAGACCGAGAACCCATCATTGAGGGTGCACCATCAGTACAAATTCCCACTACTTTTTTCCAGGGAATATTGTTTTCCATTAAAAAATCGGAAAGTGCTTGAAAAATATCACTTCCTTTTGATGTTGTAGGCAACGATTTAATAAACAAAAGCTCTTCACATAGTTTATTTTCTTTAATAAATCTGCAAAAAAATAAAAGTTGGCAGGAATGAGAAACGTCCGTGGTTTCATCACATTGCAGAGCGATGAATGGGGAATTCTTAATTTTTTCGAGTAACTGCTCCTTAATATTTTGTGACATATCATCAATTCGGCGTTTGACTGTGTTATTTGACAGAGCTACTTTCATTAGCTTATCTTTATTAACTTTATCGAGAATTACGTTACCAACTGCGGCAATACAGGGCTTGATCAAATCTTCACCAATCGTATGTGGTTTTTTGTTTTTTGCAATTAACATTGCTATTTTATACGAAGCTTCCATAGCCTTTTCTTGTTCAATATTAAAATCGCCTGTGGAATCCAACTTTATTTGTTTTAGTCATCTGTTTTTAGCTGTAAAAAAATCTGCGTTTTTATCTTTAAACTCTGGGTGGTTTGCAATTAGATGCCTCTCCATTTTGGAAGGTTTCATAGACTCATTGGCAAGCGTTTTATAGCAAATCACACACTGAGGAATTAGATTATCGTTTTTTTTTCATAAATGTAAATCCAAACTTTATATAACTTTCGTCATATTGTCTTTTCTTTGACATATTTTGAATTTTATTAACTTGCTTTACTTATTAAAAAAACACACAGCAACTATGTAAATGTGAAATGGAAATAAAAACAAACTACAATCAACAAAAACCCAGCTGATAATGGTGCTGGTAAAAACAATCAGTGTTGAGCGAGAGGTACTTTATAAATGATGGACCACAAAATTAATAAAAAAGCACCTGGTTTATTTATTATAAATGATGGCCAATTTTATTTAAGCAGAACTACGGAAAATTACAAAAAAAAAATCAAATCAATATTTTTAAATAATTTAAAAATTATCAAAAAAAGAATAAATTATTTTTATTATTTTTTAATAATTTGTTTTAATTAATTATTTTGTCGGAACTCTTTGCGGACCTCTTGAAATGCTGCTACGGACCCCTGGGGGGTCGCGACCCACCATTTGGGAACCGTTGATCTAAGAGGTTTGAAAAAAGTTGGAGCCACTGTATGTAGGTACATCTTTTCGAAAATTTCTTAAAGTAGCTTTTAAATTAATTCATAAGTAAGACTTTTTGTAAAAATTGTTTCTCTTTTATATAAACTAACCAAATTTTCAGCTTATAAATGGAGAAATATTTTAAAATTAAATATCTGAGCAATTGGCAATCTTCGAAACCCTTTTTGACAACTTATAAAATTAGAAGATATAATTGGTAAATAAAAGGATACTCTTAGAAAAGGCCACTAGTTAGGCCTCGCAACCGCACATTTCTCCCGCTGGGAATGTAAGAGATAAGAGTGATCTCACCAACACAATCATATTTGACATCACTGGTTTAAAAAATATTTCTTCATTTTTAAGCTGAACATTTGGTTAGTTTATATACAAGAGAAACAATTTTTACAAAAATTAATTTAAAAGCTACTTTAAGAAATTTTTCGAAAAGATGTACCTACATACAGTGGCTCCAACTTATTTCAAACCTCATATATATTGTATATATATATTTATATAAATATATTATTTCTGTTTAGAGGCCTCAAAACAGGACTTGCGATACTTCCCGCTGAATGAGAGTGTTTTTCAGTAAACAATTATATTTTAGGCTCTCAAAATAAAAGAGCGTAAGCGTACATGTGAGTTTTGCTTCCACAATTGTGTATGAGGCTGACATCACTGGTTTAAATGCAAAATGTACATTATTTGTTGTTGTTGTTTGTAACATTGTTTTTAAGCTTTGACTGTCTGTTAAACCTGGTATGAAAGTTACACTGTGAAAATTTTTTGTTGCTGTTGTGTCTTTTTCATTGTTGTTATTTACTTTTACTTGTTTTGATTCGTATATTAATTTATTGATGAGTCCAAGTGGAAAACTATTGTTTTTAAGTATTGTTATGATTTTGTTGATGTTGTTGGTGTGAAATTGTTCGTCACTAATATTTAGAACTCTAAAAAGGAAACTTCGAGCTGTGTTAATTATTTGTCCTTGGTGTACCAATCTAATACGATTCCGTCATTTTTCCTTACTAGTAAAGTGTCCAAGTAAGCAATCTTTTTGTTGTTTTCTATCTCAACTGTCAACTGGATTTTGTGATGGTAATTGTTGAGAGCCTTTAGAATTTCATCTTTGTCGTCAGATTTAATAATGGCTAATACGTCATCTACATATTTGACTATGTATTTCAATTTGATGTTCTTATTATTTAATTCCGCTAACACTTCGTCCAATAAACTATCGAGAACTACGTCAGCAATGGTAGGTGACAGTGGATTACCCATTGGCATACCAAATATCTGTTTGTAAATCTTTCCGTCATGCATGAAGAAGTTGTTATCTATTAGGCAAAACTGAAGAATTTTTTTAAACTGCGACTTAGGAATCTTGGTAAATGTTTGAATTTTGTTCCAATGCTTCATTATATTATTTATAGCGATGTGTACTGGAATTTTCGTGAACAATGATATTACATCAAAAGATACTATAATCTCATCTTCTTGAAGTTTTATACGTTGTATTTGTTCCTTTAAATGACTACAATTTTTTATATTGTATTCAGTTGAGATTATATTTTTAATAAGTTTGCCAATGTGTTTGGCTAATTTGTAGCAAGGGACATTAGTTGAGGCGACTATTGGGCGTAGGGGTATATCTATTTTGTGAATTTTAGGCAGTCTATATATTCTAGGGGCTACTGCAGCTGAGCAATGCAACCATTTCTTCTGTGTTGCATCTATAAACTGATTATTATACAGACTATTGACCATCTTGTTGTTTTCTTTGCAAATTGCCTCCGTTGGGTCAATTCTCATGGCTCTGTAGGTGCTTTTGTCTTCTAACATTAATTTCATTTTGTTCATGTAATCAGTTTTTTCCATTATAACTGTTTTGTTACCTTTGTCAGATTGTGTTAAAATTATATTTTTGTTCTTACGAAAAAATCGTTTTGTTTCTTCATACGCTGCTATTATATATTTTTCTCTAGGTGAGTTGCGAATTCTTCTTTTGTATTTCGAAATATTGGTACCTAGCTGTGTTCTAATAAATTCTTTATCCATATTTTCCCCAATAGTCTGTATATACTGTTCCACATCAGCAATAACGTGTAAAGGCGAGAAATTTGTTTGTCTGATAGGTAACGAGAACTTCCTCCCCAAAGATGTTATCCATCTGCATTTTTGCGGTATTTCTAACGTGGTTTTATTAACAAACCAATTTTCATTAATTACAGAACAATGTTTCTGAAAATATTTTTCTTTGAGTGTATTTAGTTTATTGCTGTGAGTGTTGCTTAATTTATTTCGTATGTGTTAACATCAGTGATGTCAGCGTCATACACAATTGTGGAAACAAAACTCACATGTACGCTTACGCTCTTTTATTTTGAGAGCGTAAAATAGAATTGTTTACTGAGAAACACTCTCATTCAGTATCGAAAATCCTGTTTTGAGGCCTCTAAACAGAAATAATATATTTATATAAATATATATAAAGGGTTTGAAATAAGTTGGACCCACTATATGTAGGTACATCTTTTCGAAAATTTCTTAAAGTAGCTTTTAAATGAGTTCATAAGTAAGGATTTTTGTAAAAATTTTGTCTCTTGTATATAAACTAACCAAATGTTCAGCTTAAAAATGGAGAAATATTTTAAAATTAAATATCTGAGCACTTGGAAATTTTTGAAACCCTTTTTTAAAAGTTCTAAAATTATAAGATATTATTGGTAAATAAAAGGATACTCTTAGAGAAGGCCAGTAGTTAGGCCTCGCAACCGCATATTTCTCCCGCTGGGAAAGTAAGAGATAAGGGTGATTTCACCAACACAATCACATTTGACATCACTGGTTTACATCTTTCTGCCTGTTGATATATAAAGTTGATGTGGCCTTCTTCTGTTAGCATATTTCGTAATCCTACTTTTAGTTGGTACACTTTTCTTTTGATGATTTGGATGTTGGTTGAAGTCTGCGACATTTCTAAGTTCAAAAGTTTTTGATGGAAATTATTTTCAACTGCCATTAGTTTTTGATGTGTTAACATCTATCGCGCCTCTAGGGCAGTAAACTATCAGTTTCAATACATACGCAAGTGTAAGTGTAAGAGTTTTTTGTTTGTTGTTGTTGCTTGGCAGTCGGTATTGAAAGTGATTATTGGGCGATTTTCATATAATTTTCCCACGCGATTTTCTCCGGAAATTCATAGCCGATTTTATTAATTTTTGGAGTAAAACGCTAGTGCGGGTTTCGACGAAGAGTTTAGGCCAAAAATTAAGGCGATCCGATATCGGCGAGCGGAGATTTAAGTGTTTTAATTCGGAGTATTAATTTGGAGTAATATTAAAAAAGTGTTTTATGTTGATCTTCGGTTTTGTCTTATGCATAGCAAAGAGAATAGTGACGTGGTTATACCTACATATACTTATAAAAATGAGATAGCAAGACAGCAACGTATGTAGCTTATGTACAAACATAACAATGTATGTATGTACATTTGTCTGTTGCTTTGCATTCTCTTTGTTTTTTGTGGGTTTAATATAAAATAAATAAACAAAAAGGTGTTAACACATCGCCCGTGAGTTCGAACACTCATTGATTTTTTTTTTTTTTTTGATTATGTCATTGCATTGAAATGACTTTTTAATATGTGTCGTGTAATTATTAATATGAGTTGGCATTATACCGTATGCCCTCGATGATAAAAGAAATTTTAGTCGCTGTTGTTGTTGTACTAATCTCTTTGTTTCATTGCAGTAATCTTTTAAAGTTCTGCAGGTTAAGTTGTTGTATTTCAGCTCAATGTGTTTGAAAAAGCCCTTCATCTTGTGATTTCTAAGTCGGTGTGGAAATTATATAAGTTTTTGTGTCAATAAATTAAACCAAGTGCGTTTCGGCAAGCTTCCCGATATTATGTATGAGATTGTTTTTTATTTGGCCCTGTTTGCGTTGTATAATTGTTGTTGACTAAATGTCTTTAGCTAATTGCGGCCTAACTTTTTTTTATGTCAATAAAAATTCCTTTTATTACATATTTTACCCGACGTTTCATCAAATTTTTGTTGACTTTTTCAAGGGTTTGTCTATTTGAAATTGAAATTAAAACTTAAATAATTACAATACATACATACCAAAGTAATTTTACATCGATACTTACAATTATTCAAAAATATATTAGAAACATAAATAAAAATTCAAAATTAAAAATGATCAGAATTACAATTTTTAACATTTATTTATTACTTAAAGCTACTCTGTAACTTGTGCTGATGTTATCTGTGTCCTCTTTCAAGTTCATAGTGCTGTTGATATTTTGTTGTTTACGAAGACCCTCTATGGTGTATCTTTTTCTTCCCTTTTCTTCTTTATCTAATATCTTAACATTGTTAAAATCAGGTATATGACCACTTTCTAGAGTGTGTTTGACTAATGCTGTTGTTTCTTTTTTCATTCACTAAGATTCCTAAGTCGCAGTTTAAAAAAATTCTTCAGTTTTGCCTAATAGATAACAACTTCTTCATGCATGATGGAAAGATTTACAAACAGATATTTGGTATGCCAATGGGTAAACCACTGTTACCTACCATTGCTGACGTAGTTCTCGATAGTTTATTGGACGAAGTGTTAGCGGAATTAAATAATAAGAACATCAAATTGAAATACATAGTCAAATATGTAGATGACGTATTAGCCATTATTAAATCTGACGACAAAGATGAAATTCTAAAGGCTCTCAACAATTACCATCACAACATCCAGTTGACAGTTGAGATAGAAAACAACAAAAATATTGCTTACTTGGACACTTTACTAGTAAGGAAAAATGACGGAATCGTATTAGATTGGTACACCAAGGATATTGCATCGGGTAGACTTATGAATTTTTATGCTGCACAACCAAAGTCGCAAATAATTAACACAGCTCGAAGTTTCCTTTTTAAAGTTCTAAATATTAGTGACGAACAATTTCACACCAACAACATCATAACAATACTTAAAAACAATAGTTTTCCACTTGGACTCATCAATAAATTAATATACGAATCAAAACAAGTAAAAGTAAATAACAACAACGAAAAAGACACAACAGCAACAAAAAATTTTCACAGTGTAACTTTCATATCAGGTTTAACAGACAGTCAAAGCTTAAAAACAATATTACAAACAACAACAACAAATAATGTATTTGTATTTGTATGTTGAAATACTTTACAAAGTAAATTTGCAAAGTATTTGGTGCACAGATGCCGACGGAGTGACTTAGACTATATGCCGGCGATGTTATTAACCCGTATTTTCTTCCGTTACTGTGACTGACTGTACACGACCTATGCCTTCACATAGGAAGTAGCAACGTAGTTAACCACGGAATATTCCTCAGAAGAACTGTAAAACTATACAGTTATCTGAGGTGTTGAAATTAACTAGTGCGAGTGAGACGCAAAACTCTCGAAAGAGAGTAAACAATCAGTGATCTGGCTGCACTTAAAAGATAATTGCCAACGAGGCTTGATGTTAACTGACTCAGAGCTGCTTTGCGACTGACAAATAATGTACATTTTGCATTTAAACCTAACTCTACATTGAACACAATATTTACGAAAATCAAAGACAAAGTAGACATAAAACAACAAAACCATGGCGTAATAAAACCAGGTGGCAGCGTAAGGGCTACAAGTACAACAAAACAACAACATAGGTGTTTTTGTTTGTGTAATAAAGTTGAGATTGTCAAAACAATGAGGTAAGATATAAATGTCAAAAGCGTAAGAAAAAGAAGCATTTAAAATTTAAGAAATAAAATATCTTGCATCATGCCAACATACAAAAGTGAAGAAGAAGTAAATAAAACGATTTAATAAAAACACAATATTTTCTTGTGACCTGAAATCGGAAATGGGTCTATGATCTGATTCTTCAAAAAGTGATCACTGCATATAAGCGAACGCTTTGTGAATTGCTTTTGGCACAAGCTACTTTACTTTTCCATTGTTATGGAGCACTTAGGCACACGAAAAAATGAGTCTCCATTACCAGGAACATATTTTTTTTGCACAGCTTACAAAAAGGTATATTTTTATAAAATTTTATAATTAATTTTGACCAAATAAAGAAAAAATATATAATGCCACTATGATATGCAATATAATTGCAATATTAAACGAATTTGTTCCAAATATATTGAAAAAATTTAAAAAAAAATAACAGAAAAAACGACTGTAGCAAACATAAAACACCTTTGAACTAGTTTTTTATCTAAATTGTTATTATTAGTATTTTCTTTTAGTTCACTTTTTTCACAACAATAATTTATCAGCTGAAGTAGCTGTTCAGCTGTTGGCTGAAGTAGTAGAACACGAGACTATGAAGCGGAGAGTCCTGAGTTCGAGCCCCCGCTGAGTCATGAAATATTGTGTTGAATTCTTCTGATCAGCATTAGTGCGTGGTTGTGTTAGTTGTTGCCAGCCTGTTTTCAGTGATGAAGGCATAGTACTGATCACTGGACAATTACTGGCAGCGACTGACCCAATCATGTACTAAAAGCAGAGTAGCAGCACCCACCTTCGTCGGCCCTGTAGCAAAAACTAGCCGGCGAGTTAAAAAAGGTTGAAATAGCTACAACAAAAAAAAAAACTGTCTATCTTCTCATCTTTCCTAATCTGTCCCCTCAGTACTATCCCCTCGTTTTCAGTTCCAGCGCAATGCATTGCATATATATAGGGGACATCCCCTGAGTGCTGGTCCTACTCCAAAAAAAAAAAAAAATATAATTACGCCGTACTTTGACAGTTTAAACTCACAACAAACAAAAACTCAATGGGAGCAAAAAATTGTTTACATTCCTAACGATGCCACCTGGTTTAGTACGCCCTGAGATGGCGTAGCGGCCTCGAAATCAGTACTGATCCGTTCTGCTGGTTTGATGATTATTGAAAAATATTCTTAATATTCCTATCTTAATATAAATTAATAAAATAGAATTTGAACAAATTCATTTATTAATAAAATAATAAAAAATGGTTTGCAGTCTTACAGATTCGAACTTAAGCCCATTGATAAAATTAACAATGTAATAAATAAATGTTAAAAAATGTAATTCTGATCATTTTTAATTTTGAATTTTTATTTATGTTTCTAATATATTTTTAAATAATTGTAAGTATCGATGTAAAATTACTTTGGTGTGTATGTATTGTAATTATTTAAGTTTTAATTTAAATTTCAAATAGACAAACCCTTGAAAAAGTCAACAAAAAATTGACGAAACGTCGGGTAAAGTATGTAATAAAAGGAATTTTTATTGACACAAAGAAAAAGTTAGGTCGCAATTAGCTAAAGACATTTAGTCAACAACAATTTTAAAAAAGTTTTCAATTTAGAAACATCCTGAAACAAATCATTTCATTGAAAAAAAGAAACAAATAAATTCCATTCAAAACATTTTTATTTCACAATATAAAATTTTATTATAATGGAATTGGTTTGAGATTGTTTGTTGTGACTTAATTAAAAATAATATATAAGACTGCATGTTAGAAACGTACTAACAAACAAAACATTAACATATTATAATCTGCATATCGATGGTCACATGTAGAAAGACCCTAACTCATACTTTTTCAAAATTTGCTTTTACCGCGATTCTTATGGATTTCACACAAATGCACCTCGTCTGAAAAATTTACTGTAATAGTATAAAAATAACGATTCTAAAAGCAAATTATAATTACAGTTTCCATTATGATGAATGTTACGTTTTTGGTTTATGTAAATATACAACTGTATGAGTTAGGGCCTTTCTACTTATGACCAACGACATTAATCAATCAATCAGAATATTTTATAACTCAATTCCATTAGAGTTAAAAACTGAAAGTAATTTTTTTATATAGGCGTAACATCACAAGACATGTTAGGGATAACTTTTTTTAGCTTCATAAATTTAAAGTAAAAAGCTCGAACTTTGTAAAAATAATTATTGCAAAATTAATTGTAATTCTTAATATCAAAATGTGCTAAATAAATATAAATAATTCATAACTTTTTAGATATATGAATTAGCAAAAATAACACTCCCTTTTCAAAAATTTTTTGTCAAAATAAACATTCATTGGCATTTACTTCTAACTTGTATATTTGGTTACGGCTTTAAAACCTTCATTGACAGCATCCTTAGCCAATTCAACAGACAACAGTAGATGGACAGCAAATTGAATTTCACGACTGATAACACGGTGCTACAGTGAAAATATACTTGGAAAGTGACCTAGTGTAAGTTGTAGGCATTATTAAGTAGATCATAAATCAATTTTTAAAAGTTCGGAAACACCCCCAAATTTCGGAGTTATTCCGAAAAAACTATTTTCGGGTAGGTCCGAGTACTTATAAACACGTAACTCAGTTGATTTTTATCGGATTTACAACTTTTAAATGGTTTCAGAAAGACAAAGAATAGATCTTTCCAACCGTATACATTTTATGCTATATTAATTAATTATTGGTAGTAATTTTCGTAATAACATCTGCAATTTTATTTATTTTTTTATGTTTTTTTAACTTTGAGTTCTTTTTGTTATAATTTTTTCTATAAAAGCAGATGTATTTGTATTTAAATAGAATTTTATAACAAATAAAATGAACTTTAGTTTTTTTAAATCGGACAATATTTGTGAAAGTTATTAAACTTTATTTAAATTTAAATAGCAGTTGATACCCCCAAACGGAAAAAAATTTAAGTGAGAATAATTTTTTTTATACTGAGATAACAAAAGAGATAAATTAAATAATTTAGTTAAGTTGCAATGCTCTTTATGTTTTTGTTTTAATTTTGCCGTTAGATATTTTGACATTTATTTATTACTTGATAATGCAGAATTTAATATACCCTTCACTATTCTGAAGTAAATTTTAAACATAAAATATACTATAAGGGAAGTATTTTCAATTTCCTTTTCTTTTTGAAATTATAATAAATTTAATTTTTATGTAAGTATATAGATTTGAAACAATGTTTTAAAATTTTTTTGTAAGCATTTTATGTCGATTGTAACTTTTAATTTAACATTGGCATAATTAATACGATCACGGTTTTTGTACTTATAACCAACAACGTTTGTTTGACAGAAGTAACAATCTTCTGGTTTATGAAAAATTTGACGATGCCAAACCATTGGAGCAGAGAATGGTAAAGGTTGGTTTATAAAATTTTTAGACTTACATTGTTTAAGTGCAATTGAGCAGGTTATGCAAACACATTCGGGTTCATACCATTTGCTAAAAACATACGATCACTTAAAAAAGGCATTAAAAGAAGTAATTAAGGCTTTATTATTTTTAAAATCTAATCGATGTTTTTTGTCAGCGAATAAGCCACAGATAAAACAAAATTATTACGCTTATCACACACTGAAATAGAAGTTAAAATCCACATTATATTTTTTTATTAAAGATAAAAAAATAATACAAACTTACTTTTTTAGTTTAAATATTTAAGTAACACTAATCTTTTCACAAATTCCAAATAGTAACACTTTATTTTTAAAATAATAAACAATTTATTTCTTATACACCCTCTACTTTAGGTGTGTATGTTTTGTGATTACGTATTCATTTATTACAGTTTGTGTATTTACCACAAAAGTTACAATCGACATCAAATGCTTACAAAAAAATTTTAAAACATTGTTTCAAATCTATATACTTACATAAAAATTAAATTTATTATAATTTCAAAAAGAAAAGGAAATTGAAAATACTTCCCTTATAGTATATATTATGTTTAAAATTTACTTCAGAATAGTGAAGGGTATATTAAATTCTGCATTATCAAGTGCAATGCACTCAAGTAATAAATAAATGTCAAAATATCTAACGGCAAAATTAAAACAAAAACATAAAGAGCATTGCAACTTAACTAAAGTATTTAATTTATCTCTTTTGTTATCTCAGTATAAAAAAAATTATTCTCACTTAAATTTTTTTCCGCTTGGGGTTATCAACTGCTATTTAAATTTAAATAAAGTTTAATAACTTTCACAAATATTGTCCGATTTAAAAGAAAATAAAGTTCATTTTATTTGTTATAAAATTCTATTTAAAATTTTTTATACAAATACATCTGCTTTTATAGAAAAAATTATAAAAAAAAGAACTCAAAGTTAAAAAAACATAAAAAAATATATATAAATGAAATTTATTTGTTGGTGGTTAAGCAATGTCTATATGCATTTCATTGGTGCTTTACCAAATCGTCAGTAGACTTTAACCACAGTTTTGAAAAGTTAAAAACCTCTTATCTTATGCATATACTTCCGAAAACCATCTGAGAATTCACAACTTGTAAATTACAAATTATTTTCAAAAATAACAACAGAACAAGAATAGTAGGCCTTGAAACTCATACAAATACAATTTGGTAAAGCACCAATGAAATGCATATAGACATTGGTTAACCACCAACAAATAAATTTCATTTATATATAGTAGTATTGTGACAATGTGTCAAATAAAAAAATTTCATAACAGTTTGATTTAGATTTTATTTTTAATTTTGCCTTATAAATACTTTTCTTGTTATCCAATGGATTTCTGATTGTATAGAGGTGTAGAAAAATAAAATAGATTCGTATCAAATATACTTTATTTGTTGGTTTAGTTTTGTATGAGTTTCAAGGCCTACTATTCTTGTCAAGAATGATACAATAAAGATTACGCCTTACGCATGATTTACCGTTTGATGACGTAGTAGCCCCCTCGCAAAGGTTACCAAGTCTGTATCATATGAGAAATTTATAATTTCTTACAAAAAATTTATGTATTTTGTAATAGTTGGCAGCCCTGTAATTAATTTACTCAGAGAGTTTTAAAAAAAGTATTTCATCGGTGCTTAATAAACAACGAATTTCGTGTCATATTTTATAATAAATACATATAAAAAATATTAAAATAATTAAAATTATAAAAAAGTGTTTAAATTTGGTTGTTTAAAAGCTGCAAAACTAAGAAAAACAAGTAAAAACGTTATATTCGACCGGGTCGAATCTTAAATACCCTCCAAATATTTAGTAAGTGAATTTGAAATGTTTAACTTGGTGGGACAGAGTTCCTTTATATAATATCGTACGTCAACGCCCACTAAAGGGGGCGGGGTTCAAAATTATACAATATCATGTTTTCCACAGACGAACGTATGGGCATTGCTAGACCGTCTTAGACTTCATCACAATTCTCTTTGGAGGCTATAAAAACTGTATTTTGGCGGGGTCGCTCTGGCAAGGGCTGTGGGGGAAACATTTCACCTTTGTCATAAAACTAAAAATAAATGCTTGGGATAATTATATACAAAATTAAAATTTCTTTTTTTTGATAGGGTCATTTAGAGGGAAAAGGGGGAGAGGGGGTAGTGCAGAAACAGATACACATAAAACTGTAAAAATAAATGCTTGGGATGATTATACACAAAATAAAAAAAATGTATATATATTTTTAATAGGGTCATTTAGCGGGCAACGGGGGAGGAGGGGGTAGGGCAGCAACAGGCAGTCATAAAACTCTAAAGATAAATGCTTGGGATGATTATATACAAAATTTAAAAAAAAAATATTTTTTGGTAGGGTCATTTAGGGGGCAAAGGAAGAGGTGGAG
Organism: Linnaemya tessellans; assembly: GCA_951800035.1. NCBI lineage: Eukaryota > Metazoa > Arthropoda > Insecta > Diptera > Tachinidae > Linnaemya > Linnaemya tessellans. The sequence goes on from OX637536.1 coordinate 72,919,045, forward strand.
GGGGGGAGGTAGGGCAGAAATCGGCAGTCATAAAACTCTAAAGATAAATGCTTGGGATGATTATATACAAAATTTAAAAAAAAATTTTTTTTTTTGGTAGGGTCATTTAGGGGGCGAAGGGGAAGGAGGGGGTAGGGCAGAGTAGTACCAGGTTTCGTCTCAGCTTCGTCATTAAAGCTTAAAAGTGTTATTTTTAAGGAATGTAGGCTTAAGTAAATCAATTTGTTAAATTTTTAAGCTATTTTTGCCTATAATAACGCCCACTGAAGTGGGCGGGGTAAAAAATATTTTTATTTTATTTAATGGCTCCAAGTTTAAGGCGTTGGACCGTATTTGACATAAAAATATATCATTTGCTTAACAAAATAACCAAAAAACTTTAAAAATTATGTTGTTTTTTTCTGGGTTGGTTTAGTTCTTCTTAGGGGAACTTTTTTCCCTCTTGCCCGATTTAGCCCATCTTCGAACTTAACCTGCTCTAAGCTTTATAATATATTTATGTAAAATTTCAAGAGTCTAGCTCTTTTCGTTTGGACTGAATCGTGATTTCCACAGACGGACGGACGGACATGCTCAGTTCGTCTTAGATTTCATCACTGATCAAGAATATATATACTTTATGGGGTCTGAGATGGATATTTCGATGCGTTACAAACGGAATGACAAAGTGAATATACCCTCCAAATTCTTTTTTGGAGGGTATAATAAAAAACAAAAAGTGAAGAGATAAGAAAGAGAGCAAATATGAAATGTGCAGTGGGCAAATGCAAACAAAGTAACAGAAAAAAAACAAGTGAGAAATTATGTTAAAACCTAATATTTTGAGTATTTTTAATAAAACGTTTGTGTTTTCAAAAAGCTGTATCGTTTTACAATTTTCCAAAAGATGAAGCTCGAAGGAAGTTATGGGTAAAATTTTGCAAAATAGTGAAGCCTGTAAATGTGGATAAATAAATAATTTGTGCTTTACATTTTAAGCAAGAGGATTTTGAAAGAAACTTGAAATTTGAAATGGGTAAGTTAAAACAAAATTAATTCTTGCAGTACATTACTAAGGCGTTATGAATAGGATTTAGCAAACGGCGTGCAAAAATATTAAAATCCCATGCAGTTCCCTCTTTAGACACTAGTGCTATTGAAATTGAAACGACAACTGCTAATGAAACTGAAGTTGCAAAAGTATATGAAAGACTATGTGAAACTGAAAAACAAAATGATATTTCGAATAGTTTTGAAGAAAAATTGGTCACGGAAAATGCTCCACGGCCGACTGATCTTGAAGATCTTGAAAAAGAAGATGGCCTCCAAACTTACAATAAAACTTTGGAAATGAAAACGTATGTACATTTTTTAACATTAAGCAAATATTTATTTGAATCGTTTTTAGAGATGCACTTCTCAAGGAAAATTTTAGGCTGAAAATAGCAAAAAGTCAGTGTGATGTCATTATAAAAAATTTATCATGTCGTATTCAGAAATTAAGCTTTGCAAACGTTAATCTTGAGAAGGCCTTGAGACGTTTGTTCTCTATAAAAAATGTTCTTTTTGAAAACTATATTTTATTTGCAGCAATAGTGAAATATTGTATTAAAAGTAATGAAAATCTATATATGGAATTATTATAAAGAATTTGTTTGCTTTCAAAAAATTTAGGTAGAAAAATAACAATTTGTCCCACTGTCATGTTTTTACAATAACATAATAGTTCTCCAACTGAATTTTATTAGCCAATCAGAGCACATGTTGAGTGACGTCAGAGCTCCATCATGCGCAGAAAAGTATTTTTATTTCAGCTTGTTGGCGTAATCTTTATTTTATCATTCTTGATTCTTGTTCTGTTGTTATTTTTGAAAATAATTTGTAATTTACAAGTTGTGAATTCTCAGATGGTTTTCGGAAGTATATGCATAAGATAAGAGGTTTTTAACTTTTCAAAACTGTGGTTAAAGTCTACTGACGATTTGGTAAAGCACCAATGAAATGCATATAGACATTGCTTAACCACCAACAAATAAATTTCATTTATATATAGTAGTATTGTGACAATGTGTCAAATAAAAAAATTTCATAACAGTTTGATTTAGATTTTATTTTTAATTTTGCCTTATAAATACTTTTCTTGTTATCCAATGGATTTCTGATTGTATAGAGGTGTAGAAAAATAAAATAGATTCGTATCAAATATACTTTATTTGTTGGTTTAGTTTTGTATGAGTTTCAAGGCCTACTATTCTTGTCAAGAATGATACAATAAAGATTACGCCTTACGCATGATTTACCGTTTGATGACGTAGTAGCCCCCTCGCAAAGGTTACCAAGTCTGTATCATATGAGAAATTTATAATTTCTTACAAAAAATTTATGTATTTTGTAATAGTTGGCAGCCCTGTAATTAATTTACTCAGAGAGTTTTAAAAAAAGTATTTCATCGGTGCTTAATAAACAACGAATTTCGTGTCATATTTTATAATAAATACATATAAAAAATATTAAAATAATTAAAATTATAAAAAAGTGTTTAAATTTGGTTGTTTAAAAGCTGCAAAACTAAGAAAAACAAGTAAAAACGTTATATTCGACCGGGTCGAATCTTAAATACCCTCCAAATATTTAGTAAGTGAATTTGAAATGTTTAACTTGGTGGGACAGAGTTCCTTTATATAATATCGTACGTCAACGCCCACTAAAGGGGGCGGGGTTCAAAATTATACAATATCATGTTTTCCACAGACGAACGTATGGGCATTGCTAGACTGTCTTAGACTTCATCACAATTCTCTTTGGAGGCTATAAAAACTGTATTTTGGCGGGGTCGCTCTGGCAAGGGCTGTGGGGGAAACATTTCACCTTTGTCATAAAACTAAAAATAAATGCTTGGGATAATTATATACAAAATTAAAATTTCTTTTTTTTGATAGGGTCATTTAGAGGGAAAAGGGGGAGAGGGGGTAGTGCAGAAACAGATACACATAAAACTGTAAAAATAAATGCTTGGGATGATTATACACAAAATAAAAAAAATGTATATATATTTTTAATAGGGTCATTTAGCGGGCAACGGGGGAGGAGGGGGTAGGGCAGCAACAGGCAGTCATAAAACTCTAAAGATAAATGCTTGGGATGATTATATACAAAATTTAAAAAAAAAATATTTTTTGGTAGGGTCATTTAGGGGGCAAAGGAAGAGGTGGAGGGGGGGAGGTAGGGCAGAAATCGGCAGTCATAAAACTCTAAAGATAAATGCTTGGGATGATTATATACAAAATTTAAAAAAAAATTTTTTTTTTTGGTAGGGTCATTTAGGGGGCGAAGGGGAAGGAGGGGGTAGGGCAGAGTAGTACCAGGTTTCGTCTCAGCTTCGTCATTAAAGCTTAAAAGTGTTATTTTTAAGGAATGTAGGCTTAAGTAAATCAATTTGTTAAATTTTTAAGCTATTTTTGCCTATAATAACGCCCACTGAAGTGGGCGGGGTAAAAAATATTTTTATTTTATTTAATGGCTCCAAGTTTAAGGCGTTGGACCGTATTTGACATAAAAATATATCATTTGCTTAACAAAATAACCAAAAAACTTTAAAAATTATGTTGTTTTTTTCTGGGTTGGTTTAGTTCTTCTTAGGGGAACTTTTTTCCCTCTTGCCCGATTTAGCCCATCTTCGAACTTAACCTGCTCTAAGCTTTATAATATATTTATGTAAAATTTCAAGAGTCTAGCTCTTTTCGTTTGGACTGAATCGTGATTTCCACAGACGGACGGACGGACATGCTCAGTTCGTCTTAGATTTCATCACTGATCAAGAATATATATACTTTATGGGGTCTGAGATGGATATTTCGATGCGTTACAAACGGAATGACAAAGTGAATATACCCTCCAAATTCTTTTTTGGAGGGTATAATAAAAAACAAAAAGTGAAGAGATAAGAAAGAGAGCAAATATGAAATGTGCAGTGGGCAAATGCAAACAAAGTAACAGAAAAAAAACAAGTGAGAAATTATGTTAAAACCTAATATTTTGAGTATTTTTAATAAAACGTTTGTGTTTTCAAAAAGCTGTATCGTTTTACAATTTTCCAAAAGATGAAGCTCGAAGGAAGTTATGGGTAAAATTTTGCAAAATAGTGAAGCCTGTAAATGTGGATAAATAAATAATTTGTGCTTTACATTTTAAGCAAGAGGATTTTGAAAGAAACTTGAAATTTGAAATGGGTAAGTTAAAACAAAATTAATTCTTGCAGTACATTACTAAGGCGTTATGAATAGGATTTAGCAAACGGCGTGCAAAAATATTAAAATCCCATGCAGTTCCCTCTTTAGACACTAGTGCTATTGAAATTGAAACGACAACTGCTAATGAAACTGAAGTTGCAAAAGTATATGAAAGACTATGTGAAACTGAAAAACAAAATGATATTTCGAATAGTTTTGAAGAAAAATTGGTCACGGAAAATGCTCCACGGCCGACTGATCTTGAAGATCTTGAAAAAGAAGATGGCCTCCAAACTTACAATAAAACTTTGGAAATGAAAACGTATGTACATTTTTTAACATTAAGCAAATATTTATTTGAATCGTTTTTAGAGATGCACTTCTCAAGGAAAATTTTAGGCTGAAAATAGCAAAAAGTCAGTGTGATGTCATTATAAAAAATTTATCATGTCGTATTCAGAAATTAAGCTTTGCAAACGTTAATCTTGAGAAGGCCTTGAGACGTTTGTTCTCTATAAAAAATGTTCTTTTTGAAAACTATATTTTATTTGCAGCAATAGTGAAATATTGTATTAAAAGTAATGAAAATCTATATATGGAATTATTATAAAGAATTTGTTTGCTTTCAAAAAATTTAGGTAGAAAAATAACAATTTGTCCCACTGTCATGTTTTTACAATAACATAATAGTTCTCCAACTGAATTTTATTAGCCAATCAGAGCACATGTTGAGTGACGTCAGAGCTCCATCATGCGCAGAAAAGTATTTTTATTTCAGCTTGTTGGCGTAATCTTTATTTTATCATTCTTGATTCTTGTTCTGTTGTTATTTTTGCAAATAATTTGTAATTTACAAGTTGTGAATTCTCAGATGGTTTTCGGAAGTATATGCATAAGATAAGAGGTTTTTAACTTTTCAAAACTGTGGTTAAAGTCTACTGACGATTTGGTAAAGCACCAATGAAATGCATATAGACATTGCTTAACCACCAACAAATAAATTTCATTTATATATAGTAGTATTGTGACAATGTGTCAAATAAAAAAATTTCATAACAGTTTGATTTAGATTTTATTTTTAATTTTGCCTTATAAATACTTTTCTTGTTATCCAATGGATTTCTGATTGTATAGAGGTGTAGAAAAATAAAATAGATTCGTATCAAATATACTTTATTTGTTGGTTTAGTTTTGTATGAGTTTCAAGGCCTACTATTCTTGTCAAGAATGATACAATAAAGATTACGCCTTACGCATGATTTACCGTTTGATGACGTAGTAGCCCCCTCGCAAAGGTTACCAAGTCTGTATCATATGAGAAATTTATAATTTCTTACAAAAAATTTATGTATTTTGTAATAGTTGGCAGCCCTGTAATTAATTTACTCAGAGAGTTTTAAAAAAAGTATTTCATCGGTGCTTAATAAACAACGAATTTCGTGTCATATTTTATAATAAATACATATAAAAAATATTAAAATAATTAAAATTATAAAAAAGTGTTTAAATTTGGTTGTTTAAAAGCTGCAAAACTAAGAAAAACAAGTAAAAACGTTATATTCGACCGGGTCGAATCTTAAATACCCTCCAAATATTTAGTAAGTGAATTTGAAATGTTTAACTTGGTGGGACAGAGTTCCTTTATATAATATCGTACGTCAACGCCCACTAAAGGGGGCGGGGTTCAATATTATACAATATCATGTTTTCCACAGACGAACGTATGGGCATTGCTAGACTGTCTTAGACTTCATCACAATTCTCTTTGGAGGCTATAAAAACTGTATTTTGGCGGGGTCGCTCTGGCAAGGGCTGTGGGGGAAACATTTTACCTTTGTCATAAAACTAAAAATAAATGCTTGGGATAATTATATACAAAATTAAAATTTCTTTTTTTTGATAGGGTCATTTAGAGGGAAAAGGGGGAGAGGGGGTAGTGCAGAAACAGATACACATAAAACTGTAAAAATAAATGCTTGGGATGATTATACACAAAATAAAAAAAATGTATATATATTTTTAATAGGGTCATTTAGCGGGCAACGGGGGAGGAGGGGGTAGGGCAGCAACAGGCAGTCATAAAACTCTAAAGATAAATGCTTGGGATGATTATATACAAAATTTAAAAAAAAAATATTTTTTGGTAGGGTCATTTAGGGGGCAAAGGAAGAGGTGGAGGGGGGGAGGTAGGGCAGAAATCGGCAGTCATAAAACTCTAAAGATAAATGCTTGGGATGATTATATACAAAATTTAAAAAAAAATTTTTTTTTTTGGTAGGGTCATTTAGGGGGCGAAGGGGAAGGAGGGGGTAGGGCAGAGTAGTACCAGGTTTCGTCTCAGCTTCGTCATTAAAGCTTAAAAGTGTTATTTTTAAGGAATGTAGGCTTAAGTAAATCAATTTGTTAAATTTTTAAGCTATTTTTGCCTATAATAACGCCCACTGAAGTGGGCGGGGTAAAAAATATTTTTATTTTATTTAATGGCTCCAAGTTTAAGGCGTTGGACCGTATTTGACATAAAAATATATCATTTGCTTAACAAAATAACCAAAAAACTTTAAAAATTATGTTGTTTTTTTCTGGGTTGGTTTAGTTCTTCTTAGGGGAACTTTTTTCCCTCTTGCCCGATTTAGCCCATCTTCGAACTTAACCTGCTCTAAGCTTTATAATATATTTATGTAAAATTTCAAGAGTCTAGCTCTTTTCGTTTGGACTGAATCGTGATTTCCACAGACGGACGGACGGACATGCTCAGTTCGTCTTAGATTTCATCACTGATCAAGAATATATATACTTTATGGGGTCTGAGATGGATATTTCGATGCGTTACAAACGGAATGACAAAGTGAATATACCCTCCAAATTCTTTTTTGGAGGGTATAATAAAAAACAAAAAGTGAAGAGATAAGAAAGAGAGCAAATATGAAATGTGCAGTGGGCAAATGCAAACAAAGTAACAGAAAAAAAACAAGTGAGAAATTATGTTAAAACCTAATATTTTGAGTATTTTTAATAAAACGTTTGTGTTTTCAAAAAGCTGTATCGTTTTACAATTTTCCAAAAGATGAAGCTCGAAGGAAGTTATGGGTAAAATTTTGCAAAATAGTGAAGCCTGTAAATGTGGATAAATAAATAATTTGTGCTTTACATTTTAAGCAAGAGGATTTTGAAAGAAACTTGAAATTTGAAATGGGTAAGTTAAAACAAAATTAATTCTTGCAGTACATTACTAAGGCGTTATGAATAGGATTTAGCAAACGGCGTGCAAAAATATTAAAATCCCATGCAGTTCCCTCTTTAGACACTAGTGCTATTGAAATTGAAACGACAACTGCTAATGAAACTGAAGTTGCAAAAGTATATGAAAGACTATGTGAAACTGAAAAACAAAATGATATTTCGAATAGTTTTGAAGAAAAATTGGTCACGGAAAATGCTCCACGGCCGACTGATCTTGAAGATCTTGAAAAAGAAGATGGCCTCCAAACTTACAATAAAACTTTGGAAATGAAAACGTATGTACATTTTTTAACATTAAGCAAATATTTATTTGAATCGTTTTTAGAGATGCACTTCTCAAGGAAAATTTTAGGCTGAAAATAGCAAAAAGTCAGTGTGATGTCATTATAAAAAATTTATCATGTCGTATTCAGAAATTAAGCTTTGCAAACGTTAATCTTGAGAAGGCCTTGAGACGTTTGTTCTCTATAAAAAATGTTCTTTTTGAAAACTATATTTTATTTGCAGCAATAGTGAAATATTGTATTAAAAGTAATGAAAATCTATATATGGAATTATTATAAAGAATTTGTTTGCTTTCAAAAAATTTAGGTAGAAAAATAACAATTTGTCCCACTGTCATGTTTTTACAATAACATAATAGTTCTCCAACTGAATTTTATTAGCCAATCAGAGCACATGTTGAGTGACGTCAGAGCTCCATCATGCGCAGAAAAGTATTTTTATTTCAGCTTGTTGGCGTAATCTTTATTTTATCATTCTTGATTCTTGTTCTGTTGTTATTTTTGAAAATAATTTGTAATTTACAAGTTGTGAATTCTCAGATGGTTTTCGGAAGTATATGCATAAGATAAGAGGTTTTTAACTTTTCAAAACTGTGGTTAAAGTCTACTGACGATTTGGTAAAGCACCAATGAAATGCATATAGACATTGCTTAACCACCAACAAATAAATTTCATTTATATATAGTAGTATTGTGACAACAATGTGTCAAATAAAAAAATTTCATAACAGTTTGATTTAGATTTTATTTTTCATTTTGCCTTATAAATACTTTTCTTGTTATCCAATGAATTTCTGATTGTATAGAGGTGTAGAAAAATAAAATAGATTCGTATCAAATATACTTTATTTGTTGGTTTAGTTTTGTATGAGTTTCAAGGCCTACTATTCTTGTTCTGTTGTTATTTTTGAAAATAATTTGTAATTTACAAGTTGTGAATTCTCAGATGGTTTCGGAAGTATATGCATAAGATAAGAGGTTTTTAACTTTTCAAAACTGTGGTTAAAGTCTACTGACGATTTGGTAAAGCACCAACGAAATGCATATAGACATTGCTTAACCACCAACAAATAAATTTCATTTATATGTAGTAGTATTGTGACAACAATGTGTCAAATAAAAAAATTTCATAATAAAAAAATAAAAAAAATTGCAGATGTTATTACGAAAATTACTACCAATAATTAATTAATATAGAATAAAATGTATACGGTTGGAAAGATGTATTCTTTGTCTTTCTGAAACCATTTAAAAGTTGTAAATCCGATAAAAATCAACTGAGTTACGTATTCATAAGTACTCGGACCTACCCGAAAATAGTTTTTTCGGAATAACTCCGAAATTTGAGGGTGTTTGCGAACTTTTAAAAATTGATTTATGATCTACTAAATAAGGTCTATAACCTACACTAGGTCCCTTTTCAAGTATAAAAAAAAGTACTCATTTGTAGCAGCGTGTAATTGTTAAACGCTTATTGTAGTGAAATAAACGTGATGATTTGGCAGCAATGGGCGTAAAAATACCTTTAATTAAACTATTAATAATATTCATGAAATTTGATGAGATGCCAGTATCCGTTGTACTTGTTTTAAAACTTGATGTAGATGACATACATAAGTAAATTTCTTTCCCTTGTCGGCCACATATTCACAGCAGTTGTTTTATAATTATATGCAGTTATCTTATAATTATGTGCATAGACAAGTTTGCTATTCTCCATTCAAGCATGTCGGTTGACATGCCATTATAATTGGCACATCACTGCAGATGACTTCAAAGAACTCTTTCCCATCAGCAAATTCTTTGTAGGTACCGTGGCTCTGAAAGAGTTATACAAATTTTCATCAACATTTTTATATTAACTGCCTATTTCTCATCGGCGAATGAATTCTTTCTTTCGCATAAATACGTTTGAAACAAAAACAATTTATAAAGTTTTGTTTTTGTTTTAAGTATATTTGTACGAAAGAAAGAATTCGTTCGACAATGAGAAATAGGCCCTAATTGTTTTAAACACAGCGAATTACTTACATTTTTATATCCGTGTGGAGATGTTTGCTTGGATTTGCTCCCATCGGACGCGTCCCCAGGTGGCGCATAGGGGGGGTTTGGAGTAGGGTGGCGATTAGCGCCTCGGGATGGGCTGAGGAACTGGACACATCAGTGAACAGGATTTCAGCACACCCGGGATGTTCATCGTCCGCGCTACCCCGGACCTAAGGGATTCACGTAATCCCTCGCGGACCAACCAAAACCAAGCTAGTGTGGTACCCGAAGAATAACTAACATGGAAAAAACTTAAAAAATATGAAAGTTACGGTGCAGATCTTAAATAACTCAGTACCGGCGGCTATTGGTGGTGAGCAAACAGGCCCCGAGTCGTCGTCAGCAAGTGACTGTAAGAAAACAACTTCGGGGGTGGGCAACATGGCCTCCGCTGTTGCTAAAGCTACAAGAAGCCTCGGAGAGGTAGAATCGGTGCCAAGGGTGATGACAAACCATCCCCAGCCACAAAAGACGGGCGGGGTCTGCGATTCTTCCCATCCAAAAGATATAGAGTCCTTCGAAGTAGATAAGTTGGTCGAGGAAGTAAGTGCTAGCATAGCCAAACTCACCACGAAAAGGAGGAATCTTTCAGGCGCACAACGGCGGAAAGCAGCAAAATTGAAACGGAGGAATCAGCAGGATGCTTCAAAGGAAGGTGAAGCCTCTACACCCATCTCCACGGAGAAGGGCAAGAGAATTCGCTCGCCGGAGGAGCAGAACGCTGCTGGCCACCGTAAGAAATTTAAATTAAAACGTGGAAAGTGCCATAAACGAATGTATTGTGGAGTACATATTGTCAGCTGATGAGGATGCTCCACAAATTCATATTAAAAGCAGCAAGTTTGTTCGGGACGTAATGTTTCTACAACTGGAGTCTGACTCCTGTGTGGAGATACTACGTAACCGAATAAACAACATTAAGGCACCATGGGAAGGTGGAAGACTCTCGCTTGTGAAGAAGACGGAAATCCCAGCCCTAACAAAGGCATCCTTTTATATAAAAGGATGGGGTGGAAGTCTGAAAACCGAGGCCATAACAAATATAATTACCAAACAGAACAAAGGCCTCGATGCGAGCAAGTGGGAAATCTTCCACCGTGAGGAGGCAGAGGATCGTGGTGGGTCTGGACAAAGCGTCCATGACTTACCTGGAAGAACGAAAAGGGAAGGCCTTCTTTGCCACCTCAGCCATATATTACAAAGTCGGGAAGACTCCCATTGGCTGGTCAGTAGGCCCGACTGAGAAAGCCAAAAAGGATAAGGCGGAGCCTACAGAAAAAGAGGAATCGGAGATTAGTGTATCTCAAGAGGCCCCATCACAAGCCGTCTCATAAAGATGCTGCTGCTGATGCAGATAAACCTCCATCGGAGTAAGACGGCGACACAAGCCCTGATGGAGCAAATAACTAAAGGTAAGATACACGTAGTGTTCATACAGGAACCATGGACAATTAAGAACAAGGTTTCTGGCTTGAACGACTGTAATTATCAACTTTTTTATGCAAAGACCGGGGCTAGACCAAGGGCGTGCATACTATGCCATAAGGGATTAAACTTTCTTTTTTCCCCAGAATTATCAACATCAGACTCCACAACTTTAGTATATGGCAGTCGAAACATGCTGATGGCTTCAGTGTATCTACCCTCGTATACCCCGACACCTCCACTAACGTCGGAATTGAGGCGCATTATATCTTCCGCCAGGAGTAAAGGTAGGAATATCTTAATAGGCTGTGATGCCAACTCGCATCATCTCTCTTGGGGTAGCAATAATTGCAACAATAGAGGTGATGCGTTATTTGAATATTTAGTGGCAAATAACCTCTTCACAGTAAATACTGGGAATGAACCAACTTTCATTAACAGAATTAGGGAAGAGGTTATTGACATCACTATATGCTCAGAAAACTTAATTGATGAAATAAGCAATTGGCACGTGTCGGAAATGCATTCCTTCTCGGATCATCGCTATATTTTCATGACTTTAGACCATCCTGATCCTAACCCCATAACATTTAGGAATAGGGCCAAGACGGACTGGTCAAGATTTAGGTCTAGTTTACAAAACAAACTCGAGAACTATCCACCACCAGTAGATACTGTAGGGCTTATAGATTCAGAGATAGATAGACTAAGTACTGATATTAGGGAATCCTTTGAGGACAGTTGTCAGAAATAGGCGAAAACCAAAAGAAAAACCCTGGATGACGGGTCAACTTATAAATCTCAGAAGAGAAACCAGAAGGCTCTTTAATAGGGCCCGTAGGAAGGGACTCGATATACACTGGGAAGAATATAAAGGTAAACTTAACGTTTACAATAAAAAAAATAAGGGATGCCAAACGCGAATCCTGGAAGCTTTTCTGCGAACAGGTAGACAGCGTTAGTGAGGCTTCCAAAATAAAGAAACTTCTGTCGAAAACCCACACTCAACCTGAGACACTTGTTGACTCGGAGGGCAGGAGGGCAGAGACGATGGAGGATTTATTAGGATTACTTATGGAGGCACACTTCCGTACGGTGCAGGAGAACCGTCCGGAAGCGGTACACCCCCCGAGGAATATGGACAATCCAAGGATAACAATAGATACTCGAATGGTATGTAGAGCGGTGAAGAGCTTTTCGCCCTATAAAGCAGCCGGGCATTTCCCGGCTCTTCTTCAGAGAAGTATGGACCTGATAGAGAACAGGTTGGCTAATATCTTCACAATCTGTCTTACAAATGCATATACCCCCCTGGCATGGAGGGAGGCTAGAGTTGTCTTCATTCCAAAACCGGGTAGGGCAAGCTATGCGGATCCGAGGGCTTACAGACCGATAAGCCTAACTTCATTCTTACTGAAGACATTGGAACGAATTGTGGATACAATGTTGAAGGAAAGGATACCGCACAATATACTGAAATTTAAACAATACGCTTATATTAAGGGCAGGTCTGTTGAGACGGCCCTACAAGAGGTTGTATATCATATAGAGAGAACCTTCGATTTGGGTATGTACACCATGGCTGTATTTATCGATATAGAGGGGGCTTTCAATAATGTATGGACCTCGAGCATTATTGACTCGCTGGGTAACTTTGACTTGGACAAGAGATTGACTGGATGGATCAGTCATATGCTAAGGAACAGGAAGATAAGTTGCGAGGTTAACGACAAAAGGTTAGGGGGGAATACTTTCTCCCTTGCTGTGGGTGGTGACCATAAATACCCTACTGAAGACATTATCCCAAGAAGGATTAGCTCCCGTCTGCTATGCAGACGATGTAGCGATACTGATAAGGGGAAACAATCCTAGGGTTCTTTGCGAAAGGGCAATAGAGGCCCTGAATTTAGCTTATAACTAGGCTAAACAAAGGGGTCTCAATGTCAACCCAGAGAAGACAGAAATTTGTATGTTTACAAGGAAACGGAAGATTGCACATGTAGAATCACCGGTTTTTCGAAATAGGACGATACAGATTAATAAAAAGGTCAAATGTCTAGAAGTGATACTCGACTGGAGGTTATCCTGGAAGGACCATATAGAAAGTAGAGTGATCAAGACCTAAAGAGTCTGGACCTATTGCAGAAGGGCAATTGGGTCCAAATGGGGAATGAGCCCAAAGATGGCACACTGGCTCTATACGAGTGTGGTAAGACCAATTGTGACGTACGCCTCGTTAGTATGGTGGACGTCCTTGGAGAGGAAGGTGAATATCAAACATCTTCAAAGGATACAAATACAGTGCTGCATCTGTGGTGCGATGAGAACCACATCAACTAAGGCGATGGAAAATATTCTATCAATACTGCCTATTGATATACAGGTTAAATACGAAGCAGCTCTGGCTGCTACGAGATTGATGGTAATGGGTGAGTGGCTGACTAGGGAACACACAACCAAACACCAGAGTATAGTACACGTCTTACCCAGGAACAACGCTCGCACGGTCACGTGCGATAGAATCCTTATTAGATATGTACAATCACACTGCACCACCATAATATCGGAAGGTATGGAGTGGGAGAATGCAGATACAATGAACCCCATAACTAACCTATACACGGACGGGTCGAGGATTGGTGACCGATCGGGCGGAGGTTTCTGTGACGTGGGTCGTAACTTTAGCAAATACTTCCGCCTGCCGGATCATAGCACGGTATTTCAGAGTGAGATCGTGGCTATTACGGAAGGGATAAAATGGTTGAAATAAATCGATAACAGACTACCGATTCGTATATTCACGGATAGTAGGAAGGCCATCGAGGCCCTAAGGAATCATGTGGTTCAATCTCGGTGTGTACTACAGTGCAAGGATGAGATTAACTCATACATGCAATGTGGGGGCATAGAGATAATATGGATTCCAGGACATCAGGGTATACCTGGAAATGTTGAGGCAGATAGGCTAGCAAAGATGGGAGCATTAATGGCGAACATCACACTAGATAGTCCGAAGCCATTTCAGGTTTTTAAGAACGAACTAAAGCGATGGGCTATAGAATTGCATACAAGAGATTGGCAGCACTCTACCATAGGTAGGGTGACCAGAATTCTATGGGGGGACCCAGACGGTAGTAGGACAAAGGAGGTCCTAACATTGAGTAGGCCAACACTACGGAGGTTGGTTTATTTAATAACAGGACATACAGAGTTTAGGACTCACCTGGCACGAATGGGTATCGTTGGCGATATAATATGCAGGGCCTGCCAGGAAGAGGACGAGACACTGGAGCACTACTTGTGCTACTGTCCAGCTTTTAGCCAAGTCAGAAGACAAACATTTAATCAGGAGATTATACAGGAGATGGAATTCCTTAGGGGCTCTAATTGGAAAGACTTAATGAAGTACATTGAAGAAACTAGGTTCTTGACGTAATCAAACTCAGAGGTTTCCATGGTATCGGTGGAGGCTCCCTACAGTGGAATGGGAACTCCTTATTATAGAGCGCACAACAGACCTATGAGGCCTAAGTGTAATCCATGACGGATTGGGATGCTTATGCCCCTCTTCTTCAACCTAACCTAACCTACATTTTTATACACTTTAGTTTTTCCAAATTCAGCCCTTGTAGTTCTCCAATATGCAGTTTAATAACTGTGTTTAGATTAAATAAATTGTACCTTTGATTTGATATTCATTTCTCTTTCCGCTAACCTGATTTGGCAACCTTAACCACCCATTTGGATGCACTAAAACAAATTTTCATTAACTTTTTGTTTGTTCACAAAATTATTGTCTTATTTGTAATCACCATTGAGATCCTTTGTTGTGTCTGCAACTTCTGCATTTTGGCCACATTTCATATATCCAACCTGTGTAAGTGGTGGACACTGCAACGATTTGTTTTGATTTCTGTATTTCATTTAACTTTATTAATTACTATTTCGAGCACTAATATTCTTAAATATTTAAAACAAATATAATGTTTGAATTCCAATTCATTGGAAATCTGGGCACGTTTTTATGTTGATTTCTTAATATCATTGACTGCCAGGCACTATTTAGGAGGATTCTTTATTTACAAACAGCTTAATATTTTATTAATTATTATTTTGATTACTTTAAATTTTTTTCTCCAAAAGAAAATGTTTGTTTAATTTTCAACCACCATTGTTTACTAAAAATTGTAAAACATGTGTTCAAAGATAGTTATGTATATATGTATTTCTTCTATTCGACTCTGTGCTTTTGTGTTTCATTGTTTCATTATCACTGAGCTATTGAGGTACTGAGTTAAAAACTGAACTAGCTCAGTAAACTGAGCTGAGCTAAAGTGAGCACTCAGCTCACTGAGCTGAAAAGCACAACTCCAGTAGGAGGATCGAATGAGCTTGCTAGGGACTTTCAGTCGTTCTTAAGGGAATGTCAGGCTAGGATGTGCTCCAGCTTCGGTTATAAAGGTTTAACGTGGCGTTTCAATCCAGTGGGAGCTCCTCATATGGGTGGCCTCTGGGAAGCTGGAGTTAAAAGCTTTAAGCTGCATTTTAGGAAGGATGTGCAAAATTGTCGTTACACCTTTGAAGAGTTATCTACTGTTCTGGATCGAATAGAAGCATGTTTGAATTCACGCCCTTTATGCCCTACGACGGATAATCCTGGGGAACCAGTTGCATTGACACCAGGACATTTTTTAATTGGATCCGCCGGAACTCACAATTTATGATACCCTAATAAGCACTGTCAATAGGTATCGAAAGGTAAAGGACCTCATTCACCAGTTTTCTAAAAGATGGAAAGAGGAATATCTTGTGGAACTGCATAAGAGATATAAATGGAAACATCCTCAAAGGGTGGTCGAAGCTAATGATTTAGTGGTAATAAAAAATGAACAATTGTCTGCTACTTCGTGGAGATTGGGTATTGTCACCGGTATTCACAAAAGTACTGACGGCCATTTTATAGTCGTGAATGTTCGCACGCAAAGTGGAACAGTTACTCGCCCAATAACCAACCTTGTTGTTTTGTACAAAGACTAATTTAAAATCTTCTTTTATTCGTAATTTACAATTACTAACCCACTTTTTTCCTAGCAATAATGAGGTCTCACAACAACACTTTCACCGAAGCATTTGAAGACGGCCTCTTGGATTATGATGAAGCGATGGAAATCAATTCACCAAATGTTTCCGAAGCTGCAAGCAGTGGATATGCTACATCGCCGGTCGTCACTAACACCATAACTCCAGAGATTTTGCCAACTTCAACTAGCACTACAGCAGTCAGTTTGCCTGTAGAAGTATCGCCGAATCCCCCAACAGATCACCCAACTGTGGAGCAAGTGGAAGTGCCCAAGTTGGCAGATATAGTTTGGGCTCATGACGCAAATGCCAATGTGGTGAAGAACACAACCATCGTGGTCAATAAGCGGTCCAAATGCAAGATGTGTAACAAAAATCACCTATTGCAATTGTGATATATATTTCGGGACATGAGCCTAGAGCGAAAACTGAGAATGGTGGCGACGCATAAAATTTGTTTCCGCTGTTTAGCAAGTACGCATGTGGGGTAAGACTGTTTGAGCAAGTCGAAGTGTAAATTTTGCAAAAACACAAAAACACCATTCGTTGTTACACGAACACAGGGGAAGGATTTTTTTTTTTTTTAATAAATTTTTATTATAAAATATAACAAATTTACATGATTCGCCCCAGCGCCATATTGGCATTATAGAGGCTTGTTGGCAAAAAATATTTACAAAATACAAGCCGAAGGTGCTCCCCAGGTGTGTCCGTTTTATCTATCCGGCAATCGGTATCGTTCTCTCCCACATTGCGCTTGAAGGTATGCGCCACTCGTTCGAAAATTCCGGCCCGTGCTGTTTTGGACTCCTGTTGCCAAAACAGTTATATATATATATATATGTAACGAGTTTGTTAAAAAATTGCAATTTCCACTTTTTCCTATTAATGGTAAACAATATTGTCGAATTGAAATTGAGTCCATTCATGACTCTGGGCAGAAAATTTCGATTACGGCGAAAGTTAGGAAAATGTTGGGAATGAAAACGCCGTCTTCGTCCGTTCCGGGCACCATTTTGGAAGCGTTCGCAGGGCTTCAATTAGCGGATCCCAGTATCAACCGTGCAGGTAATGTCGCTCTGGTGTCAGGGCCTGAAGTCGTGCCCTTAATTTTGATAGCTCATATCCACTCCAGTCCAGGACTTTCGCTTGCTCAGTATACCATTTTCGGATGGGTTATCTCGGGGTTGTCGCCGTACTAATCAATATAATTTTATAGGTTCTTTCTGACCTCACCAGGAGTCTCTCATGACTCAACAAATTTATTTAATAAAAACAACAGGGATCCTTAATGGTCCACATTAAAAAAAAAAAAACTACCTAATATTCATACAGTCCACAGGAGTCCTAAATGACTCAATAATTTGTACATTGTATTCTAAGTTCATCCGAAATCCTTAATGACTCACTTTGTAATTATTTAATTGCAACCTATTTTGTTGTTGCAAGGTGGCCGGCAATGTTTAAATACGAATTCATTAAAACCGAGTTCTACTGTGCCTTAAATTTTAATAAGGTTTAATTTATCCTTGTTGGAAGCCTTTGTGTTTACAACAAGTAAACCGGTAACCGTATTTAAGTGTTGTTGGGCCATTTCCATACATTTTTCCATTTACTTTCTGGATACCAAATCTTACACTTCGTGTAAATCTTCGCTATCGAGTTGTATGTATAACCTTTACAAGGTAACTACAATAAATAAAGTGGGAGAATTATTGTCTCCATATTTGAATTTTGAATTTTAAATCCTTGCGTTTTCTTTTTCTTTTATGAAATTTAACATTTAATCGGATATACGCCGAAACAAGCCCATAGCGGCCTCCCTATAAAAGCTATGTATATAGTTGATATGGAAAGGGCGATACACATGTGTCAATTTTTAGAGAGCTATAACTCCCAAACTACATTTTTTAGCAATGACAATAAAATGTATAAAAATCTGCGAATTACACCTAACGTAAATTTGTTCCAAATTTTCTGGAGTTTCAACAGCGAAAAAAGTACGCACGTGTACTGATGATAAGTGTGGCGGCTTTCGAAAACAGCCGTTCTACTCTGCTGTGTTACTTGGATAATTAAATAAAGTTATGTTGACTTTCCTTTGTGCTTTGGATTATTTATCATGTCTTTCTGAATTTAATTGAAAGTCATGACGATGATGTGTATATGTACAACTCTGTGATATGAAAACGGCCACTTGAAATCATCCATTCCCTTAAATGTTAATTACCGTGATAGTTGTTTCTGTACAAAGTTTCGTACGTTTCACCTAATATCTACGAAAGCAAGATATGAAATTAAAGGTTTGTCTTTATTTAGTTTAATTTAAAATTTTTATTGCAAGAGGTAATAACTAAACATAAATAGGAAATGTAATAATTTCACATGAAATTAAATAATCCTGAAAAATTTTTGAGAAAACATAATCGCACACAAATGCTATGGGCTGCTAAATTAAAGAACATAAATTTTTATTTATCTTTTCTTTGACATATAAAATTGAATTGCGATTGGAAGAAATTCAAGAAAAATCGTTAACTTTGGAAACATTATTATAGTGTAACTAATTATCGTAAAAATTTAAAATGTTCTTAAATGCAAGCAATTGTTTTTATCAAAAACAACAGAGTTTTGTATCAGACTAGTACATTAAAATTATCCATCAAAGAATACAAAATATATTGTATATGTGCTTACTTTATTTCCTCACACATATTTGCGTTGTCTTCCAGTAGTGTCACATTGTTTGCCGACTCATTATTGTCGTTTTTACTTGATGTTATACGAAACTTTTTTAATATTTTACTAACTTGCGACTGCGTTTCCTCTGAATCTTTCTGCTCGACTACGATACGTTTTGTGGCTACACTGTGAATGGGACCAAAGGCTAAGGCGACAACAGTACATGCCAAGCAAATAACATTGTATGGCATACTAAAATCTGGCGTTGGTAATGAAAGAATTAACGTTTCCGTACGCAAAGTTAAAATGTAGGAATTTCGTGAGGCATTAAGGGAATCAGCAAAACGATATCCCGACAATGGTATAGATGAGTAATTACGAGCTATAGGCAATTGGGTAGTTATAACAGCCGATCCTACATAGTGTCCATGGTTGGCATCTGGCGGATATTCCAGCCATTTTAGAAAGATATAGTCAAAATCAAACGAAATTTCCACCGAAGTTTTTCCTGGCAACTTGAAAGCTATTTCCAAATAATAAGGTCTTTCACGTTGCACTCCAGGACGATAGTTTATAATCTTAGGGGAAATTATTTCACCAGTTTGTCGATCTCGAATCTTTAGAGTATGTGTATAAATGGGCATATACCAGGGGATATTCTCCTGCAGTATGATGGGCAGAACGTTATAGTGAGTATTAGTGATATGAGTAATAACTTTTCCCTTTTCCTGGCCATATCCTACAATATATCTATGTGTTAGCAGGGGTGGTGGCGAAGCAATGAGTTGGGTACTCTGCGGCTTACGTAAAATCCAAGCAATGTTAAACAATCGGGATTCTTTCGACTCTTGCATATCGTAAACACCATATTCCGTGCTATAACCTCCACGAGTACTTGTTATGTTGTAACTAGGAAGTGGAACCATATCGTACGGTAGAGGTGTTTGCAAATTGACATATATTTTACTAGAATCAGCTAAAGCGCAGTAACCATTTAATCCTTGTCCAAACATACGTCGCAAAGAGAAATCCTGTTCGTTTGTTGCACCTAACAGTTTAAGATCATACACCAAATTTGCGGACTGTATGAATTCTAATATACACTCCTCTTTGGCATTGCATAAGGTTCGCACTTTTATAGCCAATGAGTGATAATTAGTATTGTGAACATTGCCAGAATTAAGTAGAGAAGCAAATCCATGTTTACTATTACACGGTAGCAGTTTTTTCCACGGTGTTAAATTTTCCGTGCATACAATTTCACGCGGCAAGCTTGAATATCTCACATGCCTCTTTATGTTTTTATTGGAAGTAAGGTGAACAAAGCGTGGCTGAAATCCATAGTTAGGGGTTACTGTATTCGTTTTGTCCATGAAATTCAAAGATGCACATAATATACCCGAAAACGTGCTAGTGACACTTTTCCATTGCTCATCCACAGAGGAATTAGTTAAGTTTTCACTGATAAACCAAGCCCAAGCTTCAGCACCAGGTGCATTGTCGACAATAGGATAACCCCAAGATTCATAACGCCACAGCCCTTGTGTTAGAGATATGTGAAATTCTTGTACATTATAATATAGAAGTATCTCGGCAATTGATCTCGGTATAAGTCTGGTATTGTGCACTACAAAAAAATTTATGTTAATTTAAAATTACTAAATAGTATAAATAAGTAGTATTATATCAAATAAAAATTTTTTAATACGAATAAATAATTGAGAACAGCAGGATGAAGGCCAAAGTATATCTATATCAAGTATATGCAAGAGCCTAGCTGACTAAAATTTTTTTCAGTTTTTACATGAACGTATGTCAAAATTTGTTTACTTTTGTAGCGAGCCATTTTTGTTTATTCGTTGAAAAAATAATTTTGTAAAATTGTGAAAAACATTATTAATTCAACAAAAGTAGCAAAAAAGAATTGTTGTGGAAAAGATTTTTGTGAAAAAGTGTATTGTTTAAGAAAAGTAACAAAAAGAAATTGTTTTAAAAAAGTTCTATGCGAAAAGTATTTAAATTTTTGGAAATAATTGTGAACAAAACAAAATAAAATAAAAGAAAATTTCTGACATAAGATATTAATTTTACACAAACAAAATGTACGGTGGTTTTTGTAATTTTATGTTGTTGTACTCTTGCGACTACTTGATATTGATATACTTTGATGAAGGCCTTGAGTAGGTTTAGTTTACGTAAACTCAGTTGGTTTGACTTTTACAATTTATTTTCGTTATTTATACATATCAGTAATTTTGCCCCCAAGAATATTAAGGCGCGGTCACACTTGCCAAATATTTGTCCAAAAAAGTCTAACCACTAAATACTAGTGAAAAATATATAGATTCGGATACGTTTTTATTAAGTAAAATAGTTTCATACATAAATAATAGCCAGTGTCACAAAATCTAATAGTATTGGAAACCATTTAACTCAATGAACACTTGTTTGAGATAAAAACTTTTTCCTTAGTATTTAGTAGTTACGCATTTTCAGGCAAATATTCGTCAAGTGTGATCGTACCTTTACTTACGACTGACAGAATACCTCTTTTGATAATTCCATTCAACAGCAAATATTATGTGATATTTGAGTATCAAAACGAATTATTTTGCTTTTTAACTTCCGAATGGTATAAGTAATTCGCAGTCCGTTTCGATGTCAATATTTTTGAATTTAAAACAATTTACAAAGGTCTATCGAATTTGTGGTCAAAATTAGAAAAGGCAAATACATAAGCATACTGTAATTATTATTGGAAAATATCGGTGCATAGATGCCGACGGGATGACTGAGAGCATATGGCGGCGATGTTGTTAACCCGTATTTTGTCTGTTACTGTGACTGACTATACACGACTTATAGAAAGTTACAACTCAGTTAATCATGGAATAATTTCTCAGAAAAACCGTAAATCTATACAGTTATCTGAGGTGTTGAAATTATCTAGTGCGAGTGAAACGCAAAACTCGAAACAGAGTAATCGATCGGTGGGCTGGCAGAACCAAAATTATATTTGCCAAAGAGGCTTGATGTTGACCGACATATAGACATACTTGACCACATAACAAACAAAAAGCACTAATTTAATTGAGATAATGTGTCGAACAAACGATTTTAAAATTGTGATAACAATAAATAGTTATTATATGTATTGAAGGTTCCCAATGTATTTCCCGATCAGTGGACGAATTCATTGACGCACTTAGGACGCGGTCGCACATACCACAAATCACAGAATTGCTAGTCTATAGCACAAATCGCAGATCCATTGTTTTGTGTAAAACAAAAAAATATCGTATCGAAAATTCAGATATGAAGGTAAGCTCAGATAATATTTATTCTAGCTAAAACTTCTTTAGTTTACATTGTGCGATTTTTGTCGCTGCGATTCTTATTTTGTGTGAGTCCTGAAATAGGAATATATACCATTTGTATTCCTTTCTCGCTCTTCCTCACTAAATATCAAGAATTGCTGCGACAAAAATTACATAGTGTAAACCGGGACATTGTTTCATTTTAGGCATTCTCATCCTCTTGCATCAACAGAGAAATCAAGTAAAGAAGAAATACCTATAAAACAATTACATTACAGTATGTTAATTTTTTCAACAGACTATAAGTTCAAATCTGCGAAACTGCAAATAATTTTTTTTATTTAATAAATGAATTTGTTTAAGTTCCATTTATTTTTAAGAGTTTAATATTAAGAATATTTTTCATAGTCATTAAACCAGCAGAACGGATCAGTACAGGGGCCGAATTACCGCATTCGTGATCGAGTAAGCTTTCGTATCGAATAAAATTTCGAAACGTATCAAATGGATGGATTACTGCACTCGAAAGCTAACGCATCGAAATTTTTATAAATTGTACCAGATCGTTTTTTACATTGGAATGGAATTAAAACGAAGCTGTCATATGTTTATTGCAATGCAAGCTAATAAAAAAAATTTTGGTGGGTTTTTTAAATGAATTTTTGTGGAATAAAATACATATTGTGCAAAAACAAATGTAATTGTTAAAAAAAATGCCTACATTCCTCTTCTTGTGTTTATCGTCTTCTGATTCTGAAGACGATTATAATACAGTACGTATTAGAAGAGAAATGCGAGACAAAAGTGATCCAATGTCATTGCCTATTGTCCTTTTTTATTTCTTTATATGTTTTAGATTTATTAAACGTTTCCGGCTTTCAAAAGAGGCGTTTAATTTTCTTCTTTCCGAGCTGTGTTTCGAAGGACATATGTCTACCGCACTTCCACCAAAGCTACAATTGGCTGCTGCCATATCTCTTTTAGCATGAGGAGGATTCCAACATACTGTTGGAAATGATTACTTGGTGCTCCAGCATATACTGAGCCAAAACACGTTTTTGTCTGCCATTTATTTTGTTTATATTTGTCCTAAAAAACGAATATAGCTGTATTAAATAGTTTTATTATGTAAAATATGCATTTATAAACTTACATTTTTGTCTTTTTTGCACACACAACTTAAAAAATATTAATTTCGATTGACACAGTGCTAACGAGTGAGTTTTAAACAGCCGGTACTCGACTATGTACTCGGTATCGAATGCTATAATCAGAAATTTCGAAAGCACTTGTTCGATAACGAATGCGATAATCCCAAAAAGGAAATTTACGAACAATTTTACTCGATCACGAATGCGGTAATTCGGCCCCTGATTTCAAGGCCCCTACGCCATCTCATCAGCGTTCTTTGAATTTTTCTACTGTTTCAAGTGGTGCTAGTTAGTAGGAATATCAACTATTTAACCAATGTTTTTAACAAAAATTTAATATGAGAAATTCTCACATTCATTTTTTCAAGTTATTAGTTTTTGGTTAGTACGAAGTTCCCCAACCCTGGCGATTAATATTCTCAATATTCCATATATCTCTTTCGCTTTTTTCAGGAAAATCTTTTGTTATTTATGTTCAAGTAATTGCAAATTCATTCATTTCAAGTAAAAACAAATTCATTTATTAAATAAAAATAAAAAAATTTGCAGTTTCGCAGATTTCAACTTATAACCTGTTGAAAAATTAACATCCTGTAATGCAATTTACATAAAGAAAGTTCACTAATAAAATAGAAATTCATACATAATATAAAACAATTAACACTGTTAAACTTAAGAATATTTCCTTTTTTGATATTTTATCTTTTCATTACTAATATTGAAATATAAAATTTTAAATTAAATTTCACTCTTTTTTTCCCCCTGAAGAATATAAACAAAATAATTGATTTGACAGATGTGAATAGTCATTTGATTTATCAGTACTGAGCAATCAACTGATAAGTCATATGTGTCTTTATAATGATACAAAATAGCACTAGAATCAGTAGTTGAGCTATATTTTGAAATGTCGACATAATTATTAAGTACGACAGAGATGCAAGCTCACATGTATACAATTGTTGTAACGTGCCGTTACAAATACCCTCACCCAATACCACCGGTAAAGTATACTGTTTAGTGTATTTGTAGTATGTACTAGCAATAAAATACATAGCTTAGTAATACTGCATGCACAAGAACAAATACACTTACCTAATAGCATCACAAAACAAGTAACACAAGAAAACACATGCACGCACATACATACATAACAACAAGCATGCACATTTAGGAGCCCGAACCGAAGACGAGCATTATCCGCCTAAGCACCAGAGCAGTGTCGCAGAGGAACCATCGCAGCCCTGATAACTTTAACCTAACCCACTAGCTTTAAGATAATCTACGTAGTTAAGTTTCGTTTAAATAAATACTTTGTTTCCGAATATATACACCACCTAAAAGATTCGTGTTTTTATTTCAAAGGAAGTAGACCTTTGATAGGAACGTGGAGCGACTGAAAAATAAACTACGTTACATTGTTTACATCAGCTTTTTTCATATTGTCTTTAAGAAAATTATAGCAAGTATTGTATAGGCAATGAGGTCTTAAGCCATCAGCACTATCAAAGAAATGACTAGTCAAATATTCGGTTGTGTTCAATATTAAAAAATAACAAGTAAAAACGTTATATTCGACCGGGTCGAATCTTAAATTACTAAATATTTAGTGAGTAAATTTAAAATCTTTAGCTTGGTGGGACAGAGTTCCTTTATATAATATCGTACGTCAACGCCCACTAAAGGGGGCGGGATTCAAAAACAGACAACCGTATGGGCATTGCAAGACCGTCTTAGACTTCATCACTGATCAAGAATATATTTACTTTATGGGGTTCAATTCTCTTTTGAGGGTATTAAACCTATATTTTGGCGGGGTCGCTCTGACAAGGGTTGTGGGGGAGTCATTTCACCTTTGTCATAAAACTCTAAAAATAAATGCTTGGAATTATTATATACAAAATTGAATTTTTTTTATAGGGTCATTAAAGGGGCAGAGGGTTAGGGCAGAAACAGGCAGTCGTAAAACTCTAAAAATAAATGCTTGGAATGATTACATACCAAATTAAATTTTTTTGTAGGGTCATTTAGGGGGCAAACGGGGTAGGGCAGAAACAGGCTTGGGATGATTATATACAAATTTTAAAAATTTATTATTTTTCTTTTTATAGCGTCATTTAAGCTTAAAAATTTTATTTTAAAGAAAGGCTTAAATAAAACAATTTGTTAAATTGTTACCCCATTTTTGCATATAATAACGCCCACTAAAGGGGGCGGGATCCAAAAATAACTTTTATTTTATTTTATGGCTCCAAGTTTAATGCGTTGGACCGTATTTGGCATTAAAATATATCATTTGCTTAACAAAATAACCAAAGAACTTTAAAAATTATGTTGTTTTTCCTGGGTTCGTTTAGTTCTTCTTAGGGGAACTTTTTTCCCCCTCGCCGGATTTAGCCCATCTCCGAACTTACGTGTGCTATCATTCAAGATATATCTGTACCAAATTTCAAGAGTCTATCTCTTTTCGTTTGGAATGAATCGTGATTTCCACAGACGGGCGGACGGACATGCTCAGATCATCTTAGATTTCATCACTAATCATGAATATATATACTTTATGAGGTCTCAGATGGATATTTCGCTGCGTTCCAAACGGAATGACAAAGTGAGTATACCCTCCATATTCTTTTTCGGAGGGTATAAAAACAAGTAAAAGAACAAGTACAAGATTCAGCACAGCCGAGAATCTTAAATACCCTTCACTGAAGTCCATCTGGAGTATATGCACACATTCATTTCAATTCTCTTTGATCTCTCTGCTTATCATTATAACTTTATTATACCCTTCACAAAAAAGTGAAAGGGTGTACATAGGTTTGTCATTCCGTGTGTAATTTCTTCGATATTCACATGGGACCCCATAAAGTATATATATTCTGGATCCTTATGAATAGCGACGACGATCGAGCGATGTCCGTCTGTCCGTCTGTCTGTACGTGTCTTGTTTTTCCCAAGCCCCCAGAAGAGCTAGAGACTTCGTTGAAATTCAGAAAGATCCGAAGTACGGTTCCAGAGCTGGGAAGCTTACACCTACTTCTCGACGCAAAATTTATACCAAAAATCATTTTTTTTAATGTTTGTAAATTAAACCTATTTCGTGCTTTGGGAAGCCTCGATGGTCTATTAGAAACTAAATAAATAAAAAAAAATTTCCAGAGGTGGGAAATTAAAATTTTTCGGCCCATTCCGTATTTTGTAGTACATGTAGTAACTAAAATTGTTAAATATTTCAAGTTTTTTTTTAACAAAACCATGAAGATTTGCATTGGCCAAAAAAAAAAATTTAATTAAAATTTCGCTTCCAGGGGTGGGAAATTGAAAAGTTATTTTGTACATAAAAGTAACCAAAAAAGCAACTGACGTTGTTTTTTTTGCTTACTAAAACTAAATTATAATTTAGGAAGAACAAAATTGGTATCAAAAATTCAAAAATAAAATTTCGAATCCAGGGATGGACAAGTGCAATATTTTATAGTACATGAACGTGACCAAAATGTTTAAAAATTTGAAATTAAAAACAAATTACTTTATACCCCATGAAGCGTTGCACTGATAAAAATAAAACAAAAAATTAAAATTTCGCTTCCAGGGTTGGGAAAATGAAAGTTGTTTTTGGTACATGCAATATTTTGTAGTACATGCAAAAGGCCAAAAATTTTTTAAAAAATTTAGTTTTTCTTAAACAAAACTGCTTTATACCTCATGAAGATTTGCATTGATAAAAAAAATTTTAAAAATTAAAATTTCGATTCCTGGGTTGGGAGATTGAAATTTTTTTTATACATAAAATTAACCTAAAAGGCATTCGAAGTTGTTTTTTCTTTTGCTAACTATTTTATATTTTAGGAAGAACAAAATTGGTATCAAAAATTTCCAAAACAACAAAATTTTGAATCCAGGGTTGGACAAGTGCAAAAATTTATAGTTCATGAAGGTGACCAAAATGGTTCAAAATTTAAAATTTTTCTTCACTAATACCACTTTATACCTCATGAAGAGTTGGATTGGTAAAAAAAAACAAAAAAAGTTAAAATTTCACTTCCAGGGTTGGGAAGTTAAAAGTTTTTTTGGTACATGCAATATATTGTAATACATGAAAGTGACCAAAATGGTTGCAAATTTTAAGTTTTTCTTAAATAAAATGACTTTATACCTAATGAAGACTTGGATTGTTAAAAAAATAAAATTTCGCTTCCAGAGCTGGGAAATTTAAATTTTGTTGATACATAAAAGTAACCAAAAAGGCAACTAACGTCGGTTGTTTACTAATTAAAATATTTTTTAGTTCAGGAAAAACAAAATTGGTATCAAAAATTAAAAAAAAAACAAAATTTAGATTCCAGTGTTGGATAACTGCAATCTTTTGTAGTACATGAAAGTGACCAAAATGGTTATAAATATTAAGTTTTTCTTAAATAAAACTATTTCATGCCTCATTAAGAGTTGCATTTGTAAAAAAATTAAATTTCGTTTCCAGGGTTGGGAAATTGAACTATTTGTTCTGCATAAAAGTAACCAAAAAGGCAATTGACGTTGTTGTTTTTTTTGCTAATTAAAACTGTTTTATAATTCGGGAAGAACAAAATTGGTATTAAAGTCTTAAAATATCAAAATTTCGACTCCAGGGTTGGTCAAATGAAATATTTTCTGTTACATGAAAGTAACCAAAAAGTTTAAAAATTAAAATTTTTTTGTCAAGTAAAACTATATTACACCTCACTAAGAATTGCATTGGTAAAAAAATAAAAATTCGCGTCCAGAGTTGGAAAATCGAAATATTTTTGGTACATAAAAGTACCCACATAAACTCTCTTGGCGAAAGAGATACATGGAATATTGGGAATATTAATCGTCAGGGTTTGGGAATTTCGTATTAACCAAAAAGGTAATAACTTGAAAATATGAATGTGGGAACTTCTCATATTCAATTTTCGTTAAAAACATTGGTTAAATAGTTGATATTCCTACTAACTAGCACCACTTGAAACAGTGGAACAATTGAACAAAGAACGCTGATGAGATGGCGTAGCGGCCTCGAAATCAGTACTGATCCGTTCTGCTGGTTTAATGACTATGAAAAATATTCTTAATATTCCACTCTCAAAAACAATAAATAGAATGTAATCACGTTCATTTATTAAAATAAAAATATATAAAAAACAATTTGCAGTTTCGCAGATTTGAACCTATAGCCTGTTGGGAAAATTAACATCCTGTAATACAATTTACATAAATTAAGGTTCACTACTAAAATAGAAATTCATACATTAATTTAAAACATATTTTATACTTCGCTAGGAATTACATTGGTATTAAAAATCCGGTTCCAGGTTTGGAAAAAAGAAATTTTTTAGTACATAAAATTAGCCATATAAGTTCCTAATTTTGGTTTTTTATGGATGAAATCTTTTTTATACTTCGGGAAGAGTTAAATTAATTTTTAAAAAATTAAAAATCCAATTTCAGGTTTGGAATATCGGCATTTTCTGATTCATAAAAGTAACCTTATTATTTGTTATTTTTGATTTTTATGATGAATTATACCTACTTTATATATCAGGAAGAAATAAATTGTATTAAAAACCAAAAAAAAAAACTAATATACGATTCTACGGTTGGGCAATTAGAACTTTTTGGGGTACATGAAACGGATTTTTTCTTTTTGTTTGTAAATTAAACATATTTTTGAAAGACGTTCAGAAGTATTAGAAATAAGAAAAGCAAAACATTAAGCTTCCTAGCCGAAAAATTTAAACGAAAATAATGACATCTGTGAAGGGTATTTAAGATTCGGCACAACCGAATATAGCACTTTTACTTGTTATTATTAATTTTGTATTTTTGCCGTCATAAAACTCATTTATAACCACTTTTAGGATACCTGTATATTAGGGAAAATTTAAACGAAAAGAATGACATCTGTGAAGGGTATTTAAGATTCGGCACAGCCGAATATAGCACTTTTCCTTGTTATTATTAATTTTGTATTGTTGCCGTCATAAAACTCATTTATAACCACTTTTAGGACACCTGTATATTAGGAAAAATTTTTTTTAAAGAAATTTCTTTCACGCCAACCCCCCAGATTGGTTCGAATTGCTAAAAAATAGTCCCTTGAAAATTTTAGCTCAATCGGATGAGGGGATAGGGTGCCACTGGCCACCCCAAAATTTACAAAATAATTATAAAATGATTTTTGACTTTGATTGTCAATAACTTCGTTTATATTTATTTTACAAAAAAATGTTAGTAAAGGTTATAGATAAAAATCGGAGGAACTACTTTTGTTCACAAATATTTTTCGTATCTCTAATATCTACTGAATTAAAAAAAAAAATAAACGAAAAACCATGGATTTATTCATATATTTATATGGGTGATTTCATTTACTTAAGTATAGGCGTTACATGAGAAAAAAAATTATACGTTTATATATTAATTTAAATATGGCAAATATACACATTTTTTTGGTTATGGCTTTGGTTTTTGTTTAGTTAAAAAAGGGTTTCTCTATTGGAATTTGGAAAACATAAACGGTAGTCCGTAACAATTTGCAAAATAAATTGTCTTTGTTCTTCGCTTCTTGATAAAATATTATTATAATCCTGCATTAAAGAGTGGTACTGGGAGAGCACAAGAAATGGCTATTTGCAAATCGCTTTTTGAATGTGGTCTACAAAATTATGTAAAAGCTTTGGTTTTCGATACAATAGCAGTTAATACTGGACGATTCAATGGAACTTGTTCAATAATTGAAAATACACTAGAGAGGGATCTGTTGTATTTTGCTAGTTTTCAGATCACACTAAACATTCATTCTCCAACGCACAAAATTCTATCTTTCGGATGTGTTTTTATTAATTTGAAACACTTTTGATATGGTCACCCCATCATCTGTTAAATGAAAAGTATATATTTATTACATAACAAAATTATTTTTTTTAAATAATTACAAAAACGAATTTGTTGTTATAAAAAGAACACTACCGAAGTAATTATTGAGAATATGTAGCAAAATTAATGTCTGTACAATCTGGGATCAAAAGATTACAAATATGTTTACCAAATTTACAATTTGTTTTGTACATTTCCTTTCCACAAATTTGCATAAATTTCCTTTCCACAAATTTTTTAATTCAGGAAAAACAAAATTGGTACCAAATATTAAAAAAATAAAAATTTAGATTCCAGGGTTGGATAACTGCAATATTTTGTTCAAAATTACCAAAATGGTAACAAATTTTAAGTTTCTCTTAAATAAAACTATTTTATGCCTCATTAAGAGTTGCATTGGTAAAAAAGCAAAAAAAAAATTAAATTTCCTTTCCAGAGTTGGGAAATTGAAATATTTTTTAGGCATAAAAGTAAACAAAAAGGCATGTTTGCGTGTAAAGAGGGAGGTATAAATGACAATTGTTATTTAGTGTTTTCAAATTGAATTAAATATTTCTTTATTACCTTTTTTCTATTATGGGGATTTGTATAAAAACAGTTGGAATGTGCCACTTTCTCAAAGGCTCACAGACAAGTAAGAGTTTATACATAAGAAAAACAACAAAGGACCGAACAAACGAATAAAACCAAACCGTTAGGTATTTTTACTAGTCAGAATCCAAGATAATACTCCGAAAAATCAGGAATGATTTAAGAAAGGACTAAATTTGGGTCCTGACAAAGTAGCAGATGTTAAAAGAAAATTAAATAAACAAATTGAAAGAAGCAATATAAAATATCAACGATCTGGCTTAAACATTGCCGGCCACCTTGCAATAACGAAGTTATTCAATAAAAAAAATTTTAAATCTTGATTTATAAAAAAAGTACAATAAATGACAATACTTAAACGACATTAAATGGACTGTATAAATCTTTCAAATTAAATCGGCGACGCTCCGGAGATCACCCAACCAAAGATGATATATTGGGCCAAAGGTGAACCCGGAGTCGAAAAAATGCTACCAGTCATTATCTGCCCACTCAATTCCGGACCCAAAGCCAGTGCCACCTGCCCAGAATGATAAAACGTGGGGTCAGCTAACTGTAACCCCGGAAATCTGTTCTTAACAGCCTCTGCCACACTTTCTCGAGGCGTCCTTATGCCATGCATGCGCTGCACCTTGGCAGTAAGGGATATGTGTTTCGCAGCATCATATATAGAGCGTATGCGTAAGCGACAGTAGCCATTTGGAGCTGGCACCTTCAGTTTGGCGACAAGCTGATCGCTTACATAGCTGACCTCACAGCATACGTCTATCACCGCTCTCACCGAAACTTAACCTGCGCCGTGGGGGAAAATGAAACAACATGGCGGAGTGGCAACGGCGCTATACTAGCCGGACCCGCTCCCGACAGCACAGGCTTCGTTGAATTTGTCTGCTTTTTCGGGGGGAGGACAACCTTTGGCTTCGGTGCACCTTTTTCAGCCGGCCTAGAGAAATGTATTAGAGTGTGGTGGTCTCCTTGGCATTTGCCACATTTCCGCACGCTGCCACAATCTTTAACTTTGTGGTTGCTGGCCAAACATTTTGAGCAATGACCCCAAACCAATAAATGACGTAGCTTCTTTTCATGTGACAGCCGCCTGAAACGGAAGCAAGCTACCAAGGGATGTGGTTTCTTGCAGAGGCTGCAAGCAGGTGCAGTAGCTTTAGGCCGCTCAGCAGCAGGCAGTTTGGGTATTTCATCGGAGCCACCAGCAGTAATAGTTGGGCTCTCCGTAGATTTCACCACCTCCGTAATATCAGGCCTAGTCGCAGCAGCCGGAGTCGTTTCCAAACCCGCAGAAATGTTGCCAGACAGCATCACAGCCGGAGGGGCTACTTCCATAACCTCCACAGTCTCTTCCAAGAGAGCCTATTCCATTAACAATGATAATGAGTCCATAATGCTAGGAAATAGTGGAAGTTAATAAATTTCAAAATTTTATGGGGTCAAGATGACCAATTTTGTGATTGGTCGCTTCACAATGCCGTTTGCAGTACGTATGTCCGCGACGCGAATATGATCATCAGTCCCGGGATAGGTCTTAATTACTCTGCCTAATTTCCAAGAAGTGGGAGAAAGCTGTTCATGACGAATAACAACTAAATCGTCAACTTGTATATCCCTCTCAGGAAACTTCCATTTATACCTCTTATGTAAATTTTGCAAATATTCCTCTTTCCATCGTCGACAGAAATCTTGAGAAAATGCCTTAATCTTAAGATATCTATTTACAATGCTATCATGAGTTTCCAAAATACTTGGTTCCGGAGGAGCCAATATAGGACAGCCGATTAAGAAGTGACCAGGCGTAAGAGACACAGGTTCATTAGGGTTGTCTGATATAGGACACAAGGGACGAGAATTGAGGCATGCTTCAATTCTTGCCAATATAGTAGACAATTCTTCAAATGTATATCGCAGATTTTGAGCTTCCTTCCGAAAATGTGTTTTAAAACTTTTAACAGCAGCCTCCCATAACCCGCCCAGTGAGGGGCACCAGCTGGGATAAAACGCCACGTAAGACCCTGTATGCCAAAAGTAGAACACATTCGGGCTCTACATTCCGATAGAAATGTACGAAAGTCCCTTTCAATATCTCTAGAAGCGCCAACAAAATTTGTTCCATTATCAGAAAATATAGTAAATGGACAACCTCGCCTAGCAATGAAACGATGAAAAGCAGCTAAAAATGCATCCGTTGATAAGTCCGTGGTAGCCTCCAAGTGTACTGCTTTTGTAGAAAAACAAACGAAAATACACACATATGCCTTCGTTATCCTACAAGCGCGGCCAGTAAAACTCTTCATATCAAACGGACCAGCGAAGTCTACACACGTGGTGTTAAAGGGTCGGTCTAGAACAGTCCTTTCTGGGGGCAAAGCTGCCATAATTTGAGTGCAAGAGCGTATCCGATCCAGTATACAACGTTTGCATCGACTCACTACAGTACGTACTAAAATTTTCAAACGGGGAACCCAATATTCAATGCGAATAATTCTCAGCATCAATTGATTTCCGCCATGAATAGAAAGTATATGCACAAATTCTGCTAACAGAATCGTAAAACGACAAGAGTATGGTAGAATGATAGGATGTTTTTCTGTATAGGACAGAGATGGAGATTTAACCAAACGACCATTCAACCTCATAGCTCCATCCTTATCCAAAAATGGATTGAGCGATTTCAATGAACTTTTAGAAGAAATGGGTTTCTTCAATTGCAAAAATTGATACTCCTCTGCAAAATGAACCTTTTGAGCCAAAATTGCTAAACGTAACTTAACTCTAGACAATTCCTCACTGGTAGTTGCCGTAGAAGTAAACGAATTTTTGCCACTGTGAGACGGGTGTGTCATATAAAAGAATCGTAACATATAGGCTATTACTCTAAGAGCACGATCCAACTTAGAAAACCTTTCAAGAATATCTTCAAATTTGGTAAAGAAAGATGCATGGGTCTTCACCGTTCGAGCTTCCGTCTCCATGTCCATGGACGACATGTCATTTAGCTGCCAATTATGCCTATTTTTACGAAGCCACGTAGGTCCATGACACCAATTATTATTCTTAACATGATACCAATTATTATTCTTAACATTCTCCTGAATTCGACAAACCCTATTGGCTACAAAAGTGGTCCAATTACTAGGAGTTTTTCTTAACCAACAAAGAACAATGGTAGAATCTGTCCAGCAATATACTTCCCTAAATGGAATATCAATTTCCCTAACAATGGTTTTCAATAGTTCGGAAGCCAGTACGGCACCACAAAGTTCCAATCGAGGAAGAGAAATCGTCTTTATAGGGGCAACTTTAGTTTTACAGGAAAGTAAATAAGTATGAATTCGTCCAAATGACTTTATTCTTATATACACTACCCCCGCGTATGCTTTCTCTGAGGCATCAGAGAAAACATGAAGCTCGGCGGATGTATTAGGCGCATATTTCACCCATCTCGGTATCTGTATATTGTTCACCTCAGTGTAGAAACTCACGAATTTTTTCCATTCCATATCTGTAGAAGGAAGTAATTTATCATCCCACTCAATGTTGTCACGCCAAATCCTTTGCATAATAATTTTTGCAACAATGACAGGACCTAACCAACCAACGGGATCAAACAATTTAGCTATTATGGACAATACTTCCCTCTTTGTATAATCTATTTTATCAGCAATAGGCTCCACCTTAAAGTAAAAGGAATCCAATTGAGCATTCCATTGAATACCCAAAGTTTTAGAGCTGCTAGATTCAACAAATGTTAAAAGCTTCGAATCCACCAAATATTCTGAGTTAAGGCCATCTAAAATTTCCATCGCATTAGAAGTCCATTTTCTAAGTTCAAATTTCGCCGAAGACAGGACAGTTCGAAGTTGATCCCTAGCCTTCAAAGCAGATGAAATGTCATGAGCACCTGTTAGTACGTCGTCAACGTACATAGATTTGCGCAAAATATGAGCGGCAATAGGATACTCATTCTCCGAATCATCTGCCAATTGCAAAAGGGTCCGTATCGCCAGATAGGAAGCACAATTTACACCGAAAGTTACAGTCTGTAACTCATACGCCATGACCTCCTCCGTCGGAGAACGCCGAAATAATATCCGTTGATATGGAGTATGAGCAGAATCAAGTCGAATCTGTCTATACATCTGCGTAATGTCACAATTAAAAACATATCGAAAAAGCCTCCAACGTAAAATCAAAAGCAACAAGTCCGATTGCAATGTGGGGCCCACATATAGGCAATCATTCAAGCTAATTCCGTTTGAAGTCTTATTCGATGCGTTAAACACGACACGCAACTTTGTAGTTTTCCTATCAGGTTTAATAACAGGATGATGAGGAAGATAACACGATGATATATTCCTACTAAAAACATTCTCCGAAACAGGCCTCATATCATCCAAAAGCCTATATTCATCAACGACATCATCATACAATGTTTTTGTATCCGGCTCGAAGAACCAAATGTTTGCGTAGCAGAGAAGATTCGTTTCTCAAGAATTGTGCCATGACATTCTGTCTTGAAGAACCCAAATTGATAGAATGAGGAAATTCAGGCTTAAATGGTAGCGTCACTACATATCGGCCTTCGGAGTTGCGTCGCGTAGTTCTCCGATAATTTTCCTCACAAATCTTATCAAAAGATGTCAATATTTTGCGTTTTGGGGTTTCCTCCAACTCCCAAAACCTAAGAAGATTCATATTAAGATTATCTTCAGGCAAATTTTCTATAGTAGTGGAATACACCTGAATTGGTGTGTTAACAACAGATCCCGTGATAATCCACCCGAATACCGTATTCTGAGCCACCAAAGATTCGAAACCATCCCGTTGAATACCGCCCAAGATCAATTGCGGATATATATCAGCCCCTAATAGTATATCAACCGGTCTTGATTGGTAAAAATTAGGGTCGGCCAATTGTAAAGTTGCGAACCTATTACGAAGACTCGAACCTATACAGAAAGATGGCAATGCACCAGAAATGCTTGGTAACACAAAAGCCTTTGTCTCTAAGACAAGAGTCTGATCCACAAACGAACTAATTTTTAAAGAACAAACTTTTCTAGTCTTAGCAGAAACCGTTTGGTTAATACCGGAAGCTTCAGCATTCGTCGAATGTGTAATTAGTTTCAAGCGATTTTTTAAATTTTCGGACACAAAGGATGTTTCTGAAGCAGGGTCAATAAGAGCTCGGGCTGGGTACGTCATACCCTGATGAATAATATTGACCATAGCGGTTCCCAGAAGCACTTTGCGGTTCTGAGTAGCATGAAAAATTTGTCGATTTGCGGACAAGCCACTAGAAGTAGACGGTAGGGACGAATTAATATTATTATTCTGTGAAATAGCAGGGGGAATCGAAGAACCCTCCCGCACTGACATATTCAACGCACCTTCAGTACTAGATAATTCACGGTGTAACAATGAATGACGTCTCTTATTGCACGTCGTGCAATTAAAGGCACTTTTACAATTTTTAACTTCATGTTCTCGCGACAAACAATTAACACAACAACGATATTTTTTAACTGTTGCAAACCTTTCCGAAATTGAGAGATTCTTAAAACGTTTACATGTCCTCAAGAAATGCCCCGATGTACGACAAAGGACACAAGAAGTTAAATTAGAATTCACAACATGAACTTTGGTCCTCTGTACTGAAGGTTTTACTACTGTAGAGTCCCTAAGATCGCGAACACATTCTAGAGTTTGAATCCTTTCTGTCAGAAAGGCGTCAAAATCTCTCCATTTAGATAATTCCGCTTTATCCCTAACACTTTGTTCCCATAAGCTAATAGTGGACGTGGGCAACCGTTGAATACATAAGAAAATCAAAATTGGATCCCAACTTTCAGTTGAAACCTTATATATTGCCAGTGAAGTCAAACAATTATTGACACCACGCTGCAAAGTTTTTAAACCGTCACTTGTTTCCTTATCAAATGCGGGAAGCTTAAACAAAATCTTCAACTGGTTATTAACAAGCATACGCGGATTCTCATATGCGTCCTTTAAACTTTGCCAAGCTATATCAAAACCTTCATTACTAAGGGGGTATTTTGATACAATTTCTTTTGCTTCACCGGTAGTTTTTCTTAGTAAATGGCAATACCGCTCTATATTACTCAAACGCGAACTATTTATATACAAAGCTGTGAAAAGGTCTCGAAAGGCTGGCCATGAAACATAATCACCTTCAAATGTGTTTACATCACACAGAGGTAAAACCAGATTATGATCAGAAATATTTGAATGACAATCTTTCATCACAGATTCATTCATTTTCGGTACCTTTTCAAAACTTTTAATTTTTTCATTAATTGCCGACAAACAATTCAAATAAGCTGCGTAAGAAGTGTCATATTTAGCCGTAGTTGTTGCTGCGTCGTTGGGATCTGCCTATGCATTATTGTCAATATCATCAAGACAGTCCTCATAAACAACTTTCACTTTATCCTACAATTCTTTTAATTCTTCACGGTGAATATCCAAAGTATAAGTATATAGTATGCAAATCTTCACGTATATCATTAAATTTTGCTTCAAATATAATAAGAGCATTTGATACACGAATAAATTTCTTTAAAATTGCAGTTGCCATAGTTTTTCTTTACGATACCAATTTATTTTATTATTTCTTTTTGTTTTTTCCAAGGAATTTTTGTTGCAAAATATTCGTATTAACTATACCGAATATAGGGTAAATTTCTATAAAATTTAAATAAATTTCAAAAAAAAATATTTATCTTAAAATTTATTCACAAAAATTTACCACAAACACTATCTCGACCAATTTGACCGACTATAGAGTGCTAGTTAAACAAGTATATATGAAACACAAAAAATGTATGTGTTTATGTATCACAACAATATATGTATATCACAGCACCATTTATTTTCTCAGGCAACCACAAATGAATTTTATATTTGCAACTTAATTTAATTTTCACTTTGGAAATTCACCGGTAATAATAAAATTTCTTTAATAATTATTAAATTAATTTTAATAAATCCGTCCGTCCACGTAAACAATACGCACGATTGATTTATATAGCACGATGAAAAATAAATCAAAGCAAACGTCACAATTTTTAAGGATGGTTGAAAACCAGATGGCGTTTCAACACAAATATGTCTGCTTGTAATAATTTTTACAAAGCGATCAATCACATATGAAAACAACAACAATTGTAATTGTTTCCCTCTTTATCTTTACACTATAAATATATCCTTATATATTTTATTTTTTCACTTTTAAATAATATTAAAAAATGTTTTACGCACCTTTTAATTAACCAGTGAAAATATATTTGTATATAAAAAAACGCTGTTCTAATACTCCGTCGGAAGTAGGGGATGATGGCGATCTTTTAATGATAAGAAAAAAACAAAATTAGCACCTTTTGCAATTTGTTTATTTTTCCAAAATCCGGCTCGAAGGACCAAATGTTTGCGTGTAAAGAGGGAGGTATAAATAAAAAGACAATTGTTATTTAGTGTTTTCAAATTGAATTAAATATTTCTTTATTACCTTTTTTCTATTATGGGGATTTGTATAAAAACAGTTGGAATGTGCCACTTTCTCAAAGGCTCACAGACAAGTAAGAGTTTATACATAAGAAAAACAACAAAGGACCGAACAAACGAATAAAACCAAACCGTTAGGTATTTTTACTAGTCAGAATCCAAGATAATACTCCGAAAAATCAGGAATGATTTAAGAAAGGAGTAAATTTGGGTCCTGACAAAGTAGCAGATGTTAAAAGAAAATTAAATAAACAAATTGAAAGAAGCAAGATAAAATATCAACGATCTGGCTTAAACAAGGCAATTGACGTTGTTGTTTTTGCTAATTAAAACTGATTTATAGTTCATGAAGAACAAAATTTATATTGGAATCTTAAAAAATCAAAATTTCGACTCCAGGTTTGGACAAATGAAATATGTTATGATACATGAAAGTGACCAAAAAGTTTAAAAATTTTAATTTTTTTTCGAGTAAAACTATGTTACACCTCACTAAGAATTGCATTGGTAAAAAAATATAAATTTGCATCTAGAGTTGGAACATCGAAATATATTTGATACATAAAAGTACCCACATAAATTCCAAATTTTGTTTTTTCAGTGAATTAAGCATATTTAATACTTCGCTAAGAATTAAATTAGCATTAACAATTTTCAAATTAAAAATTCGGTTCCAGGGTTGGTAAATCGAAATTTTTTGGTACATAGAGGTAACCATAAAAGTTCCGAATTTTGGTTTTTTTCCGTGAATTAAACCTATTTTATAATTCTCTCAGAATTAAATTGGTATTAAAAATTTCAAATATTAAAACTTCGGTTCCAGAGTTGGAAAATCGAAATATTTTAGTACATAAAAGTACCCATATAAGTTCCTGATTTTGCTTTTTTGTGAATGAAATCTTTTTTATACTTCGGGAAGAGTTAAATTGGTATTAAAAACCAAAAAAAATTAAAAATCCAATTTCAGGGTTGGAATATCGACATATTCTGATTCATAAAAATAACCATATAATTTGCCATTTTTGATTTTTATAATGAATTATACCTACTTTATATATCAGGAAGAAATAAATTGGTATTAAAAACGGTTGGACAATTAGAATTTTTTGAGGTACATGGAACATATTTTTTCTTTTTGTTTGTAAATTAAACATATTTAATATTTTTGAAAGATTTTCAGAGATATTAGAAATAAGAAGATCCAAACATTTAGCTTCCTAGGCAAAAAATTTAAACGTTTCCTTAAATAAAAGTAACCGATAACTTCATTTTGTTTTTTTTAATTAAACCTACTTTCTGTTTTAGCAAGAAAGGTAGAAAGAAGAATTACATCTGTGAAGGGTATTTTAGATTCCGCACAGCCGAATATGGCACTTTTACTTGTTTTAATTCGGTAGGTATTAGAGATGCAAAAAAAAAATTTGTGAGCAAAAGTTGTTCCTCTGAGTTTGGTCTATAACTTTTACTAACAATATTTTTTTATGTGTAATTTGATTTAGTCGACCTTAGAAATTTATTATTTTCATGTATTTTTCAGGCTCAAGGTCATAACAATTTTAAATAAAACTCTTTTTTGTTTTATTAAGTTGTCGTTTTTATTTTTAACTTTCAATATTTCGAGCACCATCGGTGCCCTTCTTCAGGAAAATTTTTTTCCTATAAAAAATATACAAATTATATTTAAAATAATATTTTAATATACATAAAATACACAAAAAAAAAACAAAAACATATATATTTATTGTCTAAGAGTATGTTCTCTGTTGTCCACTTACTTCGGTATTCAAAGCCTTGCTAAAAGCATTGATTTGTTTACTTATTTTTGTTTATATTTAGCTAATATGTGTCTATATGTCTGAGAGCAATTTTCAATATCTGTTTTGTAGTTCATCCCCATGATCGCGGGAGTATTAATTATATGTAGCATCTCTATTGTAAAACGTTTTTTGTAATTGTTTTCTTGTTGTAATATCGTGGTATTGGTGATATTGGGAGAATGTCCAGTCTTTGCACAGTGGGCAGCCAATGCTGTTTTTTGGTCTGTTTTTCCTTTGTGTGTTTTATAGTCCGATTTGTGTGCAGCTAATCTAGTACGTAGTTTTGATTTCGTAGTACCGACATATATCTTATTGCAAGTTTTCGATCCATCTCCGTTACAGGGTATTTTATATATTACATTCGATTTATCTAGCTTATCAACCTTAGATTTTGTATTTGAAAATAATTTATTTAAAGTGTTTTCCGTTTTTAATGCAATATTTATATTTTGGCTGTCAAATATGTCTGAATTAATAATTCTTTCAGAAAAACAAGGGATATGTGTCGTTGACTTATATGTTTTTTTATTTTTTCTGCCGGAGGACTATTAATGTTTTTCATCGCATGTTTTACTATGGTAGTTGCTAAATGAAAAGAGAAGCTGTTTTTTTGTAAAATTGTTTTAATTTCTTTGAAATGTTCTTTATGGTATATTTTATCACTGATTTTAAGAATTCTCTTTGCGAAGTTTAGTGCGGTGTTGATTTTCACATGTTTAGGGTGATTTGAAAACCAGGGGGTCAATTCTGGTTCTGTGAAAACGTGAAATAAAAAAAAACTTTTCATTTTCGTTTTCATAACAACTTTTCATAACACTTTTCACATTTACACAAAATGCGATTCCCGTTCATGTTATGAAAAACTGTTTCATTCCAGTTGTATCCATGAAAATACTGTAACCATGCTATATAACTTTCAATGTCACTTACAGAGGGCGAAGTTTAAAAGTTTCGAGTGCGGCGTTAGGCCGCATACACAATTTTGTAATTTCTTGAGCCGCCGCCTTAATTTTCATCTACTGTTGGTTGAGTTTTTGAATATGTTAAACATTTTGTGTCTAACTTAGTTATTATTAAACAAATATTAGCACAAAAATATAAAACACTAAGTATAATTGCAACTATTAGTATTAATACACTGCACAGGGAAGCTATTTTCATACATATGTATATTTAACAATATATATATATATATATATATATATATATATATATATATATATATAGATATATATATATATATATATATGTATATATATATATATATATATATATATATATATATGTATATATATATATATATATATATATATATATATATGTATATATATATATATATATATATATATGTATATATATATATATATATATATATATATGTATATATATATATATATATATATATATATATATATATGTATATATATATATATATATATATATATATATCTATATACATGTATATATATATATATATATATATATATATATATATATATATACATATATATATATGTGTTTGTACGGCAATTAGTTTAGGTAAGCTGCCGCTAAATAATTGTTAGTAACCGCCGATGCTAATTTAACCTCTACTTCGGGTTCTGAGTAATTGTCAAATGAAAAAAATAAAAAAAAACTCGCACGCATTAATGAATAAAAATAAAAAAATTATATCCACTTCTTTCAGAACAATTGTACAAAAAATAATAATAAAGATTATAAATAAAAAGTTAATGGTAATTTATATACATATACACATTCGTATATATATATATATATATATATATATATATATCCATATATATATATATATATATATATATATATATATATGTGTGTGTATTTATGTATATATATATATATATATATATATATATATATATATATATATATATATATGTATATATATATATATATATATACATATATATATATATGTGTATATATATATATATATATATATATATATATATATGTATATATATATGTATATATATATATATATATATATATATATATATATATATATATACATATATATGTATATATATATATATATATATATATATATATATAATGCATATACATACATATAAAAGAATAGAAAAGTTAATGAAAAGCATTAAAAGTTAAATGAAAAATATTAAAAGTTGAATGAAAAGTATTAATAGTTGAATTCACTTTTTTAAAAGTATTTCCATAAACTGTTGCGCGTTTTCATCTTCTCCATTGTTATCACGATAATAAATGAAGTGAAAATTTTTTTTTCATATGAAAACTTTTTGACAGTTGTTTACACAGTTGCATTGAACCAGAATCACCATTGATGTGCAAATATGAAAAAATTTCGTTTCATTCCGCCTGTTTTTTACATTATGAAAACACATTATTGTCCTTACGTTTTTTCATAGTACGCGAATCAGAATTACTATGAAAAGCTGAAAAAACTTTTCATTTCACGTTTTCACAGAACCAGAATCGACCCCCAGTTGGTAATACGATCAGAAGCAGTTGGTTTTTGATACCAATCAAAAGTTATTGTGTTATGTTTCCTTATTATGAGGGTGTCTAAATACGGCAATTTTTGCATTTTGTTCTACCTCTATAGTAAATTGTATGTGTCTGTGGAAACTGTTTAAGGCTTCCAATGTTTTATCGACCATATTCCTTTTTGTGATGTAGAATAAATCGTCGACATATTTGCATAAGTACCTTGGTTTAGTATCTAACTTGTGAATTGTAGTATCCAGTAGTTCTTCCAATACTATGTCCGCTATTACTGGCGATGGTGGTGAACCCATCTGTTAATACATAATTTTATTGTTTTTTATTTATTTTAAGTTTATTGAACCTCTGCATATATTTTGCCTACTTAATACTTTTATTGTTTTTCATTTATTTTAAGTTTATTGAACCTCTGCATATATTTTGCCTACTTGTAGTTAATTGAATTGCACACCTTTTTTTGCTTTGGTTTATTTATAATTGAAACTTGATACTTAATATTTTTTGTTCTTTGGTTGTTTAGTGTAACTTTAATCAATTCGCTTTTTCACTTATTTTTGTGTCATTGACATTAAACTTAAAATTTATTGTAAACCCAACAGAAATATTATTAGCAAATTAAGCATAACCCTTATTGTAAAATTAGTATATAAGTTGGAAATAATTACTAATAAAATCACTCTCTTATTTTGAAAGCAAAAACCAAGTCTTTTAAGTAAGAAAAAGCAACACGGTTAAAGTGCTGTTGTTGTGAAAAATCAGACTCAAGTTCAAGATAGTTTAAGTGCTATATTGAACATCCTTAAATCAAGCTCAAGTTCAAGATAGTTTAAGTGCTATATTGAACATTTTTGATAGCTTGAACATTTTGGTGACCTCGACGTGATTTTCATAATTTACAAAGCTTCCCCCCACCAGTGGTAAGGAGTTTTGAAAACTAAGAAAACACATACAGCAATTTACAAGGACAGCCAGTCCATATACAACAATTTACAAGGACAGCCAGTCCATATA
This sequence comes from Linnaemya tessellans, assembly GCA_951800035.1. Lineage (NCBI taxonomy): Eukaryota > Metazoa > Arthropoda > Insecta > Diptera > Tachinidae > Linnaemya > Linnaemya tessellans. Next base: position 72,962,837 of record OX637536.1, read on the forward strand.
CAACAATTTACAAAGGACAGCCAGTCCATATACAACAATTTACAAAGGACAGCCAGTCCATATACAGCAACTTACCAGGACAGCCAGTCCTTATACAATTCAAATCACCAACCTAAAAGAGGGTAACAACATGGCTTCGTTTGACGAATTGGTGGCCAGCCAAAAGCAGACTGGTAAAAAAAATTGAAGTCATCATACGAAACTACCAGAAGGACCCATCATCCCGGAAGACATCCTCCAGCTATTTCCAAGAGAGATTGAGAAGGCTAGATGAAGAATGGGCAGCCTTCGAAACAACTGACAACAAAATCCGACTGCTCGACAACATACCATTGGACCACCAATATTTTACAGATGATTATTACACGGCAGTCATGAACATTGTTCACCAATACAAGGAGGAATTTGCGCAATCAATCTTGAAAACAACTCCTCCTAGCACAAAAGAAAAAATTACAAATCCTTCAGCAGGCATTCAAGTCACTACGTTAGAAACTGGTGAGCTTACCAGACTTATACGAAGACAAGCAGCTATGATGTCCACGCTAGAGCGTATACTAAACCACGAATTCTCACATGAAGATATCGTATCTGCAACTAAGCTTTGGCAGTCTATTGAAAGCATTCATTATCAGATCGCTGAAATGTGCGGTGATAACGGCAACCAAGGCTACGATATGGACAGGTTTATCCAGCTAGAAAATCATCTGCGGAAGGCGTCCAGAAGCATAACTTTAACTAATCCCAATTCAACAAATGGCAGAAATAGCAATCAGTCAGATACTATGCCAATACCAAAAATAACAATTCCAAGGTTTGATGGAAATTACCTAAAATGGCAGTCATTCCACGACCTATTTTCATCACTAATTGTAAATCAGTCAATACCAAAGGTTCAAAAAATTTGGTATTTGAAAACACATTTGGTTGGGGAAGCTGGAAATCTAATAAAACACTTCACTGCATCTGGCGAAAATTTCGAAGACGCATGGCCATTGGTGGTGGATCGCTATATCAACAAGAGATTGTTGGTCGTGCACTAGGAACTAGTCGATTCACCAATTAAGGTATCAAGCGACAACTACAAGACACTACATGATAAAACTCAGGAGTGACTTTTAGCCCTCAAAAATCTAAATATAGATACTTCAAGTTGGGATCCATTACTTCTGCATCTCTTATTGAAAAGATTGGATAACTCCACACGCCTTCGCTATGAGCAGTCACTGTTACAGCCTCGACAAGTGCCAACAATTAAAGCATTCCTCGAATTCTTAGAGAAACATTTTCAATCCATGGAAGTTATGGATAAAGAAAAAGCAAATTACAAAGCAAGGGTTTGCACATCTATAATAGCCAGAGATCAACGAAATGAAATGTGTAACATGTGCAAAAGGGGAACACATCCATTAATCGCGTGTAAAGAATTTCTTAAAGCTTCACCTTCTGCTCGGTTGCAGGTCAAAAAATATGTGTGAACTGTCTAAAAGCTGGCCATAAAGCAACAGCCTGCCTTTCAAGAGGGTGCACTCATTGCAATAAAAAACACAACACGCTATTGCATTTAAATGGCTTCCCTCCAAATGACAGCAAACCAATGAGAAATGTTTTACAAAACCAGATGTCGGTTAAGCACCAATCACCTGTGCATAACGTTCCTTCACCTATTAACCACCAAGAAGCTACATCGCTTACCACCTGTAATACCTCGAAGCCAAACAAATATATCCTACTTGGTACAGCAATGATAACGATTAAGGCAAATCAAGAGGAAATTCAATGCCGAGCAATCCTCGACTCAGGCTCGCAACTAAATTTGGTTAGTGAGCGACTAGTCAAACGTCTGGGGATTTTGCCCAAGTCAACCTCAATTTATATAAATGGAATTGGATTAAGTAACACAAAGGCTCAATACCGAGTAAACGTCGCTTTACACTCACGTATCAACAACTTCACAACAAGACTAGAAGCAGCAGTACTTCCACATATAACTTCACCACAACCTTCGCAACTAATCAATATTAACAACTGGCCAATTCCGAAAAACATCGTTCTAGCCGATCCAGAATTTCAGCAGCCCGCCAAAATAGATGTTTTGCTGGGCGCCGAGTTTTACCATCAGTTGCTGTCAGTCGGAAAATTCCAGCTAGGCAAAGATCTACCTACAATACAGAATACTGTACTAGGTTGGGTTATTGCTGGACCGGTCGGCGGACTCGATGCACCTCGTTTGGCATGCGGAGTATGTAGCGGAGATGAATCCAGCTTAGAAGAAGCCATTGCTCAGCTCTGGGAACTTGAAACGGTAAAACCAGCTGAAAAATGCCTATCAGTGTCCGAAAAACAGTGTGAAACTCATTTTACACAAACTGTCACACTAGATACCAACGGAAGATTTGTGGTCAGGATTCCATTTTGCAAAAATCCTGATGAATTAGGCGACTCACATGGTGTAGCATTCAACAGATTTCTGTCACTAGAGAGACGTCTAGCTAAGTCTCCAGAAATCAAAAAACAATACATCCAGTTTATGAAGGAATACGAAGCCTTGGGTCACATGACCGAAATAGATATAAACTCCACTAACAAGCCGAAATATTTCATTACGCACCATTGTGTAATTAGGCCAGAAAGTCAAACAACTAAATTACGAGTGGTATTTGATGCTTCTACTAAAACTTCTGATGGCACGTCACTAAATGATCTAATGTTTAGTGGACCCACAATTCAAAGTGACCTTTTTTCACTCCTGTTGCGTTTTCGGCTACCAAGATTTGTTTTCACGACAGATATCCAAAAGATGTATCAACAAATTCTCATGCACCCAGAAGATAGAAAATACCAGCTTATCATCTGGAGAGAAAGCACCAATATGCCACTGAAATACTACAAACTGAACACAGTTACTTATGGAACACGATCAGCACCGTATCTGGCTACAAAATGCTTAGAAAGGATAGCGAAGGAAAACATGGCACGGTATCCCTATGGAGCTCAATTTCTATTAGAAAATTTCTACGTGGAAGGGGGTTACAACATATACTACAAAAACACGGCTTCTACCTTCAAAAATGGAGCGCAAATCATAAACAACTCATCCCAAACGCTGCTGAACAACAACAAGAAGTCAACATTGACTTTAACAATGAAAACAATCAGTACGTAAAAACTTTGGGGCTAACATGGATGCCAAATATAGACAAGTTCTCCTTCAAGGCCAACCTAGGAGATGTGCAAACTGTCACAAAACGCTCAGTTAGCTCCGATATAGCTAGAGTGTTTGATCCATTGGGATTACTCTCACCGATCATTGTTACGGCAAAAATGTTCCTTCAAGAACTATGGCAAATAAATTCAAACTGGGATGACCCTCTGCCATCTGATCTTCATCAAAAATGGTGCACATTCCGCGAGGACTTAGTAAATATAAACAATATCCAAATCTCCCGACATGTATTTGAAGGACATGTATCTTCAAATATACAACTTCACGCATTCGCAGATGCATCGGAAAAAGCGTATGGTGCAGCACTGTACATCAGATCCGTTATCAAGAACGAGCAAGTAATAGTAAGATTACTTTGCGCCAAATCACAAGTAGCACCAGAAAAACATCAGACATTACCTCGTCTCGAGTTATGCGCTGCACTGTTAAGTGTTAAACTAACGGCAAAAGTTAAAAAAGAGTTAAAACTTGAAGATACACCAACTTATTTCTGGACAGACTCAGAAATCGTGTTGGCCTGGATAAACTCTCCATCATCATCCTACCAAACATTTTTGGCCAATCACGTTGCTGCTATACCAGAATCATCATTAGCTGCCCAGTGGAGGCACGTTAAATCAACTGCCAACCCGGCAGATATTGTATCAAGAGGTCCTTCCCCAAAAAGGTTAACAACAAATACATTATGGTTCTACGGCCCTTTGTTTCTGCATGGGCGGAAGGATATTTGGCCACCGGGGTATTCGATGGCGCAAGGCAGAACTGATTGCACTAATATGGAACGAAAGAAAACAACTACAGTCGCAATAACCAATGACAGTTCAACAAATATTATTTATGAAATAAGACACAATGGATCATTTAACAAACTACAACGAATAGTAGGCTTTATGCTGAGGTTTATAAATAACTCAAGAGGATTAAGGACACAAAGTAACTTCACTTTATCAACACTGGAGCTTGAGCGAGCCACTATCACCATTATTGGGGCAATGCAGCAGTCCGATTTTAAAAACGATTTAAAACATTTGGCAATATACAACACAGTACACAAAAATAGTCTGCTTAAAAATCTAACGCCTTTTTTGGATAGCAATGGCATTATCAGAGTAGGAGGACGTTTGGAATCATCAGAACTTTCGTACGACGCTAAACACCCAATGGTGATTCCCTACCTCGATCCGTTATCAAAGCTGCTAATGCAAACGATTCATGTACAAAATAGACACTGTGGTCCTCAAGCGCTGCTGTCATACACAAGGCAAAAATACTGGCCAATTAAGGGAAAGTCAACAGCCCGATCAATTGTCCAACATTGTATAAAATGCGCTAGGGTCAAACCAAAACTCCTCACTCAAATTATGGGAAATCTGCCATCAACCAGAACTAGTCCAGCTCGACCCTTCATTAACTCTGGGGTGGATTTTTGTGGCCCATTTTGGGTTCACTATAAAATCAGAGGAAAGAGGCCTACATAGCAGTATTTTGCTGCTTTGCTACCAAGGCGGCGCATCTAGAAGTAGATAGCAGTTAACTACAGATGCATTTATAGGGGCATTAAAAAGATTCATAAGCAGACGAAGTCACTGCAAAAATTTGTACTGTAACAATGCTACTAACTTTGTTGGCGCCAATAATCAACTGGCAGAATTATCAGAAGCGAATTACGGGAACTTGGCTGTCGAAAAAATAGATAAAGAATGCACAGCACGAGGCATGATGTTTCACTTTATCCCACCAAGAGCACCTCATTTCGGTGGGTTATGGGAAGCAGCTGTAAAATCAGCCAAACATCTCTTGATGAGAAGTGTGTCGACAGCATCACTGACATATGAGGAATTCGACACAGTGGTCATAGAGATTGAAGGAATTCTAACTCTCGACCCATAAGTCCGATGTCAGATGATCCAAACGATTTGGCGGCATTAACCCCTGACCATTTTCTTATAGGAGCACCGCTAAACTCCCAAATTGAAGCAGAAAGCACAGAAAACGGAAAGAATCTGTTAACAAGATGGAAATTAGTTACCCACTTAAAGTCAGAATTTTGGAAGCGTTGGTTACGAGAGTATCTCTCCGAACTGCAGTACCGATACAAATGGAACACACAACAGGACAAGATCAAAACAGGAGACATGGTAGTAGTAAAGGAAGACAACACAGCTCCATTACAGTGGCCACTAGGAAGAATCATAAAAACACATAAGGGCGATGACGGCTTCATTCGAGTAGCAGATGTCAAGACATCAAAGGGGGTTTGCAGAAGACCAATTTCCAGGCTAGCACCATTACCAGTTAACAATTCTAAAGAGGACGAACACACTCAACAGGATGACTCGATTGGCACAACCACTAAGCAGAACGAGACTCCTGAGAGTAAGAGAAAAAGAAGACGGATGTCAATAAGCCAAAACATTTTCACTATTATGATGGCGATCATTTTAATGCCGCTAGTATTAACGGCACAGATTCACAACAAACAGTTCGGGAAACAGCTAGGCATACATTTTGAAGCCATTGGATCAGCAACAATTTCATCTTCAGACTGGCAGATCCTAATTTATTACGGCTTACAGGAATTTTGGTCTAAGCAATCTATGTGAAGACATGCAAGATAAATCGACGTGTCAAAACCTTGTCAAATACTTTGAACATACCAAAAATAAATTAGACATGAGCAGCACTCTACTTTCCGGCAGAAGACATAAAAGGGGAGCGATCAATTTAGTGGGAAACATCGCAAACTCACTATTTGGCGTACTGGACTCACAATATGCAGAAGAGATGGCAAACACGATTTCACAAGTTAAGCAAAATGAGGCACATCTGCTCAGCCTGTTAAGAAATCAAACGTCAATTGTAGATTCTACTATGAACATCCTGAAAGCAGACCAAGGGCTGCCGTCAATGTCTTCCGTCGTCAGTATTTTACTATTGACAACACTGAACTTAACTTATGCGACGTCATCAAAGAAGATAGATTTATGTGTTCCAAAGTACAGATCCTGTATGAATCAAGTTCACCAATATGCGCCTGCGAAATAAATTTATTTCACAACGAAACTAAAGCTGACTGCCCAGTTCAACAAATAAAGGCCACCAATGCTTGGATCCCTCTCCATCACCAGAATACATGGATTTACGCACTACCCACGGCAACTCATACAACGGCTGTGTGTAAGAAAGATATCAATCAATTAACACTAAAGGGTTCGGGTTTGCTTTATTTGGAACCGGAATGTACTCTCAAAAATAAATTCATGTCAATACAAGGCCAACAGACAACATCCAGCTCACTTAAGGCATCTTACACCAAGCTTTGGGAAATAACAGAACAAACCCATTCAACACGTCTAAAGCCATTACTCAATAAAATACATACAAGCGAGTACAGTTCACAAATACAAAACCTAACAGATTTACAAACTTCCCTAAGGGCGCAGAAGATACTTCAACTACAAAATAAAATTGAGACACATAATTATCATCACATGACTGTCGGTTACTCAGCCTTAATCATCACTTTCTGCATCTTATTTTATCTAATTGCAAGACAAAAATGTAAACGCCAACCGATTCCAGCACCTCGCAAGCAACAAACAATGCCGGACTTCACGGTACATATTTGATCAATATCAACAGCAGACCTTAACGAAGTTTCAAACAGAATTCAACCCAATCTCTCATCAATTTAGCAGATTCCATCCACAGACTATATTTTGAGCTACACTCAACGGGGGGAGCATGTTAATACATAATTTTATTGTTTTTTATTTGTTTTAAGTTTATTGAACCTCTGCATATATTTTGCCTACTTAATACAAAATTTTATTGTTTTTCATTTATTTTAAGTTTATTGAACCTCTGCATATATTTTAATTGAATTGCACACCTTTTTTTTTTGCTTTGGTTTATTTATAATTGAAACTTGATACTTAATATTTTTTGTTCTTTGGTTGTTTAGTGTAACTTTAATCAATTCTCTTATTCACTTATTTTTGTGTCATTGACATTAAACTTAAAATTTATTGTAAACCCAACAGAAATATTATTAGCAAATTAAGCATAACCCTTATTGTAAAATTAGTATATAAGTTGGAAATAATTACTAATAAAATCACTCTCTTATTTTGAAAGCAAAAACCAAGTCTTTTAAGTAAGAGAAAGCAACACAGTTAAAGTGCTGTTGTTGTGAAAAATCAAACTCAAGTTCAAGATAGTTTAAGTGCTATATTGAACATCCTTAAATCAAGCTAATTTCAAGATAGTTTAAGGGCTATATTGAACATTTTTGATAGCTTGAACACCATCGGCATTCCTTTCAATTGTTCAAAAACCTTGTCATTGTATTTGAAATATCTATTGTCTTTTATACAAAATTGTAATATGTTAATGAAGAAATCTTGTGGTATCTTTGTATATGTTGAAATGTTATCCCACTTGTTTTTAATTATTTCTATTGCCAAATTTACAGGTATGCTAGGAAAAAGTGATACGACATCAAACGAAAGTAAAATCTCATTGACATTATATTTTGACCCTTTGGTTATGTTTTTCAATATGTGTGTTATGTACTTGCATAATCCGTAGGATGGTGAATTTATTGAAGAACAAATAGGCTTTTTGGCAGACCATAAATTGGCGGTGCTGTTGCTACATTAGTTAATAATTTAAATCTTTCAATCGCATCAATTATATCCATACTAAATAATTTTTCTATTATGGTATTATTACGTGCTTGTAACTTTGTTGTTGGATCAATTCTTAATCTTCTATACGTACACATATTTTGTATAATATTTTTAAATTAGTGTCATAATCTTCTTTTTCCATTGCTACCGTGGTGTTACCTTTATCTGATTTTAATATTAAAGCATTCTTGTTTTTATTCAAAAATTGTTTTGTTGCTTCCACTGTGCAGACTAATTCATTTTCTCTTTTTGTGAGTGATCGCTTGTTCATATAATTATCCTATGTTGTTACAAATTTTGTTCTTGCTCTCTCTTGTTCTTCCTTTTCTTTATTAGTTTGAATAATGTCTTCTCCGTCGGCAATGCATTTGAACATAGGAAAATCTTCTTTTTTGAGTGGGAGGGCGAATTTTGGACCAAGGGATAACAATTTTTGAATATTATTTGGTATTGCTATGTTTGTTGTATTTCTAAACCACACTTTATTAAATTTTATGTGTGTTCTGTTTTCTTGTGCCATTTTTAATTCGTGAAATTTTTTAATATGAGTGTCTGTGCATTTTTTTAAAACGTTTTCATCTATTTTCTTTTCACTTGACAACAATAGCAAGTAATCTTGTTCCGTAACACAACTTCTAATATGTGCAGTGTTCTTTTCTTCTGCCAACTGATGGTGTTTGATTTCTTCATGCTTCTGCTTAATTATTAGATTTAAAATTTTCTTGTGAAAGTTTTCAATACAAATATTTACAAGGTTATTTATTTTAATTATTGTTTCAAGTTGCAAACTGTTATTGAACTGGAAAAGGGTTTTTACGTTTTATGTGGAATTTGTAATGGAGTTTGGTGTTAGACCAAATTCTCTGCATTTTACTAAGAATATGATTGTGGATTTAAGTTTAGGTTTTGATTTATTTGTTTTTATGTATCTACGAATATTTGTGTTATTAACTTTGGTATATTTTTTACGTAAATGTGTATACAGCTTCATTATAGCTTCATTATGCGCTGCGAGCGGTCCACTCACTGGCGTCCTTGTTTAAAAGTTCTGCTGCTTGTTTTGGTGTCAAAGAGCATGCGTGCATCTGAATCCGATAGCAGTTGTGGTCGACTTCCAACCTTCGGTGCTCGAGCTACATATCTTCGTTTCTGCACGTTAATGACTGTACGTTGGCTTATATTTAATATTTCAGCAATTTTTCTAACTGCACACTTATTTTCCTCATACTTTCAATCAATGAGTGATACTTCAATATTAAGCATTTTTCTGCTACTAGTATGAAGTGAAAAAACCTAAAAAATTTTCAGCGTCATACACAAAAAGCATAGCAGTAAATTATAACTTATTTCTTTTTTATGTAAACCAAACGTGCAAAACTGAGAAAATGCAGTTTTTGTATTGATACTCCTCCTTCATTCTATGTATGTGTTTGATAATTTTTGTTAACCGTTCTTTTTTAAAGAACTTACAAAGACTATAGGCGAAAAGTTTTGCTTTATTTGGCTAGTTATTTAAATTGTTACAAGGACTTTTCGGTTAAACTGCTACACATGTGCTCACTTTAACTCACTAGTGTATATGCGACAGTACTTATCGGTAAAATACATGCTAAATGGAACTTTAAACAAGTAAAATGGTTATACTCGACCGGGTCGAATCTTAAATCACGCTGATTAAAGCTCTTAAAATTTAAAAAAATATATATTTATTGGTTTCCAAAATAGACAGGACTATTATAAAACCATAAATAAGGCAGTTTATCCCTTCGTGAAAGTGAAATTTACATAAAAACATTAAATTGTGCGATTAAAATAGAAAATAAAATTGAACATAAAATATGGCGGAATGCCATCAATGCAAAACTTTGATTGGCGGCGAAACGGGCATAATGTGTGAAGGCATATGTAAAAAAGTTTTCCATTGTGCAAAAAAGTGTTCGGGATTAGACCAATATTCTCGAGGAATATTGGATTCTGGTGGTTTTATACGGTTTTTATGTGATGATTGTCTCCAGTATATACATAATATAGACTTAGCGCTCAGTGATGTTCAAGCCAATGTTAACAAAAACAAAGAAAACCTTATAGAATACAAAGGCGAATTTAAAACTGCACTAAAAGAAAATGAACGTGAAATAAAACAATTACTTGAGGCAATTGAAAAAAGATATAACGAGAGACTAAAAAAATTGGACGATGCTCAAAAATTGTGTGATGTTAACGTAAAAGAAATAAAGCAAATATACGGTTCCTTAGGTTAAAGGTTAGGTTAAGTTAAAGAGGGCTGCCCGCAGTAAGCGAGAAAAACACTCGGAGGCCATCAATACGGTTCCTTAAATACTCAAGAAAATAAAACTAAAGAAATATGTGATACAATTCAAGAAACAAACAAAAAGATGTGCAATGAAATAAAAAAAACTATTGAGAAAACAAACGTCAAAACAAATAAAGTATCATATTCAGATGCATTAAAAGTCAATACAGTGATGCCAGATGTTAATAAGCTAAGCCCGTTAATTATTAAACCCAAAGAAAAACAGAATATTTTTAAAACTAAAGAAGATTTAAATAAAAATATTAACCCTATCGATTTTAAAATTGTTGATGTAGAACAGAAGAAAAATGGATCAATTATCATCCAAAGTGAAAGCAACGAAGAAAGGGAAAAAATTAAAGAAGCAATTGAGAATAATATGAGTGAAACATATGAAGTCAAAGTACCAAATCAAACGGGAATGAAAATAAAAATAATAGGCATGACATTTAAATTAACAGAAGCTGAAATAATTGAAAAACTGGAAAAACAAAACGATATCCTAAATAAGAGTGATCTGGAAGTTATTAAGTTATTTGATTTTAAAAGAAATGGACATACAATATATAATGCGATACTTAAAATAGACAATCAATCTTACGGAAAAGTTATGAATGCAGATGGGAAAAATGCAGGGTTTTCGATGGTACTGAAATTGTGCAATGCTTCAAGTGTAAAGGCTATAACCACAAATCTGGAGAATGCAAAAACCAGGAAATATGCTACAAATGCCATGGAAGCCATAAATCGAAAGAATGTAACAAAGAAATAATTATCAAATGCATAAACTGCGTAAATATGAATAACAAATTTAATCTCGGCTTGGACGAAAACCATGTCACGACAAGCAGAGAATGTCCGGTATTCCAGAATAAACATACAAGGACTCTTAAATAATTATAACCAAATTGTGATAATCTGTGAAACTATACAACCTGAATTTATTATTTTGTCCGAAACGCACTTAACAAATGATGTAAATGAAGAGGAAATACAGCTAGACGGGTATAACCACCATTCAGCACTGTCGAACTCAACAAGAACAGGCGGAACTACAATCTATTTTAAAAAGAAATGGTACGTGAAAAAAATTACTGAAAAAAATGTGGACTCGAAATATTGGGTATCAGCATATCTGGCAAAGCATGGAAACAACAGATTAATAATAATTGCTGTGTATAGATCGCCGAGTAGCGCTGAGACTGAGTTTATTGAGGCATTCGAAGAAATACTAGAGGACATAAATGAAGAAAATTGTGATGTAATAATAGATGGAGATTTCAATATTGACTGGTACAAAGAGAGTTTTTATAAACATAAAATAAACTGCGTACTTAATGACAGTGGCCTTAAACAAGTTATGAATGAATTCACGAGAGTAACACAGAACTCGAGAACAATAATAGACTATATTATCACAGATAATAGAAATATTACGGCTAAAGTAAATATTGAAAACAAAATTTCAGATCATGAAGCGATTGATATAATTATAAATAATGCTAAATGTGAACCTAACCAGAATACATATAAAGAAGTTGAGCTGTTTAAATATAATTGTAATAGATATAATAGAGAAATAATAAATATAAGATATTTAAATATTAGAAATGATATAAACAACACCGTATGTATATTTGATGGTTATTTAGAAAACGCAGTAAAAAAGTTAACAACAAAAAAGATAATTACTGATAATAATAAAAATATGTGGTTTAATGATGAAATAAGACGGTTAAAAAGGCAAAAAATTAATAACTATCAAATCGCTAGAATGCAAAATAATGATGAAGCGTGGAATAATTACAAAACAATTCGAAATATATATAAAGTAAAAATTGAAAACGCCAAAAATGAATACATTAATAAAAAAATAAACGATGCCAAAAATCAGAAAGATATGTGGAGAGTAATAAAGAGCCAAATTCTTAAGAAAATCCAATGTGCAATTGAATCTGTGATATTTAACCAAATAGAATATAAGGAAAATTGTGAAATAGCCGATAAATTTAATAATTATTTTGTTGATAGTATTAGATCAATAAGGGAGACGATAAATAATAATGTGCAATATATTAACCATGTCAACATATCTGTGATAAACTCCCAATTTATATTTCGTGCAATAACTCTAGAAGAACTAAAAAATATATGTATGAACCTAAAAAACAAATCTGACTACAATAAAATCTCTAGTAAAATAATATTAAATAGCTGGAATATAATAGGAAAAACGATGTTAAATATAATAAATGAGTCATTAAAGACAGGTATATTCCCGGAGAATTGGAAAACCTCGATGATAACTCCAATAGAAAAGGTGGCAAAAACCAGAAAATGTGAAGAATTTCGTCCAATCAACACCCTGAAGACATGCGAAAAGATATTAGAAAAAGTTGTTAAGGAACAACTCGAAGAATATCTTGAAACAAACCAATTGCTGACAAAGTACCAGTCCGGCTTTAGAAAAAAATTCCCAGGCGAAACTGCAGTTAATTACCTAATAAATAGATGGAAAAAGATAGAAAAAAACAACAAAATTTAAGCAATCTTTCTCGATTTTAAAAGAGCTTTTGAGACGATCGACAGGAATATTCTTCTACAAAAATTGTATAACTATGGCATCATGAATACAGAATTAAAATGGTTTGAATCCTATTTAACAAACAGAAAACAAGTCACTAAAGTAAACAACGAAAAATCAAATATAATTAACAATGATTACGGAGTACCACAAGGATCGATATTAGGTGCCCTATTATTTATTGTGTACATTAACGATATGCCGAACGTATTGGATGAATGTGAAATAACATTATACGCAGACGATACACTTATTTTCACAGAAGCGGAGTCAATTGAGCGATGCTACATGAACCTTACCCGAGATATGGAAAAAATAAACAAATGATTGAATACGAATAAGCTTAAGCTAAATGAAAGCAAAACGAAAATAATGGAAGTTAACGCGAATAGCAATGAAATATTCAAAATAAACAATGAACAAATAGAAAAGGTGAATCGAATAAAATATTTAGGTTTCGTTATTGACCAAGGCCTGAAATTTAATGAACATATTGACTATATATGCAAAAAAATCGGTAAAAAAATCAACTTCTTCAAACGAATAAGAAAACAAATCTCATACATAACAGCAACAAATATTTACAATACAATTATAAAACCTCATTTCGAATTTGGTTCGACGATTTTATATTCATGTTGCACTGCGCGTCAAATTGAACGATTACAGAAACTGCAAAACAAAGCAATGCGAATTATATTAAAATTCAATAGATATACATCTATAAACTTTATGTTGGAAACGCTAAAATGGCTTAATATAAAACAAAGACTTGAACTAAACACTATAAACTTTATAAAAAAAAATAAAAAACGGCGAAGCGCCACAATATCTAACGGATCAGATCACGTACGTAAGGGAGGTCCAGCCAAATCAATTAAGAAATGCTGAACACTTTAGGATCGAAAGGGTAGCAACAAGTGCAATGCAACGATTACTGTTTTATAAGGGTCTACAACTGTACAACGCCTTGCCTAATAATATTCAAGTCGAAACAAACAATAATGTATTTAGAAAATTTGTTGTATCTTTTGTAAAAAATAATTTGTAAAACTTTTATTAAATAAGAAAAGTCTTTTTAAAGTATTATAAATACTAAAGGCCTAATTCATAAAAAATATTTCATGCTTATAACATCGTTATTTGACATATTTCTATGGGATAATTGTCAAATAAGACGGTTATAAGTATGAAATATTTTTTAGGCCTAATTCATAAAAAATATTTTATGCTTATAACATCGCTATTTGACATATTTCTATGGGATAATTGTCAAATAAGAAGGTTATAAGCATGAAATATTTTTTATGAATTAGGCCTTTTTTATGAATTAGGCCTTAATAATAAATAAATTCGTAATAAATGATATGTCAAATATTGTAAGAAACATACAATATATAAAAAATTTTTGTTTTTTTAATAGGGTCATTTAGGGGGCAAAGAGGGAGGGTAGGGCAGAGTAGTACCAGGTTACGTCTCAGCTTCCTCATTAAAGCTTAAAAATTTTATTTTTAAGGAATGTAGGCTTAAGTAAAATAATTTGTTAAATTTTTACACTTTTTGAACATAATAACGCCCACTATAGGGGGCGGGTTACACAAATTATTTATTTTTTTATTTTATGACTCAACTTTAACCCGTTGGACCTTCTTTAATATAAAAATATATGATTTGCTTAACAAATTTACAAAAAAAATTAAAGATTATGTTGTTTTTTAGAGGTTGGTTTAGTTTTTCTTAGGGGAACTTTTTTCCCTCTTCCCCGATTTAGTCCGTCTCCGAAGTTACCCTGTGCTATCTTTCAAGATATATTTATACCAAATTTCAAAAGTCTGGCTCTTTTTTTTTGGACTGAATCGTGATTTCCACAGACGGACGGACGGAAATTTTTGAAGAATGGGTAAAAACTCTCAAAAATACATAGCAAGGAGGTCTTATTGGCATTAATAATAGTTAGATATGGTCTTCAAAATATACCAGAAAACTTGAAAAGAAATCTTAAGGCAAAAATAAATATTATTTGTTTTAAGCTAGCCGAAAAATGGATCAAAAGTGGAGGACAACGTGACCGTTTCTTAAAATCAAATTCTGTTTGGCTTCATATTTAGAAATTTAGAGAGTTGTTTACTAGAATAACGTCAAGAATAGACACAAATACAAATCTTTTCAATCGACTCTTAATTTCTTCGCATCCCTTTATCGCAAGTTTGCGTCACATTCCCTTTCAAGTTCGAAGTTTGATAACAAAATAAGTTCTTTCATTATCTGTTGATGGTTTTGAGGAGGAAGAATCTTTTAACGATGCATATGAAAGTGAATAAATTCAAAGCTCTGTGTGTATTTATGTGTATTATTAATGTAATAAAGCAAAAACCAGTAAAGAAAACAATTATTTATTAAAAATGTTTTAATATTAATATGATTATCTCCGACTCCTTACGTAAAAACTCACATAATAATTTTATTAACCATGAATCTTAGTTATATTCAACCATAATGCTGGTATATATAACTACAATTAAGCTTAGAACATGTATTTAGAAAACCATTTATTTATTTTAAAAATGTATTTTTTCTTGACAGTGAAAACTGTTTATTTTTGCCTCATTTTATTAAAAAAAATCGTATTTTTTTTAAAAAGTTGAGTTTTTATAATCATTTATATATTTGAACTCAATTTTTATTTAATTCATAAGTATGAAGTGAACCCAACGCGATTTATTAATTTTGTCAAGTTAGATTTGCGATCTACCACACTGTGCCCTGGAGGCGAAATATTAATTTAAAATTTTTTTTTTCTGACGAATGCAAATCTTCATGATGTATAAAGAGGTTTTATTTAGGAAAAACTTAAAATTTTGAACAATTTTAGTTATTACATACTATAAAATACTGAATGTGCCAAAAAAACCTTTACATTCCCATCCCTGAAAAAAGTTAATTTTTTAGTTTTTAATAGACCATTGAGGCATCCCAAAGCATGAAGTAGGTTTAATTTACAAACAACCAAAAAATAATTGGTTTTAGGTATTAATTTTGCGTCGAGAAATAGGTGTAAGCTTCCCAGGGGCCAAATTACCGCACTCGATATCGATTGAAATTTCCATACAATTTAAATGGAAATTTCGATCGATATCGAATGCCGTAATCAACAATGCCCCCCGGTGAGGAACCGTATTCGGATTTTTCCGAATTTTAATACCACCCTATTTAAGTTTATTTCCAATCCAACAGTCCAAGAACGAAGTCTCTAGCTCTTTCGAGGGCTTGGGAAAACCGATTTCACGTACAGACAGACGGACATCGCTCAATCGTCATGGCTATTCATAAGGATCCAGAATATACATATATACTTTAGGGGGTCCCATGTGAAGGGTACATATAACAAACAAATGTTAAATAAAAAATCTGCGGAAACGCATATTTTCGGAGTTAAGAACCCATAGGTATTTTCGTTGTATTTTTTTTTATTCAGTGCAACATCCTATCTCATAAACGAAATAATATTTTTAATTAGTTTGCAGAAAATATTTACTAGGATAGGTTGTTTTGAAAATAGCAAAGTGGAAAACACTAACTTGGGAAATGTAATATTCGAGACCTTTATCAGAGAAGCCACTATTGTAGAAAATCCATACTCAGCGAAACCTTTATTCGACATACAGAGTAGAAAATTCTGTATAACGGCCAGATGCCGGCAATGCAGAAAATCTTCTCATAACATAAAACCTTTTTATATCATAACCATACTGTTACATTAAATAAAAACATTACTAAGAAAATGGTTAAAAATTATTAAAATTGTATGGTTCCTTAATTCCGAAATTATGAGTTTCCGCGGATTTTTATATTTTACATTTTTTCATTTTCTTACATGATAGGATAAATTATTTTAAAATCGGTGGAATGTCGGTAAAGTTATTTTGTTCTTTTTATCTTCTGTAGTTACAATGCGACTGGAAAGATCTTCCACTTGAGACCAACGACATGTATACCAGATTAAGAGAACAAGTCTGAATATGTACATGCAAACCTACATAAACTTACAGTTCTCCTGTTTTCCATAGTACGACCTTGTAGTAAACTGAAAGTATGTATTAATGAATCCAGACACCAAAGGTTGGACAACAATTTCTTCATGATATTCCTCATTGTTGGTATCAGGAATTTTAGTTGTTTCAAAAGGATTTTTATTGCTATCATATGTTACTCTTTTATTATTATTAAGTTCTTCTGGTTTGACAACACATATAAACATTGATAAAACAAAAATAAGTTTTATACACATTTTTCAAAAAAAATTGGTAATATTTGATTGATTGCAAAATACAGACTTCAAATTGAATGATGATTGGGATGCCAGACATATGTTTGGAAATTCTTAATATGGTGCAACAAGTATAAGGTGGCAGCACTACGACAGATGACAGTTTTTTGATGGCCGTGAAGAAAATAAAATTTTTTTGTATGAATGTTATTAAAACCAGATTAACAGCTGATTTTACCAAGATTTTTAGTTTTGTTTACAATTTCGAGAGAGGCCACAAAAGCACGTGCGTTTATGATAGTATATATGCAACGTATTTATGAGGGTTGTTTTAAGTATTTGCTTATAACTTAAAGAGTATAACTTTGCGCCTAACGCCGCTACCTGCAATCGAAAGCTTACAAAAATGCGCGTCGATTGCGGTAGTTATTATATATTTCTGTGCGGTACTAAAAGACTTGTGGGTGCAACTCTATTTGAAAAGTTGACAAATACCGAAATATTTCTTTTTACTCAAAAACTAGAAAAATGAGATATTGCAGTCAATGGTGAGAAGTGATGTTACATTCCATCTATTCTTTATACATGCTTTGCATCATAGCCGAACAAAATATGGTAGCGCTGGTTTTTATTTAATGATGGGTGACGATGACCATAGGCTATCATACACGGTTGCCACTGAGTAAAAAAATTTTCTACCAAAATTTTCCGAAAATGTTACCAAAAAGTTACCAAATTTTTTTTTTATAAAAACAAAAATCTCTATTTCTATTATAATAAAAACAACAACTTTTATTAATAAAAAACATAACATAAAACGTTTTAATTCATTTTAGAACATAAATAAAGATTTCAATTCATTATACCTACGAATTCCGTATTTAATTTAAATAAATTATTTAATATTGCAGTCATTTAAAATAATCTTTTGGTGATCAAACATAATGACATTTGCACATTCACACAGTTGTTTTAAATGATTTTTTTCTCAGTGTTGAATAATGCGGAAAAATGATAAAAGAAAAGCAATAATTTGATTGTTTGTTAAGCTGGAAGTACATAACACGCGTTTCACGCGTCGCGCGTTCTATGCGTTTCAAACTTCAGACGCGTTTTTCAACTCAAGTTACATGCAAAGCGTTTTATGCGGCAATGGTTATGTTTTGATCAGCTGTAGTGTAATATTCACAAAAATTCATTTTGCTAAAATGTTAAATAATATTTCTTTACAATAGCAATCTTTTGTTGTATAGAAATTCGTAAACATATTAATCGATAACATTGAAAATGTTATATAATTTGTCATCCCTGGCTATCAAAAACAGCTGACATTTTTTCAAGACGCGTGCCGCGCGTACAAAAGTAGAAAGTAGATCTACTTTACGCGCCAAGCGTTCTACGCGTTTTGCCATGTAACTTGTTACATACAATTACACTAGTCCTACTTTTTTGACAGACGCGTAGACGCGTGAAACGCGTGTTATGTACTTCCAGCTTTAAAAACAAAGTTACCAAGTTACTAACCTTAAAAAAAATTACCAATTTTGGTAGAATGTTACCAAGTTACCAACCCTAAAAAAAATTACCAATTTTGGTAGAATGTTACCAACTATGGCAACTGTGCTATCATACTGTCATCGCTACCACTGCGTTTACATTAGACAGTGCTGTTAAAACAATAGCGACACGCACACACTTTTTCACTAACACTTGCACACTTTTTCAATTGTCTGGAGTACTGTCTTGAATTTTTTGAAGACAGTAAAATAGGACAGTGATTTGACATAAGCTGGCAATAATTGACATTTGTCGAAAAAAAGAACGCACAGAACACTGTTTTTGTAGTAAAAAGCACAGTTAAAAGTGTTTTCTTTATCACTTTTAGTTTTTAACTTATATAGCTCGCGTAATACGCTTATTGCCGCAATTTCCAATTCCACTTTCTTGTTTGACATTTTTAACGGAATGAATTGTCTCAACTATTGTCTGGACTCCTCTACTACTGGTATAATTGTCAGTATTTTTGACAACTAATACGTGTTCTGTTATTGTCTTGACAGCACTGTCTAATGTAAACGCAGTGTAAATACGGGCGGCAAGCGTTTTTCAGCTGTCAAAAGTTCTCATGTCTATACATTTTGTATGGAGCATACCGAAATAACGCGTCGGGAACGCTTTGCTACTGGAAAATCCGATTTTGACAGACCGTTTTCTAATGAAGTTGGTTGCAAATGAAGAGAATTGTAACCAGAAAAAAGGAGCAAAGATTTACAAAAGTGAAATATATAATAAAAGAAAATATTTGTGCACTTCGTATTAGAAAATGGTGGTAAGAAAATACTTATATACAATATGATTATATACATTCATATGTATGAACGTTTGTAACACAGAATATGCACAGAGTACCCAAAAGTGACAGTTCAATTTGGCCAAAATCAGCTTTTTTTATTACGATTGTGTAACATAGTGTCCACACCTGATGAATTTATATCATGATATGAGATATAACGCCGGCAGAGGAAATGTCAATTTTATGTTTTAATCAATGCATAGGAGTAAACGTTGATGATTTTATATCATACTGAATCATTTTTTGTTTGTCATCGTCCAGGTAAAATATCGACATATGTAGTTCTATGTAAATTTTGAATATTTTTTTCTGGTGTTTATTTTTTTTTTTTTTATATATGCAATGCATTGCGCTGGAACTGAAAACGAGGGGATAGTATTGAGGGGACAGATTAGGAAAGATGAGAAGATAGTTGTTTTTTTTTTTTTTTTTTTTTTTTTTTTGTAGCTATTTCAACATTTTTACTTCGCCGGCTAATTTTTGCTACAGGGCCGACGAAGGTGGGTGCTGTTACTCTGCTTTTAGTACATGATTGGGTCAGTCGCTGCCAGTAATTGTCCAGTGATCAGTACTATGCCTTCATCACTGAAAACAGGCTGGCAACAACTAACACAACCACGCACTAATGCTGATCAGAAGAATTCAACACAATATTTCATGACTCAGCTGGGGCTCGAACTCAGGACTCTCCGCTTCATAGTCTCGTGTTCTACTACTTCAGCCAACAGAAAATAATGAGTTTAAGAAAAAGAAATTTGCATCTTTTAGTTGCTTTAAAGCAGCTCAATAATCTAATGGAAATTTCAGATGAGGAGATAGGAAGCAAACGTACTATGTGAGTCAATCCCTTTTTGGCAAGAAGGGAAATCCATAACTTGGAAGCACACCTTTTAAAGGATATTCTGTGGGAGGAGAAGGAACTCTGTAATTTCTGTCGTTTGAATATTAACGACTTCGAAAAAATACTTAAATCTGTAAGTACATGTTCCCTACCAAAAAGAACAAATTTGATTTTTGTATTTTCAAAAATATAAGTTCATAAATTTTCACATAGGTTAATTCCAAAATAGAAAAACAAGATACTGTAATGAGATTCGCAATAAGCTCACGAATTCGATTGGCAGTTACATTGCGTTACTTGGCCACTGGAGACTCGCTAAGATCTTTGGAATTTCTCACTCGTATTTCGAGAAAAACCATAAGCCACTTTATTCCAGAAGTACTGACAGCTATTATTGAAAATTTGCAAAGTGACTGCCTGCAGGTAAAATAACAACTTACTAAAATTTGTGTAAATTTTAATATACTTTTTATCAGTTTCCTTCTAGCGAAAACGATTGGCTTTCTGTTGCAAATGGCTTTGAGCAATTATGGCAATTTCCCCATACTCTGGGAGCAATGGATGGAAAACACATCCGAATAAAAGCTCCACCTCATTCAGGATCTGATTTTTTTAATTACAAGGGCTTCTTTAGCATCGTTTTGTTTGCAGTGGTAGATGCTAACGGCAAATTTTTGTATGTTGATGTTGGTGGTAACGGTAGAGCGTCTGACACCGTCATCTTTAAAAATTCAACGCTGTATAACTCTCTGAAGGAAGGAAAGCTTAGAATTCTAGGCGATTTTCCTCTAAAAGAGCAAGTATTAAAAACGCCATATTATTTCATAGGAGATGATATATTCGGGCTAGACCGCAATGTAATGAAGGCTTACAACCGCAATTCTGCTTTGTCAACCCAACAGGAGGTATTTAATTATAGGTTAAGCCGGGCGAGAATGCCAGTTGAGATGGCCTTCGGTAGACTTGCATCAAGATTTAGAATTTTCCACAGGCCAATCGAAATACAAATTGCTACTTGTGATTTATTAGTAAAAACATGTTGTATTTTACATAATTATCTGTGCAAAAACTTAAATCAAAATCAACAATTGGAGAAAATTGCATTAAATCTGCCACAAACGATGACACCGATTCCAGCTCAGACCCATGATTCAATTAGATTTGCTAATGAAGTAAGGGAAAATATAACAAAATATCTTATTACAGATGGAGATGTAGCATTCCAATGGCGTAAAATAAAAAAACAAGTGGCTAACCACGTTAGTGTAACGATCCAGTAAATTAAAGGAACAATCGGCCCTTTTCAGGGCCACCAAAACTTTATAAAGAGAATTATTTTTGTTACAAACTACTTTTTTTCAGAGAATTATTGAAGTCAGGTTGCTAAACCTAAATTGAGACTTATATAATATATTATTATAACTTATAAACTATGCACATTTAACGAATAAAACATTTTGGATATCAGATTCCATTTCAAAAATTTATTATATCACTAATTCGATAACATAAGACAGGTACATTCATTAAGTCTTTTTTCGTTTTAATATAAAATGTAGTGAAGAATCAATTAATTAATATAATTATGTTAATTGAATGTATTTGTGTAGAGAACGATAAAAAACATAAAGGTATATAGGTAAATTCATTGTTTTTTGTTATTTTAATATAAAATTTAGTGACTTGTTTGATTTTTTTATCTCTAATTTAGAGACTATGTTAAATTAGTTAATATTTACAATATATTGGCATCAATAACTGCTGTATGTAATATATCATTTTGATTTATTGTTTGGATATATTTTGCTAGTAGTTGCTGCAACTCAGCCATGGCCTTTGTTGCTATTGTAATAGGCATCTGTGACAGCTGCAACTCAACAGATTTACTAAACGAAGAAAATATTGTTTCCTGGTCATGTACATTTGACAATATTGAATCTAGAGCGGAATTAAACTTTTCGTCTCTCTCGATTCTTGCTTTTTTTGCTGGATTCATTTTGCTGGAATTTGTTGGTGTTTCACTTGTAAATGATTTATCCAAAATACTTTCTTGGCACCCATCATAATTGATATCTTGTATATCGGCATTAAATTCGATAACATTACTTTCATCGTTCTGAAAACACAATACATGTAGCAGTAACATAACACATTAATAAACTTAACTTATTAATTTACCTGCGAAAAATTTGTCTTTGTTTTTCTAAGAACAATAACGTTTTCTAAGAAATTCATTTCACTAAAGTAAAATAGATGAGGATGATAAACGTTTTCAGTTGACGTGCCCGATTTTTTAGATTCTGCAACTTTTTTCTTTTCGGACAAATAAGCACCTCTAAGATTTTTTATTTTCTTTTTCACATCAGCCTCATCTTTATTCATATTTTTACATATTTCACACCAGGCATTTTGCTTCTTATCTAATCTTTTATAATCTTTGCTTCTGTAGTCCCAAAGGCATGGAAATTGTTTATAAAGGGCTATAAGTTTGAAAACTTCTTCCACGTTCCATTCCATGATTTCTAAATCTATCCTGTCCTGCTACAAGTACGGTCGAAAAATTTTTGGATTCCTCCTTGCTTTAAATAGTTAAACTTTACCGTTCTCAATTAAATATGTAATTAATTCCACATTTCTCTTACCTTTAATAAAACTCTTATGCGAAAACAAATTTTTAATATGATTTGAATATTATTAGCAAATTACTCTGTGTGATTTACAATGAAATTAAAATAATAATGAATAAACGTCATACACAATGACACATCTAAAATGACATTTGATATCATGATGAAATTATCTAGATATGAGGCCTGATGATTATATCATAACGCTGATATAATATTAATAAATTGAGTCTATACGTGATGATTTTTCATCAAGATATCAATTTGACATTCATCATGATATAAATTCATCAGGTGTGGACACTATGTTACCGTTTGATGACATATTTGTTCCCTCGAAGAGATTGCCAAATGTTTATTATATGCAAAACTAATACTTTTTCGTACAAAATTAATATTTTATGCTATATTTGGCAACTCTTCACACAATTTACTCCGAGAGATTTCCAATTTTTTCAGAGAGATTTCCAACAATCAAATTAAATCGGATTTATGAAAGTGCAAGTTTTGTGTTATATTTTATAATAAATTGTATTATGTTTTAAAACAAATATATTAAAATAATTATTAAATAACTTAAAGTGTAAAAAACTTATTAAAACTTGATTTTTAAAGCTCATAAGTTGTAAACAAAAAACCTAAATTAAAGAGAAAAGAGAACAAAAAGAGCAAGCATGAAATGTGCAGTGGGAAACAAAATGACAGCAAAAAAACAAGTGAGAAATAATTGTGTTAAAATGTAATATTGTTATCAAAATTTTTTTTGTTTTCAAAAAGCTGTGTCATTTTATAGTTTTCCAAGAGATTAAGCTCAAAGGAAGTTAATGCTGATATATTGCAAGGAAAAAAATTTTTTTTGAATGGGAAAAAAATAATTAGCACTTGGGTTCAATATTTATATAAAATAACTATAAATGAACAATTTCAAATAAAAAAAGTGGAAAGTACAATAATTTTTTAAAATTGTTTATTATTATTAAACAAATTTAATTTGAAAAATCGCAATTTGCCCCACTGTCTTGTTTTTACAATAACATAATAGTTCTCCAACTGAGTTTTATTAGCCAATCAGAACACATGTTGAGTGACGTCAGAGTTCCATCATGCGCAGAAAAGTATTTTTATTTCAGTTTGTTGGCGTAATCCAAGGCGAATTCATATTTCTTTATTTACTATTAATATTTCTTTATTTAGAGACATTTTTCTTAACATTTTCGTTTGTTTTAATTTTTTAATATTTCATACGAACACCACAAAATCAAATCAGAAATGAATGATTGACGAGTTAACAAGTCTGAGTGCTTCAATCCAGCAAGCACACATACACGAAAATGACAGCAAGAATTTTGACCGTGTCTAGGCCTCTTAAGATCAAATCGGGGTGAGCGATATATGAGTGTATTAGTGTAATCATACGGACAACAAGAAGTACAGAGAAACTTAACCGCTGCATATAAATACCATCTAGTGTGCAATAGTAGCTACTAATTTTCATTAACATATAATTGTGCTAGCGCTGTACGGCTCAAAAACCATTGCTGTAAAATAATTACATGCATTACATTTCAGTAAACAGCTGATTAATATCTTTTTCATTACTAGATGTTTACACATCTCCCCTGTGATCGGACTCACACAGGGGATGTAGCTATTTCGACCTTTTTTACATGTCAGTCGCTGCCAATTATATTTACACACAAGGCAGATTTACCAGGTAGCCTCACTAGCGCAGCTGTCTATTTGCTTTGGTAAGTATCCAACAACTGTCAAAAGTTTATTTACATGCTACATAAAATGTTTTTCTTTATAAATCTCCCTTGTTAATGATGCTTCTTCTTTCTTGATTTTGACATTAGCTCGTAAGATTCTACCAACAAAATACGTGTGGTTTTTGATGTTGTTAATTATTGTACCAGTGAGAGTACCTGGTATATCTGCCTAGTGTACATAACATGGTGAAAGAAATATATGGTGGCAGTACTACGGAAACCAATACAACAACCAATTGAATTATTGTTTCGTGTAAAGTCATGACCTACGTCCAAATTTATAGCGGTAAAACACATTAATGCACTCCACATATGTACAATTACTAGCAAACACAACAAGTACTTATTGTACACAAAAACTTGACATCAATTTAACCAGGCAATGGTTGAGCAAAAAACAGTCATCTACCGTAGCGGTGCCACCTTATATTTATTTCACCATGGTAAATATGATACAATCAAAATTCTGACAAGTTTTTCGGGAACCAAATAATATAAGAACAAATTCCTCGAAACGTTTTTTTTTTAATTTTACTATGTAGCTTGCATATAGCTTAGCTATAAGCTGTTTATAATAAAACTTCATTCAGATTGGCTGATACATGCTATTCAACTTTTGCTGCTCAACTACAAATTGTATACATATGTTTCTTCTCATTTCTGTTTCAATACTGTGAGAAATTTTTTTAACTGTATATAATTTTTTGTAAGATTACATTTGACCGTTAAAATATTTAGTGTAATTTTGGCCTCTGTTATATGTTTGTTTACGTTTTGCCGTGAAGCACTATAGAAAACTACAAACCAGTGGTTATTTCTTTTAAAGGGATATAACAATACATAAAAATTAATAATAATTAAAATAAAATAAACAAAAACAATCATCATATTAAAATCAAAAATAAATAACCTCACATTCGCCAATCATATTTATTATATTCTTATTGTTGAAGTAGGAAGATGTTGATATTTATTATATATAACAGTTTAAAATTAAATGAAAAAATAATGCTTGACATAAACTTGATTTCAAGCTATTGACTAAGCGCAGAAAAATATCTCTATGACTAAAGTAAGTACTCCATACACGTTTTTTTCAACGCAAGCAATAATATAATTGGGGTATTCACACTGTGCTATTTAATCATATTGTCATAATATTTTAGACCAGTTCAAAAAAGTTGTTGTTGTGCTGCATACAAAAAAGTCTTAAAATAATAGCACTCTTTTCAGCCATCCCTAAATAAGGGCGGAAAACGGAACGTTTTTTTCCGCTGAGCTTTAACGCTGAAATGCCATACCTAAAAAAAAACGGCAACGTTATGTCAAAATCATAAAAACAGGATGTCCATGAAAAAAACAAGATTTGATTCTAAGAAAACAAGATTTTTTGTACGAATGTTATGATAAACAGATTAACAGCTGATAAACCCCATTTTAACATATTTTCGAGAGAACATACGCAAGCACGTGCTTTTATGAGTGAGTATATACGCCAAGTGGGTGCTGTTGGCTGAAGTAGTAGAACACGAGACTATGAAGCGGAGGGTCGTGAGTTCGAGCCCGCGCTGAGTCATGAAATATTGTGTTGAATTCTTCTGATCAGCATTAGTGCGTGGTTGTGTTAGTTGTTGCCAGCCTGTTTCAATGATGAAGGCATAGTCACTGGTCACTGAACATAATTGGCGGCGACTGACACTATCATGTACTAAAAAGCTGAGTAACAGCACCCACCTTCGTCGGCCCTGTAGCAAAAATTATCCGGCGAAGAAAAAGGGTGAAATAGCTACAAAAAACTGTCTATCTTCTCATCTTTCCTCATCTGTCCCCTTAATACTATCCCCTCGTTTTCAGTTCCGGCGCAATGCATTGCATATGTAGGGGTCATCCCCTGAGTGCTGGTCCTACTCTTAAAAAAAAAAGTATTTATGGGGGTTGGTTTAACTATTTGATTATAACTTGAAAACTATAAATTTTCGCCTAACGCCGCTACCTGCAATCGAAAGCTTCCAAAAATGAGAATGCCGATAAATTTATTGTTTTAATTATTAACTTATAACTTCAATAATATAGATTTGCGCCTAATATAGCTACCTGCAATCGCAAGATTACAAAAATGCGCGTCAATTGCGATAGTTGTCATATATCCCAGTGGCGTACGAAAAAACTTGTGGGAGCAACAAGATTTGCAAAAGTTGAAAACCCATAATACATATACTCTTTCATAAAAGCACGTGCTTGCGTATTCTCTCTCGAAAAATATACGTACTCTTAAATACAGCAATACTCGTAAACAAAACAAAAATCTTGTTAAAACGATATTTATCAGCTGGTAATATATTTTTATGACATACATACAAAAAATCTTGTTAAAACCAAAAAGTGGCATCTTGTTTTCTTCACTACCGTAAAAACAGTGTTATCAAACAAACATATAAAACAACCCGGATTAATTTAACAGCTGAACTTTAGAACACATAAAATTTTTTATGAGAGCGTTGTTATAAGAAATCCTGTAACAACAATCTTATTAGATGAACTGTCAAATAAGCACATGCATTTGTATATGTACATATAGTCAGGTATGTGATGAAAAGCGATCGGTTTGAAAAGTAAAATCAATTTTGAAAACGATAATGTAGTGATGAATTTAGATTGACTTCACATTCCATTTTTGTTTTATACCGCTTCATTCCTCTACAAATATGCAACCATAAGTATAACATGCAACCCTGTATTTGTTTACTATAAAGTGAAAACAATTTTAAATTTGTGCAAAAGTAAAATTTTAACAATAAAAATAGATTTCAATTTAAATAGTATGGCATTCGTTGCAGCAGCAATTTTAATTGCATTGGAAGAAGAAAATGGAGCTGAAAACTTAAGAAGGAAGCAATTACGAGATGCTTCAAATCCGTTGGATTTACCAGCAGATATGTATGTCCAAATGTATTTTTTAAGGAAGATTTAATTAATTGTTTATTAATTTATTTTTATACAGATTTATGCAATGCTTCAGATTAAATAAAGAGGGTTTTATGATAGTTTTAAATTTAATTGGCCACTTGGCTGCTCATCTTCGGAAGATGAAGTAGTGCAACTGTCACTTTCTATTCCAGCAGCTTTTGCATTTTTTATGCCATCTACAAAAGAATAGAGGCCACATATCTGTCCTATAATCTCCTCCTTTTTGGATATGTAGATTTGGTTGTACGGACCACCACCTGTTGCAACAACTTCTTTTTTGTTTATAGTTACTTTCTTTTTGATTGCCGCTTTCCAGCATGTCCATATCTAAAAAATTCGATATTTAAAAATAAAATGTATTAAGAAACATTCTTCTTTAAGCCATACCTTTTTCCACCCAGTCACGTCATGTACTGGAGGACCCAAGCTATTTAAGCCTTTAACTAAATCCTTCCAAAGATTTTCGGTGTCAATTCTATCACCTCTGGTGAATCCTTTAGCCACATCAGTGTGATTTTGCATAAAATCAATTAAAGCATCTTCCTGACGTAAATTCTTGTGTCTTCCCCTTAAATACAAAAGAAAAATCATATTTTATCATATTTTTTAGAATAAAAATTTACTTACATTTCCTTGATCTTTTCAAATGAATAAGAAAATACAAAAAGATACCAGATTCAACCTTGTTTTGAAAACAATTTGAAACTGATATTATCGTTTTGCATCACACAGCAAAACGATTGTTTTTACTTGAAACAAAATGGAATATGAAATCGATTAGACAAAACGATAACAGAACTCACATCACACCTTTTATCGTCTTCAAATTGTTTTTGTGTCTTAATTGATTTTCATCACATACCTGAGTATAAAAAGTCGCCATTGAAAATCTTTGGTCGTTTGTAAATGTTTATTTTACAATTGTGACACAATTATTCTACAATTTACTTCACTCTGCAAACAATTAAAAAAAAAACAATAATTTTACCAAATTCCTTGGCACATTATAAACCACAGAATATATATATATATATATATATATATATATATATATATAATTTTTATTTTGTGATTTGCCGACTAGAGATAAAAGTGCTGCTAAACATTGTATGCACAATAGTAAAAATTTATACGGCAACAATCTAAAATTAGTTGGTTATATAAGGCGCATTTTTAAAGATATTTAGCTCTTTAACAAACTTTTTGCATTTTCAACAAACTTTTTACCAAGTTTTTGGCTCATAACTCTTAAACCAGTGAAGATGCAAAACAACCATGTAACACCAAAATTCAAGATAATGTTTCGAATCAAGATAGTGTTTCTAACAAAATTTTTCGAAAACTTTTTTTAAAAACAGTTTTTGGCCAATAAATGCTAAAATTGAATTTGTGCCATCAAATGACCTCACATAAAAAGGCATGAAAAGTACTACAATTTGGCATCATTCGATTTTCGATGTGCAGTAATTGTTTCGAACAATATTTTTTATATCCCCTAAAAATGTTTTCGAAACTCACAAATCGCTCACTGTTTGACCTATTACTTCAAAACCAGAATTTGTGCCATCAAATGACCTATATCACCTAAAAGGGCTACAATTTGGCATCATTCTTTTTTCGCTGTGCAGTTATTTCTACTATTAACTTTGCAGCATTCGGTATACTCAGTCTGCAAAAGAAAAAATTCTCATTTTTCCTTCATAAGAGAACAATAGTTTACCTCACCCTGCAAAAATGAAATCTCCAATAGTGTATTTAAAAAGAATGTTATCTTCACAGATAGGCAATAATTTATTTATATATGGCTGAATTAGCTCATTCAAAACAGACAGATACATATAGTAATTAAGATAGTTGAAATACACAATTTGTACATGAAAACTTCACATAATTTTGTTTTGTTGTTTAGCATAGGGTCTACAACAGATACGGGCGTTTCATAGCACAATTGTGCTGAGATCATGCACACGTATTCTTACCCTCTTTAACCCTTTCGCCCCCAAAGTTGCTTATAAGCAACTTTGATTTTTAGGTACCGTTTTATTTCAAACAATTGTAACTAACTCATGAAAGTACACATAAAATTGGTTGATTATAGTTCTTAGAACTAAAAAACAACAAAAAAGTAGCAGCTGCGTCGCGATCAACATAAATACAATTCATTCTTTGGTGTGAAGTCCAGGAAAACGCAGGTGTTGAAATTTTAGTGCAAAAAGTAAAAAATAAATAAAAATACTTAGAAAATATAATTTTAAAAAATAAGTACGCAGTTTTAACAATTAAAGTTGTAATAAAAAGTTAAAAAAAAAGAAATTAAAAAAGTTGCATTGTTACGGAGCAATATTTTTTTGTTTATTGAAGTTGCTTATAAGCAACTTTGGGCAACGGTGGTAGTAAAAACATTGATATCGCAGACATGTCCAAACCACGCAAAGGACTTTGTGTAGCAGATAAAGAGGCTGCTGCCCTGAACTTTGATTGGGACGATTCTTCTGATGAGGAGTGTGAAGATGATGAGGCAGAATTTTTGGAGAAAGGGTTAAAAGAAATTTTGGAGAAAGGTGTAACGGCCCATTTTGTGTCTTTCATATGTTAGGCAAAATCTCCATATGAAACATACCTATATCATGTTTTCATCATATGATGAAAAGCGCAAAATATATATATAGCTATTAGCAGCACTTGTTTGTTTTTTTCTTTTGCTTTGATCTTTGTGGATCTTGTTAAATTAAAGTACGTGTTTTCTTTTAATTCATATTCGCTCATAAGGAACGAAATAAAAAAGTAACGGGATTCTCGTCTGACTTTGTCAGAAGAAAAAGGAATAGAAGTTAACGAGTGCAAGTAAAAAGGTGGTTCAGTCAGAGTCGAGTTTGAGAAAGGAAAAGAACTGCAGCAACCAAAAACCTTTATTATAGACTATAAAATATATTGAAAAAATATTATAAATCGCATACGGCAAAGAAGTACAGTGAAATTTTGAGAAAGAAAATTTGTGTCGAATGTTGGCTAAATGAAATTAATATTATCCTGCTTTATAAGAAGTCATAAAATTTAATAAAACAGCAAATATATAAAATTTTAAGATTCTTGCAAAGAAGACAGCCACCCAATTTTTGTTAAAATTAACCGAAAAGAAATTAACCCAACTCAAACTACGCAAATGAAAAACGTAATTTAAATTGTTAACTGAAACAACCAAAAGAAATTAACAAAACTAAAACTAAGCAAACGGAAAAACTAAATTAAATTGTTAATGGAAAGAACCAAACGAAATTAACAAAACTTAAACTAAGCAAACGAAAAACTAAATTAACGTGTTAGTTGAAACAATCAAAAAATTAAAAAGAAAGCAAACTAAGCAAACGAAAAACTAAATTAACGTGTTAGTTGAAACAATCAAAAAATTAAAAAGAAAGCAAACTAAGCAAACGAAAAACTAAATTAACGTGTTAGTTGAAACAATCAAAAAAATTAAAAAGAAAGCAAACTAAGCAAACGAAAAACTAAATTAACGTGTTAGTTGAAACAATCAAAAAATTAAAAAGAAAGCAAACTAAGCAAACGAAAAACTAAATTAACGTGTTAGTTGAAACAAACAATCAAAAATTTAAAAAAGATCAAACTAAGCAAACGTAAAACAAAACCTAACCTAAATTGTTAATTGAAACAACCAAAAATTAAAAATTACAAAACTCAAACTACGAAAAAGAAAAAACTAACTTAAATTGTACAACTGTACTAAAATAGCTAACTGCGAGACCAAACTAACGGGAACCAGAAAAGTAACCGAAAACAAAAGTCAGTTATAAGATACCGAAGAAGAAAGCAAAAACGGGAAAAAATTACGTACACGTGGAAATAAGAATTTCAGAAAAGAAACAGAAGTGAAACGAAACCGAAGAACCGTGGTACCCGTCAACAGAAAAAAAGGAATCGAAGCCGATATCTCTAAATTATATGTATATATATAAACATAAAATTTATTAATTCCCCCTTAATTCATATTGTTAAAAACAAAAGAAAAAAAAAATCAAAAAGAAGAGAAAAAGAAAACCCCCCCAACTAACCTAAACCCCGTTTGTTATTATTATTATCATACCTATATATCTATATTGTAACAAGCCTGCCCACGTGCTAGACGTTGTAATAGACAAAAACTTTGTCTTAAATTTTTAGTATTATTAATGAAGCAAGCAAAAACTCTTTCGTAAGGTTTGCTGGGAAACATTGTAGACAGCAATCATCGGTGAAGATTTTGTTTTTGTTTCACGCATAATATTGCTTGGTACATAGTCGTAGTACAACCACAAAATATTGAATAAAAATTCGGTTTCTTTCAATATTTTGGTGTTTACTCTTCCTTAATAAACTTTTGGGCATCCTTGTATTATAATAACTAACTAACTAGATGTATACAGATTGTAATGTATAACTATTGTCATATTTGAAAAAAAAAAAAAAAACTTACCGCCTATAAAATAAATCCTAATTCTTGTCTAAAATAAACCCAAATTTCATTTCGTGTACCTAGTGAGAGCAAAAAGTGCAACTCCAACCCTCGCGAGTTCATAGAGTCGCTTGGTATTAAATTTCTTTTTCAGCCAATATCCGTACCTGTCATCACAATCCGGAGGCCTTCGCGAAACCTGATAGCAGAGTAAGGGTGAGTGCAAAAATTTATTTTTTCTACTTAATAGGGAATTTACCCACATTTTCAAAGCAATTTTGTTGTTCTCTTGCTCGCACTATAGTCCCGTCAATAGACTATAACATCATTTATTTTGGGTTAAACCTTGTAAAACTAATTCCTTCAAACTTGTATTTAACCTTATCCTATTGTATAAATTGTTTTTACTATGTATAGTAACCCTTTTCGCATTATTTTAAAAAACCAAAAACCATTGTATCAAATATCGTATAACATTACCATCTTTAACTTAAGTTTAAAAATCCTATAAATAAATACTAAAATGAACTGTTAAAATTTCTATTTTCTTTCTGAGGTTTGGTAGGGTAAAAAAGGGGAAAATATCGGGGTTCCTGGATACATATTTCAGTCACCAGGACCATTGGGAGGTAGGGTAAAGGACATGCTCGTCTACCACACCTGACGTAGCGTACCAACAGGGTACATTTCTACCGATAAGCTCTTCATCACATTATTCATTGTTCCACTTTTCAGTCTCCGTTGCCGTTTTAAATTCTTTGAATATTTAACTGTCTGTTAGTTAGCAGCCCCGCGTTAAAAAAAAAAATAAATAAATAGGGAGTCTATAATAAATATACGACTCGTTGTTGCTGAATAAATCCACGATTATATGCCTTCTGAGGACCGAATCCCCCTATGCCGACTGTTAGCTACCAATTGTAAAATCAATGGCTCCCGTAGTCCTCCAAGACATCGTCGTCTTCCTATACCACCTAATATGTGTTTATTCATATTCCTTCAGCGCAATTCATATCCAACCTTTTAGATACCACCTAATATGTGTTTATACATATTCCTTCCGCCTTGTAGATTATAACATTTAAATAAACTATTCTCTGAATATTATCCTATGATCATTACAAATAATTTAGTTTGGATCAGAATTACAATTTTCCATTTTCCTTATATAATAAACTGGCTTCTGGTAAGTCATTAATATAATTATTTATATTTAAAATTGGTATATGACCAGTACATTATATAATAAACTGGCGGTGATAATTTAACGTGGATATGTCACAATGTAATAAAGTCCACCTCATATACCCTTCCATCTTTCCAGAATATTTCATAACATAAATAAACTGGCATGGGTTTCTTTATTTACAATAAAACCGTAACAAAAATAAACTGGCTTTATTTACATTTAATCATAACATAATAAACTGGGTTTCTTTACTACTTTATTAGATATGTGAAGCATAACATTAAATAAACTGGCTTCTTTATTCCATTACATTAACTTAACAAAATAAACTGGCATTGGCTTTATTACATGTGAACCATAACAATATAAATAAACTGGCGCCCAACGTGGGGCCCAAAACAAAAGCCAACGTGGGGCAGGAAGGGGTTAAGCAATTTGCTGCCTGAATACTTAAATACATATTTCACTTTAAATATTTTTTTTTTACAATTTAATGAGTAAATTCCATTCTATGCGTTTTGATATTTGAAGTACAGTAGTATTATCGTATTTTCGGAGGAATAATAATCAGTCCTTTTATGGATTTTTCGTTTACTTGAATTTTAATCGAGTAAAACGACCTTTAAGCCAACTGGTTGTCTTTTCTACTGAACATGTGTGTATCGGTGTACCAAAATTTTCAAAAGCGTAAGATTGTGTATAGTACTATTGGTGTAGAGTCTATATAGTTGATTTTGCTCTTGGATAATAAATTCTAGGAAAAATAGATTCTTGCAAAGAAGCGAAAATCTATCCGAAGTTGTTGTCTCGGACAAGTTGTATCAGAACTTGAAAGAATTAATTGGTGAACTTGCGCATGAATAGTATTACACATAATCATAGTTAAATAGCCCAGTATTTGTAATCCCACTTATCGTAGTAGAACCTTATTTGTCAAATGATTTCAAATTTGTATGGAGATAGTAAAAGGAATCTTCTATGTAGTAACTCCTGGTAAAACAACTCGTTACAGAACTGATTTTGTTGAACAAATAAGATGTTAATGTATCCTAATAAATTGAATTAAGTACCCTTACCTACCAGCCTCAAAGAAAGAAAAATTTTGTTTACAGAGTGTATAATAATTTCATAAGCAATTAATTAAAATTTTGCGAGATAGAAATCGGAATTCTTTTTTTCGCTAGTTAGCAAACCAAACACAAATATAAAACGTAGTGTTAATATAATAAATCTTATCGTCGGGATAAATATAATTAAATTCCGATAATTTTGAAAAAAAAAAAAAAATTAATATATGAATAAGCAATTAACGAAGAAAGCAAAGTTAATATTAAATTTAATACATTTGTATGGTGTAAGTAAATCCATAAATAGAGAAAACAAAAAAAAAAAAAAAACAAAAAAATTTCATCTTAAATAAATTTTGAAAAAAAAAAAAAAACCTATAACATGTATAACTAATCAAATCATTCCTGAAAGAACAGGAAAAGAAAAAAAGACCAATTGTAAATTTGAATAATCAAGTAAACCGGAAATGTCACTTCCAAGAACTCCGCCTAATGAAGCCTCCGCGTCAACATCGTCGTCGGCAGGGGAAAATATTTGTAGTGTCTGTTCTACGGAAATGTCAGGAAAAGACCGTTGTCTTATAATCACAACTTGTAATCATAGTTTTCATCAAACTTGTATTGAAAATTATTTAGTTAACACGGCTCAATGTCCGATATGTAAAAAACCATGTGATTTAGCTGATCTTAAAAGAATAAATTTTTCGCAACCAGACATTCAAACTAAGCAAGGTTTGAAAGGTCGTGGTCGTGGTACTTCAACTATGCCATATAATACTCGTAGTCAAACTAGGTCTTTGTTTCATGATAGTCGACGTAGCTTAGGAGAGAAGGATCAGGATGTTCCTGAAGAAGATGATTCAGAGGTAGCTCAGCCTTCTAGATCCCCTAGAGAAAATTTAAACACTCCTATTAACTATGATCAATTGAATCAATTGATAGAAACCACTATGGCTAGACTTTTGTCTAATTTTAATTTTGTGCCAGCGTCACAATCACAACCCAATCCTGTGACGAACGAAAGAAACCCAAATAATATGAATAATAATGCGAATCAATCGACTCGGTCACGTGAACATTCAAATAACCCTACTAGGCCAAATAATGTAAATTATGATCATAGAAGTCCTCTTAGATCATATACGCCTATTCGCTCAATGTCTAATACATCAGCATATAATCCTGATAAACTTACAGCTATAATACAAAGTTGGAATATAAGATTTGAAGGATCCCCTACTGGTTTAACCGTAGATGAATTTTTATACCGCATCAATTCTTTGACTTTTGATAACTTTGAAGGAGACTTCGCTCCGATTCTAAAGAATTTAAATGTGCTTTTGCATGGTAAAGCCAAAGATTGGTATTGGAGATATAGAAAGCAAGTAAATATTATTACTTGGCAAGGTTTCAGTGATGCTATTAAGTGTCAATATAGAGATTTTAGGTCCTCGTTTGATATTAGGGAAGAAATACGAAATAGAAAACAGAAAGTAGGTGAAACTTTTGATGCCTATTTCGATGTTATATCCTCAATCATGGATAGGTTGCCTTTGCCTATGTCCGAAATGGAACTTATAGGAATTTTGACAAGGAACCTTAGGCCAGAAATTCGCCAAGATATTCTCTATATTCCCATACATTCAATATCTCAGTTAAGAAAACTAGTACAGATGCGTGAAACATTTTGGAATGAAGAACATGTACGTAAGAATTTATTAGCTCGAATGCCCAATCATCCGATAGTAAGAAGACAAGTAGCTGGTTTAGATTTTGAAGAAGCCCACGAAGGATTAGTGTCAACTAACGAAGAAGTTAATGCCATCGAGGCCAAAGCAAAAATATATTACTGTTGGAATTGTGGTGATCCAGAACACTTTTGGTACGATTGTCTGAAGGATAGAACAATATTTTGTTACGGTTGCGGAGCAAAAGATACATACAAACCGCAATGTCAAAAATGTTCCAGTAAGAAATTAATTTTTTCAAAAAACTCGCAACTGCGTTCAAAAAACTAGAAAAGCCCAAATCTGTCGTGAACTCTAGTCGTATAACTAGTAAGGATGAAGATAAGGAAGTTATTGTTTTGAAGCCAGAGACACCAAGCATAGTAACCGAGGAAAATCCCTCTAAAATAATTTTTCCTAGTCTACCATATCATGTTCGTTTACAGAATTACCTAGATAAGCGAAATAAAATTTTTAATGTTGATAATTTTCATCATACTATTAATAAGCCAAAAAGATCGACTCTTCGAATGAGAAAATTTTATAAGCTGCGTAAGCAATGTAGAAAATTTCTTATACACGCTATTATTAATAATCGTCAAGATAACCGTTTTTATGCGAAAGTTTCATTTTTAAATTTTTCCGAATTTGGACTCCTTGATACTGGTGCAAATATTTCTTGCATAGGTAGTGATTTAGCCCAGATAAACTTTTCAAATAACCCTCAGTTTCATAAATGTCGTTCAGTAGTAAAAACCGCTGATGGTCATTCCCAATCCGTTATTGGTTGGTTATCGGTTGAAATTACTTTTAAACACCAAAAGCGTTTATTAAATCTGTTTATAATTCCGTCAATCTCACAACGTCTTATATTAGGAATAGATTTTTGGAAAGCATTTAATTTGATTCCTAGTTCAATTGAATCCGCTGATATAATCGATCAAAGTAAATTAACCCAAGTCGCCTCTGCCATAATTGTAAACCCCTTACCCGAATTAGAATTAAAAAAATCCTAGCAATTCTGAAATGCAGTCAGAAGAACTCGTGTTTCCGTTAACACCGACTCAACGTCAACAATTAGATACCGTAATAGCTTTATTTCCAAATTTTGAACAACAAGGTTTATCGCGAACCAGTCTAATTCAACACAATATTGATGTAGGAAATTCTAAACCCATAAAACAGAGATTCTACCCAGTTTCACCGGCTGTAGAAAATTTGATGTTTGCAGAAATAGATAGAATGTTAAGCCTGAACGTAATAGAACCGTCTCAATCCCCATGGAGTTCACCCATGCGTTTGGTAATTAAACCTAACAAAGTTCGTCTTTGTTTGGATGCTCGCAAACTTAATAGTGTAACCCTAAAGGATGCATATCCTCTTCCGTCTATTGAAGGTATATTTTCTAGACTTCCAAAAGCTAATCTAATCACTAAGTTGGATTTAAAAGATGCTTATTGGCAGATAGGTTTGTCTGATTCAGCTAAACCGCTGACAGCGTTTACCATTCCAGGCCGTCCCTTATATCAATTTACAGTAATGCCATTCGGTCTCTGTAATGCGCCTTCTACTATGTGTAGATTAATTGACCAAATTATACCACCCGATTTACGATATTCCGTTTTCGGTTATTTAGATGATCTGATCATTGTATCCGAAGATTTCTCTTCACATTTATCTACTTTAGTTCGTCTAGCAGAAGAGTTTCGCAAAGCAAATCTAACATTAAACATTTCGAAAAGTAAATTTTGTGTTACTAAAGTTCCTTACTTAGGATATGTAATAGGTAATGGAGGTATTTCCACTGACCCTGAAAAGGTGAGTGCAATTGTTAATTGGCCAGTTCCTAGAACTATCAGACAAGTAAGAGGATTTTTAGGATTAGCAGGATGGTACCGCAGGTTTGTGGAAAATTTTTCTACG
The DNA here is from genome assembly GCA_951800035.1 of Linnaemya tessellans. Lineage (NCBI taxonomy): Eukaryota > Metazoa > Arthropoda > Insecta > Diptera > Tachinidae > Linnaemya > Linnaemya tessellans. Next base: position 73,000,832 of record OX637536.1, read on the forward strand.
ATCGTATTTCCTATTACGGAAGTTATTTCTAGGAAGCGAAAGTTTTGTTGGACAGATGAAGCTAATGCAGCGTTCAAAGAAATTAAAACACTACTTACTACTACTCCCGTACTAATTAACCCTGATTTTTCAAAGAAATTTTTTCTTCATTGCGATGCAAGTGATTTTGGGATAGGTGCAGTGCTAGTACAGCTGGATAGTGAAGAAGTAGAAAGACCTGTAGCATTCATGAGTAAGAAGTTGAATAGTGCACAACGAAACTACAGTGTAACCGAAAGAGAATGTTTAGCCGCAGTAGAAGCTGTGAATCGATTTCGTTGTTATCTTGAATTGCAAGAATTTGAGATCATAACTGACCATGCAAGTCTTATTTGGCTCTTACGTCAACCAGATTTGTCAGGAAGATTAGCCCGTTGGGTATTAAAATTACAAGCTTTTAATTTTATGATCAGTCATAGGAAAGGAAAGGAACATGTTGTCCCAGACGCATTGTCACGTTGTTATAATGGAGAAGTATCTAAATTAGATTTTTCGGAACCCGAGATTGATCTCGACTCTAAACACTTTTTTGATCAAGAATATTTGAATTTAAAACAGAAGATTCAAAGTGAATCAAGTAAATACCCTGATATCAAAGTTATGGATAGATTTGTTTATATTCGAACCGAACATAGCATCGGGGAGGAACGACAAGATCAATTTAATTGGAAACTTTGGATTCCAGAGAAATTACGACAAGAGGTCGTAAGAAGAGCCCATGATGAACCTATTAGAGCTCATGGAGGCATGGCTAAAACTATTAATTTGTTACGCCGTAATTTTTATTGGCCAGGACTAGTAAAGGACGTTAGAACATATGTAAGAAATTGTGAGGTGTGCAAGACTACTAAAGCCCCAAATAGAATTCTAAAACCTGAAATGGGAAAACAAACTTTTTCCTTTAGACCCTTTCAACGTCTATATATCGACCTTCTTGGACCATATCCACGTAGCAAATCGGGAAATATTGGACTCTTAATCGTTTTAGACCACATGTCAAAATTCCATTGGTTATTCCCATTGAAGAAATTCACCTCTAACATAATTCTAGAGCAATTACAGAAACAAATTTTTCATGTCTATGGTGTTCCTGAGACTATTGTTAGTGATAATGGTTCTCAATTCCGTGCGAACGATTTTAATGCATTTTTAACTAGTTATGGTATTCAGCATATGTATACGGCTGTGTACTCCCCTCAAAGTAATGCATCCGAACGTGTAAATAGATCGGTAATTGCAGCCATACGTGCTTATTTAAAGAATGATCAGCGTGGTTGGGATGAAAATTTATCTAAGATTAGCTGTGCGCTAAGAAATGCATATCATCAATCCATTCAGAATTCACCATATCATGCCCTTTTTGGATTAGACATGATCACTCATGCTAGTTCCTATTCCTTGCTCAAGAACCTAAGAGTGCTTGATGAGCCTTTATATCCGCTTTCAAGAGATGATAATCTGCAACTTATTCGTACTGACATTCGAAACAATATTCGAAAGGCATATGAGATTAGTCGAAAACAATATAACCTTCGTTCTCGCCCGGTAAATTTTAGAGTAGGACAAGAATTATACCGTAGAAGCTTTGTGCAGAGCAATGCTGAAAAGAATTTCAATGCAAAATTGTCCCCGCTTTTCATAAAATGTAGAGTGAAAGAAAAACTCGGTTCTCATTATTATTTAATTGAAGATTTACAAGGTCGAACGGTCGGAACTTATCATGCTAAGGATTTACGCCCTTGACATAATAATTTTCTCTAGCCAATCCTGTTGTGAAAGTCACCATTATTGTCTAGTTTGTAACGGCCCATTTTGTGTCTTTCATATGTTAGGCAAAATCTCCATATGAAACATACCTATATCATGTTTTCATCATATGATGAAAAGCGCAAAATATATATATAGCTATTAGCAGCACTTGTTTGTTTTTTTCTTTTGCTTTGATCTTTGTGGATCTTGTTAAATTAAAGTACGTGTTTTCTTTTAATTCATATTCGCTCATAAGGAACGAAATAAAAAAGTAACGGGATTCTCGTCTGACTTTGTCAGAAGAAAAAGGAATAGAAGTTAACGAGTGCAAGTAAAAAGGTGGTTCAGTCAGAGTCGAGTTTGAGAAAGGAAAAGAACTGCAGCAACCAAAAACCTTTATTATAGACTATAAAATATATTGAAAAAATATTATAAATCGCATACGGCAAAGAAGTACAGTGAAATTTTGAGAAAGAAAATTTGTGTCGAATGTTGGCTAAATGAAATTAATATTATCCTGCTTTATAAGAAGTCATAAAATTTAATAAAACAGCAAATATATAAAATTTTAAGATTCTTGCAAAGAAGACAGCCACCCAATTTTTGTTAAAATTAACCGAAAAGAAATTAACCCAACTCAAACTACGCAAATGAAAAACGTAATTTAAATTGTTAACTGAAACAACCAAAAGAAATTAACAAAACTAAAACTAAGCAAACGGAAAAACTAAATTAAATTGTTAATGGAAAGAACCAAACGAAATTAACAAAACTTAAACTAAGCAAACGAAAAACTAAATTAACGTGTTAGTTGAAACAATCAAAAAATTAAAAAGAAAGCAAACTAAGCAAACGAAAAACTAAATTAACGTGTTAGTTGAAACAATCAAAAAATTAAAAAGAAAGCAAACTAAGCAAACGAAAAACTAAATTAACGTGTTAGTTGAAACAATCAAAAAAATTAAAAAGAAAGCAAACTAAGCAAACGAAAAACTAAATTAACGTGTTAGTTGAAACAATCAAAAAATTAAAAAGAAAGCAAACTAAGCAAACGAAAAACTAAATTAACGTGTTAGTTGAAACAAACAATCAAAAATTTAAAAAAGATCAAACTAAGCAAACGTAAAACAAAACCTAACCTAAATTGTTAATTGAAACAACCAAAAATTAAAAATTACAAAACTCAAACTACGAAAAAGAAAAAACTAACTTAAATTGTACAACTGTACTAAAATAGCTAACTGCGAGACCAAACTAACGGGAACCAGAAAAGTAACCGAAAACAAAAGTCAGTTATAAGATACCGAAGAAGAAAGCAAAAACGGGAAAAAATTACGTACACGTGGAAATAAGAATTTCAGAAAAGAAACAGAAGTGAAACGAAACCGAAGAACCGTGGTACCCGTCAACAGAAAAAAAGGAATCGAAGCCGATATCTCTAAATTATATGTATATATATAAACATAAAATTTATTAATTCCCCCTTAATTCATATTGTTAAAAAACAAAAGAAAAAAAAAATCAAAAAGAAGAGAAAAAGAAAACCCCCCCAACTAACCTAAACCCCGTTTGTTATTATTATTATCATACCTATATATCTATATTGTAACAAGCCTGCCCACGTGCTAGACGTTGTAATAGACAAAAACTTTGTCTTAAATTTTTAGTATTATTAATGAAGCAAGCAAAAACTCTTTCGTAAGGTTTGCTGGGAAACATTGTAGACAGCAATCATCGGTGAAGATTTTGTTTTTGTTTCACGCATAATATTGCTTGGTACATAGTCGTAGTACAACCACAAAATATTGAATAAAAATTCGGTTTCTTTCAATATTTTGGTGTTTACTCTTCCTTAATAAACTTTTGGGCATCCTTGTATTATAATAACTAACTAACTAGATGTATACAGATTGTAATGTATAACTATTGTCATATTTGAAAAAAAAAAAAAAACTTACCGCCTATAAAATAAATCCTAATTCTTGTCTAAAATAAACCCAAATTTCATTTCGTGTACCTAGTGAGAGCAAAAAGTGCAACTCCAACCCTCGCGAGTTCATAGAGTCGCTTGGTATTAAATTTCTTTTTCAGCCAATATCCGTACCTGTCATCACAATCCGGAGGCCTTCGCGAAACCTGATAGCAGAGTAAGGGTGAGTGCAAAAATTTATTTTTTCTACTTAATAGGGAATTTACCCACATTTTCAAAGCAATTTTGTTGTTCTCTTGCTCGCACTATAGTCCCGTCAATAGACTATAACATCATTTATTTTGGGTTAAACCTTGTAAAACTAATTCCTTCAAACTTGTATTTAACCTTATCCTATTGTATAAATTGTTTTTACTATGTATAGTAACCCTTTTCGCATTATTTTAAAAAACCAAAAACCATTGTATCAAATATCGTATAACATTACCATCTTTAACTTAAGTTTAAAAATCCTATAAATAAATACTAAAATGAACTGTTAAAATTTCTATTTTCTTTCTGAGGTTTGGTAGGGTAAAAAAGGGGAAAATATCGGGGTTCCTGGATACATATTTCAGTCACCAGGACCATTGGGAGGTAGGGTAAAGGACATGCTCGTCTACCACACCTGACGTAGCGTACCAACAGGGTACATTTCTACCGATAAGCTCTTCATCACATTATTCATTGTTCCACTTTTCAGTCTCCGTTGCCGTTTTAAATTCTTTGAATATTTAACTGTCTGTTAGTTAGCAGCCCCGCGTTAAAAAAAAAAATAAATAAATAGGGAGTCTATAATAAATATACGACTCGTTGTTGCTGAATAAATCCACGATTATATGCCTTCTGAGGACCGAATCCCCCTATGCCGACTGTTAGCTACCAATTGTAAAATCAATGGCTCCCGTAGTCCTCCAAGACATCGTCGTCTTTCTATACCACCTAATATGTGTTTATTCATATTCCTTCAGCGCAATTCATATCCAACCTTTTAGATACCACCTAATATGTGTTTATACATATTCCTTCCGCCTTGTAGATTATAACATTTAAATAAACTATTCTCTGAATATTATCCTATGATCATTACAAATAATTTAGTTTGGATCAGAATTACAATTTTCCATTTTCCTTATATAATAAACTGGCTTCTGGTAAGTCATTAATATAATTATTTATATTTAAAATTGGTATATGACCAGTACATTATATAATAAACTGGCGGTGATAATTTAACGTGGATATGTCACAATGTAATAAAGTCCACCTCATATACCCTTCCATCTTTCCAGAATATTTCATAACATAAATAAACTGGCATGGGTTTCTTTATTTACAATAAAACCGTAACAAAAATAAACTGGCTTTATTTACATTTAATCATAACATAATAAACTGGGTTTCTTTACTACTTTATTAGATATGTGAAGCATAACATTAAATAAACTGGCTTCTTTATTCCATTACATTAACTTAACAAAATAAACTGGCATTGGCTTTATTACATGTGAACCATAACAAAGGTGAGGAAATCGAGATTGACTTACTAGAAGTTATCGCCACTGAAGAGAACGCCGAAGAGTATCCAGAGAGGCCTGAGCGCTTTGTGGCGGAAAAAGTAGAATTGTCTACGTTGCGATGGAGAAAAAAACAATTTGATCCAAAAGTTGATCTCTCTGACATGCTAATGGAGCTTTATAAAATTAATCATCGCTCTGTTAAATGGTACATGCGAATATTTTACTGGGCTTTGGGAACGGCAGTAACCAATTCCTGGCTTTTGTATCGCAAGCACCTCAAAATTGTGGACCCGAACGCAAAACATATTCCACTAATAAAATTTCAAATGGAAATAGCGAATGAGTTGCTAAATGCTGCATCATCCTCGGGTTCAGTACAAAGGAAAAGAGGACGACCCACTGGAAATACTTTTGAACAAGAGGAAAAAAGTTCAGCACAGTCGTCTCCGTCTTCTCTTTCGTCTAGTTCCAGTTCCAAGCGCCGTATAATTAATCATGATCCTCCGAATTCGAAGAGATACGATAAAAGCGGCCATTGGTTGGAATGGGAAGGAAAAGGCCGGTGCCGCCTATGCAAGACGGGAACACCGCTCTCAAAATGTGTAAAATGTGGTGTTCACCTATGTTGCAATACCAGTAAAAATTGTTTTGTAGAATATCATACCTAGTTTATTATAATATCAAAAAGGATTCTTGATTAATAAATAAATAATAAAAAAATATTATTTTTTCATTGCCATTAAATAGTTCCTCAACGGCCCAACGTTGCTTATAAGCAACTTCCAATATCTAGTGACCCGATAACTCCAGAAGTCCGAAATCTTCAAAAATCCTTAATTTAGATCTACTAACCAAGGAAATCATAAAAAGAATTTTTCTGATAGTTGGTTCAGGAGCGGGGCCGAAAGGGTTAATTTAGTCGTCGATGAGACAGCGACGAATGAATATCAGGCGGATGCTTACGAATTTTTTAATATTTTTTTCCAGAATATTTGTCCACCAAACAATTTTAGCCATGATGATATGCAAAAAACATTTTGTCATAAAAAATACTTTCGATAACATACAATGCCTGTTATACAATTTTTCTCCATTAACGGACTATACTAATTCTCCTAATTTAGTAAAACACTTAGTCTTATTAATTAGTCTGTGTAAAATATTATCAAAAATATTTTAAATATGTTTTCCATATGCAAATGATCTTCCATGCCGACAAATATCAAAGCTTATTAAGTTTGATACATCCAACCGCGTATTTTTCTTTTTTTTTTGCGAATATTCACTGCTATGCTCCAGCAAACAGGCATTCTTTTATATATATTTTTCTTGAATGGAAAACATAACAAATTATAGTCCTATATTTATTAATTTTTTTCATTTGACGGTTTGCTTAGAAAAAGTTTTATTTAAATTTTACGTAATCAACTTTTTTTTCAACTTAGAAAATATTGGTACTTATGTGTAAATATATAATGCACCATTATATTTCAAACGCTTGGCTTTTTGTTTGGTGGGTAGCTCGCAAGCTCAACACATACACAATTTACCAATACATTGACGTTGCCCACCACTGGTCTACAACATAGATGTTCAAAAATAAAAGTGAAGATGTATTGGTTAGAGATTTTGCCCAGCAAACATAATGTCAAACGCTTAAAATAAGAAAAACAGACAAGAGTTTTTGCCATATATAAATAACTTATTAAGTGAATGTAATTTTAATTTTAAGAAAAAAAATATCGGGAACCGTATATAGCAGTTACCAATATCAAAAAATAGAACAGTTATATTGAGAACAAAACAAAAATAAATCTATTTAAACCAGTTTTTTATGTTAGATTAAAACTTGAATGTTAGAAAAGCATAATTTATCATAAAATACTTTTCACATTTCATTACGTGAACGTGTATGCTTTTATTCAATTTCGAGTTTAATTTTTGTGCTCAATTGCAATTGAATCGCTTGTGTTTGCTATGCTTCGTCCAACAAGAAGCAACAACAATGCTTAATAAATTTCTGAAATAAAATGACAACAACCATCCGAATGTGTTCTCATCGCTTGCTCAACGACGACTGAATGAAAATTTTTATAAGAGCATAACAAATGTGTGTAAATTTTTTAAACAATTGTTGTATGGGCTGAACATCTATGGTCTACAACTACGATTAACTCTGACACAATATTTGAGAGAACGTCGGCAGAATGAGAGAAGGGATTTCTTCATCTTAATATTTGCCAAGGGGAATACTACTCTTATAAGAATTCATAATTCATTGGCAGCCGTGGTGAGTGTTTATAATGTGCCAAGGAATTTGGTAAAATTATTGTGTTTTTTTTTAATTGTTTGCAGAGTGAAGTAAATTGTAGAATAATTGTGTCACAATTGTAAAATAAACATTTACAAACGACCAAAGATTTTCAATGGCGACTTTTTATACTATATGTACATATACAAATGCATGTGCTTATTTGACAGTTCATCTAATAAGATTGTTGTTACAGGATTTCTTATAACAACGCTCTCATAAAAAATCTTGTGTGTTCTAAATTTCAGCTGTTAAAATAATCCGGATTGTTTTATATGTTTGTTTGATAACCCTGTTTTTACAGTAGTGAAGAAAACAAGATGCCACTTTTTGGTTTTAACAAGATTTTTTGTATGTATGTCTTAAAAATAGATTAACAGCTGATAAATATCGTTTTAACAAGATTTTTGTTTTGTTTACGAGTATTGCTGTATTTAAGAGTACGTATCAAGGCAGATTAAACAGGTACCCTCACTAGCGCAGCTGTCTATTGTTTACAAAGCAACTCATTGTCAAAAGTTTGTTTACGAAGTACACAATACACAAGTAATGTGCAACTTTGTTTACAAAATACACAAATAATTTTGTTTTTCAGTGAAAAGTTACAGAAAATAAATATATTTAAATTCATACAATAGATAAGTTGCAGAACATATTAAAAAAGTTTTCAAAAATAGTGATCAGTGATCAGTGAAAAGTGGAAAAGAATTGCAATAAAAAAAAATTACAGGATAAAAATTTATATATTAAAAAATTCACTATGCGTCGCTGTTGTTTGTGCCACAAACAAAAAGATGCAAACGGGAGCTTCTTCAGTGTTCCAAAGGATGAGCGCAGAAGAAACAAGTGGTCGGAAGCTTGCAAGATGGTATTCAAGCCGACTTCTTATGTTTGCGCGGATTCTTATTTTACAAAGTATCTTTAATTTATGTTTATGATTGTATTAACGCTTTATTTATTCAATAAAAACTAATTTCATTTTCATATAACGTGATTCGTGTCCACTTTGTATCATTCTGACTGTTCCAGTGCCTTTACTGCCTCCACACGTCTTTCCTGCTGCATGAGCAAAGCTGATAGCGTAAATTTTTTTCAATATAGTCGCCATCTATAATCGGTCTCAGTAGAGTCATAGTTTCCGCTATTTATGTTGCTGCATGAGGGCTTCAGCTACATCGCAATATATATTTAAGCGATCATTTTCGTAAGGTGGTATATGCTGGTGTAAGTTTTGTATTGAGTAGCCCATTAGATATTCGCCTTTCAAATTTATCAATGCAACGCATAGCTTAACTCGAAAGTCTGGCACAATATCATCGGGTATCGCACAGAAATTATACTCTCAAATTTCCAAGTTTGTTTGATCTCTAAGGCATTCCAACACCTATTTAAATTAAAAATATTCTTTTATAAATTATTTTCTCCTAGCAAGAGATAAACGTTCACTTACACTATGCGTACGCACCGATAACGATCACTGGGATTAAGATGCACTCCAATTGTGAGACAGTTTACAAAATACAAGTTAGCTTCTCCCATTAAACCTTGCAAAGCAGCATTTAGTTGTGCTCTTCTTCCACCAACTCCAGTGTTTATTTTGCTTGAATTGCAAGTACTAGGCAGGTTTTCGGTTTGATTTACGTTTATTAAACGAGGATGACGTATTTTCTGCAACAAAAATGTTTTATAATGTATTATAAAAACTTAATAAAAATAATTCAAAACATGTAAATTTACTTACATTATTTGTTTTAGCTGCCTTTTGTTTTTTGACTTTTTGTTTTGTTTTCAAGAAAATTACATTTCATTTTGACAACAAGGCGCTTAAATTCTAGCAACAAAATACGTGTGGTTTTTGGTGTTGTTAATTGTTGTAGTTATGGGGGTACCTAGTAAAGCTGCCTTGGTACGTATATTTTTCGAGAGAGAATACGCAAGCACGTGCTTTTATGAAAGAGTATATGTATTATGGGTTTTCAACTTTTGCAAATCTTGTTGCTCCCACAAGTTTTTTCGTACGCCACTGGGATATATGACAACTATCGCAATTGACGCGCATTTTTGTAAGCTTGCGATTGCAGGTAGCTATATTAGGCGCAAATCTATATTATTGAAGTTAATAATTAAAACAATAAATTTATCGGCATTCTCATTTTTGGAAGCTTTCGATTGCAGGTAGCGGCGTTAGGCGAAAATTTATAGTTTTCAAGTTATAATCAAATAGTTAAACCAACCCCCATAAATACTTTTTTTTTTAAGAGTAGGACCAGCACTCAGGGGATGACCCCTACATATGCAATGCATTGCGCCGGAACTGAAAACGAGGGGATAGTATTAAGGGGACAGATGAGGAAAGATGAGAAGATAGACAGTTTTTTGTAGCTATTTCACCCTTTTTCTTCGCCGGATAATTTTTGCTACAGGGCCGACGAAGGTGGGTGCTGTTACTCAGCTTTTTAGTACATGATAGTGTCAGTCGCCGCCAATTATGTTCAGTGACCAGTGACTATGCCTTCATCATTGAAACAGGCTGGCAACAACTAACACAACCACGCACTAATGCTGATCAGAAGAATTCAACACAATATTTCATGACTCAGCGCGGGCTCGAACTCACGACCCTCCGCTTCATAGTCTCGTGTTCTACTACTTCAGCCAACAGCACCCACTTGGCGTATATACTCACTCATAAAAGCACGTGCTTGCGTATGCTCTCTCGAAAATATGTTAAAATGGGGTTTATCAGCTGTTAATCTGTTTATCATAACATTCGTACAAAAAATCTTGTTTTCTTAGAATCAAATCTTGTTTTTTTCATGGACATCCTGTTTTTATGATTTTGACATAACGTTGCCGTTTTTTTTAGGTATGGCATTTCAGCGTTAAAGCTCAGCGGAAAAAAACGTTCCGTTTTCCGCCCTTATTTAGGGATGGCTGAAAAGAGTGCTATTATTTTAAGACTTTTTTGTATGCAGCACAACAACAACTTTTTTGAACTGGTCTAAAATATTATGACAATATGATTAAATAGCACAGTGTGAATACCCCAATTATATTATTGCTTGCGTTGAAAAAAACGTGTATGGAGTACTTACTTTAGTCATAGAGATATTTTTCTGCGCTTAGTCAATAGCTTGAAATCAAGTTTATGTCAAGCATTATTTTTTCATTTAATTTTAAACTGTTATATATAATAAATATCAACATCTTCCTACTTCAACAATAAGAATATGATAAATATGATTGGCGAATGTGAGGTTATTTATTTTTGATTTTAATATGATGATTGTTTTTGTTTATTTTATTTTAATTATTATTAATTTTTATGTATTGTTATATCCCTTTAAAAGAAATAACCACTGGTTTGTAGTTTTCTATAGTGCTTCACGGCAAAACGTAAACAAACATATAACAGAGGCCAAAATTACACTAAATATTTTAACGGTCAAATGTAATCTTACAAAAAATTATATACAGTTAAAAAAATTTCTCACAGTATTGAAACAGAAATGAGAAGAAACATATGTATACAATTTGTAGTTGAGCAGCAAAAGTTGAATAGCATGTATCAGCCAATCTGAATGAAGTTTTATTATAAACAGCTTATAGCTAAGCTATATGCAAGCTACATAGTAAAATTAAAAAAAAACGTTTCGAGGAATTTGTTCTTATATTTTTTGGTTCCCGAAAAACTTGACAGAATTTTGATTGTATCATATTTACCATGGTGAAATAAATATAAGGTGGCACCGCTACGGTAGATGACTGTTTTTTGCTCAACCATTGCCTGGTTAAATTGATGTCAAGTTTTTGTGTACAATAAGTACTTGTTGTGTTTGCTAGTAATTGTACATATGTGGAGTGCATTAATGTGTTTTACCGCTATAAATTTGGACGTAGGTCATGACTTTACACGAAACAATAATTCAATTGGTTGTTGTATTGGTTTCCGTAGTACTGCTACCATATATTTCTTTCACCATGTTATGTACACTAGGCAGATATACCAGGTACTCTCACTGGTACAATAATTAACAACATCAAAGACCACACGTATTTTGTTGGTAGAATCTTACGAGCTAATGTCAAAATCAAGAAAGAAGAAGCATCATTAACAAGGGAGATTTATAAAGAAAAACATTTTATGTAGCATGTAAATAAACTTTTGACAGTTGTTGGATACTTACCAAAGCAAATAGACAGCTGCGCTAGTGAGGCTACCTGGTAAATCTGCCTTGTGTGTAAATATAATTGGCAGCGACTGACACTATCATGTAAAAAAGGTCGAAATAGCTACATCCCCTGTGTGAGTCCGATCACAGGGGAGATGTGTAAACATCTAGTAATGAAAAAGATATTAATCAGCTGTTTACTGAAATGTAATGCATGTAATTATTTTACAGCAATGGTTTTTGAGCCGTACAGCGCTAGCACAATTATATGTTAATGAAAATTAGTAGCTACTATTGCACACTAGATGGTATTTATATGCAGCGGTTAAGTTTCTCTGTATTTCTTGTTGTCCGTATGATTACACTAATACACTCATATATCGCTCACCCCGATTTGATCTTAAGGGGCCTAGACACGGTCAAAATTCTTGCTGTCATTTTCGTGTATGTGTGCTTGCAGGATTGAAGCACTCAGACTTGTTAACTCGTCAATCATTCATTTCTGATTTGATTTTGTGGTGTTCGTATGATATATTAAAAAATTAAAACAAACGAAAATGTTAAGAAAAATGTCTCTAAATAAAGAAATATTAATAGCTATAATGGCAGCGTGTTTGCAAAAAAAGAAAAGCAAAACAGAAAAAGTTTAACAAAAAAAAACGCATATGGATCACACATGTTTTAATTCTTATTCCGCTTTTTTTACACTTTCTCACTATGAAAAATTACATGAAATAAAATATTACTACAATATATTCACAAGCATGTGACAGCAAGCATGCTAAAAATCAAAATTTTTTGATTTTTCTTCAAGCATTGTCGGTGTCACAGAGGCAAAACACACTGGATGAATTTTTAGTCCGCTTAATTTTTGTTCTTTTCAAAACACACTGGATTAATTCATCTGGCATAAAATTCTATATGTATACACAGCTTTGTGTGTGTTAGTATTTTATTGTTTATTTGATGTTTGTCTTTCGTTCGCTGTACACATACATTACTCGCAGTCTACATTTACCATCGATTTGTTCTGCCAATGAACAAATCCATGCCCGCACATTGTTTCAGCTAGTATAGACCACTGTTGTTCATGTTTTGGTTGAACAGCGTTGTCAGAACATTTGTTCGTACAACCATGGTCAACCATCAAATGTCATTTTTACTTTGACAATTACTTTAACCATAAAAATTTAAGTGAGAAAAAAAGCCGCGAAAATATTTTCCAAGAAACAAAAATCTATTAAAATACCAAAGAATAGAAGTTTTTCATAACTTTAACAAATATTTTCCAAAAAAATCTTTATATTCTGGGATTCTGGGATGTAAGTAAACCAATAAACCACGAAGTGAACTTGCTGAAAACTTGAAATTGTGGTAAAACAGAACACGAACATAAACTGATACTCCCCACATAGAAAAACATGAACAAATTGTGTGCTGCCATTCTGCCGCCGAAATGTTCATGTGCAAACAAATCGACGGCTAATATAGACGGTGAGTTATGAAACAAACTTAGCGCAAATATGGCTGGAATAAGTGATGAAAAATTTGCAATAATCTTAGTAGGAATTTCTAGTGCCTCTAACTTTGAAGCTGCAGCATTACTTCTAGAAAATGAGAAGGCAAAGAAAAGAAGCGAATACATTTGAGAAAATGTATTCCGGTTGAAGAAAAATTTTCTGCAACTTTAAGATTTTTAGCTACAGGAGGAACCTTTAATCAGTAATGTTTACTCACTTTGATTGATAAAAACTCTAATTAGAAATAAGAAATAGAGATGAACACGCTAAATTGACCTAAAAGTAGCTAAAGTTACATCACTTAACACTTCAACAAAGTACACAAGAGTGCTTCTGCAACAAACTTCACTTCTTTACGCGCTGTCAAAATTGGATTTTCCAATTGCAAAGCGTTGGCGCCGCGTTATTTCGGTTGGTCTCATAGATTTTGTATGGGCATGAGAAATTTTGACAGTCATAAAACGCTTTGCGTCGTAATTTAGGTTGGTCTCTTAGTCTTTAGTTGTTCATCTTTGTGTAAACATGAACTTCAAAACAAAAGGGGGTTGGTCGCGCCAACAACCATTAAAATTGATGAATGAGTCAGTAAAGGTTTTTTCGGTAATTTCAGAAACTTATAAAAATTTTTGCAGTAATTTTAGTAACTAGTAAAAGTTTTTGGTTACTGAAAATTTTATTGAAATTATGTAAATAACTTTTACTGGTGACGAAATAAACTTATATGAATGTACCTTTAAAAATTCACTTTTCACGTTTAGATTAAAAAAAATGAAGGTGTTCTTTTTTAATTGGTGTGTCCTTTTTTATTTTTTTACTATTAATTTTTTCTTTCTTCAAACTCCTATATTAAAAGTCGTATTTTCTCAATACAATAAAAGTTATAATCACCAATACAATATTAATAATATCATCACCAAATGGAATGTGCAGAAATGAAAATCTTTTTATCAAATTACTGTAATATATTTGGACATATTTTATTGTTTAAAATACATTAATATATGCTAGTTAGAGGGCCATGCCTAAAGTATATGCAATTGTTTATAATTAGTGAATACAATTTTTATTACATTTCTAAATGTCCTTTTTGCATTGAAAAACATGGTTATCGTAATCATAGCTGATCTTAAATAGGGTGCAGACAATTTTCTATTTTCGGCAATTTCCTTAAAGGTTCCTCCTGTAGCTAAAAATCTTAAAGTTGCAGAAAAATTTTCTTCAACCGGAATACATTTTCTCAAATGTATTCGCTTCTTTTCTTTGCCTTCTCATCTTCTAGAAGTAATGCTGCAGCTTCAAAGTTACAGGCACTAGAAATTCCTCGTAAGATTATTGCAAATTTTTCATCACTTATTCCAGCCATATTTGCGCTAAGTTTGTTTCATAATGTATGCGAACGAAAGACAAACATCAAATAAACAATAAAATACTAACACACACAAAGCTGTGTATGCGTATACAATTTTATGCCAGATGAATTAATCCAGTGTGTTTTGAAAAGAACAAAAATTAAGCGGACTAAAAATTCATCCAGTGTGTTTTGCCTCAATGAGCTAAGATATAAATGTCAAAAGCGTAAGAAAAAGAAGCATTTAAAATTAAGAAATAAAACATCTTGCATCATGCCAACATACAAAAGTGAAGAAAATATAAATGAAATTTATTTGTCTACTGACGATTTGGTAAAGCACCAATGAAATGCATATAGACATTGCTTAACCACCAACAAATAAATTTCATTTATATTATAGTATTGTGACAACAATGTGTTAAATAAAAAAACTTCATAACAGTTTGATTTAGATTTTATTTTTCATTTTGCCTTATAAATACTTTTCTTGTTATCCAATGGATTTCTGATTGTATAAAGGTGTAGAAAAATAAAATAGATTCGTATCGAACATACTTTATTTGTTGGTTTAGTTTTGTATGAGTTGCAAGCCTATGTTCTTGTTCTGTTGTTATTTTTGAAAATAGTTTGTAATTTACAAGTTGTGAATTCTCAGATGGTTTTCGGAAGTATATGCATAAGATAAGAGGTTTTTAACTTTTCAAAACTGTGGTTAAAGTCTACTGACGATTTGGTAAAGCACCAATGAAATGCATATAGACATTGCTTAACCACCAACAAATAAATTTCATTTATATTATAGTATTGTGACAACAATGTGTTAAATAAAAAAACTTCATAAAGTGAAGAAAAATGAAAAAAAAAAGATTTAATCAACACATTATATATTATCTTGTGACCTGAAATCGGAAATGGGTCTATATATGATATGATCTAATTCTTCAAAAAGTGATCACTGCATATAAGCGAACGCTTTGTAAATTGCTTTTGGCACAAGCTACTCCACTTTTCCATTGTTATGGAGCACTTAGACACACGAAAAAATTAACAGAAACATATTTTTTTTGCACAGCTCACAAAAAGGCATATTTTTATAAAATTTGATAATTAATTTTGACCAATTAAAGAAAAACTATATAATTCCACTATGAAATGCAATATAATTGCAATATTAAACGAATTTGTTCCAAATATATTGAAAACACTTTTAAAAATAAATTTGAAAATAACAGAAAAAACGACTGTAGCAAACATAAAACACCTTTTATCGTGTTTAACTAGTTTTTTATCTAGATTGTTATTATTATTATTATTAGTATTTTCTTTTAGTTCACTTTTTTCACAACAATAATTTAAAATATTCGTTTTTCAATAAACAGTTTTTATTCATATATCAGCTCTGAACACATATATGTATAATTACGCCGTACTTTGACAGTTTAAACCAAGGCAGATTTAACAGGTACTCTCAGTACCGCAGCTGTATATTGAAATTTGTTGAGCTACTGTCAAAAGTTTATATACAAGCCACATAAAATGTTTTTTTTCTTAAATCTTCCTTGTTAATGATGCTTCTTCTTCCTTGATTTTGACATTAGCTCTACATTTTCTACCAACAAAATACGTGTGGTTTTTGGTGTTGTTTCATTGTTGTACTAGTAAGAGTACCTGGTAAATCTGCCTTGGTTTAAACTCACAACAAACAAAAATTCAATAGGAGCAAAAAATTGTTTACATTCCTAACGATGCCACCTGGCTTAGTACGCCCTGATCCAGTGTGTTCTGCCTCACACATACTAACAAATTTTAACTCATACTCACCGTTGCCAAATGTGCAGATTTATCTGCATTTGACAGTTTTTCTAAGTATTGAGCAGTTTTGCAGTTTTTTTCTTTAAAAACCAGTTTTTCTGTAAATTGTGCAGTTTTTACATTTTACTTTTTTACTCTTAATTTTGTTATTTTAGTACCAATTTCTGAAACCATAATTTTACCCCATTTGCTTAATATAACAGTGGCAAGGTTTAACTATACTATTTTATACGAGTATGTAATTTTCACATACATCTTTTTGCACCCCTGACCACAAAGCAAGTTGAATTTTACCAAGGTGTACTGTACAAGGCGAATTCACTACCAGGTGGCCTTATTTCAAAAAATGTCGATCAGGTGATACCAAGGCAAAATTGCCGAACTGTCAAAATCTTCTTTTTTTCTTTAAAGCTATTCTTTGCGCCATAAAGAAGTGATAATAAAAATTGTGCTAAAAATTTTAATAACTTACAAACAATTTTATAAAAATTTTAAAACACAATAATTTTATTAAAGGAATATTATTATAAAAAAATAAAATGCGTGTTTGTGCTATTGGCAAACGCAAATTCCCCAAGGGAGAGGTGATTGGCTATTATGTGGCTGCTGTTGTGGTGGCTCCGCCATTAAAACACCTAATGAATACAAATTTATAAATAGTAGTTTTATATGTTTTCGAAGATTTGGTAGTTGTGGTTCTCGTTGTTGAAGGTGGCTGAACATATTGTATACAATATGATCAATATTTTCAGCCTATCCAATTGAATATTGGGCTTGCAATTAGACCTGCAGATTTTGTTTATGATACATGCATACATATATACATTGATCTTTTGGCATCAGCATGGATGGATGACTCTGGTGATTGGCTATTATGTGGCTGCTGTTGTGGTGGCTCCGCCATTAAAACACCTAATGAATACAAATTTATAAATAGTAGTTTTATATGTTATTATAAAATAATAAGTATTTGGCACATAAATTCAATAAATAAATACTTTACCATTTTCTTACTGATTCTCTTTGTTCTTTTGTTACCAGTATCGCCATCATAATCGCCATTTTTCTATTTAAGTATATTTGACAGATGGAAATTTTTTACACAAACAAAATACATGTATTTTCTGCAGAGTTGCAAATCGAGTTCACCTTGTAGTGAATTCGCCTTGGTACTGTAGTTTGACGATTGAAGAAAACAAGATGCCACAATTTTTGGATTTAACAAGATTTTTTGTATGTATGTCATATAAACAGATTAACAGCTGATATATATAGTTTTAACAAGATTTTTTGTTTTGTTTACATTTTCGAGAGAGAATACGCAAGCACGTGCGTTCATGGGAGCATATATGCCATGTATTTATGGGGGTTGTTTTAACTATTTGCTTATAGCTTAAAAACCACACGTTTGCGGCTAACGCCACTACCTGCAATCGAAAGCTTACAAAAATGCGCTTCGATTGCAATAATTATCATACATTTCCGTGCCTCGTGGAAGAATTTGTGGGTGCAACAAGATTTGCAAAAGTTGAAGAATACAAAAATATTTATTTTTCGAGAGAGGATACGCAAGTATGTGTTATTATAAGAGTATATATGCTATGTATTCATGGGGGTTATTTTAACTATTTGCTTATAGCTTAAAAACTACACGTTTGCGGTTAACGCCACTACCTGCAATCGATAGCTTACAAAAATGCGCTTCGATTGCAATAATTATCATACATTTCCGTGCCTCGTGGAAGAATTTGTGGGTGCAACAAGATTTGCAAAAGTTGAAGAATACAAAAATATTTTTTTTGTCGAGAGAGGATACGCAAGTATGTGTTATTATAAAAGTATATATGCTATGTATTCATGGGGGTTATTTTAAATATTTGCTTATAGCTTAAATACTACACGTTTGCGGCTAACGCCACTACCTGCAATCGAAAGCTTACAAAAATACGCTTCGATTGCAATAATTATCATACATTTCCGTGCCTCGTGGAAGAATTTGTGGGTGCAACAAGATTTGCAAAAGTTGAAGAATACAAAAATATTTTTTTTTGTCGAGAGAGGATACGCAAGTATGTGTTATTATAAACGTATATATGCTATGTATTCATGGGGGTTATTTTAACTATTTGCTTATAGCTTAAAAACTACACGTTTGCGGCTAACGCCACTACCTGCAATCGAAAGCTTACAAAAATGCGCTTCGAATCTTAGCCGAATAAAATATGGTAGTGCTAACCGATCACAACGTGCTGGGACAACGTGCAGGGACAACAAGAGCTCTTAAAGCCAACATTCTAAATTTGCGAAATAAGAATAATTCCTTGGATGCGACAAAAAAATTGCTGATGCTGCCGCCGCTTCTGCTTGTGGTATTTTAATAAATAATGAAATTACCACTGAATGCAGAAATGCTGACGCTTCAAGATAACAGATTACTTAATGTACTTAATGAAAGATTTATTGATCTATAGATGTCATTTTGGGTATATTTAATAAATAATATTGAATTGTTTTTGTTTTCTTTCATAAAAAAGTGTTTATATGTAAAAATAAGTTTTTTAATTAATGCCGATTTTAAGAAATGAAAGTGCCTATAAAGCCCGTTTTTTTTGGTAAATTTGCTGATTTTTCACGAAAAATTTCTGGCAGCTCTGGCAACATACCAATTTTCTAGTTTTTGAGTAGAAAGAAATATTTTTGTATTCTTCAACTTTTGCAAATCTTGTTGCACCCACAAATTCTTCCACGAGGCACGGAAATGTATGATAATTATTGCAATCGAAGCGCATTTTTGTAAGCTTTCGATTGCAGGTAGTGGCGTTAGCCGCAAACGTGTAGTTTTTATGCTATAAGCAAATATTTAAAATAACCCCCATGAATACATAGCATATATACTTTTATAATAACACATACTTGCGTATCCTCTCTCGACAAAAAAAAAATATTTTTGTATTCTTCAACTTTTGCAAATCTTGTTGCACCCACAAATTCTTCCACGAGGCACGGAAATGTATGATAATTATTGCAATCGAAGCGTATTTTTGTAAGCTTTCGATTGCAGGTAGTGGCGTTAGCCGCAAACGTGTAGTTTTTAAGCTATAAGCAAATAGTTAAAATAACCCCCATGAATACATAGCATATATACGTTTATAATAACACATACTTGCGTATCCTCTCTCGACAAAAAAAATATTTTTGTATTCTTCAACTTTTGCAAATCTTGTTGCACCCACAAATTCTTCCACGAGGCACGGAAATGTATGATAATTATTGCAATCGAAGCGTATTTTTGTAAGCTTTCGATTGCAGGTAGTGGCGTTAGCCGCAAACGTGTAGTTTTTAAGCTATAAGCAAATAGTTAAAATAACCCCCATGAATACATAGCATATATACGTTTATAATAACACATACTTGCGTATCCTCTCTCGACAAAAAAAAAAATATTTTTGTATTCTTCAACTTTTGCAAATCTTGTTGCACCCACAAATTCTTCCACGAGGCACGGAAATGTATGATAATTATTGCAATCGAAGCGCATTTTTGTAAGCTTTCGATTGCAGGTAGTGGCGTTAGCCGCAAACGTGTAGTTTTTAAGCTATAAGCAAATATTTAAAATAACCCCCATGAATACATAGTATATATACTCCCATAAACGCACGTGCTTGCGGATCCTCTCTCGAAATTGTAAACAAAACAAAAAATCTTGATAAAATCAGCTGTTAATCTGTTTCTCATACATACATACAAAAAAATCTTGTTTTCTTAGAATCCAAATCTTGTTTTCTTCACGGCGATAGTTTGACGTCTTTCTTTTTGAGAGAGAGAGCGAAAGAGAGTTAACTTTGTTCGTAACATGAATTGGTTTAATTTTAATTTTTGTTTTGAAACATTTCAACTGTGATGCCAGTTACTTTAAATTTTTAAGTAAAGTTGAACTGAGATGCCACATCATATTATATGTACATATATTTATATATATATATATATATATATATATATATATATATATATATATATATATATATATATATATATATATAATACAATACAATCTTAATAGAGTAAAATTTTTATTTTATTAAGATTTTGAATTGTTTATTATTTGTTTATTACACAATAAAATATATGAGTGTGACGCCAAGAAAACAAGCAAATTGCATTTACCTGCTACTGTGCTGCCTAATTGAAAAACTAAAACGCATCGTTTACTAAAATATCTTATATGGTACCCTTGTTTTTCCAGAACAATTGTTCGAAATGTGTGAATCGTTTCAGAACAAACTCTTAACAAACTAAAATTGTTTCGGAACAAATTTTTTGTTCCGAAACAATGGGTGAATCCAGCTTAAGAGGCCGTCAGAAGTAGTTAATTGTTGCACAGAAAGGGTATGTAAGTGTCTTATTCTTGACGTGACGTTGACAAATAGAATAAGGGGAATATGAAAAAACTTATGTAAACAATTGTGTACATGTGAGTTTGCACCCCTGTCGTACTTATTACTTCTAGGGAAATTAGAAAATATAGCTCAACTGCTCACTCTAGAGCTATTTTATATCAGTATGTGGACACATGACATATCAGTTGACTGCACAGTACTGATGAATCAAATAACTACTCAAACCTGGCACTCCGTTATGTTTTGTTTATATTCTTCAGTGCAAATAAAGAAATCAATTACCAAATTTAATTCACAATTTTTTTATTTCAATAATTGTAATAAAAATAAATAATATCTTTACAAACTTATAAATAATACCTAAGATCTTCTTCTTGTACCCGTCACAGCATATTCTGTGCCCGTGATGCTGATGTTTTTGTTTTCATATTGTGGTGGTGCAAAATCCGAATGGCTAAAATGAACAGAAAAACAAACACCAATTAAACAAGATCTAATAAATTTTAACTACTTTTTTATATTATCATATTTTACCTTAATATTTCAGTTTTTGGTGAGCATCTTGTAGAGCCTTGGAATTATCCTTTGTTCACTTGGGTGGTGAGTTCTTTGGTGAGTTTCTCCACTCGTCCGGAAATATGGCCCAATTTACACCATGAATTTTATTCATGAATTTTATTCATGCTGTTTTTGTTTGTAGGTGAGCGGTGTAGAGACGAAGTAGGTGCAGAAAAAACTGCACGATTTCTGTTTTTCATGAAGTTTTTTGTATTGCCTTTTGCACTACTTTTCGTTCTTCTTGTTTTGTTTTATTATTTTTCGTCTTTCAAAGTGAATACATCATATCTACATGTGGTTTTATTAAAAAGTGAAAAAATTACTAATGAAAAAAGTTTCCAATATTTTTTCCGTCATAGTACAATAGCTTTTATTTTATATTATATTATATTATATTTTCTTGTATATAAGTCACTAATGCTAAAATAAGAATGATCAAACAAAGAAAATTAAGCGATAGCAAGCTAAAAAATCAACCCTGAAATATAAATATACATGAATTAGAAATCAACGTATAAATGCTAGAGGATTTTAGAAGATATTTTGAAAGAAAGTTAAAAAATATTCATGAATTATAATTCATGGTGTAAATTGGGCCTATGATGGATATTACTAATGGCTGTAAAAATAACTTATTATACATGTCCTATTTCACTAAAAGTTCACGTTTTCTTTCATGATGTTAAATAATTATTCATATGTTTAATTTCCTTTCTATAAAAAGATATAAAATCAAAACAAATTAAAAACAAAAAGTATTGTCAAAAACTCAACAAATGTCGGTCTCATGTACAAGTGGGTTAGTGAAAATGTTTTGTGTGTATTAAGCTATGTACAGACGATTGGCAGATCTTCCAATATTGTAAGATCTGTCAATGGGCTGGCAACGTACTGACAATGACAGATTGGAAGCAAAAGCTAAATTGCGTGTTTAGACGACTGTAAGAAAACCTTACAATTTCATTGTCAGATAATTGTAAGACCATAAATTTATCAATAGTGCCATTGTCAGCTGCATGAATTTCACACATGTGCCAACATCCAATGAGCTTACAATGTCTGACAATTGACTAACAATGACAAAATAAGGTGTTCACACGATTGTTAGATAGCTTACAATATTATTGCCTTACAATGTGCTGCCAATGGTTTTTCTAACAACGTTGCAATACAAAAATTGTAAGTTCACAAGGTTGTTAGACATTTTCTTAACATTTTTCTGACAATATTGGAAGATCTGCCAATCGTCTGTACATAGCTTTAGTTTCAGTCATTCATTTCTTGTAGGGTATGTGTAATATGATTTACACTTTTTTAGTTACCTACATACATGTATACGTATACAGGAACATGTTTCATCTCATATACCTCATACAAAAGATCTAGTTTTTTCTTGTATGAAAGTGATGATATTTTCCAAATGTGACTTATTTTTTATCCAAATGATGATTTTCTTCACAAAGCTTCTGGCAACGCTGTGCACAATTCAGCTGAATATATCTTAATACAACACTGTGTGTGCGCTGATTTGCTGAACATCTTGGATTCAGTATATCGCTGCTGTACAATTTCTTCATGAGAATTCAAAGTACAAAATGGCTGTAGCACTTGCGACGACGTTGTGTTCGTTGTCGTTCGTTGCCAGTTGTGTGTCGTAAGTGCGCTCCGCTAAAATATTTTTCTTGGTTAAAAATTAATATAAAATTATACACATTGTTAAGAAAAGAGAGAAAATGTAAGAGCGAGAGAGGAATGAGAGTAAAAAATATATATTTTGATCAAAGAAATAATAAATTGCAATTTAACATAAAAAAATTAATGAAATTTACAAAAAATTAAACACGTTTTTATGCAAACTATAAATACCTATTATTCCTTTTTATTTTCACAAATTATAAAACCATGTAGATTTTTACATAAAGAGCACACACGCAGAGGCAATCAAGCAATAAAATATTTTGTTCAGACAAATATTTTAAAATTTAAGTTCAGTGCATAAATTAAATTTTCTTTATAACAAATCTTTAGGTTAATTTTTTCATTTTCTGTTAATTATATGAACTTATATATCTATCCGTTAATCATTATAAAATATTTAATTTCACTGAAACGAAGGTAGGAAATTAAAAAAAAGAAATTCACATAATTTTTTTTGTTACGAACGGATGAATAATATTGTGAAGAAGAAGCAGCAAAAAGGTATTCGTTCGGTCTTTTGTTTGTGTGTTCGAATCGCGTAGAATTGCTGGTGTAAAATTTGTCTTCGCACGAAATTTTAACGTCGCGTAACGCCGCTGAGGCAAAATTCAACTGTCTACCTAAAATAAGCGCTCGTTTGTTCGTTGCTCGTTAGTGAATAGAGTATATACTCTCCAATTAAATGGTAAAAGCAATAACAACAAAATCGGATTTAAACAACTTCGTATTTAAAACGATTCAAATTGTTAAAAATAAATACACGACATAAACCTGCTTCAGCGGAGAGGTGTGTGAAAGTATCTCATAACTCTCTCGGCAAAGGCAAGAGATTTAAGAGATGAAACAGAAATAAATAAAAGTGAAGTGCTCAAAAGTATGAGAGTAATTAGTATCTGATTTATTTGGTTTTGTTTTTAAGAATCTGTAAAGAAAGCAGAAATTAGCAAAAATATTTAATGATTTATCAAATGTACTGTTTTTTTGCGTATATTTTTAAAATTAACCACAAAATATGCGAACCACAAATTACAACATAATAATAAAGAATCCCTAAAATTACAACATAATAATAAATTGTGAAATATACTAACTTTGAAAAGAGGCGTAGAATAGCTTTTTCTTGCTTCATTAATTCACATGTAATTCATGACTACTCCAGAAGCAGCTGAGGTTAATTAAATACCTAAGTCCTAAAGAACTGAATACTAAAAGGTGACGTTTTATTGATATTAGAAATAATGAAGTAATAAAAAAAATATTTCTCGCAAAATATATACGTCCATACATATGTACCTACATATATATACATATATATATATATATATATATATATATATATATATGTATATATATATATATATATATATATATATATATATGTACATATGTATCTAGGTACATATCTATTTTTATTGCATTCAGTTCAAGCCCTAAATAAATATATATGTACATGTGTAGATATGTATGTTGTACACATACATACAGAGTAACACAAGTGTTATTATACCTACTTGCTCAACATTTCTTAGTTAAATGAGTCTAGAAATAAAAAAGTATATGTTCGAGAAAAACATAAATAGTTTTAAAATAAATCCTTTTCGTATTTAGTATCACTCTATTGCAGTTTTCAATCTTGTTTCTCTTGATTTGCTATTCTTCTACTTATGCAAGTCAGTGATGACAACAAATTGTACCGAATTTTCGTTCCTACATTTTTATAACAAATCTTTGCAGATAACACTGTTAAAAATATCTGAGACATCGAAGAGTACCCCAATTTATGTACAGTGAAGGATTAAAGTCTACAAGTCAAAAAAACGACGTAATAATAAACAAGTAAAAGTGCTACAGTGAACTCGCGAAAACGTGAACTAATTTTTACCAAGGTTGTTCACGTTTTCGATTGTAAAAATTTTATAACAAAAATCCTTGAATAATGAAGACGTCATCCAAGCAGACTCGGACCTTTTATAGTTAACAGTGCATACATAATTTTTAAAGCATCTGGGATATTTTGCCTTTCCAATGAAAGTTAGTCGCTGTTTTTCCATTTTAGCACAAGGTGTAGTTTTCTCCAATGATGCAACCAACATTTTTTTGCGGCAATTGCTTCCAATATAGACCGTATTCATCAGCGTTATACAACTGATCCTGACATAACCCAAGTTCATTAATTTTTTATCTTAATTTTATTTTAAACGAATCTACCAGATGCGGCTGAGCGGAAAGTTTTTCTCTGTAGTCGAACACCATATCTTTTTTTGAAATTTTGTAGCCATCCGTCGCTTGCATTAAATCCTCGATTGTTTTCATTAATTTGGTCATGAAGTTGATTGGCTTTCGCTTTAAGCACTAGCCCGCCTACTGGCAGTTTCTTATCTCATGTTCACAAACCATTTATAACGATTTTTCTCCATTAAAAACAATCAACCTGAAAATTTTCTGGGATTCCCAAAATTAAACGTAAATTTTAAAATAAAACGAAGAAAACTTTGTTCACGTTTTAGAGCTTTCAGACTTCGTTCACGTTTTAGAGTAGTCAATGTAAAAATAAAAATGTTCACGTTTTCGAGTCGTTCATCTATTCGAGTATTCACGTTTTCGCGAGCTCACTGTATATTCGGCTGTGCCGAATCTTAAATACCCTTCACAGATGTAATTCTTCTTTCTTTCTTGCTAAAACAGGAAGTAGGTTTAATTAAAAGATGTAACATAGTTTTACTTGACAAAAAAAATTTAAATTTTTAAACTTTTTCTTCACTTTCATATACCATAAAATATATTATTTGTTTAACCGCGGATTCGAAATTTTGATTTTTTAAGATTTTAATACCAATTTTGTTCTTCCTGAATTATAAAATAGTTTTAATTAGCAAAAACATCAACATCAATTGCCTATTTGATTACTTTTATATATTTCAATATCCCAACCCTGGAAACGAAATTTAATTTTTTTTACCAATGCAACTCCTAATGAGGCACGAAATAGTTTTATTTAAGGAAAACTTAATATTTGTAACCATTTTGGTCACTTTCATGTACCATAAAATATTGCAGTTATCCAACTCTGGAATCTAAATTTTGATCTTGTTTTTTAGTTTTTGATACCAATTTTGTTTTTCCTGAACTAAAAAATAGTTTTAATTAGTAAAAAACCGACGTTAGTTGCCTTTTTGGTTACTTTTATGTATAAAAAAGTTTCAATTTCCCATCCCTGGAAGCGAAATTAAATTTTTTTTACTAATCCTAGTCTTCATTAGGTATAAAGTCGTTTTATTTAAGAAATACTTAAAAATAGCAACCCTTTTGGTCACTTTCATGTACTACAATATTGCATGTACCAAAAAACTTTAAACTTCCCAACCCAGGATTCGAAATTTTGATTTTTTTTTTGAAATTTTTGATACCAATTTTGTTCTTCCTAAAATATAAAATAGTTTTAGATAGCAAATAAAAAACAACGTCAATTGCATTTTTGGTTACTTTTATGTATAAAAAAATTTCAATTTCCCTACCCTGGAAGCGAAATTTTAATTTTTAAAATTATTTTTATCAGTGCAAATCTTCATGAGGTATAAGGTAGTTTTGTTTAAGAAAAACTGAAATTTTTTAACCAGTTTGGTTATTACATGTACTACAAAATATTGCATGTACCAAAAAAAACTTTAATTTTTCCAACCCTGGAAGCGAAATTTAAATTTTTAGTTAGTTTTATCAGTGCAGAAAAATTTCAAATTTTTAACCATTTTGGTCACTTGCATGTACTATTAAATATTGCACTTGTCCATCCCTGGATTCGAAATTTTATTTTTGAATTTTTGATACCAATTTAGTTCTTCCTAAATTATAAGACAGGGTTAGTTAGGAAAAAACAAAAAAAAAACAACATCAGTTGCCTGTTTGATTACTTTCATGTATAAAAAAATGCAATTTCCCACCACTGGAAGCAAAATTTTAATAAAAAAAATTTGTTTGGCCAATGCAAATCTTCATGACGTATAAGGAGGTTTTGTAAAAGAAAAACTTAACATTTTTAAAAATTTTAGTTACTACATGTACTACAAAATAGGCCGACAAAAAATTTTTTTAGTTTTCCATCCCTGAAAAAAAATTAATTTTTTTTTAATTTTTAATAGACCATTGAGGCTCCCCAAAGCAAGAAATAGGTTTAATTTACAAACATTAAAAAAAAACAAGTAAAAGTGCTATATTCGGCTGTCCCGAATCTTAAATACCCTTAACAGATGTCATTCTTTTCGTTTAAATTTTTTGGCTAGGAAGCTAACTGTTTGGCTTTTCTTATTACTAATACCTCTGAACGTCTTTCAAAAATATTAAACATGTTTAATTTATAAACAAAAAGAAAAAATCCGTTTCATGTACCCCCAAAAAGTTCTAATTGTTCAACCGTAGAATCAATCGTCTTTTAGATATTTTTGGTTCTTAATACCAATTTATTTCTTCCTGATGTATGAAGTAGGTATAATTCATCGTAAAATTCAGAAATATCAAATATTATGGTTACTTTTATGAATCAGAAAATGTCGTTTTTCCAACCCTGGAGCCGAATTTTTATTTGTTAAAATTTTTAATACCAATTTAATTCTTAGCGAAGTATAAAATATGTTTAATTCATTAAAAAAAACAAAATTGGGAAATGCACAAAAAATTTCAATTTTCCAACACTGGAACCGAATTTTTAATTTTTTGATACTAATTTAACTTTTTCTGATATCTGAAATAGGTTTAATCACTAAAAGCACAAAATTTGGAATTTATGTATGTACTTTTATGTACTAAAAACATTTCGATTTTCCAACTCTGGAAGCGATTTTTTTTACCAATGCAATTCTTAGCGACGTGTAACATAGTTTTACTTGACAAAAAAAATTAAAATTTTTATACTTTTTGGTCACTTTCATGTACCATAAAATATTTCATTTATTCAACCCTCCAGTAGAAATTTAAATTTTTTTATGATTTTAATACCAATTTTGTTGTTCCTGAATTATAAAACAGTTTTAATTAGCAAAAAAAAAAAAACAACGTCAATTGCCTCTTTGGTTACTTTTATGCAGAATAAATATTTCAATTTCCCTGGAAACGAAATTTAATTTTTTTTGCCAATGCAACTCTCAATGAGGCATGAAATAGTTTTATTTAAGAAAAACTTAATATTTGTAACCATTTTTGTCACTTTTATGTACTACAAAATATTGCAGTTATCCAACTCTGGAATCTAAATTTTGATTTTTAATTTTCCATCCCTGGAAAAAAATTTTATATATTTAGTTTTTAATAGACCATTGAGGCTTCCCATAGCACAAAATAAGTTTAATTTACAAACATAAAAAAAATAATTGATTTTTGGTATAAATTTTGCGTCGAGAAATAGGTGTAAGCTTCCCAGCTCTGGAACCATACTTCGGATATTTCTGAATTTCAAGTTCATTTCCAATCTATTTAAGTTTATTTCCAATCCAACGGTCCAAGAACGAAGTCTCTAGCTCTTCTGGGGCTTGGGAAAACCGACAGACAGACGGACATCGCTCAATCGTCATCGCTATTCATAAGGATGCAGAATATATATAATTTATGGGGCCCCAAGTGCATATCGAAGAATTTACACACGGAATGACAAACCTATACATACCCTTTCACTTTTTTGTGAGGGGATAAAAATTTATTTATTTCATTCACGCAACATTTTTGTATTTTTGCTTTTTTATACCCTCCAAAAAATAATATGGAGGGTATATTCACTTTTAATTCCGTTTGTAACGCAGCAAAATATCCATCTGAGACTCCATGATGAAATTTAACACGATCTTAGCATATCCGTCCGTCCGTCAGTCTGTGGAAATCACGATTCAGTCCAAACGAAAAGAGCTAGACTCTTGAAATTTTGTATAAATATATCTTGAAGGATAAGTTCGGAGATGGGCTAAATCGGGCAAGAGTGAAAAAAGTTCCCCTAAGAAGAACTAAACCAACCTCTAAAAAACAACATAATTTTTAAAGTTTTTTTTTTGTAATTTTGTTAAGCAAATGATATATTTTCATATTAAGGAAGGTTCAAAGCGTTAAACTTGGAACCATAAAATAAAAAAAAAAAATTTGTTGGACCCGGCCCGTTTAGTGGGTGTTATTATACGCAAAAATAGTGTAAAAATTTAACAAAATGTTTTATTTAAGTCTACATTCCTTAATAATAACATTTTTAAGCTTTAATGACGAAGCTGAGACGTAACCTGGTATTACTCTGCCCTACCCCCTCCTCCCCCTAAATAACCCTATAAAAAAAAACTGTTTTAAATTTTGTATATAATTATCCCAAGCATTTATTTGTAGAGGTTTATGACAAAGGTGAAATGTCTCCCCCACAGCCCTTGCCAGAGCGACGCCGCCAAAATACAGTTAAACATTTTAAATTTACTTACTAAATATTTGAAGGGTATTTAAGATACGCCCCGGTCGAATGTAACGTTTTTACTTGTTTTTTTATGTGCCGACCGAATATAGCAAGCAATGCGATCGTGAGAAGAAACTTCGTTTGACCTAAGAAAATTAGTTTTAAAACATAGGCAGGAAATTACATCGTATGAAGAAATGTTAAAGTTAAGTCAAGCAAAAGTATAAAAATTTTTTTAAAGCTACCTATTATCATACCGCTTCTTTTGAGAGATAATCGCGAATAGGTTAGCCAAAGAAGATTTCCCGGAGACATATAAATATAACTTTTATGAAAGTCAGAGTTGGTTCTCCAAAATTTGCCAAACATGTTGTTCGCGATTGTAGCAAAAGTGTTCAGTTAAGTTAAGCGAGCTCTTAACAGCAATGATTTGCAAGAGCAGAACTCCACGTAAAAAGCGTGTGATATCAGAAACAAATTCAAAGTATCCTAAAGTATTCCTGACCAGCACTAAGGAAATGACCCCACCATATGCAGTGCATTGTGCCGGAACTGTCACAGGAAGAGAAGCCTAGTTCGAATTCATCAATACCATAATATTTATTATATTATGTCAATACTAAGCCGTATGTAGATTTGAATTTTTTTTATTTGCTATACTCGTAAATGAAGTTAATTAACTTATGATTTGTTTTTTACAAATAAATATATTTAAAAGAAACGTGCACACCTAGAACATATTTTTTAATTATATTACAGTATCCTTTCACATCCATGGTTGAAGTCTAAATTTTACACCTCAATCATTCCCTTAACATGCACTGTAGAAGGATATGAGTCGACAGAGTCATTCAATAAATTGGTGATAAAACGAAGACCATCTTAAGTGCAGAGAAATTTGTTATGTTATACTGGGTTTTAACCATTTTCTAATTGTACCAGGGATGGAAGATGGATATTGTTATTTAGTACTAACTAGAAAGCAAAATGAACTTTTCATACAATTTCAGTACCAGTTTTTAGTATTGGGTGTTTTTTATTGAGGTATAGAACTTTAAGTTGGCATCACTTTTTTAACTGGCGGCCATTTTGTCAGCTGTCAAGTGATTAATATTTAGTTTGTTTTGCCATTTCATCATGAACAGGTTGACAAAAGAACAACGCTTGCAAATCGTGCAAATTTATTTCGAAAGTAATGGTTCAGTTCGCGAAGTTTACCGCAAGCTCCATCCATTTTATGGTCGACATAATCGTCCATCAGAGCAATTAATTCGGTTAACCATGGATCGTTTTCGCACTACGTTTACTCTATGTGATAATACGCATCCGCAGAGACGTCGAACAGTGCGCACCGAAGAAACAATTGCCGCTGTAGAGCAAAGTGTTGAAGAGGACCCACATGAATCGATTAATAATGCTGGAGAGTCAGTTACCGTTAATGGAGACCGGTATAGAGCCATGATAACCGACTATTTTGTTCCCGAATTGGATGGCATGAATGTGGATGAGTTGTGATTCCAACAAGACGGCGCTACATGCCACACAGCGCACGTCACAATCGATTTATTGAAGGAAACATTCGATGAGCGCATAATTTCGCGGAATGGACCTGTCAATTGGCCACCAAGATCGTGTGATTTGACACCATTGGATTATTTTCTTTGGGGATATGTGAAGTCGCTCGTCTACGCCAACAAACCAGAAACGTTAGGGTACTTGGAAGCCAACATTCGTGGCGCTATTGCCAACATACGGCCCCATATGCTCGAAAAAGTGGTTGAAAATTGGACCTGTAGAATTGGCTTTATTCGAGCCAGCCACGGCGGCCACATGCCCGAAATCATATTTAAACATTAATGGCATAAAATTATCCTTCCAATAAAGCCAAATTGATGGACATTAAAACGATTTTCTTGTGTTTTATTTCAATTCGAAGTTCTATACCTTTAAAAAAAACACCCTGTATTTATTAAAGTAGAAATTAAAAAATTTTCAATTTATCAGAAACGCGAATCATAAAAATTATTTCGGAATAGTAGCTGCTAGAAACTCCTGAATTGTTTTGATCGAGCAGAGACGTAAACTTTACTGTAAAGAAATTCTGAGCAAAAAAGCTTCCTATATAGCGAAATATTCCTTCAAATGCCTCAATATAACGAAATCAAAATAAATTCCAAATGGTAGAGTCCCGTTATAAAAACAGCGAAGTCTAAATGTATAAACGAAGTACTCGTACAAAAGCCTCAATACAACGAAGTGGGAATAAAATTATAGCAAAATGTTAAAATCCAGTTATCAAAAGAACTAATTTTTAATGTGTGTGCAAAGCCTTTTTTTAGTATTCGCATGTTAAGTAGAATTCGACGGGGTCGAATCTTAAATACTCTCCAAATATTTAGTAAGTAAATTTAAAATGTTTAGCTTGGTGGGACAGAGTTGCTTTATATAATATCGTACGTCAGCATCCACTAAAGGGGGCGGGGTTCAAAAATAGACAATATCATGTTTTCCGCAGACGAACGTATGGACATTGCTAGACCGTCTTAGACTTCATCACTTATGAAGAATATATATACTTTATGGAGTCAAATTCTCTTTGGAGGGTATTAAAACTGTTTTTTGGCGGGGTCGCTCTGGCAAGGGCTGTGGAGGAGATATTTCCCATTTGTGATAATACTCTAAAAAAAATGTTTGGGATAATTATATACAAAATTAAAAAAATTTTTTTAAGGCTCATTTGGGTGACAAAGGGGGTGGAGGGGGTAGGGCAGAGTAGCACCAGGTTACGTCTCAGCTTCACCATAAGAGCTTAAAAATGTTATTTTTAAGGAATGTAGGCTTATGTAAAACAATTTGTTAAATTTTGCACTATTTTTGCATATAATAACGCCCACTAAAGGGAGCGGGGTCCAAAATTTTTTATTTTATGACTCCAAGGTTAATCTCGTTGGACCTTCTTTAGTATAAAAATATATCATTTGCTTAACAAAATTACAAAAAAACTTTACACAAATTTTGTTGTTTTTAGAGGTTGGTTTAGTTCTTCTGAGGGGAACTTTTTTCCCTCTTGCCCGATTTAGCCCATCTCCGAACTTAACCTGTGCTATCCTTCAAGATATATTTATACCAACTTTCGAGAGCCTAGCTCTTTTCGTTTGAGCTGAACCGTGATTTCCACAGACGGACGGACATGCTCAGATCGTCTTAGATTTCATCACTGATCAAGAATATATACACCTTACGGGGTCTCATATGGATATTTCTCTGCATTACAAACGGAATGATAAAGTGAATATACCCTCCATTTTCTTTTTTGTAGGATATACAAATTATAGTTAGAACGAATTTTTTTCGTATTTCTTCAAATTTCGTTATATCAAGGCTTTGCTGATTATATTTGTAGCGAATTGCCTTAGAATTAGTTACATATATAGATGTGTTGCTGTAGTAAAAAATTTATATGAATACTTTTTATATCTAAAATTTAAAAAATCTTACAAAACAAATTGAAATTGAATTAAGATTTTATAGGCTAATAGTTCGAAATTTTTAATTTAAATCTCAGAAAGACATGATAAATATTCCAAGGCGCAAAGGCAAGTCAACATCAGTTTTTGTTATTCAACTTACACACCAGAGTAGAACAGCGTCGAAAGACGCAACCCTTTGATCATCAGTGCTAATGTGTATTGTGTTTGTCACCACTTATTAAGTTTTTTTTATGGATTAGTCCTTTGTTTGAGATCCTTACATTGTAAAATCGTGGTAGTACCATGATACTAATAAGGTCGAAACTGTACAATTGTACCATATTTTCCACCGGCGATTTGTACCAAATATTAAGTTTGTAGTGGGTATTCAACTACTGCGATTAATTTAAAATTAGCTTTTTCCGATTAACGGTTATATAGCTTAATTTCATCGATTAACCCACGTAGTCACGTTAGTTCCCAAACACATATTACTAAGATATGTATATGTGTATACAAATATTTTTAGTAATAAAATGCTAACTTTTTTGCATAAGGCCGCTAGTGTGTTCTGTAGCATTTTAAAATACATATCATTATCTAAAATACAAAGAACTTATCAAAAAATTCGAAAACGAGTGTTTTATTGATTGCGATTCCCTACATAATATTACAGATGTGAACAAAATTTTAAACTTTTGCTATTCAAAATACAGAAGCTATAGCTAATAACGTATCATCAACTGGATGATTTTTTTAATCAAAATAACGTATCATTAATCGCGCTACAGAAAAAACTAGCGCATTAGTATTAAAGGATCGCGGCTAACAATGTTCTGTTTTTATTTCAGGGCAATACTCCGAACGATGTGCTATTATATGACACATAAACTGCTTATTGGCTTACTTTAGATAATATAAAATTAGAAATAATAATTGAACCCGAGTGTAGCTATATTAGTACTTCTCAAATTGTTTTAAACAGTTATTCAGAAATATTTTATTTTTCATAAATGAGATTTCTAAAATTTGGTCTCTTTCACAATCATAAATTAACTTCAACAATTTTGTTTCTTATATTTTATGCGGTCAAACTTTTCCATCTTTTTGTTTTGTAAGGTATAAGATTGAATATGCTTCGGTAATTTGGAGTCCTCATAACTAATCTTATATCGCGGGTTGGGAGATTTCAACATATTTTTATTAAATTTGATACACGGTCCATTACGAGTCTAAATGCTTGTGAGCAGTGATGTTAACCGTACGGTAATTACCGTATTGTACGGTAATTTAGCCCTCCGAATGGTAAGCAGGTAATTTCTATATTTGTACGGTAATTTTGAAAAGTTTTAATTTTTAATTGTTAGACCCCAAACATTTTTTTTCATTCATATGTCTACCAGGGCGAATTCATAACTGTGTTAATAGATCAGTTTTGTGACAGCCTAAATATAAATTCTTCACTGAAAATTCTCTCGCGACTGCATACTTCTCAGTAAAAACGTCAAAAAAGTACGGTTTCATTACAACTATGCAAAATAATGCCAATTGTAGTTAAATTCTATACGTTTCTTATTGTTATTTTGTTTACCAGACTGCGTACGGTAGTTTTACCTAAAAAACGGTACATTTTTTGGAACAGTACGGAAATCGAAATAAAAAAGTTAACATCACTGCGTGTGAGTGATATTATTTATGACTCTATTACCCTGATTTGCTTTATACTGTACCCATTTATAATAGATTTGGATCGAACTCGTGCTTTGACACGAACCTATGATCAAACCAACGTTATTTAAATGAGTTTGATAATAGGTTCTCGTCAAAAAATACCTGCTAGGAATCTTAGGTTGGCCAACTATATGATAAAATGGAGCAAGGACAAAATATTTCCTAATGAAATATTCTTTAATTTCATTAGATAATTCTATTCATGATATTAAAAATGATTTCATTCCGGAAAATTATTTCGTTAATCGAAATAATTCTGCAGCAACCAAGGTAAATGAAAGAATTTATTTAAGTAAAGTTTTATTAAGGTACAGATAAATTTCCCAAATCCTAATCATTCAAAACGAATACTGTTTCTAAATAATTGATTTAGACCTGATTTAGCTGAAGAATTGTTATTTTGATATTAATAAATTAATAATACATAGTATATGCGCTTTTATTTGTTGAACAATTATTAATGTATGAAAAAGTTCTGTTAATCAGTTAACTGATTAATCCAAAATTTATTTATTGATTAATCGTGCGATGTTCGTTTAAAACAAAATTGAATACCCTATTTTGTACCCGTACCCACGGTATAATAAAACAAGGTACTTCCACTGTGAGCTACTAAATTTAAAATAATTTTCTGACAATTTTAAGGATTCTGACATTCCCATAAAAATTAAGTTACCATATTATTTTAAGTTAGCCTTTTTTTTTTTTTTGATTTGAGCTGTTAAAATTTTTAAATGCATCGATGTTATAATTAACAATAATTAAAATCCGTTCGCCAATTAATTTATTATAAAAATCTTGTCGTAAATCTTGAATAAACATATTTTTTTTGATAAATTGCCTTATTGATCAATGTAATGGTTTTAATGTTTTTGGTCCAATGCAAAGCAACACAATGGCTTTATTTATTTCTTGTGGAAATGTATAGAAACTCTGATTTTTCGTAGTTTTCTATATTCTTTACATTTTATATAACTCTTATTAAATTATTTTAACAAAATATTGCAAAATGATTATGTTCAAAACATCAAAAGGAAATTTTTCTCTCTGTCAATATGCAAATCGATCCAAAATTAGATTTTGAGCGGGAAATTCTATCTATGTTGAAGGTTCAGTGTGTTTAAATTGAAAATGAGGTAATACACTGAAATACATATGTGAAAAGAGAGGGGATAAAATAATAGTTAAATACCATGGTATAATATAATATAATTAATGGTGGTTTGGAAATTGCTGGACTGGACACCTTGAAATTTAAATAAGTTAGAGATCAATGAATGATGTTTAGTATTTATATACAATTTATATATATATATATATATATATATATATATATATATATATATATAAATGAAATTTATTTGGTGGTGGTTAAGCAATGTCTATATGCATTTCATTGGTGCTTTACCAAATCGTCAGTAGACTTTAACCACAGTTTTGAAAAGTTAAAAACCTCTTATCTTATGCATATACTTCCGAAAACCATCTGAGAATTCACAACTTGTAAATTACAAACTATTTTCAAAAATAACAACAGAACAAGAACATAGGCTTGCAACTCATACAAAACTAAACCAACAAATAAAGTATGTTCTATATGAATCTATTTTATTTTTCTACACCTTTATACAATCAGAAATCCATTGGATAACAAGAAAAGATTTTATTTTTCATTTTGCCTTATAAATACTTTTCTTGTTATCCAATGGATTTCTGATTGTATAAAGGTGTAGAAAAATAAAATAGATTCATATCGAACATACTTTATTTGTTGGTTTAGTTTTGTATGAGTTGCAAGCCTATGTTCTTGTTCTGTTGTTATTTTTGAAAATAGTTTGTAATTTACAAGTTGTGAATTCTCAGATGGTTTTCGGAAGTATATGCATAAGATAAGAGGTTTTTAACTTTTCAAAACTGTGGTTAAAGTCTACTGACGATTTGGTAAAGCACCAATGAAATGCATATAGACATTGCTTAACCACCAACAAATAAATTTCATTTATATATATATATATATATATATATGTATTACAGATTTTATTTAGAAATTTCCAAATAAAAAAATAATTTTTTCATATTCAATATAATGTAGAAAAATAAACTTCAAAAATTCTTATTAAAATTTAATAAAAGCAAGTGGGAATGAATACCTTGTATATATATACCTTGCCCGTACCCACTTTTTCAACCTGTTCGTTACACCCATGCATGTAAATGAGTATACATTCTTCGTCTCTTGGGCTTTTATTTTATTATTTTTAATATAGTCGTTCTCATTTTCCCATTAATTTGTGCTCAATTTTATTTAAAATATGGCAAATCAAATCCCATTGAATGCCTTAACAACACTGAGTTTGCATTTTCCGCTGTTTCTGTTTGTTGCGGTTATGAAATTTCTTCCGTTTTATTTTGTTCTATTATATAAGCTGCAATTTTACTTATACACTTAGTGGAATAGATATTGGTACAGTCCGTATATATGTTTATATGTATATAAAAGGTGTCTTTTTGGCAATATTGTTTTTGACAGCTCAGTTGTTTTCGTATAACATGTTACAGTTAAACATGTTCAGTTTGGTCTATAATTTAAACACGAATCGACTTACAAAAGAAAAGCGCTTGCAAATTATTGAATTTTATTATCAAAGTTCATGCTCGGTTAAGAAAGAGCATCGTGCTCAACTCTGGTTCAATGGATACTATTTTCTGGATGAATTCATTTGAGAAGCAAATATTTCTATTGTTTTTTTATCTTGGAAAAGCACTCAGGAGATTACCCCTACATATGCAGAGCATTGCGCCGGAACTAGAAAGTAGGGGATAGTATTGAGGGGACAGATGAAGAAAGATGTGAAGATATAGAATTTTTTGTAGCTATTTCAACCTTTTTACTTCGCCGGCTAATTTTTTGTTACAGGACCGACGAAGGAGGGTGCTGTTACTCTGCTTTTAGCACATGATAGTGTCAGTCGCTCTCAATTATGTTCAGTGAACAGTGCTATGCCTTCATCATTGAAACAGACCGGCAATAACTAACACAACCATGCACTGATGCTGATCAGAAGAACACAATATTTCATGACTCAGCGCGGGGTTGAAATCCGTTTCATAGTCTCGTGTTCTACTACTTCAGCCAACAGCACCCACAGTGAAGAGTAGCCAGAAGCATTGCAAAAACTGCCTTTGCATCCCAAAAAATACATTGTTTGGTTCGGGATTATGAGCCGGTGGTATCATTTTTCACAGACGATGAAGGTAGGAACGTTATACGTTGCTGTCAATGGCGAGCGCTACCTTGCGATCATTACAAATTCGTCTTTTTCTTTACCTCAAAATCAAAGACCTGAACTTGACATGTGGTATCAAAAAGACGATGCCACATGCCACACAACATGCAACCCAATGCCTCAATTGAGAGAGTAGTTCGGTAAATAGTTCATTTCATATATGGGGCCGGTCAATTGACCTCTTGAGTTTTCCATTGCGGCTAGAAAATAGTATCTATTGCTTTAACAATTTTCGATATAATTGCAAACTGAAAAGATTTATTTTGGACGTTTAAGAATCGTATTAATTTTTACATTCGCGCTTAAGTTTTAATTAACTTTTTAATGCTTTTCACTTTAGCTGTGTTAAAGGTGCAGCACACAACAGCCCGAACTCGCTCAAAGTTACGCAAATGCGTTCCAGAATCATTCCGGGCCGTGGGGGAGACATATCATCTCCGAAAGGTCAGAAACATCTCTTCTTATAGGCTTAAGGAATATAAATTGTTCAATATTTACACTATAATATGGTACGCATGTAATATGGTACGTCAACGCCCACTAAAGAGGATGGGTACTATATCATGTTTTCCACAAACGAACGTGTGGGCATTGCTAGACGTCTTAGACTTCATCGCTGATCAAAAATATATATACTTTATGGGGTCCAATTCTGTTTGGAGGGTATTAAAACTGTAAATATCACCTTTGCCATAAAACTGTAAAAATAAATGTTTGGGGTAATTAAGTGTAAAATTTATTTTTAATATGTTGATAGGGTCATTTAGGGGGCAGGTACCAGGTACCAGGTTACGTCTCAGCTTCGTCATTAAGGGTTAAAAATTTTATTTTTAAAGAATGCAGGCTTAAGTAAAACAATTTGTTATATTTTTACACTATTTTTGCATACAATAACGCCCACAAAGGGGCGTAGTCCAAAAATTAATTGTTTTGATTTTATGACTCTAAGTTTAACGCGTTAGACCTTCTTTGACTTAAAAATATATCATTTGCTTAACAATATTAAACAAAAATTAACAAAATTATGTTGTTTTTTATAGGTTAGTTAAGTTCTTCTTAGGGGAACTTTTTATACCAAATTTCAAGTCTGGCTCTTTTCGTTTGGACTGACTGCTCAGATCGTCTTAGATTTCATTACTGATCAAGAATATACATATATACTTTATGGGGTCTCAGATGGATATTTTGCTGCGTTACGGAATGACAAAGTGAATAGGTACCCTACAATTCTTTTTCGGAGGGTATAGAAAGTAATCAGAAAATTTATAAATAAAGGGAAGAAGTTGTTACTTGAAAAGCAACATGTTTTTCTAAAAAATTTTAGGTTGTAAGTACATTCGCACATTTGGGCCTTTGACTTTCCATATCACAAATATATGAATGTTTGTAATTTTCTTTGTATATACTACTTAATTTCAGTTTATTTCTTATTAATATTACCAGCTGTTGTCAATGATGCAAATTTTTTATTTCATGATATTGAGCATTCAGTGTAACCACTAAAATAAAAGTTGATTTAAAAGGTAAGGAGCTCTAGTTTTTCAATATTTGCATTTATAGTCTTTAGCTTCCCAGCAGTTTGGGTAATTTTTGTACTTTCAGAGAGTAATTTTCCTTTTACACCCAGCAGCCCAAACTTGTTCCGATATCACCTGGAACAGACCTTTTATTTCTTTTGCACTTTTTATATATAAATGTACTTTGTTTAAAGCACAAATTCTATATCAACGTCATACAACTGATTGCTCAACAACAACGTAACGGACTTGCGCAATCTGTTTTTGTTGCTTTCCCCAAGCGCTGTTAAATGTTTTATACCATAACAGACATCGGACATTAACAAAGGCACTGTTTATCATAAAATATATTCCCAGTTCCCATCCCTATTTATTTTTCACACAGTGTTTCGAAAAATCTAAACATACGTATGTATATGTACTTTTGCCACTGTCTTATGAACAATTTAATTAAATGGTGTACGTAAACAATTATTGGGTAAAGTAGGCATCTATGATATGAATTCCATAGAAACAAAGTCAAATAGGATAGTAAGTGTACAACAAAAGAATATTTAAGTGATGATGGGAAGCAAATTGGAATACGTACATATATGTATCTTCAAGTAGATAAATACATCTGGATATACTACATACATATGTAGATGTATGTATGGAGGTATAAATTTTTTTGTTTTTTAAGGTATTAAAAAAACGGATATGTAAAAAAATTTGCAATCAAGGTCATTCAACTACTGATAACAAACATTACCTAAGCTTCTCGTAATAAATCTGATTTAGGCAATTAGAAAAGGCAGTAGGTATGTAACGCTACCACAAATTGTGCTATAAATAATACAAATACATAATCACGCTGTCGTACTAATGAAGTATACTTTGTAGTACGAAAATTAAAAACAAGTAAAAACGTTATATTCGACCGGGTCGAATCTTAATTACCCTCCAAACATTTAGTAAGTAAATTTAAAATGTTTAACTTGGTGGGACAGAATTCCTTTATATAATATCGTACGTCAACGCCCACTAAAGGGGGCGGGGTTCACAAAATAGACAATATCATGTTTTCCACAGACGAACCTATGGGCATTGCTAGACCGTCTTAGACTTCATCACTGACCAACAATATATATGTATACTTTATGTGGTCCAATTCTCTTTGGAGGGACGCTCTGGCAAGGGCTGTGGGGGAGACATGTTACCTTTGTCATAAAACTAAAAATAAGTGCTTGGGATAATTACATACAAAATTTATAAAAATTTTTTTATAGGGTCATTTAGGGGGCAAAGGGGGAGGAGGGGGTAGGGCAGAGTAATACCAGGTTACGTCTCAGCTTCGTCATTAAAGCTTAAAAATGTTTTTTAGGAATGTAGGCGTAAGTAAAACAATTTGTTCATTTTTTACACTATTTTTTCATATAGATAATAACGCCCACTAAAGTGGGCGGGATCCAAATATTATTTATTATTATTTTATGGCTCCAAGTTTAGCGCGTTGAACCTTCTTTAATATAAAAATATTTCATTTGCTTAACAAAATTACAAAAAAACTTAAAAAATTACGTTGTTTTTTAGAGGTTGGCTTAGTTCTTCTTAGGGGAACTTTTTTCCCTCTTGCCCGATTTAGCTCATCTCGGTACTTAACCTGTGTTATCCTTCAAGATATATTTATACCAAATTTTAAGAGTCTATCTCTTTTCGTTTGGACTGAATCATGATTTCCACAGACGGACGGACGGGCAGATATGCCCAGATCGACTTAGATTTCATAATTGATTAAGAATATATATACTTTATGGGGTCTCAGATGGATATTTCGTTGCGTTACAAACGGAATGACAAAGTGAATATACCCTCCATATTCTTTTTTAGAGGGTATAAAAATTGTTTCGTTGCAGAGCTTCAATTAGTACAAGGATAAAGGTAAGGTCACACTTATCAAATATTTCCCCAAAAAAGCGTAAACAGAGTAACCACCAAAAACTAATGACAAATATTTCATTAAAATGCTTGTTTTTTAACTAAAACAATTTCTTACGAAACTAATAGATAGTGTTATAGAATTTAATATTGTTGGAAACTGTTTGGCTTAATAAACACTTGTTTGAATTAAAAGGGTTTCCATTAGTATTTAGTGGCTACGCTTATTTGCGCAAATATTTCATAAGTGTGACCGAACTTTAAGCATTTGGGGTATTCACACTGTGCGCTATTTAGTCATATTGTCATAAAGTCATAATACTTTAGACCAGTTTAAAAATGTTGCTGTTGTGCTGCATACAAAAACGTCATTAAATAGTAGCACTTTTTCAGGTATGTTTTTGTTTGTCATAAAATAGCTCTAGAGATCTGAGTCGAACGTTTGAAAAATCTTAGGCGAGACGGCGAAAGTGTTTGCCGCCGTTACATATATATGATTCACGACTAAAAAATTATTCATACCTATATGTCTGTACATTAAATCACATTTTTATAATATTAAAAAAATTAAAATTAAATCGCAAAAACTAAATATATATAAGTGAAAAATTTTTCTCGTTTAACTTACGTAGCTGGCAGCCTCTAAACTTTTTTCCGTATGCCACCGGAAAAAAAATGTATTCAGCTCATATCAAGGCAGCAGCTGATCGATGTTTGAAATAGCATGCTAAGTTATGCCGGGTTGTTCACACTGGTCATATATTTCGTACTATTATTTTATGACTTATGACTACAGTGTGAATCCCCCAATTGTGTATTATGCGGTGTTGAGTATCAGTACAGTGAAATTTATAAAAAGCAGTTCTTTAGTTACATATTTTTGAATTCGCTTTCTGCATCGGAATGAAATATGATTCAGTACGAGAAGTACATAGATCTATGTACGAGAAGTACATAGATACCCAGCATAAGTGACGTCATCTGAATATATTACAATTTATGTGTTGGGATATGTATGTATGAATGTGATTGTTCCAGATATACATACATACGTACCTACGTGTATATTTTATTTTCATTATAAGATATTTCTTATGCACTGTCAACAATGGTCTTGTAAAAACTGCTTATCATCCAAAATGTTGAATACTGAATAGGTAAACAATAAGTAAAAGTCAAAATAATATTAAATATAATTATCCGTCTCTTATTTTAAAATCTCTCTTTACTTTTGCTCTTTTATGTACTCCAGACATTAACAAAATCTATTTGTTTAGGCCCTAAACTTTAGGGTTATTTTCCGCGTTGTCAACAGGGTTGCTGTTGCAAATTTTAAAAAATGTGTCACAAAATGGAAAATGATCAAAAAAGGTATTTTAACATAAAATGGGGTCAAGTTAAAAAAAAGGACTTATTTCATTATACCTTTTAACAAGTTATGGGCCCTTCCGCGGTGTAAAAATCAAATATATATATATATATATATATATATATATATATATATATATATATATATATATATATATATATATATATATATATATATATATTTATTATTTTAAGTAATTGTACAAGATGTTTGTTCAAGTGATATAATTCCACTAACAATCCAATTGTCAAGGGATATGACCATTAAAGGTGATAGAGGACCACAAGAGCTACAAAATAAAACAATCTCTAGTCGCCCACATGTTACCGTTTTTCCAGGATCCTGACTTACCCTGTCTAGAATAATTTTTGTATACGAAAAATCAAAGATTATCGTCATAGCTATACTAAAGTATTAATATATGTATTATGAAATCTATGGACCTGGTTGTCTGTTCCGTTAATTTTTTTCAATGTTGGTGCAGAAATGTAGTCAGTATTCCATTTGGAATGCAAACACTCGGATTTTCCATGCTTAACAGCGCTATGTTAAAATGCTAACAGAGCTCTGTTAACGTATTTGGTTTGTGTCTATGGTTCTATATTTCGAAATTAACTTCACACGGATGAAATTTCACTAAAATTCATATTTCTCGATTAAAAATCCAACTGTTAAGGGTTATGGCCATTGGAGGTGATAGAGGACCACAAGAGCTACAAAACAAAACAAACTCTAGTCGCCTACATGTCACCGTTTTCCAGAAATTCATCCTCTAGAGAAATTTCATATATGAAATGTCACTAAAACCCATATTTCTCTATTAAAACTCCAACTCTGAAGGGTCATGGCCATTGGAGGTGATGGAGGACCACAAGAGCTACAAACCAAAATAAAATCTATTCGCCCACATGTCAGCGTTTTCTAGAAATTCATCCTCTAAAGAAATTCCATATAT
Source organism: Linnaemya tessellans (assembly GCA_951800035.1). Lineage (NCBI taxonomy): Eukaryota > Metazoa > Arthropoda > Insecta > Diptera > Tachinidae > Linnaemya > Linnaemya tessellans. The sequence continues at coordinate 73,044,586 of OX637536.1, forward strand.
GAAATTTTACTAAAATCCATATTTCTCCATTAAAAATCCAACTGTTAAGGGTTGTGGCCATTGGAGGTGATAGAGGACCACAAGAGCTACAAAACAAACTCTAGTCGCCCACATGTCACCGTTTTCCAGAAATTCATCCCCTAGAGAAATTTCATATATGAAATGTCACTAAAATCCATATTTCTCTATTAAAAATCCAACTGTTAAGGGTTATGGCCATTGGAGGTGATAGAGGACCACAAGAGCTACAAAACAAAACAAACTCTAGTCGCCCACATGTCACCGTTTTTCCAGGATCCTGACTTATCCTGTCTAGAATTTGATCATTTTTGTATACGAAAAATCGAAACTTATCGGCATAGCTATACCAAAGTATTAATACATTATGAAAGCTATGGACATGGTTGTTTGTTCCGTTAATTTTTTTCGAGGTTTGTCCAGAAATGTGGCCAGTATTCCATTTGGAATACAAACACTTACAATTTTCATGCTTAACAGAGCTATGTTAACATGCTAACAGAGCTCTTTTAACGTAATTGGTTTGTGTCTAGGGTTTTATATATCGAAATTTAACTTCACACAGGTATAAAAATATATGTTAATCTATTCCCCAAAAATGCGCCTATATGGTGAACTCGGTAACTCTACATAACAAACAAAACAAAAAGTTGAAATGGAATCAAAATCGAAGTTTACGCTTCGACGACATTTTGAAAATGAACTAACAATGGCATGTGTAGACAGAAAAGCAAATTGCATGAGATTCGATTATTTCGAATAATTTTTCGTTGATAATACGTATACAACAATGGCATGCCACTACTTGCATGTGTAATCGCAGCGTAACTCTTATATCAAATATATTCTCAAGTAACTTTATTATTTATTTATTAATAACTAATATTATTGAATATAATTAATTATTATTAATTATTAAAAAAAATTTAAAAAAATTATTAATTTTGAGTGTAATTTGCACTATCAGTTAATTAAGTGATTTACATATCCTCTAAAATACACGTGTCACGAGCTCCCGCAAACAACGGCTATTGAGTTGTAAGTATAAATTATTTTTTACGTTTATTATAAAATCAAAAATTATTCTCTTATTTATAACGAAAATATTGTTGGGAATGGTGAAAAACGAATTCAGTTAAAGTTAGATTTTTATTACAATTGTGAATTTTTTTTCGTGTTTACTTATAGGAGCTCCATGCCCTCGAGTGGGTAAACCATCAAGTTTGTTTGTATTAGCTAAAGACGGGCTAACAAAAAATATAGTTCACGCTGTAGCATTAAGAGATTAATATTATGTAATGAATTAATGATATAAATAATTAAATAATTTAATAAATTAAAAAAATTAATGTTGGTGTTTTGTAATTTTTAAACAACATTCCCTCATCGTTCACAGCGCTCCATACCTTTTTCACTCATATTATACATCCTTATACACTTCCAATAAGTTAGTTATTTTTTTTCTACACTAGAAATTCTCTAGAAATTATTCACATGGCAAAACAATGTTTGCCGGGTCAGCTAGTATATATATATATATATATATATATATATATATATATATATATATATATATATATATATATATATATATATACATATATATATATATATATATATATATATACATATATATATATATATATATATATATATATATATATATATACACATATATATATATATACATATACATATATATATATATATATATATATATATATATATATGTATATATATATATATATATATATATATATATATGTATATATATATATATATATATATATATATATATATATATGTATATATATATATATATATATATATATATATATATGTATATATATATATATATATATATATATATATATATATATATATATATATATTTGGGCTAACGTGTATTTTATTTATTAATCCCAATACAAGTTAATTCGGAAAACTGTTTATTAACCAACTAAAGAATTTCTTTTTTCTTATTTTAAATTTAATTACAAAAGTGGTTGTTGTGTGAAATATTACGTTGTTGACTGCTTTGATGCCGACAGGAAAAAGGGGCGAGAAAATTCTATATTTTGTTCTCGTGCTTTGCATGTGGTTTTTTCTTAACTGCCGGTTATCGCCGGTAATCGGTTTTAATGCAATTGGTAGTTACAGGGCGCCACATATATATATATATATATATATATATATATATATATATATATATATGTATATATGTATATATATATATATATATACATATATATATATATATATATATATATATATATATATATATATATATGTATATATGTATATATATATATATATATATATATATATATATATATATACATATATATATATATATATATATATATATATATATATATATGTATATATATATATATATATATATATATATATATATATATATATATATCTATATATATATATATATATATATATATATATATATAAAGGGTGTTTTTAAAAGAGCTTGCTGATTTAAAATTTAAATAAAACACATGCCAAATTATGAAATGGCCAAACAAAATTTTTTATTTGGTAGATAATTTCTTGTCATTTAACATTTAAATATAATTTCGGGCATATGGCCACCACGACTATTTTGCACAAAGGTCATTCTGAAGGTCCAGTGTTCGACCACCTTTTCAAGCATTTGAGGACGTATTTCAGCAATGACACGTTTAATACTGGTTTCCAAAGCGTCAATCGTTGCTGGTTTACCCACGTATACCAATGATTTCAGGTATCCCCACAAAAAATAATCGAGTGGCGTCAAATCACACGAACGCGGAGGCCAATTCACCGGTCCATTTCTCGAAATAATATTGTCGTTGAAATGTTCTTTCAATAAGTCCATTGTTTCGCCCGCAGTATGACAAGTGGCACCATTCTGTTGAAACCACATTTCGTTTACATCCATATCTTGAAGTTTTGGCACCAAAAATGCATTAATCATGATTCTGTATCGATTTCCATTCACGGTAACGCGTCGTCCTTCCTCATTTTTAAAGAAATAAGGACCGATGATACCACCAGCCCATAGACCGCACCAAACAGTACATTTATCGGGATGCATTGGTGGCTTGGCATCCAAAAGAGTGAATGTAGACCGAAATTTGGTAATTACGTTTTTTATGGTGGTCTCAGACGGACGATTATGTGCACCATAAAATTCACGAAGTGCTCTATAAACATTTTTAATTGAACACTGTTTTTGAAAATAAATTTCCACGATTTGGAAGCGTTGTTCTAGAGTTAACCTGTTCATGATGATTTGCCAAACAATACTGAGTAGAGACGACACTTTAAACTGTCAAAACAGCTGTCAGACAACAGAGTGATTCGTATAAAAAAAAATCTTCATAAAAAAACACCCTTTATATGTACATATTTGTAATTGTAATATGTTTAAAAAGTGTTAAATCGTCACACATTAGTGGTCCTGATGGCATTCCAAGTTGCGTCATAATTAACTGTGCTTCTGCTTTACTAATTCCATTGTCCATAATATTTAATGCATCTATAAATTGTGGCCATTTTCCCGATATTTGGAAAAAGTCTTATATTATACCACTGTTTAAAGCAGGAAATAAATCTGAAATAAGCAATTACAGAGGAATAGCAAAACTGAGTGTAATTCCAAAACATTTTGAAAAATGTATGGTGGATAGTCTTAATCATCAAATTTCTTCCTTTTTGTCACCACTTCAACATGATTTTCGTAAAGGATTTTCAACTTTTACTAATATTCTCCAGTTAACAACTTTAGTGAATGCAGCTTTCGTGAAAGGTTATCACACGGATGTCATCTACACTGATTTCAGCAAGGCATTTGACAAAATTATCATGCGCTGCTTTTAAAGAAATTAGACATAATGGGTTTTAATAATAATTTATTATGCTGGATTAAATCTTATTTGTTAAACAGGACACAATCGGTAAAATTTAACGCTGCAGTTTCAAGGGACATTTCAGTCATCTCTGGTGTTCCGCAGGGGAGTCCCCTTGGTCCAATTCATTTCCTCCTGTTCATTAATGACCTACCAGAAACAATAAAATACTGTAATATATTGATGTATGCGGGCAACGTAAAAATATGGTGCGACATAAAACATCCATCTGATCAACAGTTCTTGCAGAATGATTTATTCTGCAAGAACTGTTTTATTGTATTTGGGAATTTTACTCGATAGTATACTTAATTTTGTCCAACACATTACTATGACTGTTAATAAATCCCAAAGTATCCTTGCATTCATTAAAAGATGGGCAAAACAGTTTAATGATCCATATGTTACTAATACATTGTATATTGCATTAGTTCGGCCAATTTTAGAATATGGTAGCATAATTTGGGATCCACTGTATAACGTTCATATTGAACGTCTTGAATTCGTTCAAAAACAATTTCTAATTTTCTGCCTAAGAAACGTTTATAGAAATCGGATGGCACTTCCAGCTATACTCTACGAGATTAGCTGCAATTAATCTTCCTACTTTAAAGAGCCGGAGAACAATGCTCAACACCTCTTTTATGGTAAATCTTTTCAGTGGTAACACCAACTCCGAATTTTTACTGAACAACGTATGTTTCAATATTCCTCAACGTTCACTTCGTTCTTTTAACCCACTCTATGTTGCAGCTTGTAGTACTAACTATGAAATGTCAGATCCTCTTAGAAAACTATGTACTTGCTATAATGAAATGTATCATTTTATACATTTTTCGCAGAACCTTTGTATCATCAAACGTAGCGTCACATGTTTTTTAATCATTAGCTTTAACTATGTTCTCTAAGTAGCGCAATATTTAATTTGTATTAATTTAATTGAATTACATATATACTATTCTGCTTAAATAGTCCGTAAGGAAATTGTCCATAGACTAATTTAAATAAATATATACATACATATATATATATATATATATATATACATATATATATATATATATATATATACATATATATATATATATATATACATACATATATATATATATATATATACATATATATATATATATATATATATACATATATATATATATATATATATATATATATATATATATATATATATATATACATATATATGATCACTGGAGTACTAAGGAGCATTATCCTATATGTACACCCAGTGTGGTCAGATTCACTTAGATACTCCACATATGTGGGGTTGGTATCCCCTGTGTATAGGTGAGCTGCTTTGAGAGTATATAGTGCATTTCGAACAGTCTCGGACGAAGCGGCTTTTATCATTGCAGGTATAATTCCAATCTACTTAGAAATCATAAATAGGGATAACTCGGACTAATGTTTACAGAATTGGCAGGAACGCTGGTCAACCACTGAAAAGGGAAGATGGACTTATGCATTAAACAGACATCAGAGTATGTATGGCTGACTAGGAAACACGGTGATTTAAACTATTACCTCACACAGTTCTTGTATGGACATAGATGCTTTAGGTCATATATATTTCGTTTCAAGCACGACGATTCTCCGTTCTGTCCACATTGCAGTGGGAATGTAGTTGAAGATGCTGAGCATGTCGTCTTTGTCTGCTCACGATTCAACAACTGGAGGTCGTTTTAGAAGAAATATTGGGGCGTACGATCAGTCTGGGGAATATAATTCCGGTCATGCTGGAATCCTTATTAAATTGGACTAGCGTGTGTAATTTTGTACAGCTAGTTCTAATAAAAATTCGCAAGTTAGAACAGATTCGTAGGAGAATCAATACGTCTTAAATTTCGTTAGTAACTAACGAAGTATGCGCATCAGTTTCGAACCTCCTAACCTAGGAACTAAGGAGGACGTAGGAATAATACTGATAATACTACCCACCCTGACGAAATGTCAAAGCTGTTCCAGGGTGGTGCTAGTGAAGTTGTCGTGGGGCAACTATTGATAGTTGCTATCATTACGTCCAAAAAAAAAATTATTTGTATACATACATATATATATATATATATATATATATATATTTATGTATGTATGTATATGTATATATACATATATATATTTATGTATGTATGTATGTATGTATGTATGTATATATATATATATATATATATATATATATATGTGTGTATGTACATATATATATATATATATATATATATATATATATATGTTTTGTTTACCTACATTTGCTTGTTTGTTTTTATGTATGTATGTGCGTGCATATGTTTTCTTGTGTTACTTGTTTTGTGCATATATATTGTAAATATATATATATATATATATATATATATATATATATATAGATATATATGTATGTATATATTTATATATATATATATATATATATATATATATATATATATATATATATGTACCGTGCCGTTACAAATACCCTCACCCAATACCACCAGTAAAGTATGCTGTGTAGTGTATTTGTAGTATGTACGGGCAATAAAACACATGGCTCAGCTATACTGCATACACAAGAACAAGTACACTTACCTAATAACACAACCAGCACAAAACAAGTAACACAAGAAAACATATGCACGCACATACATGCATAACAACAAACAAGCAAATGTAGGTAAACAAAACATAACACTGCTAATAATTCTCAGTGACTTCATATGATAATAAGGATAAGTAGACAATCGTGGAGCAATTAACGACATAGTTCGAAGGATAATTACAAGAACAATATTCTTGAATTGTCGTCCGAGAAATTTACCGATTCTTGTTCAAGTACTAATATTTAACCAAATTAGTTCGTAGTTTTGCCGATCACAAGCCTCCGAATACTCTTGTAGTCGTACTAATCCGTAGCCGAGCTCAAGCCTGCGAATACTCTTGAGTTCGTAGTTTTGCCGATTACAAGCCTCTGAATACTCTTGTAGTCGTACTAATCCGTAGCCGAGCTCAAGCCTCCGAATACTCTTTAGTTCGTAGTTTTGCCGATTACAAGCCTCCGAATACTCTTGTAGTCGTACTAATCCGTAGCCGAGCTCAAGCCTCCGAATACTCTTGAGTTCGTAGTTGATAATTTCTAACCCGAATACAACTTAATATTACCTGTCTTACTTCATTAGTAGCCCGAACCGAAGGCGAGTATTATCAGCCTAAGTACCAGAGCGGTGTAGCAGAGGAATCAGCGCAGCCCCGATGCTGAAAATCTAACCCACTAGCTTTAAGATAATCTAAGTAGATTAAGTTTCGTTTCAATAAACATTTTGTTCCCGATTATATTGATCACCTGAAATATTCGTGTTTTTATTCTCAAAGGAAGTAGACCTTTGATACGAACTTGGAGCGACTGAGTCATACCTCAGCTGGAAAAATAAACTACATTACATATATATATATATATATATATATATATATATATGTATATATATATATATATATATATATATATGTATATATATATATATATACATATGTATATATACATATGTATATATACATATACATATAATGGCGGGCGAAAATGGCACTATGGAAACATTTTAACGGTCAACACGCAACCCTGCAAAGAATCATTTGAAGAGTTGGCCGTTTATGCGGCCATGTACATTTTTTTTACAATCCAGTTCTTTTTTGTCATTAAGTATGGAATGCTGCGAAATATCCATTTAAGACCATATTAAGTATATATATTCTTGATCAGTGATGAAATCTATGACGATCTAGTCATGTCCATCTGTGGAAATTAGGATTCAGTTCAAAAGAAAAGAACCAGACCCTTAAAATTTGGTATAAATGGGATGAATCCCCTAAGAAGAACTTAACCAACCTCTTCAAAATAACGTAATTTTTTAAGTCTTTTTTTTGTAATTTTGTTAAGCAAATAATATATTTTTATGTTAAAGAAGGTCCAAAACGTTGAATTGCCATCCAGAAAATCAGAAAAATCAAATTTTTAGACCCCGCCTCCGTTAGTGGGCGTTAAAGTAACATTATATGGAAATATGAAACAAATTGTATAATTTAAGCCTACATTCCTTAAAAATTAAATTTTGAAGCTTTTATGATGAAGCTGAGATGTTCTCTGATTTTCCTCTACCCCCACTTTTGCCGCATAAATGACCCTAACAAAAACCATATTTTTATACTTAACGTAAAAAATTTGCTTTTAGTGTTTTATGGCAAAGCTGAGATGTGGCCCAACGTAAATTGCCGAAAAATATTGAAATATAACCTCAAAAATTTTAAATGAAACATAGACCAAAAATTATGAACAAGGATCCAAAATAAATAAAAAATAATGGCCCATGTGTAAATTGGTATTTATTCATGTATAAATAGAAAAAGTACAATAGAAATGTGTATTTTTATGTGCTACCACTGAACGGCAGTATAGCGAAATTGATGACATGTTATAATGTCCAAAGGGCACGCAGAATCAATAATTTTGAAGGATTTTCTACCTTACTACATTTGTGTATGTGAAGATACATTTAAAATTATGTATATATATTAGCGAAGACACAAACCCAACGTTGTATCAAACTTATTCTGCAGTTAACAAGCTCTGTTAAGCACTTAATAGTAGGGGTAAAGTTTTATGAAATGGATTTGGAAACCAAAATCTATTAACTGGAGCCAGTTCTACCCGAATCAGAGTGGAGAAATTATGACCCAGGAGATACTTAATGAAGATACTCTTACGATATGTATTGAAAATATAACATTGTACAAAAATTTATTTAAAAAAATATTTTCCTGGAGATATGGTCATTATGAAACAAGTAAAAGTGCTATATTCGACTGTGCCGAATCTTAAATACCTTTCACAGATGTAATTCTTCTTTCTTTCTTGCTAAAACAGGAAGTAGTTTTAATTAAAAGATGTTTTACTTGACAAAAAAATTTAAATTTTTAAACTTTTTGGTAACTTTCATGTACCATAAAATATTTTATTTGTTCAAACGTGGAGTCGAAATTTTGATTTTTTAAGATTTTAATACCAATTTTATTCTTCCTGAATTATAAAATAGTTTGAATTAGCATAAACAACAACGTCAAGTGCCTATTTGGTTACTTTTATATAACCCTGGAAACGAAATTAAAATTTTTTTAACAATGCAACTCTTAATGAGGCATGAAATAGTTTTATTTAAGAAAAACTTAATATTTGTAACCTTTTTGGTTACTTTCATGTACTACAAAATATTGCAGTTATCCAACTCTGGAATCTAAATTTAGCTTTTTCTTTAATTTTTGATACCAATTTTGTTTTCTCTGAACTAAAAAACCGACGTTAGTTGCCTTTTTGGTTACTTTTATGTATAAAAAAAATGTTAATTTCCAAGCTCTGGAAGTGAAATATAATTTTTTTTACCAATCCTAGTCTTCATTAGATATAAAGTCGTTTTATTTAAGAAAAACTTAAAATTTGCAACCATTTTGGTCACTTTCATTTACTACAATATATTGCATGTACCAAAAAAACTTTAAACTTCCCAACCCTAGAAGTGAAATTTTAATTTTTTTTGTTTCATTTTTAGCCATTGCAACTTTTCATGAGGTATAAAGTAGTATTATTTAAGAAAAGTTTACAATTTTCACAAATTTTGGTCACTTTCATGAACTATAAAATATTGCACTTGTCTAATCCTAGATTCGAAATTTTGATATTTTTTGGAAATTTTTGATACCAATTTTGTTCTTCCTAAATTATAAGACAGGTTTAGTTAGCAAAAAAAAAACATCAGCTGCCTGTTTGATTACTTTCACGTATACAAAAAATGCAATTTCCCACCCCTGGAAGCAAAATTTGAATTTAAACAAATTTGATTTGGACAATGCAAATCTTCATGATTTTTAAAGAGGTTTTGTTAAAGAAAAACTTAAAATTTTCAACAATTTTAGTTACTACATGTACTACAAAATAAGGAATGAGCCGAAAAAAAATTTTAATTTTCCATCCCTGGAAAATTTTTTTTTATTTATTTAGTTTTTAATAGACCATTGAGGCTTCCCAAAGCACGAAATAGGTTTAATTTACAAACATAAAAAAATTGATTTTTGGTATAAATTTTGCTTTGAGGAATAGGAGTAAGCTTCCCAGCTCTGGAACCATTCTTCGGATCTTTCTGAATTTCAATAGCACTCTATTTAAGTTCATTTCCAATCCAACGGTCCAAGAACGAAGTCTCTAGCTCTTCTGGGGGCTTGGGAAAACCGACAGACGGACGGACAGACGGACATCGCTCAATCGTCATCGCTATTCATAAGGATCCAGAATATATTTACTTTATGGGGTCCTATATTGATATCGAAGAAATTACACACGGAATGACAAACATACATATATATACCCTTTCACTTTTTTGTGAAGGGTATAAAAATGAGGATGGGTACCAATATGCCACTATACGCAAATTGTGTTTTATATAGCAGAGAATGTCCTATGGATGAAATACGCTTTTAACTCGAATAATATTTTGTATACTAGGAAACAAATACTAAGAATTTTTATATTAAAATTTGAAGATAGTTATTTTTGCATTGAATTACACGTATTAAGTACACACAAATATACAATAAGTGTAACACAAAAATATTTTTAATATTTCCTGTGATAATAGTGGACTAAAAATGTAGTCCTGCCGGGCTCTAAGATTTTCTTCCTCATAGTATTACCTACAACAACGACCCCTGATAAATATTTTTATCTAAAATAATTTTTATGTTCTACTATTTTATATTAGTGCAAGATTTTCCGCATTGCCGGCCTCCGGCCGGGCTTAAGGATTTTCTCCTCTATGTATGTCGAACAGTCGCTTCGCTGAAGAAAGATTTTCTGCATTGCCAGCCTCTGGCCGGGCCTAAGGATTTTCTCCTCTATGTATGTCGAACAGAGTCTTCGTTGAGTAAAGCTTTTCTGCATTGCCGGCCTCCTGCCGGGCTTAAGGATTTTCCCCTCTATGTATGTCGAACAGTGGCTTCGCTGACCAAAGATTTTCTGCATTGCCGGCCTTTGGCCGGGCTTAAGAATTTTGTGCTCTATGTATGTCAAACAGTGATTAAAGATTTTCATATTGCAAAAACTAATATACAAACATACTTACATATGTGCATACTCCTATATTGCAATTAGCAAAAAAATTTAAAAACAATCTATTATACATTTGGATGCGTACCCTCCTAATAATTAGCTTGTTTTTACATCTCTATCAAATGTTTCAACGTTCAGTAATATCATATCTGGACTTATTTTAAGTTTTAATTCCTCTGTAGTGTCTTCATTCCTTATCAAATATTTATTTTACTGTATAATAAAAACCGTTATATAGACCCCTTTTCGATTTAACGGTACTTTTGTAAAAATAGTCAATACTAAAAAATTAATTTTTAACCGCTAGCCTATCA